>OU452222.1:11166437-12366437 GCA_911728455.2 Marthasterias glacialis | reverse complement strand
GTCAATTCGCAATATTTGGGCAAACAGCAATTTTTAGGTCAACTCTGACGTCATCAAGATGGCCGGAAAAGCTCGCTAGCTCCCGAAATAACGCGAGTTGGGACCTCTAGTTTGTTGGACACGTCTCCGAAGAGCCGTCTGCAACCACTGATTCCATGAAAACCACTTTTCAAAAGGGGTCAAAAATTGACAATTTCTCACAGGGAGCTCCCTGTGAGCACCCGCCATTTTGGTCAAAAAAATTTTATGCGATTTTATGATAGAAAATGATAGAGTAGATATCACTGAAGAGGGTTTGTGTGTGGGGAAGGGGTCAATTCGCAATATTTGGGCAAATAGCAATTTTTAGGTCAACTCTGACGTCATCAAGATGGCCGGAAAAGCTCGCTAGCTCCCGAAATAACGCGAGTTGGGACCTCTAGTTTGTTGGACACGTCTCCAAAGAGCCGCCCGCATCCACTGATTCCATGAAAAGCACTTTTCAAAAGGGGTCAAAAATTGACAATTTCTCACAGGGAGCTCCCTGTGAGCACCCGCCATTTTGGTCAAAAAATTTTTATGCGATTTTATGATAGAAAATGATAGAGTAGATATCACTGAAGAGGGTTTGTGTGTGGGGAAGGGGTCAATTCGCAATATTTGGGCAAATAGCAATTTTTAGGTCAACTCTGACGTCATCAAGATGGCCGGAAAAGCTCGCTAGCTCCCGAAATAACGCGAGTTGGGACCTCTAGTTTGTTGGACACGTCTCCGAAGAGCCGCCCGCATCCACTGATTTCCATGAAAACCACTTTTCAAAAGGGGTCAAAAATTGACAATTTCTCACAGGGAGCTCCCTGTGAGCACCCGCCATTTTGGTCAAAAATTTTTTATGCGATTTTATGATAGAAAATGATAGAGTAGATATCACTGAAGAGGGTTTGTGTGTGGGGAAGGGGTCAATTCGCAATATTTGGGCAAATAGCAATTTTTAGGTCAACTCTGACGTCATCAAGATGGCCGGAAAAGCTCGCTAGCTCCCGAAATAACGCGAGTTGGGACCTCTAGTTTGTTGGACACGTCTCCGAAGAGCCGCCCGCATCCACTGATTCCATGAAAACCACTTTTCAAAAGGGGTCAAAAATTGACAATTTCTCACAGGGAGCTCCCTGTGAGCACCCGCCATTTTGGTCAAAAAAATTTTATGCGATTTTATGATAGAAAATGATAGAGTAGATATCACTGAAGAGGGTTTGTGTGTGGGGAAGGTGTCAATTCGCAATATTTGGGCAAATAGCAAT
Source organism: Marthasterias glacialis (assembly GCA_911728455.2). NCBI lineage: Eukaryota > Metazoa > Echinodermata > Asteroidea > Forcipulatida > Asteriidae > Marthasterias > Marthasterias glacialis. The sequence continues at coordinate 12,365,157 of OU452222.1, read as the reverse complement.
TTTTAGGTCAACTCTGACGTCATCAAGATGGCCGGAAAAGCTCGCTAGCTCCCGAAATAACGCGAGTTGGGACCTCTAGTTTGTTGGACACGTCTCCGAAGAGCCGCCCGCATCCACTGATTCCATGAAAACCACTTTTCAAAAGGGGTCAAAAATTGACAATTTCTCACAGGGAGCTCCCTGTGAGCACCCGCCATTTGGTCAAAAAAATTTTATGCGATTTTATGATAGAAAATGATAGAGTAGATATCACTGAAGAGGGTTTGTGTGTGGGGAAGGGGTCAATTCGCAATATTTGGGCAAATAGCAATTTTTAGGTCAACTCTGACGTCATCAAGATGGCCGGAAAAGCTCGCTAGCTCCCGAAATAACGCGAGTTGGGACCTCTAGTTTGTTGGACACGTCTCCGAAGAGCCGCCCGCATCCACTGATTCCATGAAAACCACTTTTCAAAAGGGGTCAAAAATTGAAAATTTCTCACAGGGAGCTCCCTGTGAGCACCCGCCATTTTGGTCAAAAAATTTTTATGCGATTTTATGATAGAAAATGATAGAGTAGATATCACTGAAGAGGGTTTGTGTGTGGGGAAGGGGTCAATTCGCAATATTTGGGCAAATAGCAATTTTTAGGTCAACTCTGACGTCATCAAGATGGCCAGAAAAGCTCGCTAGCTCCCGAAATAACGCGAGTTGGGACCTCTAGTTTGTTGGACACGTCTCCGAAGAGCCGCCCGCATCCACTGATTTCCATGAAAACCACTTTTCAAAAGGGGTCAAAAATTGACAATTTCTCACAGGGAGCTCCCTGTGAGCACCCGCCATTTTGGTCAAAAATTTTTTATGCGATTTTATGATAGAAAATGATAGAGTAGATATCACTGAAGAGGGTTTGTGTGTGGGGAAGGGGTCAATTCGCAATATTTGGGCAAATAGCAATTTTTAGGTCAACTCTGACGTCATCAAGATGGCCGGAAAAGCTCGCTAGCTCCCGAAATAACGCGAGTTGGGACCTCTAGTTTGTTGGACACGTCTCCGAAGAGCCGCCCGCATCCACTGATTCCATGAAAACCACTTTTCAAAAGGGGTCAAAAATTGACAATTTCTCACAGGGAGCTCCCTGTGAGCACCCGCCATTTTGGTCAAAAAATTGTTATGCGATTTTATGATAGAAAATGATAGAGTAGATATCACTGAAGAGGGTTTGTGTGTGGGGAAGGGGTCAATTCGAAATATTTGGGCAAATAGCAATTTTTAGGTCAACTCTGACGTCATCAAGATGGCCGGAAAAGCTCGCTAGCTCCCGAAATAACGCGAGTTGGGACCTCTAGTTTGTTGGACACGTCTCCGAAGAGCCGCCCGCATCCACTGATTCCATGAAAACCACTTTTCAAAAGGGGTCAAAAATTGACAATTTCTCACAGGGAGCTCCCTGTGAGCACCCGCCATTTTGGTCAAAAAATTTTTATGCGATTTTATGATAGAAAATGATAGAGTAGATATCACTGAAGAGGGTTTGTGTGTGGGGAAGGGGTCAATTCGCAATATTTGGGCAAATAGCAATTTTTAGGTCAACTCTGACGTCATCAAGATGGCCGGAAAAGCTCGCTAGCTCCCGAAATAACGCGATTTGGGACCTCTAGTTTGTTGGACACGTCTCCGAAGAGCCGCCCGCATCCACTGATTCCATGAAAACCACTTTTCAAAAGGGGTCCAAAATTGACAATTTCTCACAGGGAGCTCCCTGTGAGCACCCGCCATTTTGGTCAAAAAATTTTTATGCGATTTTATGATAGAAAATGATAGAGTAGATATCACTGAAGAGGGTTTGTGTGTGGGGAAGGGGTCAATTCGCAATATTTGGGCAAATAGCAATTTTTAGGTCAACTCTGACGTCATCAAGATGGCCGGAAAAGCTCGCTAGCTCCCGAAATAACGCGAGTTGGGACCTCTAGTTTGTTGGACACGTCTCCGAAGAGCCGCCCGCATCCACTGATTCCATGAAAAGCACTTTTCAAAAGGGGTCAAAAATTGACAATTTCTCACAGGGAGCTCCCTGTGAGCACCCGCCATTTTGGTCAAAAAATTTTATGCGATTTTATGATAGAAAATGATAGAGTAGATATCACTGAAGAGGGTTTGTGTGTGGGGAAGGGGTCAATTCGCAATATTTGGGCAAATAGCAATTTTTAGGTCAACTCTGACGTCATCAAGATGGCCGGAAAAGCTCGCTAGCTCCCGAAATAACGCGAGTTGGGACCTCTAGTTTGTTGGACACGTCTCCGAAGAGCCGCCCGCATCCACTGATTCCATGAAAACCACTTTTCAAAAGGGGTCAAAAATTGACAATTTCTCACAGCGAGCTCCCTGTGAGCACCCGCCATTTTGGTCAAAAAAATTTTATGCGATTTTATGATAGAAAATGATAGAGTAGATATCACTGAAGAGGGTTTGTGTGTGGGGAAGGGGTCAATTCGCAATATTTGGGCAAATAGCAATTTTTAGGTCAACTCTGACGTCATCAAGATGGCCGGAAAAGCTCGCTAGCTCCCGAAATAAGGCGAGTTGGGACCTCTAGTTTGTTGGACACGTCTCCGAAGAGCCGTCCGCATCCACTGATTCCATGAAAACCACTTTTCAAAAGGGGTCAAAAATTGACAATTTCTCACAGGGAGCTCCCTGTGAGCACCCGCCATTTTGGTCAAAAAAATTTTATGCGATTTTATGATAGAAAATGATAGAGTAGATATCACTGAAGAGGGTTTGTGTGTGGGGAAGGGGTCAATTCGCAATATTTGGGCAAACAGCAATTTTTAGGTCAACTCTGACGTCATCAAGATGGCCGGAAAAGCTCGCTAGCTCCCGAAATAACGCGAGTTGGGACCTCTAGTTTGTTGGACACGTCTCCGAAGAGCCGTCTGCATCCACTGATTCCATGAAAACCACTTTTCAAAAGGGGTCAAAAATTGACAATTTCTCACAGGGAGCTCCCTGTGAGCACCCGCCATTTTGGTCAAAAAAATTTTATGCGATTTTATGATAGAAAATGATAGAGTAGATATCACTGAAGAGGGTTTGTGTGTGGGGAAGGGGTCAATTCGCAATATTTGGGCAAATAGCAATTTTTAGGTCAACTCTGACGTCATCAAGATGGCCGGAAAAGCTCGCTAGCTCCCGAAATAACGCGAGTTGGGACCTCTAGTTTGTTGGACACGTCTCCAAAGAGCCGCCCGCATCCACTGATTCCATGAAAAGCACTTTTCAAAAGGGGTCAAAAATTGACAATTTCTCACAGGGAGCTCCCTGTGAGCACCCGCCATTTTGGTCAAAAAATTTTTATGCGATTTTATGATAGAAAATGATAGAGTAGATATCACTGAAGAGGGTTTGTGTGTGGGGAAGGGGTCAATTCGCAATATTTGGGCAAATAGCAATTTTTAGGTCAACTCTGACGTCATCAAGATGGCCGGAAAAGCTCGCTAGCTCCCGAAATAACGCGAGTTGGGACCTCTAGTTTGTTGGACACGTCTCCGAAGAGCCGCCCGCATCCACTGATTTCCATGAAAACCACTTTTCAAAAGGGGTCAAAAATTGACAATTTCTCACAGGGAGCTCCCTGTGAGCACCCGCCATTTTGGTCAAAAATTTTTTATGCGATTTTATGATAGAAAATGATAGAGTAGATATCACTGAAGAGGGTTTGTGTGTGGGGAAGGGGTCAATTCGCAATATTTGGGCAAATAGCAATTTTTAGGTCAACTCTGACGTCATCAAGATGGCCGGAAAAGCTCGCTAGCTCCCGAAATAACGCGAGTTGGGACCTCTAGTTTGTTGGACACGTCTCCGAAGAGCCGCCCGCATCCACTGATTCCATGAAAACCACTTTTCAAAAGGGGTCAAAAATTGACAATTTCTCACAGGGAGCTCCCTGTGAGCACCCGCCATTTTGGTCAAAAAAATTTTATGCGATTTTATGATAGAAAATGATAGAGTAGATATCACTGAAGAGGGTTTGTGTGTGGGGAAGGTGTCAATTCGCAATATTTGGGCAAATAGCAATTTTTAGGTCAACTCTGACGTCATCAAGATGGCCGGAAAAGCTCGCTAGCTCCCGAAATAACGCGAGTTGGGACCTCTAGTTTGTTGGACACGTCTCCGAAGAGCCGCCCGCATCCACTGATTCCATGAAAACCACTTTTCAAAAGGGGTCAAATATTGACAATTTCTCACAGGGAGCTCCCTGTGAGCACCCGCCATTTGGTCAAAAAAATTTTATGCGATTTTATGATAGAAAATGATAGAGTAGATATCACTGAAGAGGGTTTGTGTGTGGGGAAGGGGTCAATTCGCAATATTTGGGCAAATAGCAATTTTTAGGTCAACTCTGACGTCATCAAGATGGCCGGAAAAGCTCGCTAGCTCCCGAAATAACGCGAGTTGGGACCTCTAGTTTGTTGGACACGTCTCCGAAGAGCCGCCCGCATCCACTGATTTCCATGAAAACCACTTTTCAAAAGGGGTCAAAAATTGACAATTTCTCACAGGGAGCTCCCTGTGAGCACCCGCCATTTTGGTCAAAAATTTTTTATGCGATTTTATGATAGAAAATGATAGAGTAGATATCACTGAAGAGGGTTTGTGTGTGGGGAAGGGGTCAATTCGCAATATTTGGGCAAATAGCAATTTTTAGGTCAACTCTGACGTCATCAAGATGGCCGGAAAAGCTCGCTAGCTCCCGAAATAACGCGAGTTGGGACCTCTAGTTTGTTGGACACGTCTCCGAAGAGCCGCCCGCATCCACTGATTCCATGAAAACCACTTTTCAAAAGGGGTCAAAAATTGACAATTTCTCACAGGGAGCTCCCTGTGAGCACCCGCCATTTTGGTCAAAAAATTTTTATGCGATTTTATGATAGAAAATGATAGAGTAGATATCACTGAAGAGGGTTTGTGTGTGGGGAAGGGGTCAATTCGCAATATTTGGGCAAATAGCAATTTTTAGGTCAACTCTGACGTCATCAAGATGGCCGGAAAAGCTCGCTAGCTCCCGAAATAACGCGAGTTGGGACCTCTAGTTTGTTGGACACGTCTCCGAAGAGCCGCCCGCATCCACTGATTCCATGAAAAGCACTTTTCAAAAGGGGTCAAAAATTGACAATTTCTCACAGGGAGCTCCCTGTGAGCACCCGCCATTTTGGTCAAAAAATTTTATGCGATTTTATGATAGAAAATGATAGAGTAGATATCACTGAAGAGGGTTTGTGTGTGGGGAAGGGGTCAATTCGCAATATTTGGGCAAATAGCAATTTTTAGGTCAACTCTGACGTCATCAAGATGGCCGGAAAAGCTCGCTAGCTCCCGAAATAACGCGAGTTGGGACCTCTAGTTTGTTGGACACGTCTCCGAAGAGCCGCCCGCATCCACTGATTCCATGAAAACCACTTTTCAAAAGGGGTCAAAAATTGACAATTTCTCACAGCGAGCTCCCTGTGAGCACCCGCCATTTTGGTCAAAAAAATTTTATGCGATTTTATGATAGAAAATGATAGAGTAGATATCACTGAAGAGGGTTTGTGTGTGGGGAAGGGGTCAATTCGCAATATTTGGGCAAATAGCAATTTTTAGGTCAACTCTGACGTCATCAAGATGGCCGGAAAAGCTCGCTAGCTCCCGAAATAACGCGAGTTGGGACCTCTAGTTTGTTGGACACGTCTCCGAAGAGCCGCCCGCATCCACTGATTCCATGAAAACCACTTTTCAAAAGGGGTCAAAAATTGACAATTTCTCACAGGGAGCTCCCTGTGAGCACCCGCCATTTTGGTCAAAAAAATTTTATGCGATTTTATGATAGAAAATGATAGAGTAGATATCACTGAAGAGGGTTTGTGTGTGGGGAAGGGGTCAATTCGCAATATTTGGGCAAATAGCAATTTTTAGGTCAACTCTGACGTCATCAAGATGGCCGGAAAAGCTCGCTAGCTCCCGAAATAACGCGAGTTGGGACCTCTAGTTTGTTGGACACGTCTCCGAAGAGCCGCCCGCATCCACTGATTCCATGAAAACCACTTTTCAAAAGGGGTCCAAAATTGACAATTTCTCACAGGGAGCTCCCTGTGAGCACCCGCCATTTTGGTCAAAAAATTTTCATGCGATTTTATGATAGAAAATGATAGAGTAGATATCACTGAAGAGGGTTTGTGTGTGGGGAAGGGGTCAATTCGCAATATTTGGGCAAATAGCAATTTTTAGGTCAACTCTGACGTCATCAAGATGGCCGGATTAGCTCGCTAGCTCCCGAAATAACGCGAGTTGGGACCTCTAGTTTGTTGGACACGTCTCCGAAGAGCCGCCCGCATCCACTGATTCCATGAAAACCACTTTTCAAAAGGGGTCAAAAATTGACAATTTCTCACAGGGAGCTCCCTGTGAGCACCCGCCATTTTGGTCAAAAAAATTTTATGCGATTTTATGATAGAAAATGATAGAGTAGATATCACTGAAGAGGGTTTGTGTGTGGGGAAGGGGTCAATTCGCAATATTTGGGCAAATAGCAATTTTTAGGTCAACTCTGACGTCATCAAGATGGCCGGAAAAGCTCGCTAGCTCCCGAAATAACGCGAGTTGGGACCTCTAGTTTGTTGGACACGTCTCCGAAGAGCCGCCCGCATCCACTGATTCCATGAAAACCACTTTTCAAAAGGGGTCAAAAATTGACAATTTCTCACAGGGAGCTCCCTGTGAGCACCCGCCATTTTGGTCAAAAAATTTTTATGCGATTTTATGATAGAAAATGATAGAGTAGATATCACTGAAGAGGGTTTGTGTGTGGGGAAGGGGTCAATTCGCAATATTTGGGCAAATAGCAATTTTTAGGTCAACTCTGACGTCATCAAGATCGCCGGAAAAGCTCGCTAGCTCCCGAAATAACGCGAGTTGGGACCTCTAGTTTGTTGGACACGTCTCCGAAGAGCCGCCCGCATCCACTGATTCCATGAAAACCACTTTTCAAAAGGGGTCAAAAATTGACAATTTCTCACAGGGAGCTCCCTGTGAGCACCCGCCATTTTGGTCAAAAAATTTTCATGCGATTTTATGATAGAAAATGATAGAGTAGATATCACTGAAGAGGGTTTGTGTGTGGGGAAGGGGTCAATTCGCAATATTTGGGCAAATAGCAATTTTTAGGTCAACTCTGACGTCATCAAGATGGCCGGAAAAGCTCGCTAGCTCCCGAAATAACGCGAGTTGGGACCTCTAGTTTGTTGGACACGTCTCCGAAGAGCCGCCCGCATCCACTGATTCCATGAAAACCACTTTTCAAAAGGGGTCAAAAATTGACAATTTCTCACAGGGAGATCCCTGTGAGCACCCGCCATTTTGGTCAAAAAAATTTTATGCGATTTTATGATAGAAAATGATAGAGTAGATATCACTGAAGAGGGTTTGTGTGTGGGGAAGGGGTCAATTCGCAATATTTGGGCAAAAAGCAATTTTTAGGTCAACTCTGACGTCATCAAGATGGCCGGAAAAGCTCGCTAGCTCCCGAAATAACGCGAGTTGGGACCTCTAGTTTGTTGGACACGTCTCCGAAGAGCCGCCCGCATCCACTGATTCCATGAAAACCACTTTTCAAAAGGGGTCAAAAATTGACAATTTCTCACAGGGAGCTATGATAGAAAATGATAGAGTAGATATCACTGAAGAGGGTTTGTGTGTGGGGAAGGGGTCAATTCGCAATATTTGGGCAAATAGCAATTTTAGGTCAACTCTGACGTCATCAAGATGGCCGGAAAAGCTCGCTAGCTCCCGAAATAACGCGAGTTGGGACCTCTAGTTTGTTGGACACGTCTCCGAAGAGCCGCCCGCATCCATTGATTCCATGAAAACCACTTTTCAAAAGGGGTCAAAAATTGACAATTTCTCACAGGGAGATCCCTGTGAGCACCCGCCATTTTGGTCAAAAAAATTTTATGCGATTTTATGATAGAAAATGATAGAGTAGGTATCACTGAAGAGGGTTTGTGTGTGGGGAAGGGGTCAATTCGCAATATTTGGGCAAATAGCAATTTTTAGGTCAACTCTGACGTCATCAAGATGGCCGGAAAAGCTCGCTAGCTCCCGAAATAACGCGAGTTGGGACCTATAGTTTGTTGGACACGTCTCCGAAGAGCCGCCCGCATCCACTGATTCCATGAAAACCACTTTTCAAAAGAGGTCAAAAATTGACAATTTCTCACAGGGAGCTCCCTGTGAGCACCCGCCATTTTGGTCAAAAAATTTTTATGCGATTTTATGATAGAAAATTATAGAGTAGATATCACTGAAGAGGGTTTGTGTGTGGGGAAGGGGTCAATTCGCAATATTTGGGCAAATAGCAATTTTTAGGTCAACTCTGACGTCATCAAGATGGCCGGAAAAGCTCGCTAGCTCCCGAAATAACGCGAGTTGGGACCTCTAGTTTGTTGGACACGTCTCCGAAGAGCCGTCTGCAACCACTGATTCCATGAAAACCACTTTTCAAAAGGGGTCAAAAATTGACAATTTCTCACAGGGAGCTCCCTGTGAGCACCCGCCATTTTGGTCAAAAAATTTTATGCGATTTTATGATAGAAAATGATAGAGTAGATATCACTGAAGAGGGTTTGTGTGTGGGGAAGGGGTCAATTCGCAATATTTGGGCAAATAGCAATTTTTAGGTCAACTCTGACGTCATCAAGATGGCCGGAAAAGCTCGCTAGCTCCCGAAATAACGCGAGTTGGGACCTTTAGTTTGTTGGACACGTCTCCGAAGAGCCGCCCGCATCCACTGATTCCATGAAAACCACTTTTCAAAAGGGGTCAAAAATTGACAATTTCTCACAGGGAGATCCCTGTGAGCACCCGCCATTTTGGTCAAAAAATTTTCATGCGATTTTATGATAGAAAATGATAGAGTAGATATCACTGAAGAGGGTTTGTGTGTGGGGAAGGGGTCAATTCGCAATATTTGGGCAAATAGCAATTTTTAGGTCAACTCTGACGTCATCAAGATGGCCAGAAAAGCTCGCTAGCTCCCGAAATAACGCGAGTTGGGACCTCTAGTTTGTTGGACACGTCTCCGAAGAGCCGCCCGCATCCACTGATTTCCATGAAAACCACTTTTCAAAAGGGGTCAAAAATTGACAATTTCTCACAGGGAGCTCCCTGTGAGCACCCGCCATTTTGGTCAAAAATTTTTTATGCGATTTTATGATAGAAAATGATAGAGTAGATATCACTGAAGAGGGTTTGTGTGTGGGGAAGGGGTCAATTCGCAATATTTGGGCAAATAGCAATTTTTAGGTCAACTCTGACGTCATCAAGATGGCCGGAAAAGCTCGCTAGCTCCCGAAATAACGCGAGTTGGGACCTCTAGTTTGTTGGACACGTCTCCGAAGAGCCGCCCGCATCCACTGATTCCATGAAAACCACTTTTCAAAAGGGGTCAAAAATTGACAATTTCTCACAGGGAGCTCCCTGTGAGCACCCGCCATTTTGGTCAAAAAATTGTTATGCGATTTTATGTTAGAAAATGATAGAGTAGATATCACTGAAGAGGGTTTGTGTGTGGGGAAGGGGTCAATTCGAAATATTTGGGCAAATAGCAATTTTTAGGTCAACTCTGACGTCATCAAGATGGCCGGAAAAGCTCGCTAGCTCCCGAAATAACGCGAGTTGGGACCTCTAGTTTGTTGGACACGTCTCCGAAGAGCCGCCCGCATCCACTGATTCCATGAAAACCACTTTTCAAAAGGGGTCAAAAATTGACAATTTCTCACAGGGAGCTCCCTGTGAGCACCCGCCATTTTGGTCAAAAAATTTTTATGCGATTTTATGATAGAAAATGATAGAGTAGATATCACTGAAGAGGGTTTGTGTGTGGGGAAGGGGTCAATTCGCAATATTTGGGCAAATAGCAATTTTTAGGTCAACTCTGACGTCATCAAGATGGCCGGAAAAGCTCGCTAGCTCCCGAAATAACGCGATTTGGGACCTCTAGTTTGTTGGACACGTCTCCGAAGAGCCGCCCGCATCCACTGATTCCATGAAAACCACTTTTCAAAAGGGGTCAAAAATTGACAATTTCTCACAGGGAGCTCCCTGTGAGCACCCGCCATTTTGGTCAAAAAATTTTTATGCGATTTTATGATAGAAAATGATAGAGTAGATATCACTGAAGAGGGTTTGTGTGTGGGGAAGGGGTCAATTCGCAATATTTGGGCAAATAGCAATTTTTAGGTCAACTCTGACGTCATCAAGATGGCCGGAAAAGCTCGCTAGCTCCCGAAATAACGCGAGTTGGGACCTCTAGTTTGTTGGACACGTCTCCGAAGAGCCGCCCGCATCCACTGATTCCATGAAAAGCACTTTTCAAAAGGGGTCAAAAATTGACAATTTCTCACAGGGAGCTCCCTGTGAGCACCCGCCATTTTGGTCAAAAAATTTTATGCGATTTTATGATAGAAAATGATAGAGTAGATATCACTGAAGAGGGTTTGTGTGTGGGGAAGGGGTCAATTCGCAATATTTGGGCAAATAGCAATTTTTAGGTCAACTCTGACGTCATCAAGATGGCCGGAAAAGCTCGCTAGCTCCCGAAATAACGCGAGTTGGGACCTCTAGTTTGTTGGACACGTCTCCGAAGAGCCGCCCGCATCCACTGATTCCATGAAAACCACTTTTCAAAAGGGGTCAAAAATTGACAATTTCTCACAGCGAGCTCCCTGTGAGCACCCGCCATTTTGGTCAAAAAAATTTTATGCGATTTTATGATAGAAAATGATAGAGTAGATATCACTGAAGAGGGTTTGTGTGTGGGGAAGGGGTCAATTCGCAATATTTGGGCAAATAGCAATTTTTAGGTCAACTCTGACGTCATCAAGATGGCCGGAAAAGCTCGCTAGCTCCCGAAATAAGGCGAGTTGGGACCTCTAGTTTGTTGGACACGTCTCCGAAGAGCCGTCCGCATCCACTGATTCCATGAAAACCACTTTTCAAAAGGGGTCAAAAATTGACAATTTCTCACAGGGAGCTCCCTGTGAGCACCCGCCATTTTGGTCAAAAAAATTTTATGCGATTTTATGATAGAAAATGATAGAGTAGATATCACTGAAGAGGGTTTGTGTGTGGGGAAGGGGTCAATTCGCAATATTTGGGCAAATAGCAATTTTTAGGTCAACTCTGACGTCATCAAGATGGCCGGAAAAGCTCGCTAGCTCCCGAAATAACGCGAGTTGGGACCTCTAGTTTGTTGGACACGTCTCCGAAGAGCCGCCCGCATCCACTGATTCCATGAAAACTACTTTTCAAAAGGGGTCAAAAATTGACAATTTCTCACAGGGAGCTCCCTGTGAGCACCCGCCATTTTGGTCAAAAAAAATTTATGCGATTTTATGATAGAAAATGATAGAGTAGATATCACTGAAGAGGGTTTGTGTGTGGGGAAGGGGTCAATTCGCAATATTTGGGCAAATAGCAATTTTAGGTCAACTCTGACGTCATCAAGATGGCCGGAAAAGCTCGCTAGCTCCCGAAATAACGCGAGTTGGGACCTCTAGTTTGTTGGACACGTCTCCGAAGAGCCGCCCGCATCCACTGATTCCATGAAAACCACTTTTCAAAAGGGGTCCAAAATTGACAATTTCTCACAGGGAGCTAGCTCCCTGTGAGCACCCGCCATTTTGGTCAAAAAAAATTTATGCGATTTTATGATAGAAAATGATAGAGTAGATATCACTGAAGAGGGTTTGTGTGTGGGGAAGGGGTCAATTCGCAATATTTGGGCAAATAGCAATTTTTAGGTCAACTCTGACGTCATCAAGATGGCCGGAAAAGCTCGCTAGCTCCCGAAATAACGCGAGTTGGGACCTCTAGTTTGTTGGACACGTCTCCGAAGAGCCGCCCGCATCCACTGATTCCATGAAAACCACTTTTCAAAAGGGGTCAAAAATTGACAATTTCACACAGGGAGCTCCCTGTGAGCACCCGCCATTTTGGTCAAAAAAATTTTATGCGATTTTATGATAGAAAATGATAGAGTAGATATCACTGAAGAGGGTTTGTGTGTGGCGAAGGGGTCAATTCGCAATATTTGGGCAAATAGCAATTTTTAGGTCAACTCTGACGTCATCAAGATGGCCGGAAAAGCTCGCTAGCTCCCGAAATAACGCGAGTTGGGACCTCTAGTTTGTTGGACACGTCTCCGAAGAGCCGCCCGCATCCACTGATTCCATGAAAACCACTTTTCAAAAAGGGTCAAAAATTGACAATTTCTCACAGGGAGCTCCCTGTGAGCACCCGCCATTTTGGTCAAAAAAATTTTATGCGATTTTATGATAGAAAATGATAGAGTAGATATCACTGAAGAGGGTTTGTGTGTGGGGAAGGGGTCAATTCGCAATATTTGGGCAAACAGCAATTTTTAGGTCAACTCTGACGTCATCAAGATGGCCGGAAAAGCTCGCTAGCTCCCGAAATAACGCGAGTTGGGACCTCTAGTTTGTTGGACACGTCTCCGAAGAGCCGTCTGCATCCACTGATTCCATGAAAACCACTTTTCAAAAGGGGTCAAAAATTGACAATTTCTCACAGGGAGCTCCCTGTGAGCACCCGCCATTTTGGTCAAAAAAATTTGATGCGATTTTATGATAGAAAATGATAGAGTAGATATCACTGAAGAGGGTTTGTGTGTGGGGAAGGGGTCAATTCGCAATATTTGGGCAAATAGCAATTTTTAGGTCAACTCTGACGTCATCAAGATGGCCGGAAAAGCTCGCTAGCTCCCGAAATAACGCGAGTTGGGACCTTTAGTTTGTTGGACACGTCTCCGAAGAGCCGCCCGCATCCACTGATTCCATGAAAACCACTTTTCAAAAGGGGTCAAAAATTGACAATTTCTCACAGGGAGATCCCTGTGAGCACCCGCCATTTTGGTCAAAAAAATTTTATGCGATTTTATGATAGAAAATGATAGAGTAGATATCACTGAAGAGGGTTTGTGTGTGGGGAAGGGGTCAATTCGCAATATTTGGGCAAATAGCAATTTTTAGGTCAACTCTGACGTCATCAAGATGGCCGGAAAAGCTCGCTAGCTCCCGAAATAACGCGAGTTGGGAGCTCTAGTTTGTTGGACACGTCTCCGAAGAGCCGCCCGCATCCACTGATTCCATGAAAACCACTTTTCAAAAGGGGTCCAAAATTGACAATTTCTCACAGGGAGCTCCCTGTGAGCACCCGCCATTTTGGTCAAAAAATTTTTATGCGATTTTATGATAGAAAATGATAGAGTAGATATCACTGAAGAGGGTTTGTGTGTGGGGAAGGGGTCAATTCGCAATATTTGGGCAAATAGCAATTTTTAGGTCAACTCTGACGTCATCAAGATCGCCGGAAAAGCTCGCTAGCTCCCGAAATAACGCGAGTTGGGAGCTCTAGTTTGTTGGACACGTCTCCGAAGAGCCGCCCGCATCCACTGATTCCATGAAAACCACTTTTCAAAAGGGGTCAAAAATTGACAATTTCTCACAGGGAGCTCCCTGTGAGCACCCGCCATTTTGGTCAAAAAATTTTCATGCGATTTTTTGATAGAAAATGATAGAGTAGATATCACTGAAGAGGGTTTGTGTGTGGGGAAGGGGTCAATTCGCAATATTTGGGCAAATAGCAATTTTTAGGTCAACTCTGACGTCATCAAGATGGCCGGAAAAGCTCGCTAGCTCCCGAAATAACGCGAGTTGGGACCTCTAGTTTGTTGGACACGTCTCCGAAGAGCCGCCCGCATCCACTGATTCCATGAAAACCACTTTTCAAAAGGGGTCAAAAATTGACAATTTCTCACAGGGAGCTCCCTGTGAGCACCCGCCATTTTGGTCAAAAAATTTTTATGCGATTTTATGATAGAAAATGATAGAGTAGATATCACTGAAGAGGGTTTGTGTGTGGGGAAGGGGTCAATTCGCAATATTTGGGCAAACAGCAATTTTTAGGTCAACTCTGACGTCATCAAGATGGCCGGAAAAGCTCGCTAGCTCCCGAAATAACGCGAGTTGGGACCTCTAGTTTGTTGGACACGTCTCCGAAGAGCCGTATGCAACCACTGATTCCATGAAAACCACTTTTCAAAAGGGGTCAAAAATTGACAATTTCTCACAGGGAGCTCCCTGTGAGCACCCGCCATTTTGGTCAAAAAATTTTTATGCGATTTTATGATAGAAAATGATAGAGTAGATATCACTGAAGAGGGTTTGTGTGTGGGGAAGGGGTCAATTCGCAATATTTGGGCAAATAGCAATTTTTAGGTCAACTCTGACGTCATCAAGATGGCCGGAAAAGCTCGCTAGCTCCCGAAATAACGCGAGTTGGGACCTTTAGTTTGTTGGACACGTCTCCGAAGAGCCGCCCGCATCCACTGATTCCATGAAAACCACTTTTCAAAAGGGGTCAAAAATTGACAATTTCTCACAGGGAGATCCCTGTGAGCACCCGCCATTTTGGTCAAAAAAATTTTATGCGATTTTATGATAGAAAATGATAGAGTAGATATCACTGAAGAGGGTTTGTGTGTGGGGAAGGGGTCAATTCGCAATATTTGGGCAAATAGCAATTTTTAGGTCAACTCTGACGTCATCAAGATGGCCGGAAAAGCTCGCTAGCTCCCGAAATAACGCGAGTTGGGACCTCTAGTTTGTTGGACACGTCTCCGAAGAGCCGCCCGCATCCACTGATTCCATGAAAACCACTTTTCAAAAGGGGTCAAAAATTGACAATTTCTCACAGGGAGCTCCCTGTGAGCACCCGCCATTTTGGTCAAAAAATTTTTATGCGATTTTATGATAGAAAATGATAGAGTAGATATCACTGAAGAGGGTTTGTGTGTGGGGAAGGGGTCAATTCGCAATATTTGGGCAAATAGCAATTTTTAGGTCAACTCTTACGTCATCAAGATCGCCGGAAAAGCTCGCTAGCTCCCGAAATAACGCGAGTTGGGACCTCTAGTTTGTTGGACACGTCTCCGAAGAGCCGCCCGCATCCACTGATTCCATGAAAACCACTTTTCAAAAGGGGTCAAAAATTGACAATTTCTCACAGGGAGCTCCCTGTGAGCACCCGCCATTTTGGTCAAAAAATTTTCATGCGATTTTATGATAGAAAATGATAGAGTAGATATCACTGAAGAGGGTTTGTGTGTGGGGAAGGGGTCAATTCGCAATATTTGGGCAAATAGCAATTTTTAGGTCAACTCTGACGTCATCAAGATGGCCGGAAAAGCTCGCTAGCTCCCGAAATAACGCGAGTTGGGACCTCTAGTTTGTTGGACACGTCTCCGAAGAGCCGCCCGCATCCACTGATTCCATGAAAACCACTTTTCAAAAGGGGTCAAAAATTGACAATTTCTCACAGGGAGCTCCCTGTGAGCACCCGCCATTTTGGTCAAAAAAATTTTATGCGATTTTATGATAGAAAATGATAGAGTAGATATCACTGAAGAGGGTTTGTGTGTGGGGAAGGGGTCAATTCGGAATATTTGGGCAAATAGCAATTTTTAGGTCAACTCTGACGTCATCAAGATGGCCGGAAAAGCTCGCTAGCTCCCGAAATAACGCGAGTTGGGAGCTCTAGTTTGTTGGACACGTCTCCGAAGAGCCGCCCGCATCCACTGATTCCATGAAAACCACTTTTCAAAAGGGGTCAAAAATTGACAATTTCTCACAGGGAGCTCCCTGTGAGCACCCGCCATTTTGGTCAAAAAAATTTTATGCGATTTTATGATAGAAAATGATAGAGTAGATATCACTGAAGAGGGTTTGTGTGTGGGGAAGGGGTCAATTCGCAATATTTGGGCAAATAGCAATTTTTAGGTCAACTCTGACGTCATCAAGATGGCCGGAAAAGCTCGCTAGCTCCCGAAATAACGCGAGTTGGGACCTCTAGTTTGTTGGACACGTCTCCGAAGAGCCGCCCGCATCCACTGATTCCATGAAAACCACTTTTCAAAAGGGGTCAAAAATTGACAATTTCTCACAGGGAGCTCCCTGTGAGCACCCGCCATTTTGGTCAAAAAATTTTTATGCGATTTTATGATAGAAAATGATAGAGTAGATATCACTGAAGAGGGTTTGTGTGTGGGGAAGGGGTCAATTCGCAATATTTGGGCAAATAGCAATTTTTAGGTCAACTCTGACGTCATCAAGATGGCCGGAAAAGCTCGCTAGCTCCCGAAATAACGCGAGTTGGGACCTCTAGTTTGTTGGACACGTCTCCGAAGAGCCGCCCGCATCCACTGATTCCATGAAAACCACTTTTCAAAAGGGGTCAAAAATTGACAATTTCTCACAGGGAGATCCCTGTGAGCACCCGCCATTTTGGTCAAAAAATTTTCATGCGATTTTATGATAGAAAATGATAGAGTAGATATCACTGAAGAGGGTTTGTGTGTGGGGAAGGGGTCAATTCGCAATATTTGGGCAAATAGCAATTTTTAGGTCAACTCTGACGTCATCAAGATGGCCGGAAAAGCTCGCTAGCTCCCGAAATAACGCGAGTTGGGACCTCTAGTTTGTTGGACACGTCTCCGAAGAGCCGCCCGCATCCACTGATTCCATGAAAACCACTTTTCAAAAGGGGTCCAAAATTGACAATTTCTCACAGGGAGCTCCCTGTGAGCACCCGCCATTTTGGTCAAAAAAAATTTATGCGATTTTATGATAGAAAATGATAGAGTAGATATCACTGAAGAGGGTTTGTGTGTGGGGAAGGGGTCAATTCGCAATATTTGGGCAAATAGCAATTTTTAGGTCAACTCTGACGTCATCAAGATGGCCGGAAAAGCTCGCTAGCTCCCGAAATAACGCGAGTTGGGAGCTCTAGTTTGTTGGACACGTCTCCGAAGAGCCGCCCGCATCCACTGATTCCATGAAAACCACTTTTCAAAAGGGGTCAAAAATTGACAATTTCTCACAGGGAGCTCCCTGTGAGCACCCGCCATTTTGGTCAAAAAAATTTTATGCGATTTTATGATAGAAAATGATAGAGTAGATATCACTGAAGAGGGTTTGTGTGTGGGGAAGGGGTCAATTCGCAATATTTGGGCAAATAGCAATTTTTAGGTCAACTCTGACGTCATCAAGATGGCCGGAAAAGCTCGCTAGCTCCCGAAATAACGCGAGTTGGGACCTCTAGTTTGTTGGACACGTCTCCGAAGAGCCGCCCGCATCCACTGATTCCATGAAAACCACTTTTCAAAAGGGGTCAAAAATTGACAATTTCTCACAGGGAGCTCCCTGTGAGCACCCGCCATTTTGGTCAAAAAATTTTTATGCGATTTTATGATAGAAAATGATAGAGTAGATATCACTGAAGAGGGTTTGTGTGTGGGGAAGGGGTCAATTCGCAATATTTGGGCAAATAGCAATTTTTAGGTCAACTCTGACGTCATCAAGATGGCCGGAAAAGCTCGCTAGCTCCCGAAATAACGCGAGTTGGGACCTCTAGTTTGTTGGACACGTCTCCGAAGAGCCGCCCGCATCCACTGATTCCATGAAAACCACTTTTCAAAAGGGGTCAAAAATTGACAATTTCTCACAGGGAGATCCCTGTGAGCACCCGCCATTTTGGTCAAAAAATTTTTATGCGATTTTATGATAGAAAATGATAGAGTAGATATCACTGAAGAGGGTTTGTGTGTGGGGAAGGGGTCAATTCGCAATATTTGGGCAAAAAGCAATTTTTAGGTCAACTCTGACGTCATCAAGATGGCCGGAAAAGCTCGCTAGCTCCCGAAATAACGCGAGTTGGGACCTCTAGTTTGTTGGACACGTCTCCGAAGAGCCGCCCGCATCCACTGATTCCATGAAAACCACTTTTCAAAAGGGGTCAAAAATTGACAATTTCTCACAGGGAGCTCCCTGTGAGCACCCGCCATTTTGGTCAAAAAATTTTTATGCGATTTTATGATAGAAAATGATAGAGTAGATATCACTGAAGAGGGTTTGTGTGTGGGGAAGGGGTCAATTCGCAATATTTGGGCAAATAGCAATTTTTAGGTCAACTCTGACGTCATCAAGATGGCCGGAAAAGCTCGCTAGCTCCCGAAATAACGCGAGTTGGGACCTCTAGTTTGTTGGACACGTCTCCGAAGAGCCGCCCGCATCCACTGATTCCATGAAAACCACTTTTCAAAAGGGGTCAAAAATTGACAATTTCTCACAGGGAGCTATGATAGAAAATGATAGAGTAGATATCACTGAAGAGGGTTTGTGTGTGGGGAAGGGGTCAATTCGCAATATTTGGGCAAATAGCAATTTTAGGTCAACTCTGACGTCATCAAGATGGCCGGAAAAGCTCGCTAGCTCCCGAAATAACGCGAGTTGGGACCTCTAGTTTGTTGGACACGTCTCCGAAGAGCCGCCCGCATCCACTGATTCCATGAAAACCACTTTTCAAAAGGGGTCAAAAATTGACAATTTCTCACAGGGAGATCCCTGTGAGCACCCGCCATTTTGGTCAAAAAAATTTTATGCGATTTTATGATAGAAAATGATAGAGTAGGTATCACTGAAGAGGGTTTGTGTGTGGGGAAGGGGTCAATTCGCAATATTTGGGCAAATAGCAATTTTTAGGTCAACTCTGACGTCATCAAGATGGCCGGAAAAGCTCGCTAGCTCCCGAAATAACGCGAGTTGGGACCTATAGTTTGTTGGACACGTCTCCGAAGAGCCGCCCGCATCCACTGATTCCATGAAAACCACTTTTCAAAAGAGGTCAAAAATTGACAATTTCTCACAGGGAGCTCCCTGTGAGCACCCGCCATTTTGGTCAAAAAATTTTTATGCGATTTTATGATAGAAAATTATAGAGTAGATATCACTGAAGAGGGTTTGTGTGTGGGGAAGGGGTCAATTCGCAATATTTGGGCAAATAGCAATTTTTAGGTCAACTCTGACGTCATCAAGATGGCCGGAAAAGCTCGCTAGCTCCCGAAATAACGCGAGTTGGGACCTCTAGTTTGTTGGACACGTCTCCGAAGAGCCGTCTGCAACCACTGATTCCATGAAAACCACTTTTCAAAAGGGGTCAAAAATTGACAATTTCTCACAGGGAGCTCCCTGTGAGCACCCGCCATTTTGGTCAAAAAATTTTATGCGATTTTATGATAGAAAATGATAGAGTAGATATCACTGAAGAGGGTTTGTGTGTGGGGAAGGGGTCAATTCGCAATATTTGGGCAAATAGCAATTTTTAGGTCAACTCTGACGTCATCAAGATGGCCGGAAAAGCTCGCTAGCTCCCGAAATAACGCGAGTTGGGACCTTTAGTTTGTTGGACACGTCTCCGAAGAGCCGCCCGCATCCACTGATTCCATGAAAACCACTTTTCAAAAGGGGTCAAAAATTGACAATTTCTCACAGGGAGATCCCTGTGAGCACCCGCCATTTTGGTCAAAAAATTTTCATGCGATTTTATGATAGAAAATGATAGAGTAGATATCACTGAAGAGGGTTTGTGTGTGGGGAAGGGGTCAATTCGCAATATTTGGGAAAATAGCAATTTTTAGGTCAACTCTGACGTCATCAAGATGGCCGGAAAAGCTCGCTAGCTCCCGAAATAACGCGAGTTGGGACCTCTAGTTTGTTGGACACGTCTCCGAAGAGCCGCCCGCATCCACTGATTCCATGAAAACCACTTTTCAAAAGGGGTCCAAAATTGACAATTTCTCACAGGGAGCTCCCTGTGAGCACCCGCCATTTTGGTCAAAAAAAATTTATGCGATTTTATGATAGAAAATGATAGAGTAGATATCACTGAAGAGGGTTTGTGTGTGGGGAAGGGGTCAATTCGCAATATTTGGGCAAATAGCAATTTTTAGGTCAACTCTGACGTCATCAAGATGGCCGGAAAAGCTCGCTAGCTCCCGAAATAACGCGAGTTGGGAGCTCTAGTTTGTTGGACACGTCTCCGAAGAGCCGCCCGCATCCACTGATTCCATGAAAACCACTTTTCAAAAGGGGTCAAAAATTGACAATTTCTCACAGGGAGCTCCCTGTGAGCACCCGCCATTTTGGTCAAAAAAATTTTATGCGATTTTATGATAGAAAATGATAGAGTAGATATCACTGAAGAGGGTTTGTGTGTGGGGAAGGGGTCAATTCGCAATATTTGGGCAAATAGCAATTTTTAGGTCAACTCTGACGTCATCAAGATGGCCGGAAAAGCTCGCTAGCTCCCGAAATAACGCGAGTTGGGACCTCTAGTTTGTTGGACACGTCTCCGAAGAGCCGCCCGCATCCACTGATTCCATGAAAACCACTTTTCAAAAGGGGTCCAAAATTGACAATTTCTCACAGGGAGCTCCCTGTGAGCACCCGCCATTTTGGTCAAAAAATTTTTATGCGATTTTATGATAGAAAATGATAGAGTAGATATCACTGAAGAGGGTTTGTGTGTGGGGAAGGGGTCAATTCGCAATATTTGGGCAAATAGCAATTTTTAGGTCAACTCTGACGTCATCAAGATGGCCGGAAAAGCTCGCTAGCTCCCGAAATAACGCGAGTTGGGAGCTCTAGTTTGTTGGACACGTCTCCGAAGAGCCGCCCGCATCCACTGATTCCATGAAAACCACTTTTCAAAAGGGGTCAAAAATTGACAATTTCTCACAGGGAGCTCCCTGTGAGCACCCGCCATTTTGGTCAAAAAAATTTTATGCGATTTTATGATAGAAAATGATAGAGTAGATATCACTGAAGAGGGTTTGTGTGTGGGGAAGGGGTCAATTCGCAATATTTGGGCAAATAGCAATTTTTAGGTCAACTCTGACGTCATCAAGATGGCCGGAAAAGCTCGCTAGCTCCCGAAATAACGCGAGTTGGGACCTCTAGTTTGTTGGACACGTCTCCGAAGAGCCGCCCGCATCCACTGATTCCATGAAAACCACTTTTCAAAAGGGGTCCAAAATTGACAATTTCTCACAGGGAGCTCCCTGTGAGCACCCGCCATTTTGGTCAAAAAATTTTTATGCGATTTTATGATAGAAAATGATAGAGTAGATATCACTGAAGAGGGTTTGTGTGTGGGGAAGGGGTCAATTCGCAATATTTGGGCAAATAGCAATTTTTAGGTCAACTCTGACGTCATCAAGATGGCCGGAAAAGCTCGCTAGCTCCCGAAATAACGCGAGTTGGGACCTCTAGTTTGTTGGACACGTCTCCGAAGAGCCGCCCGCATCCACTGATTCCATGAAAACCACTTTTCAAAAGGGGTCAAAAATTGACAATTTCTCACAGGGAGATCCCTGTGAGCACCCGCCATTTTGGTCAAAAAAATTTTATGCGATTTTATGATAGAAAATGATAGAGTAGATATCACTGAAGAGGGTTTGTGTGTGGGGAAGGGGTCAATTCGCAATATTTGGGCAAAAAGCAATTTTTAGGTCAACTCTGACGTCATCAAGATGGCCGGAAAAGCTCGCTAGCTCCCGAAATAACGCGAGTTGGGACCTCTAGTTTGTTGGACACGTCTCCGAAGAGCCGCCCGCATCCACTGATTCCATGAAAACCACTTTTCAAAAGGGGTCAAAAATTGACAATTTCTCACAGGGAGCTCCCTGTGAGCACCCGCCATTTTGGTCAAAAAATTTTTATGCGATTTTATGATAGAAAATGATAGAGTAGATATCACTGAAGAGGGTTTGTGTGTGGGGAAGGGGTCAATTCGCAATATTTGGGCAAATAGCAATTTTTAGGTCAACTCTGACGTCATCAAGATGGCCGGAAAAGCTCGCTAGCTCCCGAAATAACGCGAGTTGGGACCTCTAGTTTGTTGGACACGTCTCCGAAGAGCCGCCCGCATCCACTGATTCCATGAAAACCACTTTTCAAAAGGGGTCAAAAATTGACAATTTCTCACAGGGAGCTCCCTGTGAGCACCCGCCATTTTGGTCAAAAATTTTTTATGCGATTTTATGATAGAAAATGATAGAGTAGATATCACTGAAGAGGGTTTGTGTGTGGGGAAGGGGTCAATTCGCAATATTTGGGCAAATAGCAATTTTTAGGTCAACTCTGACGTCATCAAGATGGCCGGAAAAGCTCGCTAGCTCCCGAAATAACGCGAGTTGGGACCTATAGTTTGTTGGACACGTCTCCGAAGAGCCGCCCGCATCCACTGATTCCATGAAAACCACTTTTCAAAAGAGGTCAAAAATTGACAATTTCTCACAGGGAGCTCCCTGTGAGCACCCGCCATTTTGGTCAAAAAATTTTTATGCGATTTTATGATAGAAAATTATAGAGTAGATATCACTGAAGAGGGTTTGTGTGTGGGGAAGGGGTCAATTCGCAATATTTGGGCAAATAGCAATTTTTAGGTCAACTCTGACGTCATCAAGATGGCCGGAAAAGCTCGCTAGCTCCCGAAATAACGCGAGTTGGGACCTCTAGTTTGTTGGACACGTCTCCGAAGAGCCGTCTGCAACCACTGATTCCATGAAAACCACTTTTCAAAAGGGGTCAAAAATTGACAATTTCTCACAGGGAGCTCCCTGTGAGCACCCGCCATTTTGGTCAAAAAAATTTTATGCGATTTTATGATAGAAAATGATAGAGTAGATATCACTGAAGAGGGTTTGTGTGTGGGGAAGGGGTCAATTCGCAATACTTGGGCAAATAGCAATTTTTAGGTCAACTCTGACGTCATCAAGATGGCCGGAAAAGCTCGCTAGCTCCCGAAATAACGCGAGTTGGGACCTCTAGTTTGTTGGACACGTCTCCGAAGAGCCGCCCGCATCCACTGATTCCATGAAAACCACTTTTCAAAAGGGGTCAAAAATTGACAATTTCTCACAGGGAGCTCCCTGTGAGCACCCGCCATTTTGGTCAAAAAATTTTTATGCGATTTTATGATAGAAAATGATAGAGTAGATATCACTGAAGAGGGTTTGTGTGTGGGGAAGGGGTCAATTCGCAATATTTGGGCAAATAGCAATTTTTAGGTCAACTCTGACGTCATCAAGATCGCCGGAAAAGCTCGCTAGCTCCCGAAATAACGCGAGTTGGGACCTCTAGTTTGTTGGACACGTCTCCGAAGAGCCGCCCGCATCCACTGATTCCATGAAAACCACTTTTCAAAAGGGGTCAAAAATTGACAATTTCTCACAGGGAGCTCCCTGTGAGCACCCGCCATTTTGGTCAAAAATTTTCATGCGATTTTATGATAGAAAATGATAGAGTAGATATCACTGAAGAGGGTTTGTGTGTGGGGTAGGGGTCAATTCGCAATATTTGGGCAAATAGCAATTTTTAGGTCAACTCTGACGTCATCAAGATGGCCGGAAAAGCTCGCTAGCTCCCGAAATAACGCGAGTTGGGACCTCTAGTTTGTTGGACACGTCTCCGAGAGCCGCCCGCATCCACTGATTCCTAGAAAACCACTTTTCAAAAGGGGTCAAAAATTGACAATTTCTCACAGGGAGCTCCCTGTGAGCACCCGCCATTTTGGTCAAAAAATTTTCATGCGATTTTATGATAGAAAATGATAGAGTAGATATCACTGAAGAGGGTTTGTATGTAATTCGCAATATTTGGGCAAATAGCAATTTTTAGGTCAACTCTGACGTCATCAAGATGGCCGGAAAAGCTCGCTAGCTCCCGAAATAACGCGAGTTGGGACCTCTAGTTTGTTGGACACGTCTCCGAAGAGCCGCCCGCATCCACTGATTCCATGAAAACCACTTTTCAAAAGGGGTCAAAAATTGACCATTTCTCACAGGGAGCTCCCTGTGAGCACCCGCCATTTTGGTCAAAAAAATTTTATGCGATTTTATGATAGAAAATGATAGAGTAGATATCACTGAAGAGGGTTTGTGTGTGGGGAAGGGGTCAATTCGCAATATTTGGGCAAATAGCAATTTTTAGGTCAACTCTGACGTCATCAAGATGGCCGGAAAAGCTCGCTAGCTCCCGAAATAACGCGAGTTGGGACCTCTAGTTTGATTACCATATCTCCGAAGAGCCGCCCGCATCCACTGATTCCATGAAAACCACTTTTCAAAAGGGGTCAAAAATTGACAATTTCTCACAGGGAGCTCCCTGTGAGCACCCGCCATTTTGGTCAAAAAATTTTTATGCGATTTTATGATAGAAAATGATAGAGTAGATATCACTGAAGAGGGTTTGTGTGTGGGGAAGGGGTCAATTCGCAATATTTGGGCAAATAGCAATTTTGAGGTCAACTCTGACGTCATCAAGATGGCCGGAAAAGCTCGCTAGCTCCCGAAATAACGCGAGTTGGGACCTCTAGTTTGTTGGACACGTCTCCGAAGAGCCGCCCGCATCCACTGATTCCATGAAAACCACTTTTCAAAAGGGGTCAAAAATTGACAATTTCTCACAGGGAGGGTCAATTGGCATCTTTTATATTTCAACTTAATTTAACCGAAGATAGCGGTATAATCCATTAATGTATCCCATTTTCGTTAAAAAACGATTGACTGTTTATTTTTTTTTCACTTAAAAATCAAAATTGTCAGAGATCGGGAACACTGATAAGGCTTGGTAGAAAAATCTTAAGTATTATTTCGGTCTGACAAGAAAGAATTTACAATGCTTAAACTATTCTAATGTTTAAAAAAAGATTGATTTTCGCCCCTTATTATAGGCTGAAAATACAAAATCGAAGTTGGCTGCCAGATATGGCGGCAATTTTGGTTCAAAGTTGTGGGGCTATATATTGTGATGAAAATTACCATATCTGGTGGAGGGGCACTCTTTATTGCTAGCGTGATTTTTGGGGGTCAAAAACTTAACACTTTGCAAGGGTGGGGCGGGAGGGGGGTTACATGTCGACTCTTTCACCATTTCATAATTTAGGTTTTCAGTTTTGTGTGGGCAAAATTTTAAGCCAAGTGAGATTCACTTTTAAGTTCAAGTGAGATTCTGTGGCGTCAGTTCAGCTGCCCGCTTCGCCTGGTAGCGTCAATTCGACTCAGATATTTTGATAACAAATCTAAAACTTCAACCTGGGGGCGCGGAGGGGGGGGGGGGTAGGTTGACTTTTTATAATTATGGGCCAACAATCAACATTTAAATTTGTGTCGATTTTTCAAATATCACTATTAATATCGATAGTTAAAATAATTATGGATTTGTATTGCGCGCGTCCCAAAAATTATCAAACGCACATTATATAAACGTATTTAAAAAAAGAACAAGCAACTCCAATTATGTTGGACAGAATTATGCAAGACGTAATTAAATCATAATGATAGACAGAATCCTTTTACCTGCAATTAGCTGAAGTAGTCTTGCATCTGAAAATCAAACTTTTACGGCCATGCGGCATCTTTAGCCTGAAACCCCGAGCAAGCCAAGATACTCCGAATGCTCTTCAAAAGCATCTTCAATGGGACTTTAGTACACGAAGCTGCCAGGGAGTAAAAACATCAGTTATCTATGGTCATATTTAACCCGTCTGGTTGTTGGGTTGTTTGATTCTTTGTTGGGTTGTTGGGTTGTTTGTTTCTTTGTTTGCTTGTTAGGTCGTTCATTTGCTTGTTTGTTGGGTTGTTGGGTTGTGTGTTTGTTTATGTGTTGGGTTGGTTAATGGTTTGTTTGTTTGTTTTTTTGTTTGTTTGTTTGTTTGTTTGGTTTTTTTCTGTTTGTTGGGTTAATGGTTTATTTGTTTATTTGTTTGTTTGTTTGTTTGTTTGTTTGTTTTGCTCCGGGGAAGAAAGCCGGGGAAGAAAAACTCTCGTGGCACAGGAGAGAACCAACGCACAACTCTACTATGGCCCTAGCCTAGAATCGAACCATGGCTCCAGTGGTGGTAAGCGAGTTACAGTACAACGTGTCACTGTCTTTGTCATGGCTTATAAACACCTCTTATAAAAGATAGTATCTAATTCACATGAGTTGTAGCTATTGGTGCATGCCATGGTGTTTTTCATAACTTACTGATTACTACTTTGTAGTAACGAATTATGTAATTTGTAATAATGCGTTATTAATTTGTAATAATGAATTACAACGAATTACTAATTCATAATAACCAATTACTAATTCATAATAACGAATTACTAATTAGTAATTAAAAGTATTTAATTCGTAATAACGAATTACTTATTCGTAATAACGGTTTACTGATTCGTAATAACGGACTATTTTCTCACGGATAATATATGATTTCGTTGAACGACTGGGTTTTCGTAGGAAACAGCATGACAAAACATGTCAACACATTGATGTTTACGAAACAGTGTCCAAAGTATCGATTACCTACCATGACCATGGCATTTACAGTACCGAAAAAACTATTTAAAATAAAAGAGTAATGACCTCATCAATGGGAAACCGTTGGCAACCATGTTTGATTTATGCAAATTACGACAGCCTAAATCAAGGGATAGTTTAAACAAGTTCAAGTGTACGCTAAGTTTTTTTTTTATAGCAATAAATGTGATATTAAAATATTGTTTGTGTGGCACCATTTTGAGCAAATTGCTCGCTCATGGACTAAACGGGACTTGCTAGATTATGGTTTCTGATTAGATTGGAGAGGTTGCAATAACGAGGGGCTGCACGGGTGGTCTTTCACAGCATCAATGACAGGAATTTTGTTATTTCATTAATGTTTGGGTAGTTTACTTGTGTTTATTTCAATTTGAACACTACAGCTTTTATTTCTTTGGACTTTTTGTGCAAATAAGAGTGCCGTATGATATCAGACCTTCAATACTTAACACCAATTAGAATCCAATCTTATCCTTTTATTATCCTAGCGCAAGGACATTGCTCTCATGGTTTAATAAAGAACAGTGATCATTGAACAGAAATATTTAGGATCAAACAGCCCTGTGGAATTTACGAAATAACACATAAGAAACGGTTAAAATTCAGTGAATTTGGGCGATTCCATTACGTAGTACATACCATAACGAAACGACTCAGTTTTCTTGGTCGACTCGGACTCAGGGTACCGGGAAGTACAGCGCTTGCACCAGTTAGTAGCCCGGAGTGTGTGCCGTCTCCCTGCTGCAGTCTCCCCGCTGCCACCTCCCGGGCGACCGCACCCAAATATCGTCTCGTACAAGTTACTCTCGGCATGCAGTCCTCGATGTGGCAGTGCAGGTCTGGGATGCCTCGGTCTGTATGCCGTTTCGACATACTATAGCGTGTTAAGACGAGGCCAGAGTTGATCAATACCGTACTTTCCTTCTTTTCTCCTGTCACTTGGCGCTTGATGTGCTACTGTGCCGCCACTGGCCACACTGTATCTTTCTGCTGTTGTTGCAGGTCTTGCCACAGTCACGTGTAAATGTCCAATAACCAACAAGATGTTGCTGGCCATCTCCTCATGTTTTCTTTTAGTTTGTCAAGCAAGATGCTCTTTTATTTTTCTAAACACATCATCGTTTGCCCTGCAATATTGTCTTATCGAGTATCACCGTGGTCCTATCATTTTTCAACCATAATTCGTTAAGTTTTCCTCTTTGCCGCCATGACACTAAAAACCACTCTTTACACCACACGAACACATGAAAAGCAATCAAGCGTGACCACTTATCAATGTATAAGAACTAGGCGCTCGGTCAGCCCTTCACAAAGCATGACAAAGAATAATGGGCTTCGTGACCAAGTGCAGCAAAATGGTATGCTGCAAAATACCTGGGAGTGCACTGTTCTCCAATTCAGAACACGAACATTTGGTGTGTTGCTCTGGTGTCACATAGCGCCCTCAATCGGCAAGTATTTACTACAAGAATTATTTGCCCACTGCCTTTTAAAGACACAAATTAATGTTGATCTGAGTGGAACTTGTTGTACGGATCCCATTGACTACAAATATGGGTCACTGGTTTTGTTTATCTGGATTCTGGTGACTTGAAATAATGGTGTCTGCCAACCCGGGACATTGCTGTCTCTTGACTTTGTAGAGTAGGTTATCTTTACACCAAACCAGGATCAGTGCAATCAGTAGCGACACAAATGGCTCAAATTTTAGGGGGGCACAAAAGGGGGCACCCTTTTTCTATGGGCACTTCTGGACGATTCAAACTGTAGTTTGCAATAGCATTTCTGTTAAACGAGCCCCTTTTAGCGCTTGTGTTATGTCAGTTACTATTATTACTCCGTTTCAAGATCATCTGAAGTGGATGTAAAATTAATTACTCTGTCTGTGTCTAAGTGGAAAAAATTGTTTGGTTGTTTTTAGTACTGAAATTATTATAAAAAGCTGATAAAATATTACCATTTTACTCTCAAATTTTAATCTCAAAAGACCAGATTTCAATTGAGGGGGGGTGCATCACAGGGGGGTGGGGGCTCACCTGGTGGCATGGACATCAAAATGATGGACTCCAAGGTCAAGTTCAGTTTTGTGAGGCACTCATTTTCAATAGTTGAGTCCTAATGAAAACGGAGGGGGGTGAGGGGGTGGGAGCAAGTCTATGACCTCCCTTTCAATGGTGTAAAATATCGTTTGATGGGTCTGTACATTCCAAAGAGGAATTTATGCGTCAGTAAAAAGGTCAAATTCAATGCCTTCTTCATTAAATATGATTGAAATTCAGGATTGGCAAACAAAATAATTCTTGTTCGAAAATGTACAGACTCATAAATTCAATAATGTGATGTCACTTTGACGTTTTTGGATTTTGACAAAATTTGCACTGGAAGGATGTGACATAAAATTTTAAACTGTTATAACTTAAGATTAGAGACTTGTTTAACCCTTTCATGAAGACTCTATCCATTGGAAAATGAGTGCATCAGAAAACTGAATTCGACTTTTGAGCCCCTCTATACTGCCGCTCTATATTTCCCATCGGGTTTCGCGACACATCAGGAAACAGTCAGTAATTCTTCAAGTTCCCCCCTATTCCTTTGGCATTTTAATTTTCACATTAGCGATAAACTAGCTGATTTTTGTTCTAAAAACACTGGGAGAAAACCTCAACCTCTCGGCAAAACATTTTCCAACATAGTGTTTTTGGTTTGATCCCTATGATGATATTTTTGTGCCTGTCCTGAGTTCCATTTTCATTCATCTTCTATACGGCCACCATGGTTTAAAGGTGACACCAATAATGCACAACATGCACAGTGTTTCACAGAACAGTCTGAACTGTGCCAATTTAAGGTGTTAGGTTTTGGATTTGCAGGTCAGGATGACCCCCGGATGGGTCAAGAACACAATGGACGGGCTGAAAACTATCGCTTCACAGGACCTTAAAATAAAAAGGCTTCATTAGTGTCTATAGCATCATTTAAAGCAGAGAATTACACCTTAACCGAGGGTTAATCGACTGTTACACCAGTGGTTTTTCAAACCTCTGTTCATTACAGGGAGGGTTGTGCACAACACCATTTGTTTGCCCCAAATGATAATAATTATCTGAAATCAAAAGTCACATGTTACAATTTAAAACATCTATTTTGTTGATTCAAGTGATTTGGAAAACAAATGTCATGAAACTGATTGCTCATTTCACAGCAAAACCATGTTGGTTTTATTTCCTTCACAAATGATTCACTTTGTACACATTGAATTATAAATCCTTCAAAGCTTTCAAAATGTGTTCTGAAAACTGTTCTTTTATCATCAAGTTCAACATTCTCTCCCTGGTCTTCACATCTTAGCAACTGTTGGCCCCGCAGTATTAACAGAGATGACATGAAGGTTGTCTTCATTTTCAACCAATCCTGTCTGATTTATTTTGTAAAGTATTTGTAATGGTCTAGCTGGCTTTTGTTCTGGAAAAGGTTTCTCAATGTTGATGTCTTCAAAAAGGCTTACCAGGTGGTTTATTTTCTCAGGACAAAAAAGTTGACTGAGAGTGATAATCCCTTTATGAAGTTCATATTGATATGAACTTGTAG
Source organism: Marthasterias glacialis (assembly GCA_911728455.2). Classification (NCBI taxonomy): domain Eukaryota; kingdom Metazoa; phylum Echinodermata; class Asteroidea; order Forcipulatida; family Asteriidae; genus Marthasterias; species Marthasterias glacialis. The sequence goes on along the minus strand of OU452222.1, from coordinate 12,335,276 downwards.
CACGTATGTCCTCAATGTTTACCAGAATGTCATTGAGCGGTTAGATTCAAAGAAGTTGGTATCCTCAAAGACTTGTCCATTGAACTACATGTAGGTCCCATCTGATAAAAAAAAGTCACTTTGCTCACAGTAAAAGAGCACTTTTCATGTGCAGCTTGGTAGACTATGACATTACAGCAATGTAGTTACTCAAGGTGCTTGTTGGGCTTCCATATGTACAAGTTCCTGTGGTACAACTCCATATGATGTGCTGCGTAGGTCTACTATCAGGGAGGGTTATTTCCATTCAGGATCCTCAGCAGACGTCTGAATGCATACCCTTTGAAAAAAGAAGAAACAAACACTAAATAGATTATCACAAATATTACAAAATATTGACAATGTCATTTCAAAGTGGTTGCATGGAATCTCGGATCTTGGATCTACCACTCTGCAGTGACTTGAACTGTTGACCTAGTGACTTGACTGTTCAGTTAGGCTTAAGTTGACTTGCTTTGAATGGCCATTTTTGGATGCAACCTGTGTGACTTGCCCCAACACAAAATCATGAGCAAAGTATACAAATGAGGAGTTTCAAACAATGGTGGTTAATTTCTCTGATCACAATCTGTACTAAAGAGAATTATGCATCTCACTGTGCCTGAAGCAAGGTGCTCAACGTACTCTCCATTCTCTCAAAATTTGTGTAAACGGTTTGTTCACCAACTGCGCTGCAGCTGAGACCCACTCAGGCAGGATGGTAAATTTGTTTCATGTTTCTACCCTTGAGGTAATTTTACAACAGGTCCTTTCGATCGATAAGCAGTTGGAACAGCCAATTTAATTTTATCAAATATCGAACTAGCCTGCTTTTTAATATTTCCAATTCCTGACCTCAGGTACCATTTTGCAAAGGGTCAATAGCATGTGACACTCAAAGGTTGTGCTGTTGCACTAGTACTAATAGAATTGACATTGAGTACTGGCATGTATTGATTGTGTACTGAGTAAATTAGTGCCCATGTAAGCTTGCATGCCAACACACGTATGGCTGTTAGCGCTGAATGTGCAATAGCCGACCGGTCTTAATCTGCTCCAGCTATGAATTTATCAGTCATTTGTTAACAGGTAAATATGGTCATGTGACCATCTTTCAACCAAAAGGACTGCATCAACTGCCTGGGGAATTTATGAATGTTTGACCCCCCCCCCTTCAAACAAGCCAGCAGCCTCACAATCCATAACTCCAGAAGTAATGGGTATAAACAAACAAAAAGCAGTTAGCTCCAGCAGTCTTGCATCCAAACATCAAATTTCTGACAATCCAATGACATCTTCACCCTGAAAAAGTTGAGTAAGCAGTAATGCTCCAAATGCCCTTCAAATGCATGTTCAACAAAAAAAATTCACACAGGGCTGTCAGAGAGGGAAAACAAGACTTTTAGAATCGCAATATCTTCCCAAATGTTGCAAGGATCTGGACAAATATGCCACTGTTAGAAAGTCTTACTCAAGGGCTCTCTGGCAATGTGTAGTCTAGGGTTGAGGGATAAACAGGGAGAATACAATGGGCCAGAGAATGAGGCCACCCCCAGGAGTTCAAATATTTACAAGGCTGTGTGTGTACGTAAACAATGGCCCAACAAGGGTGCTGCACTGAATCGAAAAACAGGCCTGCTCTGAACAAGTCAATAGCCTCCTGTTCATAAATCCAAAAATAATGGCAGTAGAAAAATTGATTTTACCTTCAGGTAGCTGCAGAAGTCCTGCATCCATAAATCAAACTTTCCCAGCCTTCAATCAGCATCTTCAGCCCTGAATCAATTAGTAAGCGGTGATGCTGCTGCTCCCAATGCCCTTCTAACACACGTTCAATGGGATATTTGTTCACAGAGCTGTAAGAGAGTGAAAACAAGAGTTAAGAACTGCCATATCCTCTTAATATTGTAAGGATTTGGATAAATGTGACAATGTCAGTAAGCCGTAAGCAAGGGCTCTCTGGCAACATTTCCATGTGGGGAAAACATTTGAATTATGGCATTATGCGGGCACTAACAACGACTAACATCTGTTTTAGGAGGTTTGTTTTGGCCCATAAAACTACAATGAATGAGAAACATACTGAAGTAGACCCAGTAACTGGAGTGTTGTAGTCCCTGTTTTGGTGACTTGGATGGGCATACTATCGCTCATACGAACCATTGGGGGTATACACTGTGATGAAGGCAATGACGGTGATATGACGGAGTGATACCCTAACAAATTGCTTCTGACGAAGATTCAACAAAGATATCAAAGAAGAAATAACAGGCACTTTACTGTACTTACAATCATTTCTTGTCCTCCAAATCAATGTTTTTGAAACCCAAAGTAAAATTAGGGCCCGCCATGCACCCTTTAAATTTGGGATTTGGATATTCGTCAACGACTAATTTCTCATGTCAAAAGTTGTATTCACTATGCAGATTGCATGTTCGCTGATGCTCTGAGATGAGTTACATTGTTTTTGTACAGTCAACAAGGGATACCAGCCGTGTAGTAGTGGCTGTTTAAAACACACTCTCTCTGTATTCATTGTGGGGAGGGGGGGTCATTGACACTCCACAGCTGGTATCCTGCCTTGACTGTACAAAACATTACTCAACTTAGGGCATCAGCGATGATACAACCGTTAACACCTAAGGTTACAGTTGTGGACGATAATTTGGTGTCACGTGACCGTTCAGTAGGAAAATGAACCTAATGGCTGGATGGTTTCGCTTTTGGCTTAAAAACATCGATTTGGAGGACAGAAGAGGACCGCAGGCCTTGATCTTAACCGAAGTCATTGGCCTCATGCCCTGTCGAGTTGACCAGCATGCCCTTCAGAAAAATTGCACTGTCACTACCAACTTGGCCAACATGAAATAGTTTGATTTCTCTGATTTGGCCAGCAAGGGCCTGCCCCCATGTTTCTTAAGATCCAGGCCTGGGATCCTAAGTAAAGTTCAGGGAAAGTTTTCGTATCCAACAACAACTTTTTGGACATATTTTTGCAATGTTTTTTTCAACCTTTCCAGATAGGTGAGGATAGAGTTTTACCTAAATTGATAATGGAATAAGAGTGGCAGTCGGATACAACATTTTAGCCCAATTAAGTGCCTGTTATTTCATCTTTGAGATCTGGAGAAGCCAGTAGGTGATTTTCAGCAATTATGTTGTCTTTGTTGTAGTTGTAATTTGGGCAATTTTTTGGAACAGGGTATCACACAGTCATAGTCAATCGATTTCATCACAGCGTACACCAACATGCTTCCCTGGGGCCCTAGTAGTACGACCATTACTGTCAAAAAAATTTTAAAAAGGATTACAGCATCCCATATACTAGGTCCAGTACTGAAGTTTAGACAGCTGGTACCGGGGGATAAGCCCTCTTGACTTGGTGGAGCAATAACGACTTTGAAATTTTGGTCCAAAACTCCAATTTATTTTGGGGGGGGGGGGGGGGGAGTAACGGAAAAAATGTTCGGTTTTATGCCCTCAAAATTAAAGCCAAAAAATTGCAGTTATTTCCTGAACTAAGCCAGATAAAGGCTTGCAAAATAGAGCACTGGTATCAAGCGATTTGTCATCTTGACTTGGTGGAGCGAAACGACTCTGAACGTTTGGTAAAGGAAAATGTTTGATTTTATGCCCTAACAGTTAAAGCCGAAAAATGACAGATATTTCCTGAACTAAGCCAGGTAAGGGCTTGCAAAATACATGTAGAGCACTGGTACCAAGGGATTTGTCATCTTGACTCAGTTGGGCGAAACAAGTTTGAACTTTGGTTCATAACTCAGGGTTTTTTTAAGGGGGGGAGAGGTAACAGATTTTGTTTTTTGTTTTTTGGCTCTAAGAGTTTAGCCAAATAATAGATATTTCACAATCTAAGGCAGATCTGGACTTGCAAACTATAGCGCTGGTACAGCGAGATATATCCCCTCTTGACTTAGTAGAGCGAAGAACATCTTTGAAATTTTGCTCCAAAACTCCAACTTTCTTTTAAGGAGTATTGGAAAATTTGTGGTTTTTGGCCCTAAAAGTTTCAGCCGAAAAACGGTGGATATTTCCTGCACTAAGGCAAATCGAGGCTTGCAAATTGATTGCTGGTACCCGGGGATATGTCCTCTTGACATGGTGAGCGAAAATGACTTTGAAATAATGGTCCAAACCTCCAATTGTTTTTACTGTGGGTAATGGAAAATTTGTGGTTTTGGCTCTGAAATTTTTCAACCAAAAAATGGTGGATATTTACTGAACTAAGGCAAATCCAGATATGCAATTAAGAGCGCTGGTACAGAGCGATATGCCCTCTTAAATTAATAGAGCAAAAATGACGTTAAATTTGTGGTCCAAAACTCAAATTTTTTGAAGTGGGGTTACAGCAAAATATGTGATTTTTTGGAACTAAAAGTTTGGGGCAAAAATTGCTGGATACTTCCTGAACTAAGGCAGATCCCGACTATCAAATAAGAGCGCTGGTACCGAGCGATATAAGCAAATACAAGTACTGACTTGATAAAGCAAAAACGATTTTGAAAGTTTGGTCCAAAACTCCAATTTTTTGTAACAGCAAATTTTGGGTTGTTTGGACCTAAAAGTTTGGGCCGTAAAATGGTGGATACTTCAAGAACTCAGGCAGATCTGGGCTTGCAATTTAAAGCGCTGGTACTAAGGTATATACCCACTTGACTTGGTAGAACGAAAACGACTTTGAAAGACCAACTTTTTGAGGTGGGGTAACAGCAAATTATTGATTATTTTTGACCTAAAAATTTGGACCGAAAAATGCTGGATACTTCCCGAAATAAGGCAGATCTGGGCTTGCAAATTAGAGCACTGGTACAGAGCGATATGTCCGCTTGACAAGGTAGAGGGAAAACAACTTTGAAAGTTTGGTCCAAAACTCAAATTTTTGAAGAGCGGTAGCAAAATTTGTGTTTTTTTGGACCTAAAGTTTGGGCCGAAAAATGGTGGATACTTCCCGAATCAAGGCAGATTCGGCTAGCAAATAAGAGCGCTGGTACCCAGCAATATGCCCGCTTCACTTGGTAGAGGGAAAACAACTTTGAAATTTTGGTCAAACTCAAACTGTTTTGAGTGTGGTTACAGCAAAATTTGTGGTTTTTTTGGACCTAAACGTTTGGGCTGAAAAATGGTGGAGACTTCACGAAATAAGGCAGATCTGGGCTTGCAAATTAGAGCGCTGGTACAGAGCGATATGTCCGCTTGACTTGGTAGAGCGAAAACAACTTTGAAAGTTTGGTCCAAAACTCCAATTTTTGAAGAGGGGTAGCAAAATTTGTGTTTTTTTGGACCTAAAAGCTTCGGCAGAAAAATGGTGGATACTTCCCGAATCAAGGCAGATTCAGCTAGCAAATAAGAGCGCTGGTACCGAGCAATATGCCCGCTTCACTTGGTAGAGGGAAAACAACTTTGAAATTTTGGTACAAAACTCCAATTTTGGAGGTGGTGTAACAGCAAAATGTTTTTGTTTTTTTTGGACCTAAGGTTTGGGCTGAAAAATGCTGGATACTTTGAGCAATATGCTGGTATGAGCAATATGACCGCTTGACTAGGGAGAAGGAAAACAACCTTGAAATTTGGTCAAAAACTCAAATTTTTTGAATGAGGAAACAGCAAATTTTGGATTATTTGTACCTAAAAGTTTGGGCCGAAAAGTGGTGGTTCTTCACGAAATAAGGCAGATCCGGGCTTGCAAATTAGAGCTCTTGTACCGGGGGTATTTATGTTTTTTTGGACCAAAAAGTTTAGGCTAAAAAATGATGGATACTTTCCGAACTAAAGCAGATCTGGGCTTCCAAATTTGAGCGCTGGTACCGAGTGATATGCCCGCTTGATTTTGTAAAGCGATAACAACTTTGAAAGTTTGTTCCAAAACTCGAATTTTTTTAAGTGGGGTAACAGCAAATTTGTTGTTTTTTGGACCTAAAAGTTTTGGCCAAAAAATGGTGGATGTTTCCCAAATTCAGGTAGATGTGGGCTTGCAAATTATAGCACTGGTTCCGGGGGATAAGCCCACTTGACTTGGTAAAGCGAAAATGACTTTGAAATTTTGGTCCAAAACTCAAATATTTTGAAGTGGGGTTACAGCAAAATTTGTGGTTTTTTGGAACTAAAAGTTTGGGCCAAAAAATTTGACTTGAAAATTAGAGCCCTGGTACCGGGGGATTTGCCATCTTGACTTAGAAGAGCGAATACAACTTTGAAATATTGGTCCAAAAGTCACATTTTTTTTTATTGGTAAAGCGAAAATGACTTTGAAATTGTGGCCCAAAACTCCTATTTTTTTAGGGAGGGGAGTAGTGGGAAATGTCTTTTTTCTTCGGCCTTAAAAGGTCCAGCCGAAAAATAGCAGATATATCCCGAACTAAGGCAGATCGGCGCTTGCCAAATTAGGGTGTTGGTACTGGGAGATATATGCCCATTTGACTTGGTAGAGCAAAAACCACTTTGAAATTTTGGTCCAAACATCCTATTTTATTAGGGGGAGTGGGGTAATGGAAAATTTCTGTTGTTTTGCCCCAAAAGTTTCAACTGAAAAATGGTGGATATTTCCCGAACTAAGGCAGATCGTAGCATGCAAATTAGAGCACTGGTACTGAAGGATAGGCCCTCTTGACTTGGTAGAGCGAAAATATTTTGGTCCAAAACTCCTGTTTTTTTAGGGGGGTTGGTAAAAGAAATTTGTGGTTTTTGGCAGTAAAAGTTTCAGCCCTAAAATTGTGGATATTTCCCGAAGTAAGGCAGATCTGGGCTTACAAATTAGGGCGCTGGTAAGGGAGATATACACTTTTGACTTGGTAGAGCGAAAATGACTTTGAAATTTAAATCCCAAACTCCAATTTTTTAAAGGGGAAAATTTGTTATTAATGGAAAATTTGTTGTTTTGGGCCCCCAAAGTTCCAGCCAAAAATGGTGGATATTTCCGGAACTAAGTGCAGATCAGGGTTTGCAAATTAGAGCTTAGGTACCGGAAGATATGCCCTCTTGACTTGGCAGAGAAAAAAACGACATTGAAATTTTAGTCCAAATCTCCAAGTTCTTTTTTGGTGGGGGAGATGATGGAAAGTTTGTGGTTTTTTGCCCTTAAAAATTCAGCTGAAAATGGTGAATATTTCGTAGTTACGATAATCGTAACCCTCCATCCTACCGACGGTCGGGTTACGAGACAAAATTGATATTATCCACGCAATGGGTAGTTTTGACCAGTTTCTGCCAGACTCTTGATCAGATTCGTCCTTTTTTCCACTTTCCAAAATCATGACAGACATTCTAAAAACATGGAGTTGATCTTTATTGTATGTCACCAGCATCTAAAACCCTTAAAACAACATCATGAAAATATTTTGCAGAAAAAACGACAAAAACTTACCAAAAGACTGACCGAATATTTCCATAATCCATAGCGGGGCCAACTAGTGATTTTGACATCGCACTTGCTTGGCTACAACCAATCAGCATGACCCAACCAAACACGCATCGGGACGAGCCATGGCTGTCATGTGCAAATCGGCTTTTCCAGCTTGCAAACTCACCGCTGTGTGTGTAAGCATCGATCCCTGGACATTGTACATGTACATTGTGCATGTACAATGTATTGTGTACACTTGCATGCTACACACACACACAGTCAGTGTGTGTGTGTGGCCGTGTGGGCGTGCGGAAGCACCACACGGCGGTACTACGAGCTGTGTAGTTTGTGCACGCATGATGTTCATACGTACCTGCATGCTGCGCACACGGTCCGGGGATCGATGCTTACACACACAGGCGATGAGTTTGTAGTCAATGGTTGTAGTTAATGGATGTGGTCAATGGATATTTTGGTCAGTCTTTTGGTAAGTTTTTGTTGGTTTTTTTTGGCCAAATATTTTCATGATTTTGTTTTAAGGGTTCCAGATGGCGTTGTCATACAAAGATCAACTCCATGTTTTTAGAATGTCTGTCATGATTTTGGAAAGTGGAAAAAATTGACAAACCTGATCACGAGTTTGGCAAAAGCTGGTCAAAACTTCTAGTTACACGAATAATACCCATCCTGGGTCGTAATCCTCCGGTCTCTGACCGTCGGGAGGATTGAGGGTTACGATTACTAGATATTTCGGTAACCACCGCAGATCTGGGCTTGCAAATTAGAGACCTGGTACCAGGGGATATGCCCTCTTGACTTTTATGAACAAGAGCAACTATGAAGTTTTGGTCAGAAACTTTTTTCTGGGAGGGGGTAATAGAAATTTGTGGTTTTGGCCCTTAAACTTTTAGCCCAAAATAGGTGGCTTGCAAAATAACTCCATAACTCCAATAAAGGTTGTGAAAAAAAAATGTTTTTACCTGCAGTTAGCTCCAGTCTTGCATCAAAAAATCAAAATTCGTCGACATCTAACAACATCTTCAACCCAGAAACGGCAAGGTAGCCGTGATGCTGCAAATACCCTTTAAACACATCTGCAAGGGATTTTTGTACACAGGGCTGTCAAAAAGGGAAAACAAGAGTGTTAGAATGGCAACATCGTCCCTAATGTTGTCAGGATCTGGACAGGCATGACACTGGTGGAAAGTGTTATCCTTGGATGGGCAAATAGTGGAGTGATTAAAGGGAAGCAAGCAAAACATAACTTCTGTTGTATAATTAATGTGTATTTATTTCTGTCCCAAATTGTTCATGTGCTTTTACCCATAATGCACTTGCGGGTGTTATATTGAATAATGCACTTAGCCTATTACATCCCTCTCCAAGTTGAATTGAAACTAGCACATCTTAGTCCAAAGTGATAACACAATAAAAACGCAGCCCCTTGAAAGATTAAGAGGGTAATAACAGACAAAGTTCAATTACAAATCTCCAACAAACAAAGTTCCATTATAAATCTCAAATGAAAAGAGTTCTGTTTCAAAGTCAAGTTTTCTGTTTGTTTTTTTGACCAGCGGTGGCCTGCTCCTACTAACCCGCCCGGTGTGTTTGCAGCAGAGAGCCAGTGGTGGTTTATTGCTTGGATCGCTCAATGTATGTGGTGACTGAGAGCATCGCAGGAGACCTGCTGCCACCTACCAAGGTAAGCCACTTAAAACTCCAGTCAGTGTGGCTGCTGAAGGCCATCACTTTCTAGCAGCTACAAGTACAACTCTAGTTATCGTATAGTTGCGATAATCGTAACCCTCCATCCGACCGTCCGGTCGAAGACCAGCTACGACCCAAGACAGGTATTATCCGTGTAACTAGCAGTTTTGACCAGTTTTTGCCAAACTTTCAAAAATCATGACAGACTAAAAACATGGTGTTGATCTTTATTGTATGACAACACCATCTGGAACCCTTGCCATGGCTCATCTGGATGCATGTTTGATTGGGTCACGCTGATTGGTTGTATTCAAGCAAGTGTGATGTTCAAAATCACTAGTTTGCCCCACTATGGATTATGGATATAATCGCTCAGTCTTTTGGTAAGTTGTCGGTTTTTTTTTCGCCAAATATTTCCATGATGTTGTTTTAAGGGTTCCAGATGACGTTGTCATACAAATAAGATCAACTCAATGTTTATAGAATGTCTGTCAGGATTTTGGAAAGTGGAAAAAAAGGACGATTCTGATCACGAGTCTGGCAAAAACTGCTCAAAACTGACCATTATGTGGAAAACATCAATCTTGTCTCGTAACCCTTTGGTCTCCAACCGTCGGGAGGATGGAGGGTTACGATTATCGCAACTAGTTTTTATACAGCTCCGTCAGGGTCACTGTCACTATGTCAGCTTTGACAGTTCAGAACCACATTAGATAGCATGGTTACATTTAGCCCCATACATTGTGCCAATATGCTGGACTACCTCCAATTCTTGGCCCAACAAACCCAATTCTCCAAAACCAGACATCAGCTTTCAAATCGAAACTTACTTTTTTGGCAAATGTTTCCCTAAATGATCAGTTGGTCTTTGCTGGAAGCGTCTGGAGAACATTTCTGCAAGCCTCCCTCCCCTTGGTGCGATAACTCCTAGGCTTTTGGTGGAATTTTATGACAAATCTCCATGCTGGTATATTTTAGAAGCCCATGTCAATGACGTCATCGTAGCCATGATGGATGCTGTTGCACTGTACAGCGAGAGGGGGTCAGACTCCTGTGCTAGTCTTTATTCCAGCAGTCTTCTTGCGACATTCACCTGAAAGTGGGGACATGAAAGTTTCGAGTAGCAGTAAACTCTCTTGGATGTGCTGACTGATTGAATGCATTACCCGAGAGAGATGAGTGAGTGACATCATGGAGGTACAAAATGGTCACACCGTCTGTTTGCATTGGGCGACAAGATCAAAGTTTACTTAAATTCCAGGGATATAAAGTGACAGCTGGATACGGCATTTTAGCCTTTCTGTGTTTAAATGTAGGTACTGCAAAACTACTCCTAGAACTTTGAGGTTCGTTCCGCTATCGTCTCCACGAGCCTCATAGAGTGATATGTACAAAATCCTATTCGAAACTTTCTGCCCTTCACGTTTACATGGCTACAGTTCTTTTTTGAAATCAGATCTCGCCAAAACTAGGCTCTATGTGTTCTTTCAACTCTGATCGAGCGTTGCACTGGTCCAGAAAATCCACTCCGCAAACTAAAAGTTGTTAAAAAGTGATAAATTCTCACCGTAATTTAGATCCCATTCAAACAGTTTTGCAACAAATATGGCGACCGGAGTTGCAAAATTAACTGGTATGCTGCTATGCGGTGCGCTGGTCCTATGGGCTGGTTCCGCGTACCAGTTAATTTACAAATTTTTAAATTAACTGGTACGCGGAACCAGCCCATAGGACCAGCGCAAAACAACGATGGGCTTCGAGATACAGCCATAGTAAAAATATGTCAGTGCCGCCGCTCAAAACCAGCACCGATCATGCCGACTTTCATCACAGTTCGATACACACAGAGTGAAGTACATGTCTAGTCAGGTCGTTGTTTCGGCCTTGGTCGTGCGTGGTTCTAATGTGCAATGAACATTACTTACGTGTTTCAGTGGTCATTGTTTTCGCTGTTTTTAGCTCCCCTTCGGACCGAACAACCACTCTACAATTCCTCCTCCGTCAGCCCAGCACACACGAGTTACAAATTAGTTACTATAATAACATTAAAATAATATTTACCATTTTTCCTTGTGCTTAATGATCAGTCATTTCAATAGCAACCTTGGCCGGCATGGTATACCTGGGCACTTATACAAATGGATAAAGAGCGCCCTCTGTAGTGGGAATAGGGGCAGCCTTAATCTTCTCCGAGAATTTAAAACCCCAGTTCAACACTTTTGTAAAGAGGAAAAACATAAATGTTCACAGATTTACATCTACCTTATATGGTATCAAGATAATGATGGTAGAAAAGTTTCCTTGAAATAGGTCTGACTAAAGGGTTGACCTTTTTAATGAAATAAGTTCCAACAACAGTTTTTGTCTCGGTGAAATGAAAGCTTTATCTATAAAAATGCGAACAAAATTGCTCAATGCATTTTTACTGCTTTCTCTCAAATGAAACAATGCCAAATGAGCTAAACCAATTCACTGCTTGGTTTTATTACAAATATCTTGATTTGTGCAAAAATGTACAGTCAGTTTACCAATGTTGAGCTGGAATTTTAACAATCAATTAAACAATCACATGTTTTTATAGGTGCCGAGATCGAACTGAATTAACTTTGAGGGGATTATACCAGTTGAGCATTAGTTTGTAATGTCTGTTGTTCAAGAATTTCAGACATAGTTGTCCCTCTTCACGGCCAACTTAATGTTCATATAAAGGTACCTCTACACTGGACAAGTACCTGCACAGTTTGTATAAAAGATGACCAAGTCTTAGATCTGAAGCAAGATCTGAAAATAAAATACAATTTCCACAGAATAATCGTAGTCCTGATCATCCTGAAAGTGTAATCAATTATTATACCGACCCCTGCTAGTTCTAGATTAATACAGTTCTTTCACATGGGGTGTGATATTTTGTTTATCTGACGGTTATTTGGCCGCCACATTCTGCCGCAACAAAAAATCTGACAGCCGCCTCAAAACTTCATTATAAAACCAAGCGACAAAACACAAAATTAATAGTTAGCGGGAAGAAATAATAAATATAAATTGTAGCTTATAGTTTTTTCTTTACCTGTGCCTATAAGGGCTACTGACAATGTCATATTTACCTCCAAAATCTCAGCATTTCCCCCAAGAAGCTAATATCCTGGGTCAAGTTAAATGAAAAGGCATCGGTGTAGGCTCTTTACTGAGTTATTTAAGTGTTTGCTTTGTTTTCAGGCTTAAAAATTAAGCAGGCATCTTCAGTAATGTCATCTTGTTTGATGATTCCTATGACATCTTTCTTTGCAGAAAAATGTTGTTTACCCCAATATACAGCTAATATCCTGTCTCAAGTTGGATAAAAAGGCATCAGTGAGTAGTGTCTACTGCATAATTTTAGAGCACAAATTTGCACGTGAATATTTAAAACATGCTGGCCTGCCAGCCGTTAAGATTTTCAAATATTTTGACTGACCTCATTTTCAAGTTCGATTTTATGAATGAAGCGGGCGTCCTGACTGACGACATTTCATGTGACTTGCCTATTGCATATTTCGTAGTATAAATTACCCGCACACATTTGCAATTTAGGGGTAAAATTAATGTCATATTTCCCCCACATATTGAAATAATAGTTCCCTAGATGCAGCTTCTAATGATTCTCAGACAGCTCACAGAAAAACAGTCAATGAAACATTGTTGTGATTTTTTGGCACAGTTAAACCACTGCATTTAATTCAACTCTTATTGCCAATTCCAACATGTGCAAAAGGCACTATAAAAGCATCAACTTGTATAAATGGTGTTGTTAATTAAAGACAAAACACAGGGCAGGATAGGGTTGGTTGAGAGTCATCGCTATAACTCATGTTTATCGTAAATGCCATTTTAGTAGATACGACCTTGTTACACAGACATAACGATATATTGGTTTGATACACTAGGTTGAGCATGGGGGATCAACCGTGTTGAACAGACTGTACATGGAACTCAATAACTTCATGTATTTCCCCTGGCTGTTGAGCTGAGAGATCTGGTAAGAATTCAAATTGATGCAGCCTGCAAACTGACAAGAATGCAGCACTCACACAAATGCCAGATGATTCCATCTACACAATCCAAATTGTGACTTGTTGATGCATGGAGGTAAGGGAAAAAGCTCATAAATGAAACAACATTAAAATTTTTGCCAATATTATTTCCTTTATGACAAATCTGAGACAGGTGGTCACTCAAAGGAGATGGGTGGTCACTCAAATGAGCAAGTTCGGCTGCCTCACTCTTGGAAGTGCAGGCAGTGCTGTAACTAGGGTAAAATCATAGAGGGCACTAGAGGGCATCATTTGTTTTCTAGGGGGCACTTTTAGCCAATTAAAACTATTTAATAAACTAGCCCCTTTTCAGTGTTTTCTGATGTGTTAAAGTAAAACAAAATACATTCTGTGTGTAAATAATTCAAAATAGTTCTAAAAACACTGAAACTTCTACATAAAAGCTCATAAAATGCAACATTTTATTCCGCTAATTTTAATCTAAAAAGTCCAGGATTCAAATAGAGGGCACAGACATCAGTTGATGGTGCACATATTCCCCCCCCCCCCTGCCCCGGTCCGTGCTCCTCCTTAGTAAAGTCATTATTTGCAGGAGGGAAACACTACTCAATGATTTCAGTTGAATTGTTGATTTCCTAGAGTCAGGAGACATTTAATGCGATCAAACAGCACAAAGATGACAGTGTATCGTGACTGGCCTCCACTGATTTGAGTCTCAATCTCTCTCAAGGAGCATGTTGCTCAGACAGCTAACTGCATCAATCTGGAGCTGGGTTATAAAGAATTGACATTATAAGTATAATCTTGAAAAAGAGTAATTTCTTTCAAACTACAAGGAAATTCATTGATGAGTAGCATCCAAAAGGATTGGATTTGTTGTTAAGAATCTGCATGATATTTTTGAATAAGCTGTTTTATCTAAGCTTAATTCAATAATGTTAAATTCCATCCACACACTCCATTATGAAGTGGTCGCTAACAGATCGAGTAGACTCCGACAATAGACAAGATAGAATTCTAGATGAACAAGTAAACTTACCAGACATCATCTTGGAAAAATGACCGTGCTTTTGGGCAAAATGGGGTCATTTTGAGAGGGCTAGTGTACAACAAATGCACCAGCTTGGGAGTCAACAACCCCTGGGCCTTGATATTAGACCATTTTTCAACAATCCATAAAAGCAGTGACTTTTGAATGGTGGATTTAGAGAGAAAATTGTGGTTTTATATTTTATTAATGAAGCTCAACGCAAGGTCTTTTCTTGTCTATTTTGTGTAGTGCACCCAGCTACAGTCAGTAATATCTCTGGTTCATGGTTCAGGATTATAAACTATCACTTTTTTTCTTTACAAACAAATAAGGATCTTTGCAAAAGGCAGGTTGTCAGGCTTGGGAAAAACCTGGAAGCCTGGTAATTTAAAAATACCCAGATTAGGATCTTGTAAAACACAGTTTCCAAGTTCGGTCTTTGAAAAAAAAAAAACAACCTTGAAGCCTTGTTATTCACGTGTGCTGTTTCAAAAGAAGGTGGATGAGGATCTTTGAGAAATGCAGGTTTTCTTCTGTTCAGGCTCAGAAAAACCTGAAAGCCTAGAATGGAGAAAGAGTGGTCCACCCTACTTTGGAACTGGCAGAGGGAAAGACTTTTCAATGTTTTTGGTTAGAATCAGCGATTTCCTAGAGTCACGAGACGATTAATGTGACAGAGATGAACAAATGTAGCGTGACTGACCTGGACTAATTTGAGTCTCCATATTTTCTGGTTGTCTCAATGAGCATGTCACTCAAACAGCTAACAACATCCATCTGGAGCTGGGTTATAAAGAATAATGTATACATTATTTCATTATTTGAAATGTAATCATTACCTGAAACTACTGACAATGACATTGTAAATAAGAAAAATCTTCCAAACTACAAGTAAACCCACTCATATGATCCAAAAATATGCAAGTTAAGGATCAATAGCATGGTGTAATTGCTGGACTAAAAAACCAGCAGTTTCAAATTATATTTACAGGTTAAAAAGGTCTGAGACTGGAATCCAACTATTAGGAGGTATGTTGAAAAGACGGCACTTGATGGGAACAGTATCCTAAATATTTTTCCCTTTTCCAAAATCATATCTGACACAATTGTATCACCATTTTAACCGGAATCATCCCCTGTGTATTTCAGGTTAGTGTACATTAATTATAAACAATTTTACCATTAGCTGATTGGAAACTGGTTTCACTGGGATTTGAGTTGTTTGGAGAATGAGCAAGTTGATTGGAGTACGAATTGACCAAAATGAGCATGAGTTGGTTAAAGCATGGAGGAAGGAATCTCATCCATGTATAGAGTATGAGTTGGTTGGAGTACTATGATGAGTTGACCTGTTTCCTGCCAGACGACAAGGCCATGACTGAAAACAAATATGATCAGCCGACTTTTGGAGACTTTGCATCATTGCAATGATATTATAATTATGGCATTATGCATGCACTGAAGAGGCAAATTAATGAGAAATGTACTGAAGTTGCTTACCGCTTTGATGTTGTGAAAGTTCACTTCAGAATAAAATAGCTCCTCTTTAACTTCTAGATTATTCTTGTGAGTGATCAGACCATACCATACATGTAGTGCAACAACCACACTTTACTTCTGTATAGATCCCTGCCTACACTGCTGTGAAGTGCTGCTGAACCTGATGACTGCATGGTTTTGCTTTGGGCCTAAAAAGCATCAGTTGGGAGGACAAAAGATGATCGTGAGTACAGTTAAGGGAAAGTTTTTGTATCTGACTACCACTTTTTGGATGTATTATGTCAATGTTTATTATCAAAATTTTCAGATAGGTAAGTATAGAATGATACCTAAGTTACTCATGGAGTTTACAAGGCAGATCAGATACAACATTTTAGCCTAATTAAGTGCCTGTTTATTCATCTTTGATTGTTCCTATGTAATTATAAATTGATTTATTCATTTTGTTAAACACATTAAAGATGTATGATCCATGCTCAAGCCAATTTGACCTTGAAAATTAATCCAAATGTTGAAATAATTTTTGTCAGATGGCCAAAGTTATTTACTTCCAAATAAAAAAATCAAGCAACATTTACAGAGTACTTAATGTCAAAATTATTTTTCGAGCACAAATCACATCAGCACAGATCATCTTTAAAGCATATGCATTGTTCAAGAGGCCAATCAGCAGCTTGTAATGTTAAACCCCTTAACACTAAGGTACACTTTAATTTCTTCAAATTATAAAAACTTTTAGTTGATGTTTTTACTTTTGAAATATTGCAAGAGGCATCAAACCTCTTTTTGTTTTTAGTTTAAATGCTGCTAATTGCCCTTTCGTCAAATTCATGACTCATCAGTTGAACTTGCATTGAACTGAATTTATGTTAGATTGATTTTTAAAAAGGCAAAAATGTGTAAAGAGTGACCACCACAAACAATTATCAAAGTATAACATTTAAAAATAAATAACATACAAAATAAATAACATTTAAAAAGGCAAGAACATTGTAAGTTGAGTGACCCCTCGAAAAATTATTACCGAAATATACCATTTAAAAATGAACTAAATAATATGTACAGAACAATTAAGTAACATCCAAAAAGGCAAGAAATATGCAAGAGTAAAGACTGACCCCCTTGACAAATTATTTACAGCTATATTTACAGAATAAATAACCCAACAGTAACCTAAAAGGGCAAGGTACTTGTTCCATAAGAAATACAAAATTTAATTATTTAATAATAAAAAAAAGAGATTAAAATAATATAACATAGATGTTTTACACTGAAGTAATCAACTTCTGCACAGCTCCTTCGCTCATCTGAAACAGAAAGGAAGCGGAAAAGACTAAGTACACTTCAAGCAAAAGAATATGGCAGACTTATCTGAGAAAAGTATGGAGGGCAAAGTGTGACAGGTTTGTGAAACCATTCCTTGCACTACTGACACTGCACCACTCTGTCATCCAGTCCTTCTGATTGCATGCAAAAGAAGAAGATGTCAACTACTGATATCTGCTTTACACCTTCACTTGCAGTTTGCTTAACCTGGGAATTAACAAAAGCAAAAATTGAAGGCATCATGGAAACTATTGTTCGTGAAGTAAAGTCTGAAGCAAAAGCTACCTCCAGTCATTTGCTGTAGAAGTCAATGGCAACTATAGTGAACCGTGTTAAAAGGGGCCAGTTATGTCAATCACAATCTTTTGCCATGGCCCTTCTGGAAGTGGTATGGGCTGTAATGGAGTGTTCTGGTTGCATGCAGTTTTATCACTTGTTTACCATGCGTAACAGCTGCAAGTGACATCCTCTACCATACGGTCCATGCAAGGCCACCATATACAGCATTCCCAGAGTCCTTGCTTACATTGTACAGTGCCTTGATGTGCTTCATGAGCGAGGGGAATTAGATTGCGTTTCATCGTCTCAGATATCACAAAATGATCACAAGCATGAAACAATATCTACAATCCAAAATTCATCAAGAATCATCGAGTATGACTATAATGCTTGCCTAATCTTTTTCTTGTTTGGCCAATCATTATCCAAATATTATGAAATCACTTGCTGAAGTGTATCATCGGCTAGAACAGCTTGTTGTAGGTCTGCTTTATCAACTGTAGTAGTCAGTAGAATCACATTAATGGATTGTATAATGTCTTCCTTGTCATCATCCTTAATTGATGTAGCAGTGTGTTATGGTATTACCTTAATATAGTTCTCCCAATCGTCCTGCTTGTCATTTACCAACTTGGCATTGGAGGCCTTGAGTGTCTGATTCAACCACTCATCAATGCCATTTGTCTGGGGTGGTGTGCAGCTGAACTCACACGATGGCAGATACCCCATTGCTGGTACAAGTCCTCAGACAGCTTTGGGAAAAAAAACATTCAAAGGTTAAGACTAAATGAAATTGTAAAAAGAGACTGTTTTTTCCCATCCTAGTTTTGGGTGTGTACATGTGTATAACTTTACCTGGTTACAGAATTCTCTCCCATGATCAGAAAGGCAGTCTGTTGGTGCACCACTCCTGCAATGAGAAAAAGTGAGCTGATGTTACACATTGAAATGATACCAAATTAACAAAGCATTGAAGGTTTAAACCCATACAAAAATATAAATAGATACACACAAAAGTTACGTCTTGGAAATGACCCCACCAGCAATAAAAATCTTTTGAGGCACTTTGACACACTCATGGCATCCTTTCTCCTGATCGGCATCACCTCAGGCCACTTGGTTTAATATTCTGTAGCAGTTAGGACTTATCGATTGCTAGCCTTCGATTCCTTGGATGGGCCAATCAGATTAATACCAATCATCACCCAGGGCTCGACCACAGGGATGGGTTGAAGTTCAGAGGCAGCAAATTTGATCTTCTCCGTCTCCAGGCATCTGGTGCACTGTTGAATCTACAATAACAAATAGTTCATTAGGACAAAAAATATTATTTGATGGCAGTGGCAAGAAATTGCTGTCCATACCAAAGAAAAAGAGACATTACGTTTGTTTTATCCCTTTTATTCCAGATTACTTTTTTGGGGTATTTAGTTAAATTTCAGTTACACCTGTCAACACTGTCACATTACCTACCACTCATTCACATCTTTCACTATAGTCTGCCAGTAGAACCACACCTCAATCTTTAGATGGGTCTTTTTTGCCCAAAATGACTCCTAAAGGTCAAGTTTTGGCACTCCCAGAAGATATCATTTCATCCCTTATCAAAGATGACTAGTTGTGTTTCTGCTCCTTTACAGCTTTAGTAGAAGAGCTCGTTGCCAGCAAGTCATTTCAACATCGAAAATTTTTCAAACGAAACTTTACCAGTTCAACATTAAAGTAACTGATTGTCAACTTAAATGTTATGAAATTTGAAGGTTATTATCACATGACAGTTCCTCTGCAGTAACACGACGTCCTCCGTAGAAAATTGCAGTACAGTACATTATAATTGTTTAATTGACTGCTGATGATGGAGAGGCTTGGTATCACCTTGGTATATTGAAGACGGCTAGGATGCGTTGTTTGAAGGAGATAGTACTGGGCTTGTTGATTCTTGGCCTCTGACGGCTTGCCCATTGGCAGCGAGCCATTGAGGTTTGAAGGTGCACTTCTGCAGCATTTGGTGATGTGCTGTCCTTCCTTGCCACAACTCTGTCAAATGAAAACTCAATGACTAGAAGGTAACTGGTCTTTTCTCGATTGTTTAGATGGGCATGGTGCTCAATCTTCAGAGCAGCATGTAGTTGGTTGACAGTGGCAAGAGATTTTTTCAAACACATTGTGGTCAGTGTTCTGCTTGGAGATCTGGGCCATGTGCTGGTTTTGATCAAGGACCCTCGTATCAGGTAACAAGGATGAATTCTGCTGGTTGTATAGTGGACTGATCTGCTGTAATTGCTTGATTTTTAGCTTGGTTCCGGTCTTTGCAAAAGCTGTCATCTGAGACCGTCATTCCACTAGATAAAGTTCAATCTGAAGTTGCCTGAAAGTCATCTCCCTTTGTTTCATTGGTTTAAGTGTCTGCGTTACCTTCTCATCTACAACACCTCTCATGAATTGCTGTGTGAGCATGCTGTTTCTGTTTGGAAATGGAGTTGAATTTTCTTTTATGGTTCTCAGCGTAGCTTCAGGTTCTAAAGCAAAGATGCTTAGTACTTTATTGGGAAGTCTCATACCAACATAAAAAACTGGCCAGTGAATAACCAGACAGGTATAATATGTCTCCAAACTGTGCCTTAAGTTCAGCAAAAGCATGGCTAAGCGTTTGATTTACTGGACGGAGATTGAGAACAAGTTTTCTTGCAGTACCACCAAAATAACGCACAACGGTAGAAAATTGGAGTTTTGTAGGCATGGATGTGGTTTTGATGCAATATTTCATCTTGCATGTTGACAAGATCTCTTGGAAGGGAAAGGTAGCTTGAGGGATGCATCTTGCTTCACTTCAAGTTGATTGAGGATAGGTTCAATTGAATGTGACGAGATGATCTGTCACCATTTGCTGCGATGGATGATGGGAAGAGTTCTATGTCAGACAGGTGATCTCTGGAAGTAGTAATTTGGCTTTGAAGCAGACAATCTGGGCTTGCAAAGAACATAGTCAAAAGAGGGATACAAAGAGAACTAATATGCAGGAGAACAAAGTGCAGAAAAATAGCAAGGTAGTGAATGTCCTTTGACCGAGCCGTTACGTTTTAAGTCCACCAGAAGAAAAAATCCTTCACAAAAATGTTAGTCCAAGGTGGATGATGATGGTGGAAATGTTCAACAGTTCTGCCAGGGGATGGATGAAGGAGACAAAAATCGGCTGATGGGGGCTCGAAGGTCGTTCTTGGCACTGGATCCAGGGTCAGTCACATGTCACCCATCATAATTGTCAGTCTGTGAAATAGGCGGTCCAAACAAGCCCAGCATTAGGTGGATGCTGCTGGGCAATCAGGAGCTCAGTCAAGGCTTCATGCCCAGGTCACTGTTGCATTCAACAGGGGTGGAACTTCTTGGTGAGATCTAGCACTTTCTGGCAATTTTCTGGATCTCAATCATAATAAAGTAAAACAAACAAAATATAAAAAGGAGAGCAATAGTATATCAGCGATAAAAAAATACTATGAATACTCAATGCAAATCGGAACGATTAAATGTTTAACACACAATAAAAAAATCTACTTCTAATCCGTTCTTTTGTCTCCAGAACTGTCGTGTTCTTTTGTCCCTAGAACTAAGTGGCAGATATGCCTGAATGGATTTCTAAAACTGGGTACTCTACAGCTGTTTGAAACCACAACTAATTAATCCAATTTATGAACACCTGGGAAAAATACCCACACAATGCCACATCGGAAATCAAAATAAACTAGAGGGCTTAAGAGCCACAAGTGTTTAAAGTCAATTGGAATAAGCTAGAGTAACTTACAGAGCATCTTGTATTAGCTGTGTGCAGTCTTGATCTATCTGGATGAAGTACAAACTGCTGGTGTGATCTATGCTATCGTAGCTTTGATTTTGTGAGAGTCCATGAACTAACGTATATCTCAGTTCCGAGGTAGTGAATGTCCTTTGGCCGAGCCGTTACAATTTAAGTCCACCAGAAGAAACAAATTCTTCACAAAAATCTTAGTTCAAGGATGATGATGATGGTGGAAATGTTCAACAGTTCTGCCAGGGGATGGATGAAGAAGACAAAAATCGGCTGATGGGGGCTCGAAGGTCGTTCTTGGCACTGGATCCAGGGTCAGTCACATGTCACCCATCATGTTTGTCGGTCTGGGAACTAGGCGGTCCAAACAAGCCCAGCATTAGGTGGATGCTACTGGACAATCAGGAGCTCAGTCAAGGCTTCAGGCCCAGGTCACTGTTGCATTAAACAGGGGTGGAACTTCTTGGTGAGATCTAGCACTTTCTGGCAATTTTCTGGATCTCAGTCATATTAAAGTAAAACAAACACAAACTAAAAAGAAGAGCAATAGTATTTCAGCGATAAAAAAAAATACTGTAAATACTAAACGCAAATCGGAACACACTCGAACGATTACATGTTTAACACACAAGAAAAAAACCTACTTCTAATCTGTTCTTTTGTCTCCAGAACTGTAGTTTTCTTTTGTCCCTAGAACTGAGTGGCAGATATGCCTGAGTGGATTTCTAAAACTGGGTACTCTACAGCTGTTTGAAACTACAACTAATTAATCCAATTTATGGACACCTGGGAAAAATACCCACACAATGCCACATCGGAAATCAAAATAAACTAGAGGGCTTAAGAGCCACAAGTGTTCAAAGTCAATTGGAATAAGCTAGAGTAACTTACAGAGCATCTTGTATTAGCTGTGTGCAGTCTTGATCTATCTGGATGAAGTACAAACTGCTGGTGTGATCTATGCTATCGTAGCTTTGATTTTGTGAAAGTCCGTGAACAAACGTATATCTCAGTTCCGAGGTAGTGAATGTCCTTTGGCCGAGCCGTTACAATTTAAGTCCACCAGAAGAAACAAATTCTTCACAAAAATCTTAGTTCAAGGATGATGATGATGGTGGAAATGTTCAACAGTTCTGCCAGGGGATGGATGAAGAAGACAAAAATCGGCTGATGGGGGCTCGAAGGTCGTTCTTGGCACTGGATCCAGGGTCAGTCACATGTCACCCATCATGTTTGTCGGTCTGGGAACTAGGCGGTCCAAACAAGCCCAGCATTAGGTGGATGCTACTGGACAATCAGGAGCTCAGTCAAGGCTTCAGGCCCAGGTCACTGTTGCATTAAACAGGGGTGGAACTTCTTGGTGAGATCTAGCACTTTCTGGCAATTTTCTGGATCTCAGTCATATTAAAGTAAAACAAACACAAATTAAAAAGAAGAGCAATAGTATTTCAGCGATAAAAAAAAATACTGTAAATACTAAACGCAAATCGGAACACACTCGAACGATTACATGTTTAACACACAAGAAAAAAACCTACTTCTAATCTGTTCTTTTGTCTCCAGAACTGTAGTTTTCTTTTGTCCCTAGAACTGAGTGGCAGATATGCCTGAGTGGATTTCTAAAACTGGGTACTCTACAGCTGTTTGAAACTACAACTAATTAATCCAATTTATGGACACCTGGCAAAAATACCCAAACAATGCCAAATCGGAAATCAAAATAAACTAGAGGGCTTAAGAGCCACAAGTGTTCAAAGTCAATTGGAATAAGCTAGAGTAACTTACAGAGCATCTTGTATTAGCTGTGTGCAGTCTTGATCTATCTGGATGAAGTACAAACTGCTGGTGTGATCTATGCTATCGTAGTTTTGAATTTGTGAGAGTCCGTGAACAAACGTATATCTCAGTTTCGAGGTAGTGAATGTCCTTTGGCCGAGTCGTTACGTTTTAAGTCCACCAGAAGAAAAAAATTCTTGCCAAAAATGTTAGTCCAAGGTTGATGATGATGGTGGAAATGTTCAACAGTTCTGCCAGGGGATGGATGAAGAACACCAAAATCGGCTGATGGGGGCTCGAAGGTCGTTCTTGGCACTGGATCCAGGGTCAGTCACATGTCACCCATCATGTTTGTCGGTCTGGGAACTAGGCGGTCCAAACAAGCCCAGCATTAGGTGGATGCTACTGGACAATCAGGAGCTCAGTCAAGGCTTCAGACCCAGGTCACTGTTGTAGTAGACAGGGCTGGAACTTCTTGTGAGATCTAGCACTTTCTTGCATGTTTCTGGATCTCAATCAAAACAAACAAACAAAAATTAAAAAGGAGAGCAAAAGTATATCAGCAATAAAAAAAATACTATGAATACTAAATGCAAATCGAAACACACCGGAACGATTAAATGTTTAACACACAAGAAAAAAACCTACTTCTAATCTGTTATTTTGTCTCCAGAACTGTCGTGTTCTTTTGTCTCTTGAACTGAGTGGCAGATATGCCTGAGTGGATTTCTCAAACTGGGTACTCTACAGCTGTTTGAAACTACAACTAATTAATCCAATTTAGGGACACCTGGCAAAAATACTCAAACAATGTCAAATTGGAAATCAAAATAAACTAGAGGGCATAAGAGCCACAAGTGTTCAAAGTCAATTGGAATAAGCTAGAGTAACTTACAGAGCATCTTGTATTAGCTGTGTGCAGTCTTGATCTATCTGGATGAAGTACAAACTGCTGGTGTGATCTATGCTATCATAGCTTTGATTTTGTGAAAGTCCGTGAACAAACGTATATCTCAGTTCCGAGGTAGTGAATGTCCTTTGGCCGAGCTGTTAAGGTTTAAGTCCACCAGACGAATAAAAGTCTTCACAAAAATGTTAGTCCAAGGTTGATGATGATGGTCGAAATGTTCAACAGTTCTGCCAGGGGATGGATGAAGAAGACAAAAATCGGCTGATGGGGGCTCGAAGGTCGTTCTTGGCACTGGATCCAGGGTCACTCACAAGTCACCCATCATGTTTGTCAGTCTGGGAACTAGGCGGTCCAAACAAGCCCAGAATTAGGTGGATGCTACTGGACAATCAGGAGCTCAGTCAAGGCTTCACGCCAAGGTCACTGTTGCATTAAACAGGGCTGGAATTTCTTGGTGAGATCTAGCACTTTCTGGCAATTTTCTGGATCTCAGTCATATTAAAGTAAAACAAACATAAATTAAAAAGGAGAGCAATAGTATATCAGCGATAAACAAAAATACTGTGAATACTAAATGCAAATCGGAACACATTAGAACGATTAAATGTTTAACACACAAGAAAAAAATCAGTCACATGTCACCCATGTTTGTCAGTCAGGGAACTAGGCGGTCCAAACAAGCCCAGCATTAGGTGGATGCTACTGGACAATCAGGAGCTCAGTCAAGGCTTCACGCCCAGGTCACTGTTGCATTCAACAGGGCTGGAACTTCTTGCTGAGATCTAGCACTTTCTTGCATGTTTCTGGATCTCAATCAAAACAAACAAACAAAAATTAAAAAGGAGAGCAAAAGTATATCAGCGATAAAAAAAAATACTGTGAATACTAAATGCAAAATCGGAACACATTAGAACGATTAAATGTTTAACACACAAGAAAAAAATCTACTTCTAATCTGTTCTTTTGTCTCCAGAACTGTTGTGTTCTTTTGTCCTTAGAACTGAGTGGCAGATATGCCTGAGTGGATTTCTCAAACTAGGTACTCTACAGCTGTTTGAAACTACAACTAATTAATCCAATTTATGGACACCTGGCAAAAATACCCAAACAATGCCAAATCGGAAATCAAAATAAACTAGAGGGCTTAAGAGCCACAAGTGTTCAAAGTCAATTGGAATAAGCTAGAGTAACTTACATAGCATCTTGTATTAGCTGTGTGCAGTCTTGATCTATCTGGATGAAGTACAAACTACTGGTGTGATCTATGCTATCGTAGTTTTGATTTTGTGAGAGTCCGTGAACAAACGTATATCTCAGTTCCGAGGTAGTGAATGTCCTTTGGCCGAGTCGTTACAAGTTAAGTCCACCAGAAGAAAAAAATTCTTGCCAAAAATGTTAGTCCACGGTTGATGATGATGATGGAAATGTTCAACAGTTCTGCCAGAGGATGGATGAAGAACACCAAAATCGGCTGATGGGGGCTCGAAGGTCGTTCTTGGCACTGGATCCAGGGTCAGTCACATGTCACCCATCATGTTTGTCGGTCTGGGAACTAGGCGGTCCAAACAAGCCCAGCATTAGGTGGATGCTACTGGACAATCAGGAGCTCAGTCAAGGCTTCACACCCAGGTCACTGTTGCAGTAGACAGGGCTGGAACTTCTTGTTGAGATCAGGCAATTTCTGGCAATTTTCTGGATCTCAATCATATTAAAGTAAAACAAACAAAAAATAAAAAGGAGAGCAAAAGTATATCAGCGAGAAAAAAAAATACTATGAATACTAAATGCAAATCGGAACACATCGGAACGATTAAATGTTTAACACACAAGAAAAAAATCTACTTCTAATCTGTTCTTTTGTCTCCAGAACTGTCGTGTTCTTTTGTCTCTTGAACTGGTTGGCAGATATGCCTGAGTGGATTTCTAAAACTGGGTACTGTACAGCTCTTTGAAACTACAACTAATTAATCCAATTTAGGGACACCTGGGAAAAATACCCAAACAATGCTAAATTGGAAATCAAAATAAACTAGAGGGCATAAGAGACACAAGTGTTCAAAGGCAATTGGAATAAGCTAGAGTAATTTAAAGAGCATCTTGTATTAGCTGTGTGCAGTCTTGATCTATCTGGATGAAGTACAAACTGCTGGTGTGATCTATGCTATCGTAGCTTTGATTTTGTGAGAGTCCGTGAACAAACGTATATCTCAGTTCCGAGGTAGTGAATGTCCTTTGGCCGAGTCGTTACAATTTAAGTCCACCAGAAGAAAAAAATTCTTGCCAAAAATGTTAGTCCACGGTTGATGATGATGATGGAAATGTTCAACAGTTCTGCCAGAGGATGGATGAAGAACACCAAAATCGGCTGATGGGGGCTCGAAGGTAGTTCTTGGCACTGGATCCAGGGTCAGTCACATGTCACCCATCATGTTTGTTGGTCTGGGAACTAGGCGGTCCAAACAAGCCCAGCATTAGGTGGATGCTACTGGTCAATCAGGAGCTCAGTCAAGGCTTCACACCCAGGTCACTGTTGCAGTAGACAGGGCTGGAACTTCTTGGCGAGATCAAGCAATTTCTGGCAATTTTCTGGATCTCAATCATGTTAAAGTAAAACAAACAAAAATTAAAAAGAAGAGCAAAAGTATATCAGCGAAAAAAAAAATACTATGAATACTAAATGCAAATCGGAACACATCAGAACGATTAAATGTTTAACACACAAGAAAAAAATCTACTTCTAATCTGTTCTTTTGTCTCCAGAACTGTCGTGTTCTTTTGTCTCTTGAACTGGGTGGCAGATATGCCTGAGTGGATTTCTAAAACTGGGTACTGTACAGCTGTTTGAAACTACAACTAATTAATCCAATTTAGGGACACCTGGGAAAAATACCCAAACAATGCTTAATTGGAAATCAAAATAAACTAGAGGGCATAAGAGCCACAAGTGTTCAAAGTCAATTGGAATAAGCTAGAGTAATTTACAGAGCATCTTGTATTAGCTGTGTGCAGTCTTGATCTATCTGGATGAAGTACAAACTGCTGGTGTGATCTATGCTATCGTAGCTTTGAATTTGTGAGAGTCCGTGAACAAACGTATATCTCAGTTCCGAGGTAGTGAATGTCCTTTGACCGAGCCGTTACGGTTTAAGTCCACCAGACGAAAAAAATTCTTCGCAAAAATGTTAGTCCAAGGTTGATGATGATGGTGGAAATGTTCAACAGTTCTGCCAGGGGATGGATGAAGAAGACAAAAATCAGCTGATGGGGGCTCGAAGGTCGTTCTTGGCATCGGATCCAGGGTCAGTCACATGTCACCCATCATGTTTGTCGGTCTGGGAACTAGGCGGTCCAAACAAGCCCAGCATTAGGTGGATGCAATTGGACAATCAGGAGCTCAGTCAAGGCTTCAGGCCCAGGTCACTGTTGTATTAAACAGGGCTAGAACTTCTTGGTGAGATCTAGCACTTTCTGGCAAATTTCTGTTTCTTGAGCAGGTTCATTTTCTTCCAATCTATTGGGTGAAGACAGCAAACAGTAACTCGTCACATTTATGTAACAACTCGTGCACAGTGTACCTTGAGAAAAAAAAGTTTGGAATCATTTCATGAGATCATTTCATGAAATGGGAAGTTTTCATGATTTCCAAGTTTAGTTTTTTCCCAAAATGTTTTCTGAAAAGTTTGTAACCAGCAACTACAAATACATTGTAACTGTAGTTCCAAACATCATTGTAAAAGTGTGGTTTATAAAAAAAGAATATATTTTTAATAGAAATAAAGATGTAACACATAATTTTTTTGGCATCATACCTTCTAATCTGAAGCTGCTTGCAAATCTTGGAACACTTCGCTGATGCTATCCACTCATTTCAACAGGGCAACATCCTCCTGAAAGAAACTGAAAAACATTCTCCAACAAATAGTTATTTGTTTTGTTGATGGGGGCTGCCATTCACATTATACTGATATAGCAGTAATTGTGAATAACTGTAGTCTCCTTTCACACTGCTTGTTTCAGATAATTTAAATTATGGTCAAGGTTGAATCAATCTGTTTGTATTCTGACAGGGAGGTTCAGAATTAAATATAATTTGCGGTATACTTCCTCCGAACCATTCTCATCCCTCAGCTTCAAGTCCGCTAAGTGGCTCTAACTTGAGGAAGAAAGAGACAAAGATCAAGTTAAAAATCAATGACAGGATAACTGTTAATCTACATGTGATGTCAGACGTGGAACAATTGTAATGCTAATTGGACAATAGGAGAAAGAACTGAATCAAGATAGCACAAAAAAACCTCAGTAGGACAGGCACAAGTCAACATGATGGGATTGTTAGGTTTGTGTATCTTGAGGACAAGGTACAAACGAGCAGTATAGGGTGCAGAAACTTTGAGTTTCTTAGCATTGCTAGGCAGTAAACCATGTCTTATAAACTTATTCTTAGTTTTGGTGACTTCTTTCTGGTGCTCAGATGTAAAATTTTTATGTACTTCCCTGTAAGACATTCCACCAGACAATAAACACACAGCTTCTTTGATGTAAAGATCACATCACCAAACCACGGTAGCTCCACCTTTGTCCGTTCTCTTAATGACAAAAGAAGGGTTCCCACGAAGGGACTGGAGTGCACTGCAATTATCCTTGATGATGTTACAGAAGGCAGGCTTACTGAAATCAAGACGGTTTAACTCTCGTTGGGAACTGTCGATAACAAAGTCCAACGTTCTGTTAAGTTCAGGGTTAGGGCACCACCTAGACTTCTTTGGGCTAAACTTGTCAAATCGATCAACAGGTAGAAAATCAGCTGGCTGAATTGAAACGTCACAATGAGACACAGGTGAGTAAGTAGTGATATGTGGCTTGGAATCAACAGACTGAAGAACAGGCGAGGATATAGAGCTGCGTGTGTGTAGATCATCCTTGTAGTAGAACTTGTTTGAAGCATAACTGATGGAAGAATTTATCAACATCTATATTCATTGAAAACTCATCCACACACCAAATATTAGGCACAAAATTCAGACCAAATTGATGAAAATCACACTCTGCTTCTGAAAGTGGAAGATTGCGTGGTATAGTCATGACCATATTCTTGGGGCGGGGCTGATGTGAAGAGCTAAGTACGGTTGGATGCTGGTTGACTACCGAAGATGAATGTCTAAAGGAGCACAGCTTAGAATCCTTAGAATGCTTTTAACCTTGAAACAGTTCCACATTAAGCCAGCAAATCATTCCAAACAGTTAATTGGTCAACCAAGTTATAAAATGTAGTACACAAATCATGTATCTCATGAACAAGCTGAACAATCGTCTTGAAATGGGACTGAAGAGTTCACCAAATAAGACGACAGGATGAAGCGTGGATGACACTGCAAACCTTACAAGAGTACAGATGACTACCCGGCAACAGATTGGAAGAGTGGAACTTAAGTTCAAATCCTCTTGGTATACGTCCAGTCCATCAGCAGGTGATGAGGAATCTCCAATGACTGCAAAATCTTGTTTTCCCGAAATTAGCTTAGGCGAGGGCAAGGTTAGCTTGACACATGACCATAAATCCGGGCATAGCACTGACAAACTTTCCTTAGTTTTTTGGCTGAAACTTTTGGGGTCAAAAACCAAAATGCTTTGAGTACCCCCAACTCAAAACATTTTGAGCTTTTGACCAAAATTTCAAAGTCATTTTCGCTCTACCAAGTCAAGAGGGCAAATCCACTGGTACCAGCACTCTAATTTGCAAGCCTGGATCTGCCTTAGTTTGGGAAATATCCACAATTTTTTTGCTGAAACTTTTAGGGTCTAAATCCAAAATGCTTTGAGTACCCCCCACTCAAAACATTTTGAGTCTTTGACCAAAATTTCAAAGTCATTTTCGCTCTACCAAGTCTAGAGGGCAAATCCCCTGGTACCAGCAGTACTCTTATTTGCAAGCCTTGATCTGCCTTTGTTTGGGAAATATTCATCCTTAGAATCAAAATGAAAGGTTTGTGCAGTGCTTACCAAAACAAAACATTTGGAAGGCAGAAATTCCGACCAAACTGCGTCTTGTTCCGGTGGTAGTTTGAGTGCAAAAAATCTGTATTCAAGCCACCCGGATTCAATGTTTCCAACTTGTGTACGATGCGCTGTTCCATGTTCTGGCCCTGTGTAGTATATGAAGTCAGTTTCAAGACACACAGGCACATGTTCATGCATGTGTGCGTCAGGCCAGAAAAATTACATGCTACATGATGTCCCAGGATGTTTAGCCATACACTTCTGAGGTGCTCAGTGAAGTGGTCAGCCAGTCAACCCATCATCTTGCCAATGTGGTGGACACCGCATTGCTTGCAGGATATACAATGCAGCAGGTTGGCAAAACACAAGAGAATTGTCCTGCGGACGTGAAACCTTCTTTGGGGCAATCAAGTATGGAAGGACTGTGGATATGCCTGCACGTGTTGCAACAGGGACGATTGCAGGCAAACATGCCTAGGACAGTGGTATCATTGGAGACTATGTGTGGAAGGGTGGAGGGAACAAAGTTTTGTCCGATTGATTGGGCGGAACAGAAAGCACACAAGGGTGTAGAAGTCATATTAAATATGAAGTTCATCAATGGATCTGTATGCAGCGTGCGATAGTGTTTCTGGACAATGGCACAAACTCTCACATTGAATGGGTGGTAAGTAAAAACTAAGTGGATGGGGTTCTGATTTTGTCTCAAAGATGAGACTAGGGCTTCCTCAAGGCTCAACGCAGATATTCGACTAAGTACAGCTGACAGAACATCCGCAGGGTAACCTTTGTGTCGGAAAAAATTAGTCACATCCAAAGCCTGCTACGTAAAACCCTCATCATCGCTACAAATGACTTCGACAAATCTGTAGGGATGATGAGGATTTTACGTACCAATCTTAGAATGTGACTAATTTTGTCCGAGACAGACTGAAGAAATTAGTCACATCCGAAGCCTGTTACGTAAAATCCTCATCATCGCTACAAACGACTTCGACAAATTTGAAGAGATGATGAGGATTTTACCTAGCAGGCTTCGGATGTGACTTATTTCTTCAGTCTGTCTCAGAAGAAATTAGTCACAATCGAACCTGCTACGTAAAATCCTCATCATCGCTACAGATTTGTTGAAGTCATTAGTAGCGATGATGAGGATTTTACGAGGCAGGCTATGAATGTGACTTATTTCTTCAGTCTGTCTAAGAAGAAATTAGTCACATTCAAAACCTGATACATTAAATCCTCATCATCGCTACAAATTTGTCGAAGTCATTTGTAGCAATGATGAGGATTTTTTGAAGCAGGGTCTGGATGTGACTAATTTCTTCCAACACAAAGGTTACCCCTGCGGATGTTCTGTCAGCTGCACTTGGTCGAATATCAGCGTTGAGCATTGAAGAAGCCCTAGTCCCATCTTTGAGACAAAATCAGAACCCCATTCCCTTAGTTCTTACTTACCACCCATTCAATCTGAGAGTTTGTGCCTTTGTCCAGAAACAGTATCGCACGCTGCAGACAGATCCATTGATGAACTTCATATTTAATATGACTTCTACACCCTTGTGTGCTTTCTGTTCCGCCCAATCAATTGGACAAAACTTTGTTCCCTCCACCCTTCCACAAATAGTCTCCAATGATACCACTGTCCTAGGCATGTTTGCCTGCAATCGTCCCTGTTTCAACACGTGCAGGCATATCCACAGTCCTTCCATACTTGACGGCCCCAAAGAAGGTTTCACTTCCGCAGGACAACTCTCCTGTATTCTGCCAACCTGGTGTATTGTATATCTTGCAAACAATGCGGTGTCCACCACATTGGTGAGATGATGGGTTGACTGGCTTCACTGAGCACCTCAGAAGTGTATGGCTAAACATCCCGGGACATCATGTAGCATGTCATTTTTCTGGCCTGAGCCGGTCATGGGTACTTCCCTTGCCCTCGCCACAGCTAATATCACAACAACAAAAGTCTGCAGTCATTGGAGATTCCTCATCACCTGCTGACGGACTGGATGTATACATAAAAGGATTTAAACTTAAGTTCCACTCATACAGTCTGTTGTCGGGTAGTCATCTGTACTCTTGTGAAGTTTGCAGTGTAGTCCGTGCTTTATTCAGTCGTCTTATTTGCTGTACTCTTCAGGCCCATTACAAGAGTACTACATTCTATAACCTTGTTGACCATTCAACTGTTTATGACATCAGAGGAATCATTCACGCGCTTGATGCGAACTGTTTCAAGGTTGAAAGCATTCTAAGGATTCTAAGCTGTGCTCCTTCAGACGTTCATCTCCGTTAGTCAACCAGTGTCCGCTGGTACTTAGCTCATCACATCAGCCCCCAAAGAAGATGGTTTTGACTAAGCCTTGTATCCTCGACTTTCTGAGTGTGATGTTCCTCGACTTGACCTAAATCTTGTGCCTACTATTTGTTGTGTGGATGAGTTTTCACTGAATAGAGATGTTGATGAATCCTTCCCTCGTTTACTCTTGAAACAATTCTTCCATAAGGATGATTTACACACTCAGAGCTCTACATCCTCGCCTGTTTCTCAGTCTGTTGATTCGCCTTTGTCTCATTCTGACCCGTTGATCCAGTTTCCATACTTTGCCCAAAGAAGTCTAGGTGGCTCCCTAATCCTGAACTTAACAAAATGTTGGACTTTGTTATCGACAGTTGCCGACAAGAAGTTAACCATCTTGATGTCAACCATCTTGAAGTCAGTAAGCCTGCTTTCTTTAATATCACCATGGATAATTGCAATGCACTCCAGTCCCTTCGTAAGAACCCTTTTGTTGTCAATAAAGCTGAACGTTGTCTGATGGGACATCTTACAGAAAAGTAGATCATGATCTTACATCGGAGTACCAGAAAGAAGTCACCCAAACAGAGAATAAGTTTATAAGACATGGTTCACTAACTCGCAATGCTAAGAAACTCATAGTTTCTGCACTGCGTGCTGCTCGTTTCTACTTCCTCCCCAAGATTCACAAACCTAACAATCCCAGTTGCCCCATCACATTGACTTCTGCCTGTCCTACTGAGCTTGTTGTGTGCTATTTTGATTCAGTTCTGTCTATCGTCCAAACGTTACCCTCCTACATCAAAGATACTTCAGAGTTGATGTACTTCCTCCGAAACAATTCTCGTCCTTCAGCCTTCGTCCACTTAGTAACTCTGAATTGAGGAAGAGACATGGATCAAGGTATTCATTATAGACAGGATAACAAATTATGTCCACCACACAACATTCGACTACAACATTTATAACTTAACCATGATCCAGCGCTGATGTCTCCTGTGCTAGCATCCTTCTCGACTTGCTTCGCTGGTTAAGGAATCATCTCATCAGGGCTGTTCTCTTGTCTGCATAGAAACAACAAAACATACAGTAATTTAATTTTAAGAGATTCCAGGATAGTAATTAAATCCACTCCTTTTTAAACGAATAGAAGATAACCCCTTACCGATCTTGAAAAGTTCAGCATTATCACCACTGATGCCTTCATCACACTGCATCGATGGGTTACCTGTAGTGTAGAATAATGGAAGACAATGCAAAAACATTAACTTACATGTACACTAAACATCAATTACAATCATGGTTTTTAAGTTTTTGTCTTGATGAGTCATCCAAGTCATCTTTTTACTGAATAATTTCACAAAACTTACTGTACTATGACATCTTAATTCTAATTTTACCTCCACATAGCTTTTCCTTTTCCTCTTTGACCTCTTCTACCTCTCCGTCTGTACTATCAGTGGGTGGCTACAACATGCAACTACCATTATCCGGCCGTGATGTCTTCTGTGCTAGCATTCCTTAAGATCTTCATGACTCGCTTCACCGGCTAAGCATCAAATCATCGAGGCTGTTCTTTTGTCTGCGTATAAACGAGAAACAATAATACATACAGTAATTAAACTTCAAGATATTCCAAGGTAGTAATTAAGTCCACTCCTTACTTATCTGTAGTGTAGGTTAATGGAAGACAATGCAGAAACATTAACTTACATGTACACTAAACATCAATTACGTTCATGGTTTTGAAGTTTTTGTCTTGATGAGTCATCCAAGTCATCTTTTTACTGAATAATTTCACAAAACTTACTGTACTATGACATCTTTATTCTAAACTTACCTCCGCATAGCTTTTCCTTTTCCTCTTTGACCTCCTCTACCTCTCCGAGATGTGTTCTGTGCTAGCATTCCTTAAGATCTTCATGACTCGCTTCACTGGCTAAGCATCAAGTCATCGGGGCTGTTATTTTGTCTGCGTATAAACATGAAACAATAATACATACAGTTATTAAACTTCAAGATATTCCAGGGTAGTAATTAAGACCACTCCTTTCCAAAAGAAGATAAGATCATCCCTAACCGATCTCCAAAAATTCAACTTTATCATCGCTGATACCTTTATCACACTGCATCACTGGGTTACCTGTAAGGTAGGATAATGGAGGACAATGCAAAAACAATAAATTACATGTACATTGAACAACAATAATGTACATGGTTTTTACGTTTTTGTCCTATTGAGTCAT
Source organism: Marthasterias glacialis (assembly GCA_911728455.2). Lineage (NCBI taxonomy): Eukaryota > Metazoa > Echinodermata > Asteroidea > Forcipulatida > Asteriidae > Marthasterias > Marthasterias glacialis. The sequence continues at coordinate 12,300,995 of OU452222.1, read as the reverse complement.
TCAAGTAATCTTTTCACTAAATCATTTCACAAAAGTTACTGTGCTTAGACATATTAATTTTAAAATTACCTCAACATAGTTTTCTTCAGTGCGAGCATCCTTTAAGATCTTCATTACTCAATTCACTGGTTGAGGAATCAAGTCACTGGGGTTGCTCTTTGGTCTGCATATCAACGTGAAAAAATATTACATACAGTAATTAAACTTCAAGTTTTCAAAGATAGTAATTAGGCATCATTAGTTTACCTGTAGTGCAGGACAATGGAAGACAAAGCAAAAACAAAATCTGATAAAAACAGTGAAAATCAATAATGTATATGGTTTTAAAGTTATTTGGATATCTCCATTTTGAACTTACCTCGACCAACTTTTTCCTCTTTCCTCTTCAACCTTTCTGTCTGTTCTTTCAGTCTGATCATTCCATCAGTTCTCAGTTCTACGCCTACATCTCAGCCTACATCACAGCCTACATCACAGCCTACATCACAGCCTACATCTCAGCCTACATCACAGCCTACATCTCAGCCTACATCTCAGCCTACATCACAGCCTACAACTCAGCCTACATCTCAGCCTACATCTCAGCCTACAACTCAGCCTACATCTCAGCCTACATCTCAGGCTACATCACAGCCTACATCACAGCCTACATCTCAGCCTACATCTCAGCCTACATCTCAGCCTACATCTCAGCCTACATCTCAGCCTACATCTCAGCCTACATCTCAGCCTACATCTCAGCCTACATCACAGCCTACATCTCAGCCTACATCTCAGCCTACATCTCAGCCTACAACTCAGCCTACATCTCAGCCTACAACTCAGCCTACATCTCAGCCTACAACTCAGCCTACATCTCAGCCTACATCTCAGCCTACATCTCAGCCTACATCTCAGCCTACATCTCAGCCTACAACTCAGCCTACATCTCAGCCTACATCTCAGCCTACATCTCAGCCTACATCTCAGCCTACATCTCAGCCTACATCACAGCCTACATCTCAGCCTACATCTCAGCCTACATCTCAGCCTACATCTCAGCCTACATCACAGCCTACATCACAGCCTACATCTCAGCCTACATCTCAGCCTACATCACAGCCTACATCTCAGCCTACATCTCAGCATACATCACAGCCTACATCACAGCCTACATCTCAGCCTACATCTCAGCCTACATCTCAGCCTACATCTCAGCCTACATCACAGCCTACATCTCAGCCTACAACTCAGCCTACAACTCAGCCTACATCTCAGCCTACATCTCAGCCTACATCACAGCCTACATCACAGCCTACATCACAGCCTACATCACAGCCTACATCTCAGCCTACATCTCTGCCTACATCACAGCCTACATCACAGCCTACATCTCAGCCTACATCACAGCCTACATCTCAGCCTACCTCTCAGCCTACCTCACAGCCTACCTCACAGCCTACCTCACAGCCTACCTCACAGCCTACATCTCAGCCTACATCTCAGCCTACATCTCAGCCTACATCTCAGCCTACATCTCAGCCTACATCTCAGCCTACATCTCAGCCTACAACTCAGCCTACATCTCAGCCTACATCTCAGCCTACATCTCCGCCTACATCTCCGCCTACATCACAGCCTACATCACAGCCTACATCTCAGCCTACAACTCAGCCTACATCTCAGCCTACATCTAACCTACATCTCAGCCTACATCTCAGCCTACATCTCAGCCTACATCTCAGCCTACATCTCAGCCTACAACTCAGCCTACATCTCAGCCTACATCTCAGCCTACATCTAACCTACATCTCAGCCTACAACTCAGCCTACATCTCAGCCTACAACTCAGCCTACATCTCAGCCTACATCTCAGCCTACATCTCAGCCTACATCTCAGCCTACAACTCAGCCTACATCTCAGCCTACAACTCAGCCTACATCTCAGCCTACATCTCAGCCTACATCTCAGCCTACATCTCAGCCTACATCTCAGCCTACATCTCAGCCTACATCTCAGCCTACATCTCAGCCTACATCTCAGCCTACATCACAGCCTACATCACAGCCTACATCTCAGCCTACATCTCAGCCTACATCACAGCCTACATCTCAGCCTACATCTCAGCCTACATCACAGCCTACATCACAGCCTACATCTCAGCCTACATCTCAGCCTAAAACTCAGCCTACAACTCAGCCTACATCTCAGCCTACATCTCAGCCTACATCACAGCCTACATCACAGCCTACATCACAGCCTACATCTCAGCCTACATCTCTGCCTACATCACAGCCTACATCACAGCCTACATCTCAGCCTACATCACAGCCTACATCTCAGCCTACATCTCAGCCTACATCTCAGCCTACCTCACAGCCTACCTCACAGCCTACCTCACAGCCTACCTCACAGCCTACCTCACAGCCTACATCTCAGCCTACATCTCAGCCTACATCTCAGCCTACATCTCAGCCTACATCTCAGCCTACATCTCAGCCTACAACTCAGCCTACATCTCAGCCTACATCTCAGCCTACATCTCCGCCTACATCTCCGCCTACATCACAGCCTACATCACAGCCTACATCTCAGCCTACATCTCAGCCTACATCACAGCCTACATCTCAGCCTACATCTCAGCCTACATCTCAGCCTACATCTCAGCCTACAACTCAGCCTACATCTCAGCCTACATCTCAGCCTACATCTCAGCCTACATCTCAGCCTACATCTCAGCCTACATCTCAGCCTACATCTCAGCCTACATCACAGCCTACATCTCATCCTACATCTCAGCCTACATCACAGCCTACATCTCATCCTACATCTCAGCCTACATCACAGCCTACATCTCAGCCTACATCTCAGCCTACATCTCAGCCTACATCTCAGCCTACATCTCAGCCTACATCTCAGCCTACATCTCAGCCTACATCTCAGCCTACATCTCAGCCTACATCTCAGCCTACATCTCAGCCTACATCACAGCCTACATCACAGCCTACATCACAGCCTACATCTCAGCCTACATCTCAGCCTACATCTCAGCCTACAACTCAGCCTACATCTCAGCCTACATCTCAGCCTACATCTCCGCCTACATCTCCGCCTACATCACAGCCTACATCACAGCCTACATCTCAGCCTACATCTCAGCCTACATCACAGCCTACATCTCAGCCTACATCTCAGCCTACATCTCAGCCTACATCTCAGCCTACAACTCAGCCTACATCTCAGCCTACATCTCAGCCTACATCTCAGCCTACATCTCAGCCTACATCTCAGCCTACATCTCAGCCTACATCTCAGCCTACATCACAGCCTACATCTCATCCTACATCTCAGCCTACATCACAGCCTACATCTCATCCTACATCTCAGCCTACATCACAGCCTACATCTCAGCCTACATCTCAGCCTACATCTCAGCCTACATCTCAGCCTACATCTCAGCCTACATCTCAGCCTACATCTCAGCCTACATCTCAGCCTACATCTCAGCCTACATCTCAGCCTACATCTCAGCCTACATCTCAGCCTACATCTCAGCCTACATCTCAGCCTACATCTCAGCCTACATCTCAGCCTACATCTCAGCCTACATCTCAGCCTACATCTCAGCCTACATCTCAGCCTACATCTCAGCCTACATCTCAGCCTACATCTCAGCCTACAACTCAGCCTACAACTCAGCCTACATCTCAGCCTACATCACAGCCTACATCACAGCCTACATCTCAGCCTACATCACAGCCTACATCACAGCCTACATCTCAGCCTACATCTCAGCCTACATCACAGCCTACATCACAGCCTACATCACAGCCTACATCTCAGCCTACATCTCAGCCTACATCACAGCCTACATCTCAGCCTACATCTCAGCCTACATCTCAGCCTACATCACAGCCTACATCTCAGCCTACATCTCAGCCTACATCACAGCCTACATCTCAGCCTACATCTCAGCCTACATCTCAGCCTACATCTCAGCCTACATCTCAGCCTACATCTCAGCCTACATCTCAGCCTACATCTCAGCCTACATCTCAGCCTACATCTCAGCCTACATCTCAGCCTACAACTCAGCCTACAACTCAGCCTACAACTCAGCCTACATCTCAGCCTACATCTCAGCCTACATCTCAGCCTACATCTCAGCCTACATCTCAGCCTACATCTCAGCCTACATCTCAGCCTACATCTCAGCCTACATCTCAGCCTACATCTCAGCCTACATCTCAGCCTACATCACAGCCTACATCTCAGCCTACATCTCAGCCTACATCTCAGCCTACATCTCAGCCTACATCTCAGCCTACATCTCAGCCTACATCTCAGCCTACATCTCAGCCTACATCTCAGCCTACATCACAGCCTGCATCTCAGCCTGCATCTCAGCCAGCATTTCAGCCAAGATCACAGCCAAGATCACAGCCTACATCACAGCCTACGTCTCAGCCTACTTCTCAGCCTACATCACAGCCTACATCTCAGCCTACATCACAGCCTTCATCACAGCCTATATCTCAGCCTACATCACAGCCTACATCACAGCCTACATCACAGCCTACATCACAGCCTACATCACAGCCTACAACACAGCCTACATCACAGCCTACATCTCAGCCTACATCTCAACCTACAACTTTGAACTGATTAGATAGACAAGCATCTGGTACAGTCTTCCTGGCAAGCATCTTGTAAAGTCTTCCTTCCCTGGAATCTAGTCATCCGGGCTGTTTTTTGTCTGAATATCAACAAGAAACAATAATACATACAGTGATTTTACTTCAAGAAATCCTAGAACAATTCAGACCTGTCCTTTCCAAAACACCATTCCTTTCAAAAAACGCTCCAAAGTCGTTATGGGTTTGATGAGAATCACAGAAATATTTGAATTCAAGATGGGAAAATAAATAGACAATTAATCAGAACTTACATGTTGTTTCACAGCCTTTCGCTTGCTCTCTGTCTATACTGCAAAATTCTCCAAGAGTTTCAAAATTTGGAGAAGCAGGTTCTTCCGGTTGGTGGTCATCTTTGTTCAGCTAAAATTTTAAATGAATTAATATTATAACGATTAAATTCAACCTTTGACATAGATCTTCTCCTTAATGAAAACACATGTAAGTAGGTGACAGAATGACAAGGTGATGGCAAATATGGCAGTAACTAACCTCACAGGGCAATCTTGCTTCTCCGGGGTACATTAGGAACAATGGTGTTAACTTAGTGGTTGCATGTACGGATGTTCGATGTGGAAACAGCACAGGATCTGTACAAAGAAATTTAGATTATTAAGTCACTACATATACAGGAAATAAAGTTCAATGATCGAACATAGCCAGCTAAAGCAGTCCCTGCTATAGGTGATGTTTGAAACTTTGCATTAACCTCCGACATATATTTAAACTTGAACAATAACACATGTAAGTAGGTGACAAAGTCTTAAATCACATGGCAGGTGTGGCAGTAAGTAATGTTACATAACGTAAATTTTACTGATCGAACACAGCCAACTGAAACAGTCCCTGCTATAGGTGATGTTTAAAGCTTTGCAGGGTGTGAAGGATTTATGCTGAAGAGAATAGTTTAAATGACTATTGACAGTGAAACACAATGGTCTTTCCCGGACACTGTAACATGTGCTTTGCCGATCACTCGAAAAATAGCACCTTCTTTGGACCATATTTTCTTAATGCAATGGTCGATTTATTGATATTATCTACAAATTCAGGTCGACATTAGTTTGAAAAATTGTGAAATTGAAAATTATTTCTTTTTTAAACTTGTCCGTGTAAAATTTTCATGACGTTACCACGTTCTATTAAAAAAAAGGTCTTGAATAAAATGAAATTTCATGCACTGAAGCCAGGTAAGAATTCCATTTTAAATAGTATGCAGAGCTGAAATTTTAAATTTGTTATTGCCTCAACTAGCATTTTGAAACAGAAGACGAGGTTACATTGAGGTCACATCTGTGAGGCGTTTATGTAGTTTTTGAAGACCTTTCCAATGATGTGCAGATTGTGAAAATCCATTGTGTGGTTCAATCAAGGGTTATGATTTTTGAAATAGAATTTGTAAAATTGGGTTGACTTTCTGTGTGGAGAATTATTAGGATGGAGAAGTAAAACTAAAATGAACAAATATAACAATTTCTTACATTACAAAGACAAGGTGTTTGTGAATGTCATCAAAGGTTGAAATTATCCAAAATGACACAATTATACATTCGGACCTGAAATTATGTCTTTTTCATAGTTTTTTGCTTCAATTTCCTATTTTAATCAAAACACGAGGTCAAATTTAGGTCATCTTTGTGTGACTCTTGTTTATTTTGATGTATAGATTGTTAAAGTCCAAGGTCAATTTTCCAGTCGAACCGAAGTTGAAGTTTCTAGATTTAATAAACAACATCTCATAAACCGTATGTTCGATTGTCACGTAACTTTGCAGTATTATTAGGGTTCACATCTCCTGAGCCAATTGTCATAAGGTCGTAATCTTTGTACTGTGTAGGACCATTTCAAGGTCTGGAGTGTTTAATCAATGATCAAACAACTTCAGAACAGCTATGTGTTTGTCCACGAACACATAATCTAGTTTAGTTTTTCTTCTCACTAACTTTGTCCACTGCTACAGACTATAACTTGAAGTTTCAGGAGAAGTTGTGATGAAATTTCAGCGGTTTTGAAATTCATAACTACAAAAGGCCTGAAGCAAGTAATGGCCCTGCGCTCGAGTTTCCGCTGTGCTTTTAAATTTATTTTTCTTTTCTGATGGCTATTTTTAATAAGAAGTAAATCATTTTGATGTTTCAAGTATGTTGTATATCCTTTATTTTTTCATGTTGTTGCTTGAGTATGTAGTATAATTCAGTACAGGGTCCAAAAAGACTGAATGTGATTGTAACAAATAATATTTGGCAAAGAAACATTGGCTGCATGCTCTTCCATCTCCATTTTATGTATAACATATGTGTGAAGTAATAGATGTATGACTTAAAACTTGGTATGTTGTTAGACAATGAACAATATTGCAAAAATGTGGAGTGATGTCATGATGACGTCATGTGATGATTTCTTACTTTTTAACATTTGGGACCACTTAATAAATAGTTTGAGAACAAAACAACCTACAATTACTTGTTTTCATCTAGGCAAAATATCTTTATTGCTATGAATTTTAAATTTATCTCACTAAGTTCCATCTTTTGAGTCCCAAACACCTAGTGTTTGTCAGGTGACAAACACTAAATTTTAGTTTTAGTATTAATGTTATTACATTTAAAGTTTCATTGTCTGATGGTATTGCATTATTGATATATTTGCAAGAAATGATGTTTGTCAGAAAAAAGGAGAAGAAAAACAAGGAACTAGACAAACAAAAAACACAAGTATAGTGTCATACCTATGTAATTACAAGGCATAGAGAGGCTTCCACCATTGTTCATTCATTGTATTTCGGCTAAATGGCGGTAAGTCAGAGTGAGCCAGCAATCAAGCCATGGTTCCCCTAGGCCTTAGGCAACAGCCGATGTTTTACAAAGTTACACTGTGTGAATTTGACATCTTCTCGGTCGAGAAACAAAATGGACGATCTAACAAAGAGAATCTTTTTTTCTTTTGGCATTGTCAACTCAGGGTTCCTTTGTGCCAGTGGCACTCTTAAAGAAAAGTTTCTGGTAATACCGGCGACAACTGGTTAAGACTATAGTTCAAAGATTTGTCAAAAATTGACCCATTCAAAAATATAATTGGTCTCACCATCGCCATAATGAGGGTCTGTAGTGTTCTGCACGACCCATCCTTCTGCTTTACTCTCAGGTCCGTTGAAAGGACTTGAACTCACAGCCGGCAACTTGGAGTTCTTTCTCACAGCTTCCAAGATTTTGTCCATGTACAGGGTGACAAAATCTTTCTGATACAATGGGAAGTTATTGCTTGTCCCATACCTGCAAATATAACAAATCATTGCATATTGATTTGTCCATTATAACAATGAAACATGTAGTCACAGTAATAATAATGATAGTTATATCAGAATGGCATGAATGGTAAATGTTGAGGGTTTGAATCCCATCCAAATAATATGCCTCTGGATTTTGTTTTTTAAGAGGAAACTTGGTGGAAAGATGATGCTCCATATATAGAGCTGGATGTTACATTTTCGAGGTTTCAAGACTTTCTACCATCATTTGGGGTTTCAGTAAGAACAAGGTTATAGTATTTCATCACCATAAAAATGAACCAGAGAACCTGGACTTCACAGCCATTGCCGTTGTCACAGGCATTTGAGCCGGGAACAGTTGACTCCATATTTCGTGCAAAACAGTGAGGAAAATTTGGGCAAAGCAAGAAGGAAAAAGTGCATATGCTTGTGTTTTTATCTGCATAAAACTTCCAACAAATCAACCTCTCTGCTCCCCCTTGACCAAAGAGTCCTCATACACCTAGGGTTGTTGTCTGTGCCAAATTTGTTGGTTACTATTGCCGTGAAAGTGTTCAAAAAACCAAAACAAAAATGGAATGGCATGACTCATGCACTGCAATCTGGCCAAGCACTTTCATGATTGCCCTGGACATGGGCAAGTACTGAAGATCATGCAAAGAAACAATGCCATCTTTTTCAGGAACACTTTTTTGATGTACTGATCGATTTTGGCAAATGTCTTGTTTTTCGAGGGTACACTTTGAGACAATGCGGTTACACAGGGTGGCATAGGAAGTACCCGCTCTGCTTTCCATCTTTGTTCCTTTCTGGTGATAGTAATTTTGCTCGTTTTAAGAAAATCTCAAAGTACATGGAGATCCATGAAAAGTCCTAAAATTTGGAAAACATCCAGACAAATGAATCACAGGCCTGCCCATTTCTAGCAAACAATGGCTATGAAGACATTCTGGAAGGACAGGTGGCAGCAGACTAACTCAGGTGTAGATCATGAAACCTTTTGTTTACAAAAGAATGACCTTGGATATTACAGAGCATTTCATGGAAAGCAAGATACTACACTGCTCATGATGGTAAATTTCATGGCAATTTCAAGTAAGAAAAATAACAGCGGAACGAGTTTTGAAATGTGCCTCCTTTCTTTCACATAATAATAATAAATAAAAACAGACAGTGCAATCTCCATAAATAAGTATTATGTGTTTTTTCATCGAGCTACAAATTGTGCTTGCAGAACAGACTGCATGGCTTTTTTTTAATGTGATGTCACAGTGTTACATGGTCTTTAAATCAGATGATCTTGAAAATACACATGCTGCGAACTATGTAACCAGCACAAATTTGCCTGGTATGTCTGCTGCCACCTACTGTCCCAATGTCTTAAATTGATTTGGCTATGGCTACGGCCTTATCAGTGGCATCAGCCAATACCTACAGCCACAGCCAATTTTAAAAAGGGTCTTATACATACCAGTTTTGACTGAGGGTGACTTCTTTTTTATTGTCAACATCACAGATTTCACAGAAAGCTTCTTGCTCATATGCCCTGCCTCCCCACACCCTGGTGGCATGCTTGTCAGCGTCTTCGAGAGATTGGAGAAGAGGCTTCAGCTGTGTACAAGACACACACTTCTTGAAGGGATCTGCAGATATACAATTAGCCCCTTTGATGAAGGTGAGTTGGTAGTTGATCTTGACGAAGAATTGCAGACCTGTTGGATAGCAATACTTGATGAATATTTACATTAAATTAGAAGGAGATAATAATAATATTTAGTTCTTACATAGTGCATTTTACAACAATGTTTCATTGCCATATACGTTAGTGCCCTGGCCATTGGGCCAATAAATTCCTGTAATATTTCTCAGCTCTTGTGGGAGTACACAGCCCTGTGCTGCAGTGGCGCTCCAAAGGCTTTTTCAAATACAACATCAACCTTTACCCTCGCAGGTACCCATTTATACCCCTAGGTGAAGAGAACCAATGTTATATGCAATATAAACCAATATAATATATGTTAAAAAGTGAATCAAAACAGACAAAACTTCCAAATCATAGGGCATTTAATAAAGTTGTTCCAAAGACGACCATCAACACAGCTTTGTTATTCCAGTGACTCACCTTTAATATTTGGCACCTCTTCCTCTACAAGTTCTAAATGACAGAACGCAAACTGAAGTGAATTTGTGGATGACTCTTGTTGACCCATGTCAGAGAACGAAACTTGCAGTTGATAAAGTGACTGGTCCCCAAAGCCTACTGGCCACCATGTCTTTGCCTGTAAGAAATTCATGGTCAATCCATTTATTAAAAAATGTAGGGTATTGTGTTTCTGGCAGCCTTAAAATTTTCAAAATTTGCTTTGAGGAAACTGCAAAAATTACCCCAAAAGATTTCACAATTTTTGACAAAATGTCATGAAACCTGACAGAAAATGTCGATATTAATCGGCAAGTGGAGTAGAGTCTTCTTGTGGTGGGTTCCTCTCTGGCAAACAATGCAAACATTAGCCGATGGAATCGCAAGTTTTTAAACCTGAATGCGCTGGGCATTAAAAACAATCAACAATGCGAAACTCAGCAAGTAGTTTAAATGTTAAATTTGCATGAAGGATAAAACAAAAATCCACAGGCATGTTTCAAAAAATGTTTTTAAGAGAATGTGTCGAAAAGTGTAAATTATGTTCAATTGTAACTCTTTAAAAGCTGTTGATCAAATTCATGATGAAATTAGCTTATGTTTCAAGAGCAGACGACAAACATTGACCAACACATGGAATATTCATTATAGATCCAGCAAAACGAAGAGTTTGACTGCACCCACGAACCTAATGCAATGCAGTGTTTTAACCAGTTCCTGCTGGAAATCTTTCTGGTCCAGCCTAACAATTATTTCTTAGACTTGTCGGAATCATTTCAGAGTACAGCTGGCACAAAGAAACCTCGACTTGACAAAGCCAAGAAAACAAACATTTTTGAAGCACTGGGATTTTTGTTTTCTGTATAGAGGAAATGTCAAATTCACGCACTTTGAATTGCAAAACCTCGGCCGTATTCAAATTTACACAATGATGTACTTACAAGACCCCGGACAATAATGCTTGCATGTTTACAGGTCTTCTGGCATATACTTGTTTATATAGCACATTCTGGACCAAATTGTTAGCTTGCGAGACATTTTTAAACGTAAACAAATTGTAAATGGCCTCCTGTTTTGACCCTAGCAAAGTCTTGCCGAAAGGCTAAATGTCAACACAAGACACACATACAAGTATACTGGGGTAACTGAGGATGCAGTCAGAAGATGCAAGGGATGAACAAAGGAGAGGGAGACAACGGGGGATGGTTGAGAGAAGAGTCTGGTTTAAGACATTCAACTGAACGCACTATTTGCCGGAACAGAACACATTGCACTATTTGGCTGAAAAAAAACCTGTTCTACCTTTGGAACTTGAAACTTCATTGTGAACTTGATATTTCCTTTAGAAAGTTTGACTGATGCTTTCTGGCTGACATTTAAGGCTTTCAAATCAGCCTGTAAGTTTCCCCGACAAGAGCTAGAGGTGCCAAGATCAGAGAAAGCTGTCACCTCAATGGAACAGGGGGTCACATAGGATTCTGGAAAAAGATAAACAAAACCAAAAATAAAATGATTTAGAATCAACCTTTAACTGAAACAAGTCAGGTAAAAAATACTTCGTTGATTTGAAATCATTACAAATGCTAAAAGAACCCGCCCAATGAGGGCACCAATTTTGCGTGTCGTGGTCGAGTGGATGAGAACACAGGACTCAGGCTTGGGTGTTTCTGATAGGCAGAGTGTGGGTTCAAGTCCTGCTTGTGACAATTCAGTCCTTAATGAGCTGCTTTGATGTTTAAAATAAATTTAAAAGAAGTGTAATAATAAGGTTAGGGCAACTTTTTCATAGACTTGTACAGCAATTTACAGAGTTAGCTGTGGTTACCACAGAGTTAGCTGTGGTTACCACAGAGTTAGCTGTGGTTACCACAGAGTTAGCTGTGGTTACCACAGAGTTAGCTGTGGTTACCACAGAGTTAGCCATGGTCACCCGAACTACATTAGCATTGGTTAACAGGAGTTACCTGTGGCTAGTTCCTGAAGCCCTACTTACTGTTTTTTGAAAATGGACGGGGTGCAATAACCACAGCCAACAAAGAGTCAAGTATTTTGAAGGATTGGGTACTGTGACTAGCCAGATTACAAATGGGAGTTGGGAAAATTAGAAGACAGCAATCAAGATTAGCTATATTATTGTCTTACCACTGAATGTGTAAGAGTAATTCCAAATGTCATTGGCCATCCAGCGGAACAAGATGGCGTTGTTCTCTGTATATGGGTCGTTGATTTTGCCAGCTGCCTGTAGGGCTGTGTTGACACCACCAGGAACTGTTGCCGGTATTGAAACACCTGCAATCAAGTTGGATGTACATCGTTAAAGTGATATCAATTATTGTTATAGTTCAAAATAATAAAAACATTTCAAGCTTTGCAGCCTGATGAACACATTGTGTTTGCTTTTACACTTAGATAAAACACAAGTTTAAAAGATCAAGATTGCAGTAAAAATAGCTCGAGCAATTTAATAGACGGGTAAAATACTACAAAATTAAATCCAACACAACATCAATTAAATATCAAAACACTGGCAAATTTCCAGTATTACAAACATCTAAATCTCAGTAATGTGAGTCATTACTGATATAAAGGTCTGGAACTATATCCAAATTTTATGTTGAAATGATGGCATTTCCACAATTTCATAACCCATGGAATACAATATTTCAAGGAAGTTTCTGGGAACAGCACCCTCAACACCAGAGAAGCAGATCAAAAAGCAAGATTTCTATATCTAAAGAAATATTAGCAATTTCTGTGTCACTAGGCAGACATAATCAAGTCTGAGTTCAGCCATAGTCAATGGTTTTGATTGTTTAAGTTTTATAAAACACTAAGCTGAGGGATCTCTTTTGACGTACAACTTTGTTTAATTGATCCCAACACAATCAGCAGGGTGGCTGTGCAGTGTTAGAAAGAACACTTACTTTTGTTTGCAATTGTCAGCATCCATTGTCCACCAAGGACACGTTTGATTTCTGCTCTGGCAGAAATGACTAAAAGTACAAGCATCCATCCAAGGCACCTTAGACACATTGCTGATGTTTTGAGACAGTCCATCTTTGAAATCTAAAAGCCAGAAGGAAACAAAAATGTAGAGAAAGTTCTTGTTAACAAACATAGCTGCCTTACTACAGGATTTTCGATGAAACACACTCAATTCTTTTACAAGCCCACCTATGGGAATACCAGTAGGAATAACTTGGTTTCTTTCTTTCTGGCTTGCTCTCGTTACTAATGGTATTAAGTGGAAAACATGGCAAAGATAATGGACCGATCCATTGAACCCCACCTTCTAACCTACTAACCAATTACAGCCTTGACAATGCCACTGAAAGTCAGACAAAAGTCTGACACGATAAAATCCCTTTAGTAAAGTAAACAAATTGCCGTCATTGTTCTGACACAAAACAACACACACAAATGTACTAACTTTAGCAGTGGTCCCTGTACAGTTGAATAAAAGTGCTTTAATAGTGTTCCCATCTGAATTGTTCTTTGGAATCAAGCACTGCTCAAAAGGCTACCAAAGCAAATCAATACCATCCACGAAAACTATGTACGTGTGTGTATCCTATATGTGTGTGTGGTCGCAAACCAACGGTGCAATCTTGGCAAAAAAGTCACACCTTGTGCTGTTGCTCTGCAGTAGTTGCAATAATCATAACCTCCCACAAACGGAAGGATGGAGGGTTATGACCATCGCAACTAGCTAGGCAGTTGCTAAGATAGTGGCTTGAAAACCTTGTAATTTGACTCTTGATGACATCATCAAGACATAACCTTATTGTCTCATCTTAACACTAAATATGTTATTAGATGTGAGATCTCATTGTCATTGAGATATTGTCCAACTGTTTTCTTATGTGCAAAAACACTACACAGGTATCCTGTATTGACTGCGCTAAACAATATGCAAGCAGGGCATCAGTGAACGTGCATTCCTAGTACCAGTTGTGTTAATACAACTTTTTACACGTAAGAAAACAGTCGCTGAGTATCACATGACTATCAGTAGTAAAATGGCGATTGTAATGGCTGCAGTTTTAGTGGGCTAAAACGTCATCGATTTGGAGGGCAGACAGTGAACGTGAGTACAATTAAATGAATTTCATTTCATTCTTGATATCTTGAGAAGCCAGTAGTACTCCGTAGTAGGAGTAGGTGATTCGCCAGCAAAACAATTTCTGTTGAGTCTTTGTTGTAATTTTTGCCACTTTTTGAACAGGGTATCATATATTGTAAATCCACCTCATCACAAGAGCTATTAAGAGAACTTACGTATACTTTGCTGGGGGCTATAGTACTTTACTCAACACTGGGGTGCTAGTGTCAAATGTTTTAAAAAGGAGTACAGCGCCCCCGTAACTGGGTCTATCTGGAGATTTTGACATCACCTCAAAAACAGGAGTCTAGCACCCACGTTACTGGGTCTACTGGGTAGGTCATGTAGGTAAAGATAAAATTTGACCTCATAAGGGAGATAAAATGGCAGCTAGATATGGTATTTTTGCCGAGCTTGCAACCACAAACTGAAGCTGAATTTACAATTACTACAACTACAACTAAACTGTCAAAACTAGGGTGTTAAGTTAATTCTATTGGTACCTATGTGACAACACCGACATGGTGATAATTATCCCAATTGCTTTATAGTGTGTAAAATTAACACCGTGTCGATCATGTCACATGATATAGATACCGATAATTAAGAATCCATTTAACACCCAGTGTTACGTTCAACTGAAATACAAAAATACAATACACTTACATTCACAGTTAACTGAAACTACGCCTGCTGTACCTATAGATGTAAGTTAATTCACCTTCTTCCAATGTCTTGAGAAAACGACAAAATCTGAGAACTCAAATTGCCATAAAAAACAACCAATGCAAAGAAGTACGTATAGTGCGTCATGTACTAATTGATTCGTATTGTGGTTGACCTTTGCGCGCCAAACACCAGAATGACCCAAAGAGTTTATACCATTTTTATAGGGGTTGATGTCAAAAGAGCACGGAACTAAGTACACATTATTTCTGTTAAATTTGAAAGAAAAAAAATGAAACTATATGTAATTGTTCAACAGATGTACGTTTGTCAAATATGTTTTCTTAAATTGCATTAATAAATAAACTGGAGAGTATACGACTACAGCAACACACCCGTTAATATTATGTTGTGAACCATATACTTATGACGTCATATGAAGGCACCCTCGGATAGTTCATGCACTGCCCTTACCGTGTGTCCGGGCGTTTTTTTTTAAAGTGGGAGGGGGGGGGGGTAACGGATAAATTTTTTGTGTTTTCGCCCTAAAGGTTTTTACCCAAAAATCTTGGATATTTTCCAACTAAGGCAGATCCTGGCGTGCAAATTAGAGCGCTGATACTGGGGGATATTTCCTCTGGATTTGGTAGAGCGAAAATGACTGAAATATGGATTCAAAACTGATATTGTTTTTAACGGGTGGGGGTAAAAGATTTTTATTTTTTTTGCTAAAAGTGCCCAAAAATCGTGGATATTTTCTGAACTAAGGCAGATCCAGTCTTGCTAACTAGAGCGCTGGTGCCGGGGATATGCCCTTTTGACTAGGCAGAGTGAAAAAGAATTTGAAATTTTAGTCAAGGCTGTTTTTATGGGTGTTAATGGCACTAAAAGTTTGTGCCGAAAAAATCTGGATATTTTCCGAACCAAGCCAGATCCGGGCTTGCAAACTAGAGCGATGATATACCGGGGAATGTTTATTGCGAATAAATTGCATTAGTTATTGGTGCCCGCTTGATATGATACCATCAAATCGAACTTCATATTTTTATCGCAAAATAAAAATATCAATGGACGTTAGACTAAAATGAAGTTGGATTAGTTATGCGAAACACAAATCATTTTACCTGCAATTAACTCTAGAGTTATGCATCCGAAAATCCAACCTTTATACGGTCATCCTGCGGCATCTTTAGCAAGAAACGACGAGCATGCAGAGATCTCCCTCAATATGACTTCTGTACATGATGCTGTCAGGGAAAGAAAACGCCGGTTATCTACGGCCATATCTTACCCCCTTTTTATTTTATGGGGGAGGGGGTGGGGTTGCATAGTGCGACACTGAATAAAAGCCCTCTGTTGAAATGTAGTTGTTGGGAAAACGGCGAGGATTGCGGCCCAACAGAGGAGAGGTTGATTTACTCAACATCTGTTAAATACACATTTCTGGAACTATGTACAAGAATCTAAAACGGTCAATAATAATAAAAATAAAAAACACACAGAGAAACCTTTGGAAAGAACAGTAATAGCACCCTTAATTGTTTGCAGATTGCGTTAAATTTTACACTGTTTGAGCTGAAGGGCTCTAAAACGATTATACGGTTTGTGCTTGTGGGACTAGCTGAGAGGATGCGGCGGAACAAAGTAGTTTGCCTCAAGTAACTAAGGTATTGCTTCCATTGGTCCATGTGCGTGAATAACAGCCTAGAACTATAACATTTAACATAGCCGGAAAGTATCGAACTCACACCAAGTTTGATCATGGACACATTAATAGGTATTAAAAACTCCACAAACCCAGTTGCCCACAAGCAACAAGAGGCCTAAATCCTCAGAAACATGTTTGGACTTGGATAAGATTGGAATGCCTGACCCAGTATTTAGCAAGACCCGTTCTATCAAATAGAGGGATGTCCCTTCTATGTGTTATACATTATGAAAAACATTAACAAGCAAATAATCAAATTTTAAAAGATTTAAAAATTTGGATGGAGAGATTTTCTTGGCCGAAATTAGGAAGAATTTACGACGAACTTGAACTTGGATTTCCGACACGTCTTGGGAAAACGTTTCAAAAGAAAAAATGAAATTAAAAACATTGTTACAACCCTCCGTATTTATCAGATAAACATTTGGCCTAATGTAGACAAACGACCCATGACAAGTTTTGCCATAATGTTCAGACACTTTTAATAAAAGTTTGACAAGTTTTACCTGAGTTTTCCAAATGTGTTTCGCCGTTGTTTCCGACTAGATATTCGAGTTCCGTTCGGTCAAAGTACAACACAGCCTGCCACCACATCCAAGCAATGTCCCCCGGGCATTATGCACAGACCACCCACGTCTCATGTACAGCCCGCGGTATTTGAATCCACACTGTGCGTTGACTCTGAAGGCTTGAAGATTGTCCCTTGGCAGTTTTTCCGTGTGAATTACTTGTAATTGAGCTACATTTTGAACCCAAAACAATGTATACCTTGAAGGTTTTTCTTTAAGAATTCATCATTATTTGTGTTTTGAATGAAACAACAAAGTATAACCGCAAAAATTTGAAAGACCCTTGACCATATAAAATACAGACACCTTAGATATTACACTAAAACAGCCGAGTGCACGAGCAGCAACGCCTGGTTTGTTTTCATAGGCTTTGTCTGTGTACATGCAAGGTGTGTACACGTTCGCGTGTATTATACCACGGTTGTAAAGACACGCCCCGTAAAACCAGGCTAGCTGTACGTCACACATACGTATGATCAATTTGGGGGGGTTAACAAAAAAACAGGATTTGAATCTGCAACCACCGGTTTAACCTTAAACCGGTGGTCGCGGAGTCAAATCCTGCTCCAGTAAATTATTTTTTGTTCACTCCTACATTGATTTAAAATTTTCCAAGTCAGTTTTCTCTTTTGGTTTGTTGCTTGATACATATGTATAATGTTTGACAATAGACTCTGTTCACAGATTGGATCAACTGTGGTGGACCTGAAGAGACATCGCATATCGCAAACGTGTGCGCATACGTATGTGATGTTGCAAACTTTATTGCGATTATGTGCGAAAAAGTATGCGATGTTGTGAAATTTATCGCAAATATGTGCGTACACATATATGATGTCGTAAAATTTATCGCAAATATGTGCGTACACATATATGATGTCGTAAAATTTATTGCGAATATGTGCGCATACGTTTGCAAATTTATTAGCAATGTCGTGAATTTTATTGCATACCTCTGTCACATACCTTTGAGGTGATGTCATATTTGGGGGCATTTTTTTAGTGACCGAGGGAGTAACGCAAGTGGCCCTGGTCCCATTTTGTATACCAAAGATACTACAAAGCAGGAGCCTGGGTACCAGGCAGGTACTGTTAGCGTGGACATCTCTAGCCAGCCACATATGGGTGATGGTACAGTAATATAATACATGACCATGAGAAAAGCATGAGGAACAGTGCACGCGAAGTTAAATTAGTCAGACCCTCATTTTATCTATCTGTATGTCTAGATTCCAGACTAGCTGCTACAACTCCCCAGTTCATTAGGAATTTTATTGAAACGTATGCAACAAAGGTATGCAAAAAATGTCACGACATTACTAATAAAATGACACATGTATACGCACATATTCCTGAACTGTTTCACGACATTGCATATGTGTACGCACATTTTTCCCAATAAATTTTGCAACATCGCGTACGCGCACAAGTTTGTAATAAATTTGGCAAAATCGAATACGTATGTCGCTTGTTTGGATAAATTCACGACATCGCATACATGTGTGCACATATTTGCGATAAATTTCACGACATCACATATGTAAGTGAACACATTTGGGATATGCGATGTCTTTTCAGGGCCACCATAATTAACCTATGTTGGCTTGCTGTTTACCACACTGTGTCTACGTTGTGGAAGTAACTGTCTAATGGCGAAACAGCACGGCAAAACTCGTCAATACTTCATGTTTACAATACAGTGTCCGAGTAACAACTGTTTTGGTATGTCTATTATAACAATAGTCCAGGACAAATCCCTCATTTTTTATATAAACTTCAAACAAGTTGCAACAGACTTATTTTTTTCACTACAGAGCAATTTGGTAAGGTCCCCAGAATGACCTACTGAAAATCCACTTAAATCCACTGTGGAAATTTGCCTCATTTGCGCCTTGATCTCCAAATCCACTCTAATTATGAAAAAAAAATTTACATTATCAATAATTGTAAGCCTCACTTTAAACAAGTGGCTAAATTGAGTTACTTATCTAACTAAATGTACTGTTTTTGAGGGGGAAACACAGAACAAAACAAATCAGAAACAATCAGACATCCCAAAATCCGCAAAGATGGAGTAAAACAACAAAGAGAAAGAAACCGGGCGGTTTTAGACGGGGTGGAGGCAGGTGGGGAAAAACAAAAAGGCCAATGTAACTGTATGTGCTTATTTGCTTGTTGTTACAATAAAGGCAAAGCTAACTCTATGAGTTAGGCGCACATACAATGCTGTTGCTATGTAGGGAACTTTCAACCAATCAGAGGCGACAGCATTGTGGCGCTGTTCACTAGAGCCAATGAACACCAACCATGGCCCGAACCTGGAATTGCATTGCAAAACCAAGCTGCACTTTGTATTTCTTTTTTTTGTAAACAACGCAGAAGTCACATGTTCCATAAGCGCGATTAAGTATGCACTTAATCCTTCCTTTAACCCTATCAGGACCGGGGGGGGGCACAATGTGCCCCCCTACCAATTTTTTCCCAGTAACTTTTTAACACTTAGTCTGATCACCGCGAAATTTTCTGACTTTTCCTAAAATATATCTAGAATCATATTGGCAAAAAATAATTGATACCGGGGGTTAGCTGTTGCCATGGCAACCATTTATTTGACCTTGGGTCACACGATTTTACTGTTTTTTAAAACTTTTTGGACATAATTTCCATTTATTTTAAATTTTTTTGCCAGAAAAGTGATAGTGGTGAGTCACGTGATAGTCTGAAATGGTTTTGGGAATTCAAAATGGCCGCCATTTTTGGCGGCCATCTTGGATTTTGTGTTTTCAGCCTGTAATTAGGGGGTCAAATTATATCAAGTTTTTAAACAATGGAACATTTTCAACCTGCTAATTTCTTACTTTTCAGACCCCAAAAATGTTCAGATTTGTCAATCAAGCCTGATTATTTCTCCTTGGGCTCTTCGCGGCGGCCATTTTGATTTTTAAGTGAAAAAAACGCAAAACTTTTTTTCCCAAAAATTGGATAAATTAGTGAATTATTATGCCCCCTAAAGATATTTCAAGTGACTAAATTAGGTTCAAATTATATTTATCTTGTTAAAATGTACAAGTATGCCAAGTTTCAAAACATTCAGACAAAAAATACAGAAGTTATGGCAAAAACACGATTTTTGACCAAAAATGGGCAAAAAACAGTCAAAAACGCCCTCTAGTGATGTTTTTTTGAAATTTTTTGACGTCATCATATGGAACTCGGTGAAATGAACATTTGTGGCAAGTTTCATCAAAATCGGTCGAACACTTTGGAAAATACGGAGGGGGGCACTATGGCCCCCCCCCCCCCCCGGTCCCCGTACAACCAAAAAAAGCCCGGTCCTGATAGGGTTAAAAGCCATTTTATTACAGTTGTATGTCATGACATTTATTTCAATCACATTGCTGTTTTATAAACTACCAGTATTCTACTATAAAAGAGGTTTATGTTGAGTGATGGACTACCGCCATTGGACGACGATGTATATAGCAACCCGCGTGTTTCTTTATTTACAATGTAAATCACTGTATAGAAAGGGGGGCAGTAACGATTGTTGGAAAAGTGAGCATTTATACCTAGGCTTGCGGAATTTTAAGTAGACAAAAAAAACCACTCAGTTTTGAAAGCCCTTTCTTTGGATAATTTCAACTTCAAAACTATGACTTTCTTGCATTGAAAAGCATCCGATTGCAGTCGTCTGCCCAAACGTTCCGACATGCAACATCATGAACAGAAATTCCCTGTAGAATTTTCATTTCAGCCAATCCAAGGTCTCTGGTATAAACTCTGGAATATTTCACAGATGTGAACTAACAAAAGCCTCGATCGAATAAACAAATGCAACAATCATCATGTACTGTACCGCACTTTCCTATGAAGGATGTCGTGTTTGTTTACATTTCAACCCACTACAGGTAACGTGACCTAAGTTGTGCAATCGGTCTATTGAAACTGAAGTTTGCATTTGCATTTTTATTAAACAAGCCTCCTTTTAGTGCCTTTGTCATGATGATCTGAAGTGGAGGTAAAAACAAATACATTGTCTGCATGTAAGTAGAAAAAACAAAACAAAAAAAACTTGAAATGAAATTACTATATAAAAGCTTACAGCATTTAATTTTTAATCTCAAAGACCAGATTTCAATTGGGGGTCACCTGGGGGCATATCATTTGGGTGCATCAAAACGATGGATTCCAAGGTCAAGTTCAGTTTTGTGAGGCACTCATTCTTCAATAGAGTCCGTATGAAAGCGGGGAGGGGGAAGTCTCTGATCTCATGTTAAAATGGTGTAAAATGTCAATTTATTTTATATTCTTTCTGAGCGAAATAAATATGAAACTTGAAGTAATTGAATATCAACAACGGGTTTGTACATTCCAAACAGTTCCAAAGAGGAATTTATGATTCAGTAAATTGGTCAAATTTAATGTCTTTTTTTATTAAAATTAATCAAAATTGAAGAGAAAAAAAAACCTGTATGAAAAGGTACAGATCCATAATTTGTGACGTCATTAGACTTTTGGGATTTTGACAAAATTCTATTTGGAAAGATGCTACAAAAATGGCATTTTACACCTTTTTAACATACCGTAAGTTTAGAGGGTTGCGCACCATTTGTTTGACCAAAATTATAATAATTATCTGAAATCAAAAGTCAGAGGTTATATTTCAAACCATCTATTTTGTTGAATTAAGTGATAGGTCAAAACCTATTAGGAAAACAAAAGTCATGAAACTGATAATTCATTTCAAAGTGAAACCATTTTGGTTTTATTTCCTTCACAAATGTATTTTGTACACATTTAATTATAAATCCTTCAAAGCTTCCAAAATTCATTCTGAAAATTTGTCTTTTACCATCAACTTAAACATTCTCTCCCAGGTCTTCTCATCTTAGAAACTGTTGGCCTTGCAGTATTAACAGAGATTTCATGAAGATTGTCTTCATTTTCAACCTTTACTGAGTGATTCATTTTGTAAAGTAGTTATAATTCTCTAGCTGGTTCTTGTTCTTGGAAAGTTTTCTCCATTTTGATGTCTTCCAAAATCATTACCAAGCGTTTTATTTTCTCTGTACCACTCTTGACTGAAAGTTATAATCCCTGTATGAAGTGCATATTGATGTGACATTGCAGTATGTATGTCCCTAACGTTAACAAAAATGTCATTCTGTGGTTAATTTCAAAGTAGTTGGTATCCTCAATGACTTGTCCATTGAACTTGTCCATGTAGGTCCTTAAAAAGTCACTTTGCTGACAGTAAAAGAGCACTTTTCATGTGCAGCTTGGTAGACTATGACATTACAGCAATGTAGCAGATGCTCAATGTGCTTGTTGGGCTTCCATATGTACATGTACAATGTGTATGAAGTTACTGTGGTACAACTCCATCTGATGTGCTGTCAGAAAGGGTACTAGGTCTGCCTGCCATCAGGGAGGGTTATTTCCATTCAGGATCCTCAGCAGACGTGTGAATGCATACCCTTAGAAAAAAAAGAACAAGCAAACATTAAATAGATTATTACAAATACTAGGAAATATTGACATTGTCATATCAAAGTGGTTGCATGGAATCTTGGATCTACCACTCTGCAGTGATTTGAACTGTGGACCTAGTGACCTGACTGTTCAGTTAGGCTTAAGTTGACTTGCTTTGAATGGCCATTTTTGGATACAACCTGTTTGACTTGCACCAACACAAAATCATGAGCAAATTATACAAATGAGGAGTTTCAAACAATGGTGGTTAATTTCTCTGATCACAATCTGTCCTAATGAGAATTCTGCATCTCACTGTGCCAGAAGCTAGGTGCTCAACTTGCTCCCCATTCTCTCAAAATTTATGTAAGAAGATTGTTCACCAAATGCGCTGCAGCTGAGACCCACTCAGGCAGGAGGGTAACTTTCCTTGAATTTTCTACCCTGAGGTAATTTTACAACAGGTCCTTTTGATCGGTAAGTAGTTGGAACAACCAATTTAATTTTCTCAAATACTGAACTTATCTGCTTTTTAATACACTTCCTGTTCTCAGGTGACATTTTGCAATGGGTCAATAGCATGTGACACTCAAAGGTTGTGCTGTTGCACTAGTACTAAATTGACATTGAGAACTGTCATGTATTGATTGTGTACTGAGTAAATTAGTGCCCATGTAAGCTTGCTTGCCAACACACGTATGGCTGTTAGCGCTGAATGTGCAATAGCTGACAGATCTTAATCTACCCTTGCTATGCATTTTTCATTCATTTAATACCAAGTAAACATGGCTATGTGACCAACTTTCAACCAAGGCACTGCATAAACTGCCTGGGGAACTTATGAATAATTGACCTGCTAAAACAAGCCAGTAGCCTCACAACTCAAGAAGTAATGAGTCTAAACAAAAAAAAGGTTTTACCAGCAGTTAGCTTCAGTAGTCTTGCAGCCAAACATCAACATTTCTGACAATCCAATGACATCTTCACCCTGAAAATGACGAGTAAGTGGTAATGCTCCAAATGCCCTTCAAACATATGTTCAATGGGATTGTTGTCAACAGAGCTGTCAGGGAGGGAAAAACAAGAATTTTAGAAGGGCAATATCCTCCCGAATGTTACAAGGATCTAGACAAATGTGACACTGTTGGAAAGCCACACCCAACGGTTCTCTGGCAATGCAGATTTAAAAGTTGTGAATTAAAATAAACAGGGTACCAGGGGCTAGACAAGAAGGCAACACAAAAACTTATAAATAATATTTACAGGGCTGTGTGTGTTTGTGAACAATGGCCCAGTGAGGATGCTGCAACTAAAATAAAAATACCGGCCCAAAAACATTTCACAGCCTCCCGATCCATGACTCCAGCAATAATGGTGCTAGAAATAACTTCTTTTTACCTGCTGTCAGCTTATTTAGTCTTGCATCCATGAATTAAACTTTCCCGGACAACCAATGGCATCTTCATTCCAGAATCGGTGATGCTTCCAATGCCCTTCTTATACTTGTGCAATGAAATTTATCTACACAGAGCTGTCAAAGAAACAAAACAAGATTTAATGTTGACTGCCGTGCATAATTTCACATGCCGTTCCCATTTGCCAAGCGTTAGGGCCTATGCGCATGCGCGCATACTTAATAGGTACCGGTACTTACTTAAATAGTTTAAACATGTACATTTTATAGAAGCATGTCCTCACCACTGCCAGCAGCTTATTGGTTGCGCCATCAGTGGTGCCAGTGTATTCAAGTTACAATGCAAAGACCTTTCATTTTCTACGAGTATATTCGTAGTGGCAGACTCCGGTACACCTGTTAGAACGAGGATAATCATAGTCGGCAGACAACGTGTTAACAATGGCCATACCTCCACTAATTTTGTAAGAAACTGGACAAGTATGATACAATTGGAAAGCCAATACTCAAGGGCTCCCTGACAATGTATAATAAAGGGTCTTGAGAAAGGTTTCAGCCGAAAAATGGTGGATAACTAACGCAGATCCGTACTTGCAAATTAGAGCCTTGATACCGCGGGAAATGCCCTCTGTACATGGTAGAGCGAAAACGACTTTGAAATTTTGGTCCAAAATCGAAGATTTTCAGAGGGGTAACATAAAATATGTGTTTTTTGATCCGAAATATTTTTGGTGAAAAATAGTGGATATTTCCGAACAAACACTCATCCGGACTTGCAAATTAGAACACTGGTACTGGGAGATATTCCCTCTTGACATGGTAAAGCAAAAACGACTTTGAAATTTTGGTCCAAAACTCAAATTTTTTTAGGGGGGTACTGTAAAATTTGTGCTTTTTGACCCTAAAAGTTTCAGCCGAAAAATGGTGGATATTTCCCGAACAAACGCTCATCCGGACTTGCAAATTAGAGCACTGGTACTGGGGGATATTCCCTCTTGACATGGTAGAGCAAAAACGACTGTGACATTTTGGTCCGAAACTCCAATTTTTTTAGGGGGGTACTTTAAAATTTGTGCTTTTTGACCCTAAAACTTTCAGCCCCAAAAATTGTGGATATTTCCCGAACTAACGCTTATCCGGACTTGCAAATTAGAACACTGGTACTAGGGGATATTCCTTCTTGACATGGTAGAGTAAAAACGACTTTGACATTTTGGTCCAAAACTCCAATTTTGTTTAGGGGGGTACTGTAAAGTTTGTGCTTTTTGACCCTAAAACTTTCAGCCTAAAACTGGTGGATATTTCCCGAACTAACGCTTATCCGGACTTCAATTAGAGCACTGGTACAGGGGGATATTCCCTCTTGACATGGTAGAGCAAAAATGACTTCGACATTTTAGTCTAAAACTCCCATTTTTTTTAGGGGGGTACTGTAAAATTTGTGCTTTTTGACCCTAAAACTTTCAGCCTAAAAATGGTGGATATTTCCCGAACTAACGCTCATCCAGACTTGCAAATTAGAGCACTGGTACTAGGGGATATTCCCTCTTGACATGGTAGAGCAAAAACGCTTTTGACATTTTTGTCCAAAACTCCCATTTTTTTGGGGGGGGTACTAAAAAATATGTGCTTTTTGACCCTAAAACTTCCAGCCCCAAAACTGGTGGATGTTTCCTGAACTAATGCTCATCTGGACTTGCAAATAAGAACACTGGTACTGGGGGATATTCCCTCTTGACATGGTAGAGCAAAAACGACTTTGAAATTTTAGTCCAAACCTCAATATTTTTCAGGGGGGTACTGAAAAATTTTTGTGATTTTTGACCCTAAAACTTTCAGCCTAAAACTGATGGATATTTTCCCGAACTAACGCTTATCCGGACTTGCAAATTAGAGCACTGGTACTGGGGGATATTCCCTCTTGACATGGTAGAGCAAAAACAACTTTGACATTTTGGTCCAAAACTCCAATTTTTTTTGGGGGGTACTGGTGCTTTTTGACCCTAAAACTTTCAGCCCCAAAACTTGTGGATGTTTCCCGAACTAACGCTCATCCGGACTTGCAAATTAGAGCTCTGGTACTGGGGGATATTCCCTCTTGACATGGTAGAGCAAAAATGACTTTGAAATTTTAGTCCAAAACTCCAATTTTTTTTAGGGGGGTACTGTAAAATTTGTGCTTTTTGACTCTAAAACTTTCAGCCCCAAAACTGGTGGATGTTTCCCGAACTAATGCTCATCCGGACATGCTAATTGAAGCACTGGTACTGGGGGATATTCACTCTTGAAATGGTGGAGCAAAAGAGACTTTGAAATTTTGGTCCGAAACTCCAATTTTTTTAGGGGGGTACTGTAAAATTTGTGCTTTTTGACTCTAAAACTTTCAGCCTAAAACTGGTGGATATTTCCCGAACTAACGCTTATCCGGACTTGCAAATTAGAGCACTGGTACTAGGGGATATTCCCTCTTGACATGGTAGAGCAAAAACGATTTTGACATTTTGGTCCAAAACTCCCATTTTTTTTTGGGGGGGGGTACTAAAAAATATGTGCTTTTTGACCCTAAAAAATCCAGCACCAAAACTGGTGGATGTTTCCTGAACTAATGCTCATCCGGACTTGCAAATTAGAGCACTGGTCATGGGGGATATTCCCTTTTGACATGGTAGAGCAAAAACGACTTTGAAATTTTAGTCCAAAACTCCAATATTTTTCAGGGGGGTACTGAAAAATTTGTGATTTTTGACCCTAAAACTTTCAGCCTAAAACTGGTGGATATTTCCCGAACTAACGCTTATCCGGACTTGCAAATTAGAGCACTGGTACTGGGGGATATTCCCTCTTGACATGGTAGAGCAAAAACAACTTTGACATTTTGGTCCAAAACTCCAATTTTTTTTGGGGGGTACTGGTGCTTTTTGACCCTAAAACTTTCAGCCCCAAAACTTGTGGATGTTTCCCGAACTAACGCTCATCCGGACTTGCAAATTAGAGCACTGGTACTGGGGGATATTCCCTCTTGACATGGAAGAGCAAAAACGACTTTGAAATTTTGGTCCAAAACTCCAATTTTTTTAGGGGGGTACTGTAAAATTTGTCCTTTTTGACCCTAAAACTTTCAGCCCCAAAACTGGTGGATGTTTCCCGAACTAATGCTCATCCGGACATGCAAATTAGAGCACTGGTACTGGGGGATATTCCCTCTTGACATGGTAGAGCAAAAACGACTTTGAAATTTAAGTCCAAAAGAAAACTCCAATATTTTTAGGGGGGTACTAAAAAATGTGTTTTTTTACCCTAAAACTTTCAGCCTAAAAATTATGGATATTTCCCAAACTAACGCTCATCCGGACTTGCAAATTAGAGCACTGGTACTGGGGGATATTCCTTCTTGACATGGTAGAGTAAGAACGACTTTGACATTTTGGTCCAAAACTCCCATTTTTTTTAGGGGGGCACTAAAATATATGTGCTTTTTTACCCTAAAACTTTCAGCCCAAAAACTTGTGGATGTTTCCCGAACTAACGCTTATCCGGACTTGCAAATTAGAGCACTGGTACTGGGGGATATTCCCTATTGACATGGTAGAGCAAAAACGACTTTGAAATTTTGGTCCAAAACTCCAATTTTTTTAGAGGGGTACTGAAAAATTTGTGCTTTTTGACCCTAAAAGTTTCAGCCGAAAAATGGTGGATATTTCCCGAACAAACGCTCATCCGGACTTGCAAATTAGAGCACTGGTACTGGGGGATATTCCCTCTTGACATGGTAGAGCAAAAAACGACTTTGACATTTTGGTCCAAAACTCAAATTTTTTTAAGAGGGGTATAGTAAAATTTGTGCTTTTTGAACCTAAAAGTTTCAGCCGTAAAATGGTGGATATTTCCCGAACTAACGCTTATCCGGACTTGCAAATTAGAACACTGGTACTAGGGGATATTCCTTCTTGACATGGTAGAGTTAAAACGACTTTGACATTTTGGTCCAAAACTCCAATTTTTTTTTAGGGGGGTACTGTAAAATATGTGCGTTTTGACCTTAAAACTTTCAGCCTAAAACTGGTGGATATTTCCCGAACTAACGCTTATCCGGACTTCAATTAGAGCACTGGTACAGGGGGATATTCCCTCTTGACATGGTAGAGCAAAAATGACTTTGACATTTTGGTCCAAAACTCCGATTTTTTTTAGGGGGGCACTAAAATATATGTGCTTTTTTACCCTAAAACTTTCAGCCCCAAAACTTGTGGATGTTTCCCGAACTAACGCTTATCCGGACTTGCAAATTAGAGCACTGGTACTGGGGGATATTCCCTCTTGACATGGTAGAGCAAAAACGACTTTGAAATTTTGGTCCAAAACTCCAATTTTTTTAGAGGGGTACTGTAAAATTTGTGCTTTTTGACCCTAAAAGTTTCAGCCGAAAAATGGTGGATATTTCCCGAACAAACGCTCATCCGGACTTGCAAATTAGAGCACTGGTACTGGGGGATATTCCCTCTTGACATGGTAGAGCAAAAAACGACTTTGACATTTTGGTCCAAAACTCAAATTTTTTTAAGGGGGGTATAGTAAAATTTGTGCTTTTTGAACCTAAAAGTTTCAGCCGTAAAATGGTGGATATTTCCCGAACTAACGCTTATCCGGACTTGCAAATTAGAACACTGGTACTAGGGGATATTCCTTCTTGACATGGTAGAGTAAAAACGACTTTGACATTTTGGTCCAAAACTCAATTTTTTTTTAGGGGGGTACTGTAAAATTTGTGCGTTTTGACTCTAAAACTTTCAGCCTAAAACTGGTGGATATTTCCCGAACTAACGCTTATCCGGACTTCAATTAGAGCACTGGTACAGGGGGATATTCCCTCTTGACATGGTAGAGCAAAAATGACTTTGACATTTTGGTCCAAAACTCCGATTTTTTTTAGGGGGGCACTAAAATATATGTGCTTTTTTACCCTAAAACTTTCAGCCCCAAAACTTGTGGATGTTTCCCGAACTAACGCTTATCCGGACTTGCAAATTAGAGCACTGGTACTGGGGGATATTCCCTCTTGACATGGTAGAGCAAAAAACGACTTTGACATTTTGGTCCAAAACTCCAATTTTTTTAGAGGGGTACTGTAAAATTTGTGCTTTTTGACCCTAAAAGTTTCAGCCGAAAAATGGTGGATATTTCCCGAACAAACGCTCATCCGGACTTGCAAATTAGAGCACTGGTACTGGGGGATATTCCCTCTTGACATGGTAGAGCAAAAAACGACTTTGACATTTTGGTCCAAAACTCAAATTTTTTTAAGGGGGGTATAGTAAAATTTGTGCTTTTTGAACCTAAAAGTTTCAGCCGTAAAATGGTGGATATTTCCCGAACTAACGCTTATCCGGACTTGCAAATTAGAACACTGGTACTAGGGGATATTCCTTCTTGACATGGTAGAGTAAAAACGACTTTGACATTTTGGTCCAAAACTCAATTTTTTTTTAGGGGGGTACTGTAAAATTTGTGCGTTTTGACTCTAAAACTTTCAGCCTAAAACTGGTGGATATTTCCCGAACTAACGCTTATCCGGACTTCAATTAGAGCACTGGTACAGGGGGATATTCCCTCTTGACATGGTAGAGCAAAAATGACTTTGACATTTTGGTCCAAAACTCCGATTTTTTTTAGGGGGCACTAAAATATATGTGCTTTTTTACCCTAAAACTTTCAGCCCCAAAACTTGTGGATGTTTCCCGAACTAACGCTTATCCGGACTTGCAAATTAGAGCACTGGTACTGGGGGATATTCCCTATTGACATGGTAGAGCAAAAACGACTTTGAAATTTTGGTCCAAAACTCCAATTTTTTTAAGGGGGTACTGAAAAATTTGTGCTTTTTGACCCTAAAAGTTTCAGCCGAAAAATGGTGGATATTTCCCGAACAAACGCTCATCCGGACTTGCAAATTAGAGCGCTGGTACTGGGGGATATTCCCTCTTGACATGGTAGAGCAAAAAACGACTTTGACATTTTAGTCCAAAACTCAAATTTTTTTAAGAGGGGTATAGTAAAATTTGTGCTTTTTGAACCTAAAAGTTTCAGCCGTAAAATGGTGGATATTTCCCGAACTATCGCTTATCCGGACTTGCAAATTAGAGCACTGGTACTGGGGGATATTCCCTCTTGACATGGTAGAGGAAAAACGACTTTGAAATTTTAGTCCAAAACTCCAATTTTTTTTAGGGGGGTACTGTAAAATTTGTGCTTTTTGACTCTAAAACTTTCAGCCCCAAAACTGGTGGATGTTTCCCGAACTAATGCTCATCCGGACATGCAAATTAGAGCACTGGTACTGGGGGATATTCCCTCTTGAAATGGTGGAGCAAAAGAGACTTTGACATTTTGGTCCAAAACTCCAATTTTTTTAGGGGGGTACTGTAAAATTTGTGCTTTTTGACTCTAAAACTTTCAGCCTAAAACTGGTGGATATTTCCCGAACTAACGCTTATCCGGACTTGCAAATTAGAGCACTGGTACTAGGGGATATTCCCTCTTGACATGGTAGAGCAAAAACGATTTTGACATTTTGGTCCAAAACTCCCATTTTTTTTGGGGGGGGGGGGTACTAAAAAATATGTGCTTTTTGACCCTAAAAAATCCAGCACCAAAACTGGTGGATGTTTCCTGAACTAATGCTCATCCGGACTTGCAAATTAGAGCACTGGTACTGGGGGATATTCCCTCTTGACATGGAAGAGCAAAAACGACTTTGAAATTTTGGTCCAAAACTCCAATTTTTTTAGGGGGGTACTGAAAAATTTGTGCTTTTTGAACTTAAAACTTTCAGCCCAAAAACTGGTGGATGTTTCCTGAACTGACGCTCATCCGGACTTGCAAATCAGAGCACTGGTACTGGGGGATATTCCGTCTTGACATGGTAGAGCAAAAACGACTTTGAAATTTAAGTCCAAAACTTCAATATTTTTCAGGGGGTACTGTAAAATTTGTGCGTTTTGACCCTAAAACTTTCAGCCCAAAAACTGGTGGATGTTTCCCGAACTGACGCTCATCCGGACTTGCAAATTAGAGCACTGGTACTTGGGGATAGTCCCTCTTGACATGGTAGAGCAAAAAACGACTTTGACATTTTAGTCCAAACCTCAATATTTTTCAGGGGGGTACTGAAAAATTTGTGATTTTTGACCCTAAAACTTTCAGACTAAAACTGATGGATATTTCCCGAACTAACGCTTATCCGGACTTGCAAATTAGAGCACTGGTACTGGGGGATATTCCCTCTTGACATGGTAGAGCAAAAACAACTTTGACATTTTGGTCCAAAAATCCAATTTTTTTTAGGGGGGGGGTACTGGTGCTTTTTGACCCTAAAACTTTCAGCCCCAAAACTTGTGGATGTTTCCCGAACTAACGCTCATCCGGACTTGCAAATTAGAGCTCTGGTACTGGGGGATATTCCCACTTGACATGGTAGAGCAAAAACGATTTTGACATTTTGGTCCAAAACTCCCATTTTTTTTGGGGGGGGGGGGTACTAAAAAATATGTGCTTTTTGACCCTAAAACTTCCAGCCCCAAAACTGGTGGATGTTTCCTGAACTAATGCTCATCCGGACTTGCAAATTAGAGCACTGGTCATGGGGGATATTCCCTTTTGACATGGTAGAGCAAAAACGACTTTTAAATTTTAGTCCAAAACTCCAATATTTTTCAGGGGGGTACTGAAAAATTTGTGATTTTTGACCCTAAAACTTTCAGCCTAAAACTGGTGGATATTTCCCGAACTAACGCTTATCCGGACTTGCAAATTAGAGCACTGGTACTGGGGGATATTCCCTCTTGACATGGTAGAGCAAAAACAACTTTGACATTTTGGTCCAAAACTCCAATTTTTTTGGGGGGGTACTGGTGCTTTTTGACCCTAAAACTCTCAGCCCCAAAACTGTTTCCCGAACTAACGCTCATCCGGACTTGCAAATTAGAGCACTGGTACTGGGGGATATTCCCTCTTGACATGGTAGAGCAAAAATGACTTTGAAATTTTAGTCCAAAACTCCAATTTTTTTTAGGGGGGTACTGTAAAATTTGTGCTTTTTGACCCTAAAACTTTCAGCCCCAAAACTGGTGGATGTTTCCCGAACTAATGCTCATCCGGACTTGCAAATTAGAGCACTGGTACTGGGGGATATTCCCTCTTGACATGGAAGAGCAAAAACGACTTTGAAATTTTGGTCCAAAACTCCAATTTTTTTAGGGGGGTACTGTAAAATTTGTCCTTTTTGACCCTAAAACTTTCAGCCCCAAAACTGGTTGATGTTTCCCGAACTAATGCTCATCCGGACATGCAAATTAAAGCACTGGTACTGGGGGATATTCCCTCTTGACATGGTAGAGCAAAAACGACTTTGAAATTTAAGTCCAAAAGAAAACTCCAATATTTTTAGGGGGGTACTAAAAAATGTGTTTTTTTACCCTAAAACTTTCAGCCTAAAAATTGTGGATATTTCCCAAACTAACGCTCATCCGGACTTGCAAATTAGAGCACTGGTACTGGGGGATATTCCTTCTTGACATGGTAGAGTAAGAACGACTTTGACATTTTGGTCCAAAACTCCCATTTTTTTTAGGGGGGCACTAAAATATATGTGCTTTTTTACCCTAAAACTTTCAGCCCCAAAACTTGTGGATGTTTCCCAAACTAACGCTCATCCGGACTTGCAAATTAGAGCACTGGTACTGGGGGATATTCCCTCTTGACATGGTAGAGGAAAAACGACTTTGAAATTTAAGACCAAAACTCCAATTTTTTTCAGGGGGGTACTGAAAAATTTGTGCTATTTGAACCTAAAACGTTCAGCCCAAAAACTGGTGGATGTTTCCCGAACTGACGCTCATCCGGACTTGCAAATCAGAGCACTGGTACTGGGGGATATTCCGTCTTGACATGGTAGAGCAAAAACGACTTTGAAATTTAAGTCCAAAACTTCAATATTTTTCAGGGGGTACTGTAAAATTTGTGCGTTTTGACCCTAAAACTTTCAGCCACAAAACTGGTGGATGTTTCCCGAACTGACGCTCATCCGGACTTGCAAATTAGAGCACTGGTACTGGGGGATATTCCCTATTGACATGGTAGAGCAAAAGAGACTTTGACATTTTGGTCCAAAACTCAAATTTTTTTAAGGGTGGTATAGTAAAATTTGTGCTTTCTGACCCTAAAACTTTCAGCCTAAAACTGATGGATATTTCCCGAACTAACGCTTATCCGGACTTGCAAATTAGAGCACTGGTACTGGGGGATATTCCCTCTTGACATGGTAGAGCAAAAACAACTTTGACATTTTGGTCCAAAACTCCAATTTTTTAGGGGGGGTACTGGTGCTTTTTGACCCTAAAACTTTCAGCCCCAAAACTGGTGGATGTTTCCCGAACTAATGCTCATCCGGACATGCAAATTAGAGCACTGGTACTGGGGGATATTCCCTCTTGACATGGTAGAGCAAAAACGACTTTGAAATTTAAGTCCAAAAGAAAACTCCAATATTTTTAGGGGGGTACTAAAAAATGTGTTTTTTGACCCTAAAACTTTCAGCCCAAAAACTGGTGGATGTTTCCCGAACTGACGCTCATCCGGACTTGCAAATAAGAGCACTGGTACTTGGGGATAGTCCCTCTTGACATGGTAGAGCAAAAAACGACTTTGACATTTTAGTCCAAAACTCCCTTTTTTTTTAGGGAGGTACTAAAAAATATGTGCTTTTTGACCCTAAAACTTTCAGCCCCCAAACTGGTGGATGTTTCCGGGACTAAAGCTCATCCCGACTTGGAAATTAGAGCACTCGTACTGGGGGATATTTCCTCTTGACATGGTAGAGCAAAAATGACTTTGAAATTTAACTCCAAAACTCCAATATTTTTCAGGGGGTACTGAAAACTTTGTGTTTTTTGACCCTAAAACTTTCAGCCTAAAAATTGTGGATATTTCCCGAACTAACGCTTATCCGGACTTGCAAATTAGAGCACTGGTACTGGGGGATATTCCCTCTTGACATGGTAGAGCAAAAACGACTTTGACATTTTGGTCCAAAACTCAAATTTTTTTAAGGGGGGTATAGTAAAATTTGTGCTTTTTGAACCTAAAAGTTTCAGCCGTAAAATGGTGGATATTTCCCGAACTAACGCTTATCCGGACTTGCAAATTAGAGCACTGGTACTAGGGGATATTCCCTCTTGACATGGTAGAGCAAAAACGATTTTGACATTTTGGTCCAAAACTCCCATTTTTTTTGGGGGGGGGGTACTAAAAAATATGTGCTTTTTGACCCTAAAACTTCCAGCCCCAAAACTGGTGGATGTTTCCTGAACTAATGCTCATCCGGACTTGCAAATTAGAGCACTGGTCATGGGGGATATTCCCTTTTGACATGGTAGAGCAAAAACGACTTTGAAATTTTAGTCCAAAACTCCAATATTTTTCAGGGGGGTACTGAAAAATTTGTGATTTTTGACCCTAAAACTTTCAGCCTAAAACTGGTGGATATTTCCCGAACTAACGCTCATCCGGACTTGCAAATTAGAGCACTGGTACTGGGGGATATTCCCTCTTGACATGGTAGAGCAAAAACAACTTTGACATTTTGGTCCAAAAGTCCAATTTTTTTTGGGGGGGTACTGGTGCTTTTTGACCCTACAACTTTCAGCCCCAAAACTTGTGGATGTTTCCTGAACTAACGCTCATCCGGACTTGCAAATTAGAGCACTGGTACTGGGGGATATTCCCTCTTGACATGGTAGAGCAAAAATGACTTTGAAATTTTAGTCCAAAACTCCAATTTTTTTTAGGGGGGTACTGTAAAATTTGTGCTTTTTGACCCTAAAACTTTCAGCCCCAAAACTGGTGGATGTTTCCCGAACTAATGCTCATCCGGACATGCAAATTAGAGCACTGGTACTGGGGGATATTCCCTCTTGACATGGAAGAGCAAAAACGACTTTGAAATTTTGGTCCAAAACTCCAATTTTTTTTGGGGGGTACTGTAAAATTTGTCCTTTTTGACCCTAAAACTTTCAGCCCCAAAACTGGTGGATGTTTCCCGAACTAATGCTCATCGGGACATGCAAATTAGAGCACTGGTACTGGGGGATATTCCCTCTTGACATGGTAGAGCAAAAACGACTTTGAAATTTAAGTCCAAAAGAAAACTCCAATATTTTTAGGGGGGTACTAAAAAATGTGTTTTTTGACCCTAAAACTTTAAGCCTAAAAATTGTGGATATTTCCCAAACTAACGCTCATCCGGACTTGCAAATTAGAGCACTGGTACTGGGGGATATTCCTTCTTGACATGGTAGAGTAAGAACGACTTTGACATTTTGGTCCAAAACTCCCATTTTTTTTAGGGGGGGCACTAAAATATATGTGCTTTTTTACCCTAAAACTTTCAGCCCCAAAACTTGTGGATGTTTCCCAAACTAACGCTCATCCGGACTTGCAAATTAGAGCACTGGTACTGGGGGATATTCCCTCTTGACATGGTAGAGGAAAAACGACTTTGAAATTTAAGTCCAAAACTCCAATATTTTTCAGGGGGGTACTGAAAAATTTGTGCTTTTTGAACCTAAAACTTTCAGCCAAAAAACTGGTGGATGTTTCCCGAACTGACGCTCATCCGGACTTGCAAATCAGAGCACTGGTACTGGGGGATATTCCGTCTTGACATGGTAGAACAAAAACGACTTTGAAATTTAAGTCCAAAAGAAAACTCCAATATTTTTAGGGGGGTACTAAAAAATGTGTTTTTTGACCCTAAAACTTTAAGCCTAAAAATTGTGGATATTTCCCAAACTAACGCTCATCCGGACTTGCAAATTAGAGCACTGGTACTGGGGGATATTCCTTCTTGACATGGTAGAGTAAGAACGACTTTGACATTTTGGTCCAAAACTCCCATTTTTTTTAGGGGGGGCACTAAAATATATGTGCTTTTTTACCCTAAAACTTTCAGCCCGAAAACTTGTGGATATATCCCGAACTATCGCTCATCCGGACTTGCAAATTAGAGCACTGGTACTGGGGGATATTCCCTCTTGACATGGTAGAGCAAAAACGACTTTGAAATTTTAGTCCAAAACTCAAATTTTTTTAGGGGGTACTGTAAAATTTGTGCTTTTTGACCCTAAAACTTTCAGCCCCAAAACTGGTGGATGTTTCCCGAACTAACGCTTATCCGGATTTGCAAATTAAAGCACTGGTACTGGGGGATATTCCCTCCTGACATGGTAGAGCAAAAACGACTTTGAAATTTTAGTCCAAAACTCAAATTTTTTTAGGGGGGTACTGAAAAATTTGTGTTTTTTGACCCTAACCATTTCAGCCTAAAAATGGTGAATATTTCCCGAACTAACGCTCATCCGGACTTGCAAATTAGAGCACTGGTACTGGGGGATATTTCCTCTTGACATGGTAGAGCAAAAACGACTTTGAAATTTTAGTCCAAAACTCCAATTTTTTTTAGGGGGTACTGAAAAATTTTTGTTTTTTTACCCTAAAACTTTCAGCCTAAAAATGGTGAATATATCCCGAACTAACGCTTATCAGGATTTGCAAATTAGAGCACTGGTACTAGGGGATATTCCCTCTTGACATGGTAGAGCAAAAACGACTTTGACGTTTTGGTCCAAAACTCCAATATTTTTTAGGGGGGTACTAAAATATACATGCTTTTTGACCCTAACACTTTCAGCCCCAAAACTTGTGGATGTTTCCCGAACTAACGCTCATCCGGACTTGCAAATTAAAGCACTGGTACTGGGGGATAATCCCTCTTGACATGGTAGAGCAACAACGACTTTGAAATTTTGGTCCAAAACTCCAATTTTGTTTAGGGGGGTACTGTAAAATTTGTGCTTTTTGATTCTAAAACTTTCAGCCCCCAAAATGGTGGATAATTCCAGAATTATCGCTCATCCGGACTTGCAAATTAGAGCACTGGTACTGGGGGATATTCCCTCTTGACATGGTAGAGCAAAAACGACATTGACGTTTTGGTCCAAAACTCCAATATTTTTTAAGGGGGTACTAAAAAATACATGCTTTTTGACCCTAACACTTTCAGCCCCAAAACTTGTGGATGTTTCCCGAACTAACGCTCATCCGGACTTGCAAATTAAAGCACTGGTACTGGGGGATAATCCCTCTTGACATGGTAGAGCAACAACGACTTTGAAATTTTAGTCCAAAACTCCAATTTTGTTTAGGGGGGTACTGTAAAATTTGTGCTTTTTGATTCTAAACATTTCAGCCCCAAAAATGGTGGATATTTCCAGAATTATCGCTCATCTGGACTTGCAAATTAGAGCACTGTTACTGGGGGATATTCCCTCTTGACATGGTAGAGCAAAAACAACTTTGACATTTTGGTCCAAAACTCCAATTTTTTTTAGGGGGGTACTAAAAAATACATGCTTTTTGACCCTAAAACTTTCAGCCCCAAAACTTGTGGATGTTTCCCGAACTAATGATCATCCGAACTGGAAAATTAAAGCACTGGTACTAGGGGATATTCCCTCTTGACATGGTAGAGCAAAAACGACTTTGAAATTTTAGTCCAAAACTCCAATTTTTTTTATGGGGTATTGAAAAATTTGTGTTTTTTGACCCTAAAACTTTCAGCCTAAAAACTTGTGGATATTTCCCGAACTATCGCTCATCCGGACTTGCAAATTAGAGCACTGGTACTGGGGGATATTCCCTCTTGACATGGTAGAGCAAAAACGACTTTGAAATTTTAGTCCAAAACTCAAATTTTTTTAGGGGGTACTGTAAAATTTGTGCTTTTTGACTCTAAAACTTTCAGCCCCAAAACTGGTGGATGTTTCCCGAACTAACGCTTATCCGGATTTGCAAATTAAAGCACTGGTACTGGGGGATATTCCCTCTTGACATGGTAGAGCAAAAACGACTTTGAAATTTTAGTCCAAAATTCCAAATTTTTTTAGGGGGGTACTGAAAAATTTGTGTTTTTTGACCCTAACACTTTCAGCCTAAAAATGGTGAATATTTCCCGAACTAACGCTCATCCGGATTTGCAAATTAGAGCACTGGTACTAGGGGATATTCCCTCTTGACATGGTAGAGCAAAAACGAATTTGACATTTTGGTCCAAAACTCCAAAAAATTTTAGGGGGGTACTAGAAAATGTTTCTTTCACCCTAAAACTTTCAGCCCCAAAACTTGTGGATGTTTCCCCAACTAACGCTCATCCGTACTTGCAAATTAGAGCACTGGTACTTGGGGATATTACCTCTTGACATGGTAGAGCAAAAACGACTTTGAAATTTTGGTCCAAAACTCCCATTTTTTTTAGGGGGGTACTAAAAAATATGTGCTTTTTGACCCTAAAACTTTCAGCCCAAAAACTGGTGGATGTTTCCCGAACTAACGCTCATCCGGACTTGCAAATTAAAGCACTGGTACTGGGGGATAATCCCTCTTGACATGGTAGAGCAGCAACGACTTCGAAATTTTAGTCCAAAACTCCAATTTTGTTTAGGGGGGTACTGTAAAATTTGTGCTTTTTGATTCTAAAACTTTCAGCCCCAAAAATGGTGGATATTTCCAGAATTATCGCTCATCCGGACTTGCAAATTAGAGCACTGGTACTAGGGGATATTCCCTCTTGACATGGTAGAGCAAAAACGACTTTGACATTTTGGTCCAAAACTCAATTTTTTTTTAGGGGGGTACTTAAAAAGTACATGCTTTTTGACCCTAAAACTTTCAGCCCCAAAACTTGTGGATGTTTCCCGAACTAACACTCATCCGTACTTGCAAATTAGAGCACTGGTACTGGGGGATATTCCCTCTTGACATGGTAGAGCAAAAACGACGTTGACATTTTGGTCCAAAACTCCAAATTTGTTTAGGGGGGTACTAAAAAATACATGCTTTTTGACCCTAACACTTTCAGCCCCAAAACTTGTGGATGTTTCCCGAACTAACGCTCATACGTACTTGCAAATTAGAGCACTGGTACTGGGGGATATTCCCTCTTGACATGGTAGAGCAAAAACGACGTTGACATTTTGGTCCAAAACTCCAATATTTTTTAGGGGGGTACTAAAAAATATGTGCTTTTTGACCCTAAAACTTTCAGCCCCAAAACTTGTGGATGTTTCCTGAACTAACGCTCATCCGGCCTTGCAAATTAGAGCACTGGTACTGGGGGAATATTCCCTCTTGACTTGGTAGAGCAAAAACGACTTTGAAATTTTGGTCCAAAACTCCAAATTTGTTTAGGGGGGTACTAAAAAATACATGCTTTTTGACCCTAAAACTTTCAGCCCCAAAACTTGTGGATGTTTCCCGAACTATCGCTCATCCGTACTTGCAAATTAGAGCACTGGTACTGGGGGATATTTCCTCTTGACATGGTAGAGCAAAAACGACATTGAAATTTTGGTCCAAAACTCCAATTTTGTTTAGGGGGTACTGTAAAATTTGTGCTTTTTGATTCTAAAACTTTCAGCCCCAAAACTTGTGGATATATCCCGAACTATCGCTCATCCGGACTTGCAAATTAGAGCACTGGTACTGGGGGATATTCCCTCTTGACATGGTAGAGCAAAAACGACTTTGAAATTTTAGTCCAAAACTCAAATTTTTTTAGGGGGTACTGTAAAATTTGTGCTTTTTGACCCTAAAACTTTCAGCCCCAAAACTGGTGGATGTTTCCCGAACTAACGCTTATCCGGATTTGCAAATTAAAGCACTGGTACTGGGGGATATTCCCTCCTGACATGGTAGAGCAAAAACGACTTTGAAATTTTAGTCCAAAACTCCAATTTTTTTAGGGGGGTACTGAAAAATTTGTGTTTTTTGACCCTAACCATTTCAGCCTAAAAATGGTGAATATTTCCCGAACTAACGCTCATCCGGACTTGCAAATTAGAGCACTGGTACTGGGGGATATTTCCTCTTGACATGGTAGAGCAAAAACGACTTTGAAATTTTAGTCCAAAACTCCAATTTTTTTTAGGGGGTACTGAAAAATTTGTGTTTTTTGACCGTAAAACTTTCAGCCTAAAAACTTGTGGATATTTCCCGAACTATCGCTCATCCGGACTTGCAAATTAGAGCACTGGTACTGGGGGATATTCCCTCTTGACATGGTAGAGCTAAAAAGGACTTTGAAATTTTAGTCCAAAACTCAAATTTTTTTAGGGGGTACTGTAAAATTTGTGCTTTTTGACCCTAAAACTTTCAGCCCCAAAACTGGTGGATGTTTCCCGAACTAACGCTTATCCGGATTTGCAAATTAAAGCACTGGTACTGGGGGATATTCCCTCTTGACATGGTAGAGCAAAAACGACTTTGAAATTTTAGTCCAAAATTCCAATTTTTTTTAGGGGGGTACTGAAAAATTTGTGTTTTTTGACCCTAACATTTTCAGCCTAAAAATGGTGAATATTTCCCGAACTAACGCTCATCCGGATTTGCAAATTAGAGCACTGGTACTGGGGGATATTCCCTCTTGACATGGTAGAGCAAAAACGACTTTGACATTTTGGTCCAAAACTCCAATATTTTTTAGGGGGGTA
Source organism: Marthasterias glacialis (assembly GCA_911728455.2). Taxonomy (NCBI): domain Eukaryota; kingdom Metazoa; phylum Echinodermata; class Asteroidea; order Forcipulatida; family Asteriidae; genus Marthasterias; species Marthasterias glacialis. The sequence goes on along the minus strand of OU452222.1, from coordinate 12,260,384 downwards.
CTAAAAAATACATGCTTTTTGACCCTAAAATTTTCAGCCCCAAAACTTGTGGATGTTTCCCGAACTATCGCTCATCCGGACTTGCAAATTAGAGCACTGGTACCGGGGGATATTCCCTCTTGACATGGTAGAGCAAAAACGACATTGACATTTTGGTCCAAAACTCCAATATTTTTTAGGGGGGTACTAAAAAATATGTGCTTTTTGACCCTAAAACTTTCAGCCCCAAAACTTGTGGATGTTTCCCGAACTAACGCTTATCCGGATTTGCAAATTAAAGCACTGGTACTGGGGGATAGTCCCTCTTGACCGGACTTGCAAATTAGAGCACTGGTACTAGGGGATATTCCCTCTTGACATGGTAGAGCAAAAACGACTTTGACATTTTAGTCCAAAACTCCAATTTTTTTAGGGGGTACTGAAAAATGTGTGTTTTTTGGCCCTAAAACTTTCAGCCTAAAAATGGTGAATATTTCCCGAACTAACGCTTATCCGGATTTGGAAATTAGAGCACTGGTACTGAGGGATATTCCCTCTTGACATGGAAGAGCAAAAACGACATTGACATTTTGGTCCAAAACTCCAATTTTGTTTAGGGGGGTACTAAAAAATACATGCTTTTTGACCCTAACACTTTCAGCCCCCAAACTGGTGGATGTTTCCCGAACTAACGCTCATCCGGACTTGCAAATTAGAGCACTGGTACTAGGGGAAATATTCCCTCTTGACATGGTAGAGCAAAAACGACTTTGAAAATTTAGTCCAAAACTCAAATTTTTTTAGGGGGGACTGTAAAATTTGTGCTTTTTAATTCTAAAACTTTCAACCCCAAAAATGGTGGATATTTCCCGAACTATCGCTCATCCGGACTTGCAAATTAAAGCACTGGTACTGGGGGATAATCCCTCTTGACATGGTAGAGCAAAAACGACTTTGACATTTTGGTCCAAAACTCCAATTTTTTTTAGGGGGGTACTAAAAAATACATGCTTTTTGACCCTAACACTTTCAGCCCCCAAACTTGTGGATGTTTCCTGAACTAACGCTCATCCGGACTTGCAAATTAGAGCACTGGTACTGGGGGATATTCCCTCTTGACATGGTAGAGCAAAAACGACTTTGAAATTTTAGTCCAAAACTCAAATTTTTCTAGGGGGTACTGTAAAATTTGTGCTTTTTGACCCTAAAACTTTCAGCCCCAAAACTGGTGGATGTTTCACGAACTAACGCTCATTCTGATTTGCAAATTAGAGCACTGGTACTGGGGGATATTCCCTCTAGACATGGTAGAGCAAAAACGACTTTGAAATTTTAGTCCAAAACTCCTATTTTTTGAGGGGGGTACTAAAAAATACATGCTTTTTGACCCTAAAACTTTCAGCACCAAAACTTGTGGATGTTTCCCCAACTAACGTTCATCCGGACTTGCAAATTAGAGCACTGGTACTGGGGGATATTCCCTCTTGACCAGGTAGAGAAAAAACGACATTGACATTTTGGTCCAAAACTCCAATATTTTTAGGGGGTACTGAAAAATGTGTGTTTTTTGGCCCTAAAACTTTCAGCCTAAAAATGGTGAATATTTCCCGAGCTAACGCTTATCCGGATTTGCAAATTAGAGCACTGGTACTGAGGGATATTCCCTCTTGACTTGGAAGAGCAAAAACGATATTGACATTTTGGTCCAAAACTCCCATTTTGTTTAGGGGGGTACTGTAAATTTGTGCTTTTCAATTCTAAAACTTTCAACCCCAAAAATGGTGGATATTTCCCGAACTATCGCTCATCCGGACTTGCAAATTAGAGCACTGGTACTAGGGGATATTCCCTCTTGACATGGTAGAGCAAAAACGACTTAGACATTTTGGTCCAAAACTCCCAATTTTTTAAGAGGGGTACTAAAAAATAAATGCTTTTTGACCCTAACACTTTCAGCCCCCAAACTTGTGGATGTTTCCCGAACTAACGCTCATCCGGATTTGCAAATTAGAGCACTGGTACTGGGGGATATTACCTCTTGACATGGTAGAGCAAAAACGACTTTGAAATTTTGGTCCAAAACTCCAATTTTGTTTAGGGGGGTACTGTAAAATTTGTGCTTTTTGACCCTAACACTTTCAGCCACAAAAATGGTGGATATTTCCCGAACTATCGCTCATCCGGACTTGCAAATTAGAGTTCTGGTACTGGGGGATATTCCGTCTTGAAATGGTAGAGCAAAAACGACTTTGAAATTTTAGTCCAAAACTCAAATTTTTTTAGGGGGGTACTAAAAAATTTGTGTTTTTTGACCCTAAAACTTTCAGCCTAAAAATGGTGAATATTTCCCGAACTAACGCTTATCCGGATTTGCAAATTAGAGCACTGGTACTAGGGGATATTCCCTCTTGACATGGTAGAGCAAAAACGACTTTGACATTTTGGTCCAAAACTCCAATATTTTTTAGGGGGGTACTAAAAAATACATGCTTTTTGACCCTAAAACTTTCAGCCCCAAAACTTGTGGATGTTTCCCTAACTAACGCTCATCCGGACTTGCAAATTAGAGCACTGGTACTGGGGGATATTCCCTCTTTACATGGTAGAGCAAAAACGACATTGATATTTTGGTCCAAAACTCCAATATTTTTTAGGGGGGTACTAAAAAATATGTGCTTTTTGACCCTAACACTTTCAGCCCCAAAACTGGTGGAAGTTTCCCGAACTAACGCTTATCCGGATTTGCAAATTAGAGTACTGGTACTGGGAGATATTCCCTCTTGACATGGTAGAGCAAAAACGACTTTGAAATTTTAGTCCAAAACTCCAATTTTTTTTAGGGGGGTACTGAAAAATTTGTGTTTTTTGACCCAAAAACTTTCAGCCTAAAAATGGTGGATACTTCCCGAACTAACGCTTATCCGGATTTGCAAATTAGAGCACTGGTACTAAGGGATATTCCCTGTTGACATGGTAGAGAAAAAAGGACTTTGACATTTTGGTCCAAAACTCAAACTTTTTTTAGGGGGGTACTAAAAAATACATGCTTTTTAACCCTAAAACTTTCAGCCCCAAAACTTGTGGATGTTTCCTGAACTAATGCTCATCCGTACTTGCAAATTAGAGCACTGGTTCTGGGGGATATTCCCTCTTGACATGGTAGAGCAAAAACGACAATGACATTTTGGTCCAAAACTCCAATAATTTTTAGGGGGGTACTAAAAAATATGTGCTTTTTGACCCTAAAACTTTCAGCCCCAAAACTTGTGGATGTTTCCCGAACTAACTCTCATCCAGACTAGCAAATTAGAGCACTGGTACTGGGGGATATTCCCTCTTGACATGGTAGAGCAAAAATGACTTTGAAATTTTAGTCCAAACTCAAATTTTTTTAGGGGGGTACTGTAAAATGTGTGCTTTTTGACCCTAAAACTTTCAGCCCCAAAACTTGTGGATGTTTCCCGAACTAACGCTCATCCGGACATGCAAATTAGAGCACTGGTACTGGGGGATATTCCCTCTTGACATGGTAGAGCAAAAATGACTTTGAAATTTTGGTCCAAAACTCAAATTTTTTTAGGGGGTACTGTAAAATTTGTGCTAATTTGACCCTAAAAGTTTCACCCGAAAAATGGTGGATATTTCCAGAACTATCGCTCATCCGGACTTGCAAATTAGAGCACTGGTACTGGGAGATATTCCCTCTTGACATGGTAGAGCAAAAACGACTTTGAAATTTTAGTCCAAAACTCCAATTTTTTTAGGGAGTACTGTAAATTTGTGCTTTTTGACCCTAAAACTTTCAGCCCCAAAACTTGTGGATGTTTCCCGAACTAACGCTCATCCGGACTTGCAAATTAGAGCACTGGTACTGGGGGATATTCCCTCTTGACATGGTAGAGCAAAAACGACTTTGACATTTTAGTCCAAAACTCAAATTTTTTTAGGGGGGTACTGTAAAATGTGTGCTTTTTTACCCTAAAACTTTCAACCCCAAAACTTGTGGATGTTTCCCGAACTAACGCTCATCCGGACATGCAAATTAGAGCACTGGTACTGGGGGATATTCCCTCTTGACATGGTAGAGCAAAAATGACTTTGAAATTTTGGTCCAAAACTCAAATTTTTTTAGGGGGTACTGTAAAATTTGTGCTAATTTGACCCTAAAAAATTCACCCGAAAAATGGTGGATATTTCCTGAACTATCGCTCATCCGGACTTGCAAATTAGAGCACTGGTACCGGGGGATATTTCCTCTTGACATGGTAGAGCAAAAACGACTTTGACATTTAAGTCCAAAACTCTAATTTTTGTTAGGGGGGTACTGAAAAATTTGTGTTTTTTGACCCTCAAACTTTCAGCCCCAAAACTTGTGGATGTTTCCCGAACTAACTCTCATCCGGATTTGCAAATTAGAGCACTGGTACTAGGGGATATTCCCTCTTGACATGGTAGACCAAAAACGACTTTGATATTTAAGTCCAAAACTCCAATTTTTGTTTAGGGGGGTACTGAAAAATTTGTGTTTTTTGACCCTCAAACTTTCAGCCCCAAAACTTGTGGATGTTTCCCGAACTAACTCTCATCCGGATTTGCAAATTAGAGCACTGGTACTAGGGGATATTCCCTCTTGACATGGTAGAGCAAAAACGACTTTGACATTTTGGTCCAAAACTCCAATATTTTTAAGGGGGGTACTAAAAATTGTGTGCTTTTTAACCCTAAAACTTTCAGCCAAAAAACTTGTGGATGTTTCCCGAACTAACGCTCATCCGGACTTGCAAATTAGAGCACTGGTACAGGGGGATATTCTCTCTTGATGTGGTAGAGCAAAAACGACTTTGAAATTTAAGTCCAAAATTCCAATTTTGTTTAGGGGGGTACTGAAAAATTTGTGCTTTTTGACCCTAAAACTTTCAGCCCCAAAACTTGTGGATGTTTCCTGAACTAATGCTCATCCGTACTTGCAAATTAGAGCACTGGTTCTGGGGGATATTCTCTCTTGACATGGTAGAGCAAAAACGACAATGACATTTTGGTCCAAAACTCCAATAATTTTTAGGGGGGTACTAAAAAATATGTGCTTTTTGACCCTAAAACTTTCAGCCCCAAAACTTGTGGATGTTTCCCGAACTAACGCTCATCCAGACTTGCAAATTAGAGCACTGGTACAGGGGGATATTCTCTCTTGACGTGGTAGAGCAAAAACGACTTTGAAATTTAAGTCCAAAATTCCAATTTTGTTTAGGGGGGTACTGAAAAATTTGTGCTTTTTGATTCTAAAACTTTCAGCCCCCAAAATGGTGGATATTTCCCGAACTGTCGCTCATCCGGACTTGCAAATTAGAGCACTGGTACTGGGGGATATTCCCTCTTGACATAGTAGAGCAAAAGCGACTTTGACATTTTGGTCCAAAACTCCAATTTTTTTTAGGGGGGTACTGTAAAATTTGTGCTTTTTGACCCTAAAAGTTTCACCCGAAAAATGGTGGATATTTCCCGAACTATCGCTCATCCAGACTTGCAAATTAGAGCACTGGTACAGGGGGATATTCTCTCTTGACGTGGTAGAGCAAAAACGACTTTGAAATTTAAGTCCAAAATTCCAATTTTGTTTAGGGGGGTACTGAAAAATTTGTGCTTTTTGATTCTAAAACTTTCAGCCCCCAAAATGGTGGATATTTCCCGAACTGTCGCTCATCCGGACTTGCAAATTAGAGCACTGGTACTGGGGGATATTCCCTCTTGACATAGAAAAGCAAAAGCGACTTTGACATTTTGGTCCAAAACTCCAATTTTTTTTAGGGGGGTACTGTAAAATTTGTGCTTTTTGACCCTAAAAGTTTCACCCGAAAAATGGTGGATATTTCCAGAACTATCGCTCACCCGGACTTGCAAATTAGAGCACTGGTACTGGGGGATATTCCCTCTTGACATGGTAGAGCAAAAACGACTTTGAGATTTTAGTCCAAAACTCCCATTTTTTTAGGGAGTACTGTAAAATTTGTGCTTTTTGACCCTAAAACTTTCAGCCCCAAAACTTGTGGATGTTTCCCGAACTAACGCTCATCCGGACTTGCAAATTAGAGCACTGGTACTGGGGGATATTCCCTCTTGACATGGTAGAGCAAAAACGACATTGACATTTTGGTCCAAAACTCAAATTTTTTTAGGGGGGTACTGTAAAATGTGTGCTTTTTTACCCTAAAACTTTCAACCCCAAAACTTGTGGATGTTTCCCGAACTAACGCTCATCCGGACATGCAAATTAGAGCACTGGTACTGGGGGATATTCCCTCTTGACATGGTAGAGCAAAAATGACTTTGAAATTTTGGTCCAAAACTCAAATTTTTTTAGGGGGTACTGTAAAATTTGTGCTAATTTGACCCTAAAAAATTCACCCGAAAAATGGTGGATATTTCCTGAACTATCGCTCATCCGGACTTGCAAATTAGAGCACTGGTACCGGGGGATATTTCCTCTTGACATGGTAGAGCAAAAACGACTTTGACATTTAAGTCCAAAACTCCAATTTTTGTTAGGGGGGTACTGAAAAATTTGTGTTTTTTGACCCTCAAACTTTCAGCCCCAAAACTTGTGGATGTTTCCCGAACTAACTCTCATCCGGATTTGCAAATTAGAGCACTGGTACTAGGGGATATTCCCTCTTGACATGGTAGAGCAAAAACGACTTTGACATTTAAGTCCAAAACTCCAATTTTTGTTTAGGGGGGTACTGAAAAATTTGTGTTTTTTGACCCTCAAACTTTCAGCCCCAAAACTTGTGGATGTTTCCCGAACTAACTCTCATCCGGATTTGCAAATTAGAGCACTGGTACTAGGGGATATTCCCTCTTGACATGGTAGAGCAAAAACGACTTTGACATTTTGGTCCAAAACTCCAATATTTTTAAGGGGGGTACTAAAAAATGTGTGCTTTTTAACCCTAAAACTTTCAGCCAAAAAACTTGTGGATGTTTCCCGAACTAACGCTCATCCGGACTTGCAAATTAGAGCACTGGTACAGGGGGATATTCTCTCTTGACGTGGTAGAGCAAAAACGACTTTGAAATTTAAGTCCAAAATTCCAATTTTGTTTAGGGGGGTACTGAAAAATTTGTGCTTTTTGACCCTAAAACTTTCAGCCCCAAAACTTGTGGATGTTTCCTGAACTAATGCTCATCCGTACTTGCAAATTAGAGCACTGGTTCTGGGGGATATTCTCTCTTGACATGGTAGAGCAAAAACGACAATGACATTTTGGTCCAAAACTCCAATAATTTTTAGGGGGGTACTAAAAAATATGTGCTTTTTGACCCTAAAACTGTCAGCCCCAAAACTTGTGGATGTTTCCCGAACTAACGCTCATCCAGACTTGCAAATTAGAGCACTGGTACAGGGGGATATTCTCTCTTGACGTGGTAGAGCAAAAACGACTTTGAAATTTAAGTCCAAAATTCCAATTTTGTTTAGGGGGGTACTGAAAAATTTGTGCTTTTTGATTCTAAAACTTTCAGCCCCCAAAATGGTGGATATTTCCCGAACTGTCGCTCATCCGGACTTGCAAATTAGAGCACTGGTACTGGGGGATATTCCCTCTTGACATAGTAGAGCAAAAGCGACTTTGACATTTTGGTCCAAAACTCAAATTTTTTTAGGGGGTACTGTAAAATTTGTGCTAATTTGACCCTAAAAAATTCACCCGAAAAATGGTGGATATTTCCTGAACTATCGCTCATCCGGACTTGCAAATTAGAGCACTGGTACCGGGGGATATTTCCTCTTGACGTGGTAGAGCAAAAACGACTTTGACATTTAAGTCCAAAACTCCAATTTTTGTTAGGGGGGTACTGAAAAATTTGTGTTTTTTGACCCTCAAACTTTCAGCCCCAAAACTTGTGGATGTTTCCCGAACTAACTCTCATCCGGATTTGCAAATTAGAGCACTGGTACTAGGGGATATTCCCTCTTGACATGGTAGAGCAAAAACGACTTTGACATTTAAGTCCAAAACTCCAATTTTTGTTTAGGGGGGTACTGAAAAATTTGTGTTTTTTGACCCTCAAACTTTCAGCCCCAAAACTTGTGGATGTTTCCCGAACTAACTCTCATCCGGACTTGCAAATTAGAGCACTGGTACTAGGGGATATTCCCTCTTGACATGGTAGAGCAAAAACGACTTTGACATTTTGGTCCAAAACTCCAATATTTTTAAGGGGGGTACTAAAAAATGTGTGCTTTTTAACCCTAAAACTTTCAGCCAAAAAACTTGTGGATGTTTCCCGAACTAACGCTCATCCGGACTTGCAAATTAGAGCACTGGTACAGGGGGATATTCTCTCTTGACGTGGTAGAGCAAAAACGACTTTGAAATTTAAGTCCAAAATTCCAATTTTGTTTAGGGGGGTACTGAAAAATTTGTGCTTTTTGACCCTAAAACTTTCAGCCCCAAAACTTGTGGATGTTTCCTGAACTAATGCTCATCCGTACTTGCAAATTAGAGCACTGGTTCTGGGGGATATTCTCTCTTGACATGGTAGAGCAAAAACGACAATGACATTTTGGTCCAAAACTCCAATAATTTTTAGGGGGGTACTAAAAAATATGTGCTTTTTGACCCTAAAACTGTCAGCCCCAAAACTTGTGGATGTTTCCCGAACTAACGCTCATCCAGACTTGCAAATTAGAGCACTGGTACAGGGGGATATTCTCTCTTGACGTGGTAGAGCAAAAACGACTTTGAAATTTAAGTCCAAAATTCCAATTTTGTTTAGGGGGGTACTGAAAAATTTGTGCTTTTTGATTCTAAAACTTTCAGCCCCCAAAATGGTGGATATTTCCCGAACTGTCGCTCATCCGGACTTGCAAATTAGAGCACTGGTACTGGGGGATATTCCCTCTTGACATAGTAGAGCAAAAGCGACTTTGACATTTTGGTCCAAAACTCAAATTTTTTTAGGGGGTACTGTAAAATTTGTGCTAATTTGACCCTAAAAAATTCACCCGAAAAATGGTGGATATTTCCTGAACTATCGCTCATCCGGACTTGCAAATTAGAGCACTGGTACCGGGGGATATTTCCTCTTGACATGGTAGAGCAAAAACGACTTTGACATTTAAGTCCAAAACTCCAATTTTTGTTAGGGGGGTACTGAAAAATTTGTGTTTTTTGACCCTCAAACTTTCAGCCCCAAAACTTGTGGATGTTTCCCGAACTAACTCTCATCCGGATTTGCAAATTAGAGCACTGGTACTAGGGGATATTCCCTCTTGACATGGTAGAGCAAAAACGACTTTGACATTTAAGTCCAAAACTCCAATTTTTGTTTAGGGGGGTACTGAAAAATTTGTGTTTTTTGACCCTCAAACTTTCAGCCCCAAAACTTGTGGATGTTTCCCGAACTAACGCTCATCCGGATTTGCAAATTAGAGCACTGGTACTAGGGGATATTCCCTCTTGACATGGTAGAGCAAAAACGACTTTGACATTTTGGTCCAAAACTCCAATATTTTTAAGGGGGGTACTAAAAAATGTGTGCTTTTTAACCCTAAAACTTTCAGCCAAAAAACTTGTGGATGTTTCCCGAACTAACGCTCATCCGGACTTGCAAATTATAGCACTGGTACAGGGGGATATTCTCTCTTGACGTGGTAGAGCAAAAACGACTTTGAAATTTAAGTCCAAAATTCCAATTTTGTTTAGGGGGGTACTGAAAAATTTGTGCTTTTTGACCCTAAAACTTTCAGCCCCAAAACTTGTGGATGTTTCCTGAACTAATGCTCATCCGTACTTGCAAATTAGAGCACTGGTTCTGGGGGATATTCTCTCTTGACATGGTAGAGCAAAAACGACAATGACATTTTGGTCCAAAACTCCAATAATTTTTAGGGGGGTACTAAAAAATATGTGCTTTTTGACCCTAAAACTGTCAGCCCCAAAACTTGTGGATGTTTCCCGAACTAACGCTCATCCAGACTTGCAAATTAGAGCACTGGTACAGGGGGATATTCTCTCTTGACGTGGTAGAGCAAAAACGACTTTGAAATTTAAGTCCAAAATTCCAATTTTGTTTAGGGGGGTACTGAAAAATTTGTGCTTTTTGATTCTAAAACTTTCAGCCCCCAAAATGGTGGATATTTCCCGAACTGTCGCTCATCCGGACTTGCAAATTAGAGCACTGGTACTGGGGGATATTCCCTCTTGACATAGTAGAGCAAAAGCGACTTTGACATTTTGGTCCAAAACTCAAATTTTTTTTAGGGGGGTACTGTAAAATTTGTGCTTTTTGACTCTAAAAGTTTCACCCGAAAAATGGTGGATATTTCCCGAACTATCGCTCACCCGGACTTGCAAATTAGAGCACTGGTACTGGGGGATATTCCCTCTTGACATGGTAGAGCAAAAATGACTTTGAAATTTTGGTCCAAAACTCAAATTTTTTTAGGGGGTACTGTAAAATTTGTGCTAATTTGACCCTAAAAAATTCACCCGAAAAATGGTGGATATTTCCTGAACTATCGCTCATCCGGACTTGCAAATTAGAGCACTGGTACCGGGGGATATTTCCTCTTGACATGGTAGAGCAAAAACGACTTTGACATTTAAGTCCAAAACTCTAATTTTTGTTAGGGGGGTACTGAAAAATTTGTGTTTTTTGACCCTCAAACTTTCAGCCCCAAAACTTGTGGATGTTTCCCGAACTAACTCTCATCCGGATTTGCAAATTAGAGCACTGGTACTAGGGGATATTCCCTCTTGACATGGTAGAGCAAAAACGACTTTGACATTTAAGTCCAAAACTCCAATTTTTGTTTAGGGGGGTACTGAAAAATTTGTGTTTTTTGACCCTCAAACTTTCAGCCCCAAAACTTGTGGATGTTTCCCGAACTAACTCTCATCCGGATTTGCAAATTAGAGCACTGGTACTAGGGGATATTCCCTCTTGACATGGTAGAGCAAAAACGACTTTGACATTTTGGTCCAAAACTCCAATATTTTTAAGGGGGGTACTAAAAAATGTGTGCTTTTTAACCCTAAAACTTTCAGCCAAAAAACTTGTGGATGTTTCCCGAACTAACGCTCATCCGGACTTGCAAATTATAGCACTGGTACAGGGGGATATTCTATCTTGACGTGGTAGAGCAAAAACGACTTTGAAATTTAAGTCCAAAATTCCAATTTTGTTTAGGGGGGTACTGAAAAATTTGTGCTTTTTGACCCTAAAACTTTCAGCCCCAAAACTTGTGGATGTTTCCTGAACTAATGCTCATCCGTACTTGCAAATTAGAGCACTGGTTCTGGGGGATATTCTCTCTTGACATGGTAGAGCAAAAACGACAATGACATTTTGGTCCAAAACTCCAATAATTTTTAGGGGGGTACTAAAAAATATGTGCTTTTTGACCCTAAAACTGTCAGCCCCAAAACTTGTGGATGTTTCCCGAACTAACGCTCATCCAGACTTGCAAATTAGAGCACTGGTACAGGGGGATATTCTCTCTTGACGTGGTAGAGCAAAAACGACTTTGAAATTTAAGTCCAAAATTCCAATTTTGTTTAGGGGGGTACTGAAAAATTTGTGCTTTTTGATTCTAAAACTTTCAGCCCCCAAAATGGTGGATATTTCCCGAACTGTCGCTCATCCGGACTTGCAAATTAGAGCACTGGTACTGGGGGATATTCCCTCTTGACATAGTAGAGCAAAAGCGACTTTGACATTTTGGTCCAAAACTCCAATTTTTTTTAGGGGGGTACTGTAAAATTTGTGCTTTTTGACCCTAAAAGTTTCACCCGAAAAATGGTGGATATTTCCCGAACTATCGCTCACCCGGACTTGCAAATTAGAGCACTGGTACTGGGGGATATTCCCTCTTGACATGGTAGAGCAAAAATGACTTTGAAATTTTGGTCCAAAACTCAAATTTTTTTAGGGGGTACTGTAAAATTTGTGCTAATTTGACCCTAAAAAATTCACCCGAAAAATGGTGGATATTTCCTGAACTATCGCTCATCCGGACTTGCAAATTAGAGCACTGGTACCGGGGGATATTTCCTCTTGACATGGTAGAGCAAAAACGACTTTGACATTTAAGTCCAAAACTCTAATTTTTGTTAGGGGGGTACTGAAAAATTTGTGTTTTTTGACCCTCAAACTTTCAGCCCCAAAACTTGTGGATGTTTCCCGAACTAACTCTCATCCGGATTTGCAAATTAGAGCACTGGTACTAGGGGATATTCCCTCTTGACATGGTAGAGCAAAAACGACTTTGACATTTAAGTCCAAAACTCCAATTTTTGTTTAGGGGGGTACTGAAAAATTTGTGTTTTTTGACCCTCAAACTTTCAGCCCCAAAACTTGTGGATGTTTCCCGAACTAACTCTCATCCGGATTTGCAAATTAGAGCACTGGTACTAGGGGATATTCCCTCTTGACATGGTAGAGCAAAAACGACTTTGACATTTTGGTCCAAAACTCCAATATTTTTAAGGGGGGTACTAAAAAATGTGTGCTTTTTAACCCTAAAACTTTCAGCCAAAAAACTTGTGGATGTTTCCCGAACTAACGCTCATCCGGACTTGCAAATTAGAGCACTGGTACAGGGGGATATTCTCTCTTGACGTGGTAGAGCAAAAACGACTTTGAAATTTAAGTCCAAAATTCCAATTTTGTTTAGGGGGGTACTGAAAAATTTGTGCTTTTTGACCCTAAAACTTTCAGCCCCAAAACTTGTGGATGTTTCCTGAACTAATGCTCATCCGTACTTGCAAATTAGAGCACTGGTTCTGGGGGATATTCTCTCTTGACATGGTAGAGCAAAAACGACAATGACATTTTGGTCCAAAACTCCAATAATTTTTAGGGGGGTACTAAAAAATATGTGCTTTTTGACCCTAAAACTGTCAGCCCCAAAACTTGTGGATGTTTCCCGAACTAACGCTCATCCAGACTTGCAAATTAGAGCACTGGTACAGGGGGATATTCTCTCTTGACGTGGTAGAGCAAAAACGACTTTGAAATTTAAGTCCAAAATTCCAATTTTGTTTAGGGGGGTACTGAAAAATTTGTGCTTTTTGATTCTAAAACTTTCAGCCCCCAAAATGGTGGATATTTCCCGAACTGTCGCTCATCCGGACTTGCAAATTAGAGCACTGGTACTGGGGGATATTCCCTCTTGACATAGTAGAGCAAAAGCGACTTTGAAATTTTGGTCCAAAACTCCAATTTTTTTTAGGGGGGTACTGTAAAATTTGTGCTTTTTGACCCTAAAAGTTTCACCCGAAAAATGGTGGATATTTCCCGAACTATCGCTCACCCGGACTTGCAAATTAGAGCACTGGTACTGGGGGATATTCCCTCTTGACATGGTAGAGCAAAAATGACTTTGAAATTTTGGTCCAAAACTCAAATTTTTTTAGGGGGTACTGTAAAATTTGTGCTAATTTGACCCTAAAAAATTCACCCGAAAAATGGTGGATATTTCCTGAACTATCGCTCATCCGGACTTGCAAATTAGAGCACTGGTACCGGGGGATATTTCCTCTTGACATGGTAGAGCAAAAACGACTTTGACATTTAAGTCCAAAACTCTAATTTTTGTTAGGGGGGTACTGAAAAATTTGTGTTTTTTGACCCTCAAACTTTCAGCCCCAAAACTTGTGGATGTTTCCCGAACTAACTCTCATCCGGATTTGCAAATTAGAGCACTGGTACTAGGGGATATTCCCTCTTGACATGGTAGAGCAAAAACGACTTTGACATTTAAGTCCAAAACTCCAATTTTTGTTTAGGGGGGTACTGAAAAATTTGTGTTTTTTGACCCTCAAACTTTCAGCCCCAAAACTTGTGGATGTTTCCCGAACTAACTCTCATCCGGATTTGCAAATTAGAGCACTGGTACTAGGGGATATTCCCTCTTGACATGGTAGAGCAAAAACGACTTTGACATTTTGGTCCAAAACTCCAATATTTTTAAGGGGGGTACTAAAAAATGTGTGCTTTTTAACCCTAAAACTTTCAGCCAAAAAACTTGTGGATGTTTCCCGAACTAACGCTCATCCGGACTTGCAAATTATAGCACTGGTACAGGGGGATATTCTATCTTGACGTGGTAGAGCAAAAACGACTTTGAAATTTAAGTCCAAAATTCCAATTTTGTTTAGGGGGGTACTGAAAAATTTGTGCTTTTTGACCCTAAAACTTTCAGCCCCAAAACTTGTGGATGTTTCCTGAACTAATGCTCATCCGTACTTGCAAATTAGAGCACTGGTTCTGGGGGATATTCTCTCTTGACATGGTAGAGCAAAAACGACAATGACATTTTGGTCCAAAACTCCAATAATTTTTAGGGGGGTACTAAAAAATATGTGCTTTTTGACCCTAAAACTGTCAGCCCCAAAACTTGTGGATGTTTCCCGAACTAACGCTCATCCAGACTTGCAAATTAGAGCACTGGTACAGGGGGATATTCTCTCTTGACGTGGTAGAGCAAAAACGACTTTGAAATTTAAGTCCAAAATTCCAATTTTGTTTAGGGGGGTACTGAAAAATTTGTGCTTTTTGATTCTAAAACTTTCAGCCCCCAAAATGGTGGATATTTCCCGAACTGTCGCTCATCCGGACTTGCAAATTAGAGCACTGGTACTGGGGGATATTCCCTCTTGACATAGTAGAGCAAAAGCGACTTTGACATTTTGGTCCAAAACTCCAATTTTTTTTAGGGGGGTACTGTAAAATTTGTGCTTTTTGACCCTAAAAGTTTCACCCGAAAAATGGTGGATATTTCCCGAACTATCGCTCACCCGGACTTGCAAATTAGAGCACTGGTACTGGGGGATATTCCCTCTTGACATGGTAGAGCAAAAATGACTTTGAAATTTTGGTCCAAAACTCAAATTTTTTTAGGGGGTACTGTAAAATTTGTGCTAATTTGACCCTAAAAAATTCACCCGAAAAATGGTGGATATTTCCTGAACTATCGCTCATCCGGACTTGCAAATTAGAGCACTGGTACCGGGGGATATTTCCTCTTGACATGGTAGAGCAAAAACGACTTTGACATTTAAGTCCAAAACTCTAATTTTTGTTAGGGGGGTACTGAAAAATTTGTGTTTTTTGACCCTCAAACTTTCAGCCCCAAAACTTGTGGATGTTTCCCGAACTAACTCTCATCCGGATTTGCAAATTAGAGCACTGGTACTAGGGGATATTCCCTCTTGACATGGTAGAGCAAAAACGACTTTGACATTTAAGTCCAAAACTCCAATTTTTGTTTAGGGGGGTACTGAAAAATTTGTGTTTTTTTACCCTAAAACTTTCAGCCCCAAAACTTGTGGATGTTTCCCGAACTAACTCTCATCCGGATTTGCAAATTAGAGCACTGGTACTAGGGGATATTCCCTCTTGACATGGTAGAGCAAAAACGACTTTGACATTTTGGTCCAAAACTCCAATATTTTTAAGGGGGGTACTAAAAAATGTGTGCTTTTTAACCCTAAAACTTTCAGCCAAAAAACTTGTGGATGTTTCCCGAACTAACGCTCATCCGGACTTGCAAATTATAGCACTGGTACAGGGGGATATTCTATCTTGACGTGGTAGAGCAAAAACGACTTTGAAATTTAAGTCCAAAATTCCAATTTTGTTTAGGGGGGTACTGAAAAATTTGTGCTTTTTGACCCTAAAACTTTCAGCCCCAAAACTTGTGGATGTTTCCTGAACTAATGCTCATCCGTACTTGCAAATTAGAGCACTGGTTCTGGGGGATATTCTCTCTTGACATGGTAGAGCAAAAACGACAATGACATTTTGGTCCAAAACTCCAATAATTTTTAGGGGGTACTAAAAAATATGTGCTTTTTGACCCTAAAACTTTCAGCCCCAAAACTTGTGGATGTTTCCCGAACTAACGCTCATCCAGACTTGCAAATTAGAGCACTGGTACAGGGGGATATTCTCTCTTGACGTGGTAGAGCAAAAACGACTTTGAAATTTAACTCCAAAATTCCAATTTTGTTTAGGGGGGTACTGAAAAATTTGTGCTTTTTGATTCTAAAACTTTCAGCCCCCAAAATGGTGGATATTTCCCGAACTGTCGCTCATCCGGACTTGCAAATTAGAGCACTGGTACTGGGGGATATTCCCTCTTGACATAGTAGAGCAAAAGCGACTTTGACATTTTGGTCCAAAACTCCAATTTTTTTTAGGGGGGTACTGTAAAATTTGTGCTTTTTGACCCTAAAAGTTTCACCCGAAAAATGGTGGATATTTCCCGAACTATCGCTCACCCGGACTTGCAAATTAGAGCACTGGTACTGGGGGATATTCCCTCTTGACATGGTAGAGCAAAAACGACTTTGAGATTTTAGTCCAAAACTCCAATTTTTTTAGGGAGTACTGTAAAATTTGTGCTTTTTGACCCTAAAACTTTCAGCCCCAAAACTTGTGGATGTTTCCCGAACTAACGCTCATCCGGACTTGCAAATTAGAGCACTGGTACTGGGGGATATTCCCTCTTGACATGGTAGAGCAAAAACGACATTGACATTTTGGTCCAAAACTCAAATTTTTTTAGGGGGTACTGTAAAATGTGTGCTTTTTTACCCTAAAACTTTCAACCCCAAAACTTGTGGATGTTTCCCGAACTAACGCTCATCCGGACATGCAAATTAGATCACTGGTACTGGGGGATATTCCCTTCTGACATGGTAGAGCAAAAATGACTTTGAAATTTTGGTCCAAAACTCAAATTTTTTTAGGGGGTACTGTAAAATTTGTGCTAATTTGACCCTAAAAGTTTCACCCCAAAAATGGTGGATATTTCCTGAACTATCGCTCATCCGGACTTGCAAATTAGAGCACTGGTACCGGGGGATATTTCCTCTTGACATGGTAGAGCAAAAACGACTTTGACATTTAAGTCCAAAACTCCAATTTTTGTTAGGGGGGTACTGAAAAATTTGTGTTTTTTGACCCTCAAACTTTCAGCCCCAAAACTTGTGGATGTTTCCTGAACTAACTCTCATCCGGATTTGCAAATTAGAGCACTGGTACTAGGGGATATTCCCTCTTGACATGGTAGAGCAAAAACGACTTTGACATTTAAGTCCAAAACTCCAATTTTTGTTTAGGGGGGTACTGAAAAATTTGTGTTTTTTGACCCTCAAACTTTCAGCCCCATAACTTGTGGATGTTTCCCGAACTAACTCTCATCCGGATTTGCAAATTAGAGCACTGGTACTAGGGGATATTCCCTCTTGACATGGTAGAGCAAAAACGACTTTGACATTTTGGTCCAAAACTCCAATATTTTTAAGGGGGGTACTAAAAAATGTGTGCTTTTTAACCCTAAAACTTTCAGCCAAAAAACTTGTGGATGTTTCCCGAACTAACGCTCATCCGGACTTGCAAATTAGAGCACTGGTACAGGGGGATATTCTCTCTTGACGTGGTAGAGCAAAAACGACTTTGAAATTTAAGTCCAAAATTCCAATTTTGTTTAGGGGGGTACTGAAAAATTTGTGCTTTTTGACCCTAAAACTTTCAGCCCAAAAACTTGTGGATGTTTCCTGAACTAATGCTCATCCGTACTTGCAAATTAGAGCACTGGTTCTGGGGGATATTCTCTCTTGACATGGTAGAGCAAAAACGACAATGACATTTTGGTCAAAAACTCCAATAATTTTTAGGGGGGTACTAAAAAATATGTGCTTTTTGACCCTAAAACTTTCAGCCCCAAAACTTGTGGATGTTTCCCGAACTAACGCTCATCCAGACTAGCAAAGTAGAGCACTGGTACTGGGGGATATTCCCTCTTGACATGGTAGAGCAAAAATGACTTTGAAATTTTAGTCCAAACTCAAATTTTTTTAGGGGGGTACTGTAAAATGTGTGCTTTTTGACCCTAAAACTTTCAGCCCCAAAACTTGTGGATGTTTCCCGAACTAACGCTCATCCGGACATGCAAATTAGAGCACTGGTACTGGGGGATATTCCCTCTTGACATGGTAGAGCAAAAATGACTTTGAAATTTTGGTCCAAAACTCAAATTTTTTTAGGGGGTACTGTAAAATTTGTGCTAATTTGACCCTAAAAGTTTCACCCGAAAAATGGTGGATATTTCCAGAACTATCGCTCATCCGGACTTGCAAATTAGAGCACTGGTACTGGGAGATATTCCCTCTTGACATGGTAGAGCAAAAACGACAATGACATTTTGGTCCAAAACTCCAATAATTTTTAGGGGGGTACTAAAAAATATGTGCTTTTTGACCCTAAAACTGTCAGCCCCAAAACTTGTGGATGTTTCCCGAACTAACGCTCATCCAGACTTGCAAATTAGAGCACTGGTACAGGGGGATATTCTCTCTTGACGTGGTAGAGCAAAAACGACTTTGAAATTTAAGTCCAAAATTCCAATTTTGTTTAGGGGGGTACTGAAAAATTTGTGCTTTTTGATTCTAAAACTTTCAGCCCCCAAAATGGTGGATATTTCCCGAACTGTCGCTCATCCGGACTTGCAAATTAGAGCACTGGTACTGGGGGATATTCCCTCTTGACATAGTAGAGCAAAAGCGACTTTGACATTTTGGTCCAAAACTCCAATTTTTTTTAGGGGGGTACTGTAAAATTTGTGCTTTTTGACCCTAAAAGTTTCACCCGAAAAATGGTGGATATTTCCCGAACTATCGCTCACCCGGACTTGCAAATTAGAGCACTGGTACTGGGGGATATTCCCTCTTGACATGGTAGAGCAAAAATGACTTTGAAATTTTGGTCCAAAACTCAATTTTTTTTAGGGGGTACTGTAAAATTTGTGCTAATTTGACCCTAAAAAATTCACCCGAAAAATGGTGGATATTTCCTGAACTATCGCTCATCCGGACTTGCAAATTAGAGCACTGGTACCGGGGGATATTTCCTCTTGACATGGTAGAGCAAAAACGACTTTGACATTTAAGTCCAAAACTCTAATTTTTGTTAGGGGGGTACTGAAAAATTTGTGTTTTTTGACCCTCAAACTTTCAGCCCCAAAACTTGTGGATGTTTCCCGAACTAACTCTCATCCGGACTTGCAAATTAGAGCACTGGTACTAGGGGATATTCCCTCTTGACATGGTAGAGCAAAAACGACTTTGACATTTAAGTCCAAAACTCCAATTTTTGTTTAGGGGGGTACTGAAAAATTTGTGTTTTTTGACCCTCAAACTTTCAGCCCCAAAACTTGTGGATGTTTCCCGAACTAACTCTCATCCGGATTTGCAAATTAGAGCACTGGTACTAGGGGATATTCCCTCTTGACATGGTAGAGCAAAAACGACTTTGACATTTTGGTCCAAAACTC
This sequence comes from Marthasterias glacialis, assembly GCA_911728455.2. Lineage (NCBI taxonomy): Eukaryota > Metazoa > Echinodermata > Asteroidea > Forcipulatida > Asteriidae > Marthasterias > Marthasterias glacialis. The sequence continues at coordinate 12,241,063 of OU452222.1, read as the reverse complement.
CAATATTTTTAAGGGGGGTACTAAAAAATGTGTGCTTTTTAACCCTAAAACTTTCAGCCAAAAAACTTGTGGATGTTTCCCGAACTAACGCTCATCCGGACTTGCAAATTATAGCACTGGTACAGGGGGATATTCTATCTTGACGTGGTAGAGCAAAAACGACTTTGAAATTTAAGTCCAAAATTCCAATTTTGTTTAAGGGGGTACTGAAAAATTTGTGCTTTTTGACCCTAAAACTTTCAGCCCCAAAACTTGTGGATGTTTCCTGAACTAATGCTCATCCGTACTTGCAAATTAGAGCACTGGTTCTGGGGGATATTCTCTCTTGACATGGTAGAGCAAAAACGACAATGACATTTTGGTCCAAAACTCCAATAATTTTTAGGGGGGTACTAAAAAATATGTGCTTTTTGACCCTAAAACTTTCAGCCCCAAAACTTGTGGATGTTTCCCGAACTAACGCTCATCCAGACTTGCAAATTAGAGCACTGGTACAGGGGGATATTCTCTCTTGACGTGGTAGAGCAAAAACGACTTTGAAATTTAACTCCAAAATTCCAATTTTGTTTAGGGGGGTACTGAAAAATTTGTGCTTTTTGATTCTAAAACTTTCAGCCCCCAAAATGGTGGATATTTCCCGAACTGTCGCTCATCCGGACTTGCAAATTAGAGCACTGGTACTGGGGGATATTCCCTCTTGACATAGTAGAGCAAAAGCGACTTTGACATTTTGGTCCAAAACTCCAATTTTTTTTAGGGGGGTACTGTAAAATTTGTGATTTTTGACCCTAAAAGTTTCACCCGAAAAATGGTGGATATTTCCCGAACTATCGCTCACCCGGACTTGCAAATTAGAGCACTGGTACTGGGGGATATTCCCTCTTGACATGGTAGAGCAAAAACGACTTTGAGATTTTAGTCCAAAACTCCAATTTTTTTAGGGAGTACTGTAAAATTTGTGCTTTTTGACCCTAAAACTTTCAGCCCCAAAACTTGTGGATGTTTCCCGAACTAACGCTCATCCGGACTTGCAAATTAGAGCACTGGTACTGGGGGATATTCCCTCTTGACATGGTAGAGCAAAAACGACTTTGACATTTTGGTCCAAAACTCCAATATTTTTAAGGGGGGTACTAAAAAATGTGTGCTTTTTAACCCTAAAACTTTCAGCCAAAAAACTTGTGGATGTTTCCCGAACTAACGCTCATCCGGACTTGCAAATTATAGCACTGGTACAGGGGGATATTCTATCTTGACGTGGTAGAGCAAAAACGACTTTGAAATTTAAGTCCAAAATTCCAATTTTGTTTAAGGGGGTACTGAAAAATTTGTGCTTTTTGACCCTAAAACTTTCAGCCCCAAAACTTGTGGATGTTTCCTGAACTAATGCTCATCCGTACTTGCAAATTAGAGCACTGGTTCTGGGGGATATTCTCTCTTGACATGGTAGAGCAAAAACGACAATGACATTTTGGTCCAAAACTCCAATAATTTTTAGGGGGGTACTAAAAAATATGTGCTTTTTGACCCTAAAACTTTCAGCCCCAAAACTTGTGGATGTTTCCCGAACTAACGCTCATCCAGACTTGCAAATTAGAGCACTGGTACAGGGGGATATTCTCTCTTGACGTGGTAGAGCAAAAACGACTTTGAAATTTAACTCCAAAATTCCAATTTTGTTTAGGGGGGTACTGAAAAATTTGTGCTTTTTGATTCTAAAACTTTCAGCCCCCAAAATGGTGGATATTTCCCGAACTGTCGCTCATCCGGACTTGCAAATTAGAGCACTGGTACTGGGGGATATTCCCTCTTGACATAGTAGAGCAAAAGCGACTTTGACATTTTGGTCCAAAACTCCAATTTTTTTTAGGGGGGTACTGTAAAATTTGTGATTTTTGACCCTAAAAGTTTCACCCGAAAAATGGTGGATATTTCCCGAACTATCGCTCACCCGGACTTGCAAATTAGAGCACTGGTACTGGGGGATATTCCCTCTTGACATGGTAGAGCAAAAACGACTTTGAGATTTTAGTCCAAAACTCCAATTTTTTTAGGGAGTACTGTAAAATTTGTGCTTTTTGACCCTAAAACTTTCAGCCCCAAAACTTGTGGATGTTTCCCGAACTAACGCTCATCCGGACTTGCAAATTAGAGCACTGGTACTGGGGGATATTCCCTCTTGACATGGTAGAGCAAAAACGACATTGACATTTTGGTCCAAAACTCAAATTTTTTTAGGGGGTACTGTAAAATGTGTGCTTTTTTACCCTAAAACTTTCAACCCCAAAACTTGTGGATGTTTCCCGAACTAACGCTCATCCGGACATGCAAATTAGATCACTGGTACTGGGGGATATTCCCTTCTGACATGGTAGAGCAAAAATGACTTTGAAATTTTGGTCCAAAACTCAAATTTTTTTAGGGGGTACTGTAAAATTTGTGCTAATTTGACCCTAAAAGTTTCACCCGAAAAATGGTGGATATTTCCTGAACTATCGCTCATCCGGACTTGCAAATTAGAGCACTGGTACCGGGGGATATTTCCTCTTGACATGGTAGAGCAAAAACGACTTTGACATTTAAGTCCAAAACTCCAATTTTTGTTAGGGGGGTACTGAAAAATTTGTGTTTTTTGACCCTCAAACTTTCAGCCCCAAAACTTGTGGATGTTTCCCGAACTAACTCTCATCCGGATTTGCAAATTAGAGCACTGGTACTAGGGGATATTCCCTCTTGACATGGTAGAGCAAAAACGACTTTGACATTTAAGTCCAAAACTCCAATTTTTGTTTAGGGGGGTACTGAAAAATTTGTGTTTTTTGACCCTCAAACTTTCAGCCCCATAACTTGTGGATGTTTCCCGAACTAACTCTCATCCGGATTTGCAAATTAGAGCACTGGTACTAGGGGATATTCCCTCTTGACATGGTAGAGCAAAAACGACTTTGACATTTTGGTCCAAAACTCCAATATTTTTAAGGGGGGTACTAAAAAATGTGTGCTTTTTAACCCTAAAACTTTCAGCCAAAAAACTTGTGGATGTTTCCCGAACTAACGCTCATCCGGACTTGCAAATTAGAGCACTGGTACAGGGGGATATTCTCTCTTGACGTGGTAGAGCAAAAACGACTTTGAAATTTAAGTCCAAAATTCCAATTTTGTTTAGGGGGGTACTGAAAAATTTGTGCTTTTTGACCCTAAAACTTTCAGCCCCAAAACTTGTGGATGTTTCCTGAACTAATGCTCATCCGTACTTGCAAATTAGAGCACTGGTTCTGGGGGATATTCTCTCTTGACATGGTAGAGCAAAAACGACAATGACATTTTGGTCCAAAACTCCAATAATTTTTAGGGGGGGTACTAAAAAATATGTGCTTTTTGACCCTAAAACTTTCAGCCCCAAAACTTGTGGATGTTTCCCGAACTAACGCTCATCCAGACTAGCAAAGTAGAGCACTGGTACTGGGGGATATTCCCTCTTGACATGGTAGAGCAAAAATGACTTTGAAATTTTAGTCCGAACTCAAATTTTTTTAGGGGGGTACTGAAAAATTTGTGCTTTTTGATTCTAAAACTTTCAGCCCCCAAAATGGTGGATATTTCCCGAACTGTCGCTCATCCGGACTTGCAAATTAGAGCACTGGTACTGGGGGATATTCCCTCTTGACATAGTAGAGCAAAAGCGACTTTGACATTTTGGTCCAAAACTCCAATTTTTTTTAGGGGGGTACTGTAAAATTTGTGCTTTTTGACCCTAAAAGTTTCACCCGAAAAATGGTGGATATTTCCCGAACTATCGCTCACCCGGACTTGCAAATTAGAGCACTGGTACTGGGGGATATTCCCTCTTGACATGGTAGAGCAAAAACGACTTTGAAATTTTAGTCCAAAACTCCCATTTTTTTTAGGGGGGTACTAAAAAATATGTACTTTTTGACCCTAAAACTTTCAGCCCCAAAACTGGTGGATGTTTTCGAAAAAACGCTCATCCGGACTTGCAAATTAGAGCACTGGTACTGGGGGATATTCCTTTTTTACATGGTAGAGCAAAAATGACTTTGAAATTTGGGTCCAAAACTCCAATTTTTTTTAGGGGGGGTACTGAAAACTTTGTGTTTTGTGACCCTAAAACTTTCAGCCTAAAAATGCCGATATTTCTCCAACTAACGCTTATCCGGATTTGCAAATTAGAGCACTGGTACTAGGGGATATTCCCTCTTGACATGGTAGAGCAAAAACGACTTTGAAATTTTGGTCCAAAACTCCCATTTTTTTTAGGGGGGTACTGTAAAATTTGTGCTTTTTTACCCTAAAACTTTAAACCCCAAAACTGGTGGATGTTTCCCGAACTAACGCTCATCCGGATTTGCAAATTAGAGCAATGGTACTGGGGGATATTCCCTCTTGACATGGTAGAGCAAAAACGACTTTGAAATTTTAGTCCAAAACTCCCATTTTTTTTAAGGGGGGTACTAAAAAATACATGCTTTTTGACCCTAAAACTTTTGGCCCCAAAACTGGTGGATGTTTCCCGAACTAACGCTCATCCGGACTAGCAAATTAGAGCACTGGTACTGGGGGATATTCCCTCTTTACATGGTAGAGCAAAAGTGACTTTTCAAATTTTGGTCCAAAACTCCAATTTTTTTTAGGGGGGGTACTGAAAACTTTGTGTTTTTTGACCCTAAAACTTTCAGCCTAAAATGCGGATATTTCTTGAACTAACGCTCATCCGGACTTGCAAATTAGAGCACTGGTACTGGGGGATATTTCCTCTTGACATGGTAGAGCAAAAACGACTTTGACATTTAAGTCCAAAACTCCAATTTTTGTTAGGGGGGTACTGAAAAATTTGTGTTTTTTGACCCTCAAACTTTCAGCCCCAAAACTTGTGGATGTTTCCCGAACTAACTCTCATCCGGATTTGCAAATTAGAGCACTGGTACTAGGGGATATTCCCTCTTGACATGGTAGAGCAAAAACGACTTTGACATTTAAGTCCAAAACTCCAATTTTTGTTTAGGGGGGTACTGAAAAATTTGTGTTTTTTGACCCTCAAACTTTCAGCCCCAAAACTTGTGGATGTTTCCCGAACTAACTCTCATCCGGGTTTGCAAATTAGAGCACTGGTACTAGGGGATATTCCCTCTTGACATGGTAGAGCAAAAACGACTTTGACATTTTGGTCCAAAACTCCAATATTTTTAAGGGGGGTACTAAAAAATGTGTGCTTTTTAACCCTAAAACTTTCAGCCAAAAAACTTGTGGATGTTTCCCGAACTAACGCTCATCCGGACTTGCAAATTAGAGCACTGGTACAGGGGGATATTCTCTCTTGACGTGGTAGAGCAAAAACGACTTTGAAATTTAAGTCCAAAATTCCAATTTTGTTTAGGGGGGTACTGAAAAATTTGTGCTTTTTGATTCTAAAACTTTCAGCCCCCAAAATGGTGGATATTTCCCGAACTGTCGCTCATCCGGACTTGCAAATTAGAGCACTGGTACTGGGGGATATTCCTTTTTTACATGGTAGAGCAAAAATGACTTTGAAATTTTGGTCCAAAACTCCAATTTTTTTTATGGGGGGTACTGAAAACTTTGTGTTTTTTTACCCTAAAACTTTCAGCCTAAAATGCGGATATTTCTTGAACTAACGCTTATCCGGACTTGCAAATTAGAGCACTGGTACTAGGGGATGTTCCCTCTTGACATGGTAGAGCAAAAACGACTTTGAAATTTTGGTCCAAAACTCCCATTTTTTTTAGGGGGGTACTAAAAAATATGTACTTTTTGACCCTAAAACTTTCAGCCCCAAAACTGGTGGATGTTTCCCGAACTAACGCTCATCCGGACTAGCAAATTAGAGCACTGGTACTGGGGGATATTCCCTCTTTACATGGTAGAGCAAAAATGACTTTGAAATTTTGGTCCAAAACTCCAATTTTTTTAAGGGGGGGTACTGAAAAATTTGTGTTTTTTTACCCTTAAACTTTCAGCCTAAAAATGCGGATATTTCTCGAACTAACACTTATCCGGACTTGCAAATTAGAGCACTGGTACTAGGGGATATTCCCTCTTGACATGGTAGAGCAAAAACGACTTTGAAATTTTGGTCCAAAACTCCCAATTTTTTTAGGGGGGTACTAAAAAATACATGCTTTTTGACCCTCAAACTTTCAGCCCCAAAACTGGTGGATGTTTCCCGAACTAACGCTCATCCGGACTAGCAAATTAGAGCACTGGTACTGGGGGATATTCCCTCTTTACATGGTAGAGCAAAAATGACTTTGAAATTTTGGTCCAAAACTCCAATTTTTTTAAAAGGGGGTACTGAAAAATTTGTGTTTTTTGACCCTTAAACTTTCAGCCTAAAAATGCGGATATTTCTCGAACTAACACTTATCCGGACTTGCAAATTAGAGCACTGGTACTAGGGGATATTCCCTCTTGACATGGTAGAGCAAAAACGACTTTGAAATTTTGGTCCAAAACTCCCATTTTTTTTAGGGGGGTACTAAAAAATACATGCTTTTTGACCCTCAAACTTTCAGCCCCAAAACTTGTGGATGTTTCCCGAACTAACGCTCATCCGGACTTGCAAATTAGAGCACTGGTACTGGGGGATATTCCCTCTTGACATGGTAGAGCAAAAACGACTTTGAAATTTTAGTCCAAAACTCCCATTTTGTTTAGGGGGGTACTAAAAAGTATGTACTTTTTGACCCTAAAATTTTCAGCCCCAAAACTGGTGGATGTTTCCCGAACTAACGCTCATCCGGACTTGCAAATTAGAGCACTGGTACTGGGGGATATTCCCTCTTTACATGGTAGAGCAAAAATGACTTTGAAATTTTGGTCCAAAACTCCAATTTTTTTTAGGGGGGGTACCGAAAAATTTGTGTTTTTTGACCCTCAAACTTTCAGCCTAAAAATGCGGATATTTCCGGAACTAACGCTTATCCGGACTTGCAAATTAGAGCACTGGTACTAGGGGATATTCCCTCTTGACATGGTAGAGCAAAAACGACTTACAAATTTTGGTGCAAAACTCCCATTTTTTTTAGGGGGTACTTTAAAATTTGTGCTTTTTTACCCTAAAACTTTCAGCCCCAAAACTGGTGGATGTTTCCCGAACTAACGCTCATCCGGATTTGCAAATTAGAGCAATGGTACTGGGGGATATTCCCTCTTGACATGGTAGAGCAAAAACGACTTTGAAATTTTAGTCCAAAACTCCAATTTTTTTTAGGGGGGGTACTAAAAAATACATGCTTTTTGACCCTAAAACTTTCAGCCCCAAAACTGGTGGATGTTTCCCGAACTAACGCTCATCCGGACTTGCAAATTAGAGCACTGGTACTGGGGGATATTCCCTCTTTACATGGTAGAGCAAAAATGACTTTGAAATTTTGGTCCAAAACTCCCATTTTTTTTTAGGGGGGGTACTGAAAATTTTGTGTTTTTTGACCCTAAAACTTTCAGCCTAAAAATGCGGATATTTCTCGAACTAACGCTTATCCGGACTTGCAAATTAGAGCACTGGTACTAGGGGATATTCCCTCTTGACATGGTAGAGCAAAAACGACTGTGAAATTTTGGTCCAAAACTCCCATTTTTTTAAGGGGGGTACTAAAAAATATGTACTTTTTGACCCTAAAACTTTCAACCCCAAAACTGGTGGATGTTTTCGAACTAACGCTCATCCGGACTTGCAAATTAGAGCACTGGTACTGGGGGATATTCCTTTTTTACATGGTAGAGCAAAAATGACTTTGAAATTTTGGTCCAAAACTCCAATTTTTTTTAGGGGGGGTACTGAACATTTTGTGTTTTTTGACCCTAAAACTTTCAGCCTAAAAATGCGGATATTTCTCGAACTAACGCTTATCCGGACTTGTAAATTAGAGCACTGGTACTAGGGGATATTCCCTCTTGACATGGTAGAGCAAAAACGACTTTGATATTTTAGTCCAAAACTCCCATTTTTTTTAGGGGGGTACTAAAAAATATGTACTTTTTGACCCTAAAACTTTCAGCCCCAAAACTGGTGGATGTTTCCCGAACTAACGCTCATCCGGACTAGCAAATTAGAGCACTGGTACTGGGGGATATTCCCTCTTTACATGGTAGAGCAAAAATGACTTTGAAATTTTGGTCCAAAACTCCAATTTTTTTAAGGGGGGGTACTGAAAAATTTGTGTTTTTTTACCCTTAAACTTTCAGCCTAAAAATGCGGATATTTCTCGAACTAACACTTATCCGGACTTGCAAATTAGAGCACTGGTACTAGGGGATATTCCCTCTTGACATGGTAGAGCAAAAACGACTTTGAAATTTTGGTCCAAAACTCCCAATTTTTTTAGGGGGGTACTAAAAAATACATGCTTTTTGACCCTCAAACTTTCAGCCCCAAAACTGGTGGATGTTTCCCGAACTAACGCTCATCCGGACTAGCAAATTAGAGCACTGGTACTGGGGGATATTCCCTCTTTACATGGTAGAGCAAAAATGACTTTGAAATTTTGGTCCAAAACTCCAATTTTTTTAAGGGGGGGTACTGAAAAATTTGTGTTTTATGACCCTTAAACTTTCAGCCTAAAAATGCGGATATTTCTCGAACTAACACTTATCCGGACTTGCAAATTAGAGCACTGGTACTAGGGGATATTCCCTCTTGACATGGTAGAGCAAAAACGACTTTGAAATTTTGGTCCAAAACTCCCATTTTTTTTAGGGGGGTACTAAAAAATACATGCTTTTTGACCCTAAAACTTTCAGCCCCAAAACTTGTGGATGATTCCCGAACTAACGCTCATCCGGACTTACAAATTAGAGCACTGGTACTGGGGGATATTCCCTCTTGATATGTTAGAGCAAAAACGACTTTGAAATTTTAGTCCAAAACTCCCATTTTTTTTAGGGGGGTACTAAAAAATATGTACTTTTTGACCCTAAAACTTTCAGCCCCAAAACTGGTGGATGTTTCCCGAACTAACGCTCATCCGGACTAGCAAATTAGAGCACTGGTACTGGGGGATATTCCCTCTTTACATGGTAGAGCAAAAATGACTTTTCAAATTTTGGTCCAAAACTCCAATTTTTTTTAGGGGGGGTACTGAAAACTTTGTGTTTTTTGACCCTAAAACTTTCAGCCTAAAAATGCGGATATTTCTCCAACTAACGCTTATCCGGACTTGCAAATTAGAGCACTGGTACTGGGGGATATTCCCTCTTGACATGGTAGAGCAAAAACGACTTTGAAATTTTGGTCCAAAACTCCAATTTTTTTTAGAGGGGTACTAAAAAATACATGCTTTTTGACCCTAAAACTTTCAGCCCCAAAACTTGTGGATGTTTCCCGAACTAACGCTCATCCGGACTTGCAAATTAGAGCACTGGTACTGGGGGATATTCCCTCTTGACATGGTAGAGCAAAAACGACTTTGAAATTTTAGTCCAAAACTCCCATTTTGTTTAGGGGGGTACTAAAAAGTATGTACTTTTTGACCCTAAAATTTTCAGCCCCAAAACTGGTGGATGTTTCCCGAACTAACGCTCATCCGGACTTGCAAATTAGAGCACTGGTACTGGGGGATATTCCCTCTTTACATGGTAGAGCAAAAATGACTTTGAAATTTTGGTCCAAAACTCCAATTTTTTTTAGGGGGGGTACCGAAAAATTTGTGTTTTTTGACCCTCAAACTTTCAGCCTAAAAATGCGGATATTTCCGGAACTAACGCTTATCCGGACTTGCAAATTAGAGCACTGGTACTAGGGGATATTCCCTCTTGACATGGTAGAGCAAAAACGACTTACAAATTTTGGTGCAAAACTCCCATTTTTTTTAGGGGGTACTTTAAAATTTGTGCTTTTTTACCCTAAAACTTTCAGCCCCAAAACTGGTGGATGTTTCCCGAACTAACGCTCATCCGGATTTGCAAATTAGAGCACTGGTACTGGGGGATATTCCCTCTTGACATGGTAGAGCAAAAACGACTTTGAAATTTTAGTCCAAAACTCCAATTTTTTTTAGGGGGGTACTAAAAAATACATGCTTTTTGACCCTAAAACTTTCAGCCCCAAAACTGGTGGATGTTTCCCGAACTAACGCTCATCCGGACTTGCAAATTAGAGCACTGGTACTGGGGGATATTCCTTCTTTACATGGTAGAGCAAAAATGACTTTGAAATTTTGGTCCAAAACTCCAATTTTTTTTAGGGGGGGTACTGAAAATTTTGTGTTTTTTGACCCTAAAACTTTCAGCCTAAAAATGCGGATATTTCTCCAACTAACGCTTATCCGGACTTGCAAATTAGAGCACTGGTACTAGGGGATATTCCCTCTTGACATGGTAGAGCAAAAACGACTTTGAAATTTTGGTCCAAAACTCCAATTTTTTTTAGAGGGGTACTAAAAAATACATGCTTTTTGACCCTCAAACTTTCAGCCCCAAAACTTGTGGATGTTTCCCGAACTAACGCTCATCCGGACTTGCAAATTAGAGCACTGGTACTGGGGGATATTCCCTCTTGACATGGTAGAGCAAAAACGACTTTGAAATTTTAGTCCAAAACTCCCATTTTGTTTAGGGGGGTACTAAAAAGTATGTACTTTTTGACCCTAAAATTTTCAGCCCCAAAACTGGTGGATGTTTCCCGAACTAACGCTCATCCGGGTTTGCAAATTAGAGCACTGGTACTAGGGGATATTCCCTCTTGACATGGTAGAGCAAAAACGACTTTGAAATTTTAGTCCAAAACTCCCATTTTGTTTAGGGGGGTACTAAAAAGTATGTACTTTTTGACCCTAAAATTTTCAGCCCCAAAACTGGTGGATGTTTCCCGAACTAACTCTCATCCGGGTTTGCAAATTAGAGCACTGGTACTAGGGGATATTCCCTCTTGACATGGTAGAGCAAAAACGACTTTGACATTTTGGTCCAAAACTCCAATATTTTTAAGGGGGGTACTAAAAAATGTGTGCTTTTTAACCCTAAAACTTTCAGCCAAAAAACTTGTGGATGTTTCCCGAACTAACGCTCATCCGGACTTGCAAATTAGAGCACTGGTACAGGGGGATATTCTCTCTTGACGTGGTAGAGCAAAAACGACTTTGAAATTTAAGTCCAAAATTCCAATTTTGTTTAGGGGGGTACTGAAAAATTTGTGCTTTTTGATTCTAAAACTTTCAGCCCCCAAAATGGTGGATATTTCCCGAACTGTCGCTCATCCGGACTTGCAAATTAGAGCACTGGTACTGGGGGATATTCCTTTTTTACATGGTAGAGCAAAAATGACTTTGAAATTTTGGTCCAAAACTCCAATTTTTTTTATGGGGGGTACTGAAAACTTTGTGTTTTTTTACCCTAAAACTTTCAGCCTAAAATGCGGATATTTCTTGAACTAACGCTTATCCGGACTTGCAAATTAGAGCACTGGTACTAGGGGATGTTCCCTCTTGACATGGTAGAGCAAAAACGACTTTGAAATTTTGGTCCAAAACTCCCATTTTTTTTAGGGGGGTACTAAAAAATATGTACTTTTTGACCCTAAAACTTTCAGCCCCAAAACTGGTGGATGTTTCCCGAACTAACGCTCATCCGGACTAGCAAATTAGAGCACTGGTACTGGGGGATATTCCCTCTTTACATGGTAGAGCAAAAATGACTTTGAAATTTTGGTCCAAAACTCCAATTTTTTTAAGGGGGGGTACTGAAAAATTTGTGTTTTTTTACCCTTAAACTTTCAGCCTAAAAATGCGGATATTTCTCGAACTAACACTTATCCGGACTTGCAAATTAGAGCACTGGTACTAGGGGATATTCCCTCTTGACATGGTAGAGCAAAAACGACTTTGAAATTTTGGTCCAAAACTCCCAATTTTTTTAGGGGGGTACTAAAAAATACATGCTTTTTGACCCTCAAACTTTCAGCCCCAAAACTGGTGGATGTTTCCCGAACTAACGCTCATCCGGACTAGCAAATTAGAGCACTGGTACTGGGGGATATTCCCTCTTTACATGGTAGAGCAAAAATGACTTTGAAATTTTGGTCCAAAACTCCAATTTTTTTAAGGGGGGGTACTGAAAAATTTGTGTTTTTTGACCCTTAAACTTTCAGCCTAAAAATGCGGATATTTCTCGAACTAACACTTATCCGGACTTGCAAATTAGAGCACTGGTACTAGGGGATATTCCCTCTTGACATGGTAGAGCAAAAACGACTTTGAAATTTTGGTCCAAAACTCCCATTTTTTTTAGGGGGGTACTAAAAAATACATGCTTTTTGACCCTAAAACTTTCAGCCCCAAAACTTGTGGATGATTCCCGAACTAACGCTCATCCGGACTTACAAATTAGAGCACTGGTACTAGGGGATATTCCCTCTTGATATGTTAGAGCAAAAACGACTTTGAAATTTTAGTCCAAAACTCCCATTTTTTTTAGGGGGGTACTAAAAAATATGTACTTTTTGACCCTAAAACTTTCAGCCCCAAAACTGGTGGATGTTTCCCGAACTAACGCTCATCCGGACTAGCAAATTAGAGCACTGGTACTGGGGGATATTCCCTCTTTACATGGTAGAGCAAAAATGACTTTTCAAATTTTGGTCCAAAACTCCAATTTTTTTTAGGGGGGGTACTGAAAACTTTGTGTTTTTTGACCCTAAAACTTTCAGCCTAAAAATGCGGATATTTCTCCAACTAACGCTTATCCGGACTTGCAAATTAGAGCACTGGTACTAGGGGATATTCCCTCTTGACATGGTAGAGCAAAAACGACTTTGAAATTTTGGTCCAAAACTCCAATTTTTTTTAGAGGGGTACTAAAAAATACATGCTTTTTGACCCTAAAACTTTCAGCCCCAAAACTTGTGGATGTTTCCCGAACTAACGCTCATCCGGACTTGCAAATTAGAGCACTGGTACTGGGGGATATTCCCTCTTGACATGGTAGAGCAAAAACGACTTTGAAATTTTAGTCCAAAACTCCCATTTTGTTTAGGGGGGTACTAAAAAGTATGTACTTTTTGACCCTAAAATTTTCAGCCCCAAAACTGGTGGATGTTTCCCGAACTAACGCTCATCCGGACTTGCAAATTAGAGCACTGGTACTGGGGGATATTCCCTCTTTACATGGTAGAGCAAAAATGACTTTGAAATTTTGGTCCAAAACTCCAATTTTTTTTAGGGGGGGTACCGAAAAATTTGTGTTTTTTGACCCTCAAACTTTCAGCCTAAAAATGCGGATATTTCCGGAACTAACGCTTATCCGGACTTGCAAATTAGAGCACTGGTACTAGGGGATATTCCCTCTTGACATGGTAGAGCAAAAACGACTTACAAATTTTGGTGCAAAACTCCCATTTTTTTTAGGGGGTACTTTAAAATTTGTGCTTTTTTACCCTAAAACTTTCAGCCCCAAAACTGGTGGATGTTTCCCGAACTAACGCTCATCCGGATTTGCAAATTAGAGCAATGGTACTGGGGGATATTCCCTCTTGACATGGTAGAGCAAAAACGACTTTGAAATTTTAGTCCAAAACTCCAATTTTTTTTAGGGGGGTACTAAAAAATACATGCTTTTTGACCCTAAAACTTTCAGCCCCAAAACTGGTGGATGTTTCCCGAACTAACGCTCATCCGGACTTGCAAATTAGAGCACTGGTACTGGGGGATATTCCTTCTTTACATGGTAGAGCAAAAATGACTTTGAAATTTTGGTCCAAAACTCCAATTTTTTTTAGGGGGGGTACTGAAAATTTTGTGTTTTTTGACCCTAAAACTTTCAGCCTAAAAATGCGGATATTTCTCGAACTAACGCTTATCCGGACTTGCAAATTAGAGCACTGGTACTAGGGGATATTCCCTCTTGACATGGTAGAGCAAAAACGACTGTGAAATTTTGGTCCAAAACTCCCATTTTTTTAAGGGGGGTACTAAAAAATATGTACTTTTTGACCCTAAAACTTTCAACCCCAAAACTGGTGGATGTTTTCGAACTAACGCTCATCCGGACTTGCAAATTAGAGCACTGGTACTGGGGGATATTCCTTTTTTACATGGTAGAGCAAAAATGACTTTGAAATTTTGGTCCAAAACTCCAATTTTTTTTAGGGGGGGTACTGAACATTTTGTGTTTTTTGACCCTAAAACTTTCAGCCTAAAAATGCGGATATTTCTCGAACTAACGCTTATCCGGACTTGTAAATTAGAGCACTGGTACTAGGGGATATTCCCTCTTGACATGGTAGAGCAAAAACGACTTTGATATTTTAGTCCAAAACTCCCATTTTTTTTAGGGGGGTACTAAAAAATATGTACTTTTTGACCCTAAAACTTTCAGCCCCAAAACTGGTGGATGTTTCCCGAACTAACGCTCATCCGGACTAGCAAATTAGAGCACTGGTACTGGGGGATATTCCCTCTTTACATGGTAGAGCAAAAATGACTTTGAAATTTTGGTCCAAAACTCCAATTTTTTTAAGGGGGGGTACTGAAAAATTTGTGTTTTATGACCCTTAAACTTTCAGCCTAAAAATGCGGATATTTCTCGAACTAACACTTATCCGGACTTGCAAATTAGAGCACTGGTACTAGGGGATATTCCCTCTTGACATGGTAGAGCAAAAACGACTTTGAAATTTTGGTCCAAAACTCCCATTTTTTTTAGGGGGGTACTAAAAAATACATGCTTTTTGACCCTAAAACTTTCAGCCCCAAAACTTGTGGATGATTCCCGAACTAACGCTCATCCGGACTTACAAATTAGAGCACTGGTACTGGGGGATATTCCCTCTTGATATGTTAGAGCAAAAACGACTTTGAAATTTTAGTCCAAAACTCCCATTTTTTTTAGGGGGGTACTAAAAAATATGTACTTTTTGACCCTAAAACTTTCAGCCCCAAAACTGGTGGATGTTTCCCGAACTAACGCTCATCCGGACTAGCAAATTAGAGCACTGGTACTGGGGGATATTCCCTCTTTACATGGTAGAGCAAAAATGACTTTTCAAATTTTGGTCCAAAACTCCAATTTTTTTTAGGGGGGGTACTGAAAACTTTGTGTTTTTTGACCCTAAAACTTTCAGCCTAAAAATGCGGATATTTCTCCAACTAACGCTTATCCGGACTTGCAAATTAGAGCACTGGTACTAGGGGATATTCCCTCTTGACATGGTAGAGCAAAAACGACTTTGAAATTTTGGTCCAAAACTCCAATTTTTTTTAGAGGGGTACTAAAAAATACATGCTTTTTGACCCTCAAACTTTCAGCCCCAAAACTTGTGGATGTTTCCCGAACTAACGCTCATCCGGACTTGCAAATTAGAGCACTGGTACTGGGGGATATTCCCTCTTGACATGGTAGAGCAAAAACGACTTTGAAATTTTAGTCCAAAACTCCCATTTTGTTTAGGGGGGTACTAAAAAGTATGTACTTTTTGACCCTAAAATTTTCAGCCCCAAAACTGGTGGATGTTTCCCGAACTAACGCTCATCCGGACTTGCAAATTAGAGCACTGGTACTGGGGGATATTCCCTCTTTACATGGTAGAGCAAAAATGACTTTGAAATTTTGGTCCAAAACTCCAATTTTTTTTAGGGGGGGTACCGAAAAATTTGTGTTTTTTGACCCTCAAACTTTCAGCCTAAAAATGCGGATATTTCCGGAACTAACGCTTATCCGGACTTGCAAATTAGAGCACTGGTACTAGGGGATATTCCCTCTTGACATGGTAGAGCAAAAACGACTTACAAATTTTGGTGCAAAACTCCCATTTTTTTTAGGGGGTACTTTAAAATTTGTGCTTTTTTACCCTAAAACTTTCAGCCCCAAAACTGGTGGATGTTTCCCGAACTAACGCTCATCCGGATTTGCAAATTAGAGCAATGGTACTGGGGGATATTCCCTCTTGACATGGTAGAGCAAAAACGACTTTGAAATTTTAGTCCAAAACTCCAATTTTTTTTAGGGGGGTACTAAAAAATACATGCTTTTTGACCCTAAAACTTTCAGCCCCAAAACTGGTGGATGTTTCCCGAACTAACGCTCATCCGGACTTGCAAATTAGAGCACTGGTACTGGGGGATATTCCTTCTTTACATGGTAGAGCAAAAATGACTTTGAAATTTTGGTCCAAAACTCCAATTTTTTTTAGGGGGGGTACTGAAAATTTTGTGTTTTTTGACCCTAAAACTTTCAGCCTAAAAATGCGGATATTTCTCGAACTAACGCTTATCCGGACTTGCAAATTAGAGCACTGGTACTAGGGGATATTCCCTCTTGACATGGTAGAGCAAAAACGACTGTGAAATTTTGGTCCAAAACTCCCATTTTTTTAAGGGGGGTACTAAAAAATATGTACTTTTTGACCCTAAAACTTTCAACCCCAAAACTGGTGGATGTTTTCGAACTAACGCTCATCCGGACTTGCAAATTAGAGCACTGGTACTGGGGGATATTCCTTTTTTACATGGTAGAGCAAAAATGACTTTGAAATTTTGGTCCAAAACTCCAATTTTTTTTAGGGGGGTACTGAACATTTTGTGTTTTTTGACCCTAAAACTTTCAGCCTAAAAATGCGGATATTTCTCGAACTAACGCTTATCCGGACTTGTAAATTAGAGCACTGGTACTAGGGGATATTCCCTCTTGACATGGTAGAGCAAAAACGACTTTGATATTTTAGTCCAAAACTCCCATTTTTTTTAGGGGGGTACTAAAAAATATGTACTTTTTGACCCTAAAACTTTCAGCCCCAAAACTGGTGGATGTTTCCCGAACTAACACTCATCCGGACTAGCAAATTAGAGCACTGGTACTGGGGGATATTCCTTCTTTACATGGTAGAGCAAAAATGACTTTGAAATTTTGGTCCAAAACTCAAATTTTTTTTAGGGGGGGTACTGAAAATTTTGTGTTTTTTGACCCTAAAACTTTCAGCCTAAAAATGCGGATATTTCTCGAACTAACGCTTATCCGGACTTGCAAATTAGAGCACTGGTACTAGGGGATATTCCCTCTTGACATGGTAGAGCAAAAACGACTTTGAAATATTAGTCCAAAACTCCCATTTTTTTTAGGGGGGTACTAAAAAATATGTACTTTTTGACCCTAAAACTTTCAGCCCCAAAACTGGTGGATGTTTTCGAACTTACGCTCATCCGGACTTGCAAATTAGAGCACTGGTACTGGGGGATATTCCTTTTTTACATGGTAGAGCAAAAATGACTTTGAAATTTTGGTCCAAAACTCCAATTTTTTTAAGGGGGGGTACTGAAAAATTTGTGTTTTTTGACCCTTAAACTTTCAGCCTAAAAATGCGGATATTTCTCGAACTAACACTTATCCGGACTTGCAAATTAGAGCACTGGTACTAGGGGATATTCCCTCTTGACATGGTACAGCAAAAACGACTTTGAAATTTTGGTCCACAACTCCCATTTTTTTTAGGGGGGTACTAAAAAATACATGCTTTTTGACCCTCAAACTTTCAGCCCCAAAACTTGTGGATGTTTCCCGAACTAACGCTCATCCGGACTTGCAAATTAGAGCACTGGTACTGGGGGATATTCCCTCTTGACATGGTAGAGCAAAAACGACTTTGAAATTTTAGTCCAAAACTCCCATTTTTTTTAGGGGGGTACTAAAAAATATGTACTTTTTGACCCTAAAACTTTCAGCCCCAAAACTTGTGGATGTTTCCCGAACTAACGCTCATCCGGACTTGCAAATTAGAGCACTGGTACTGGGGGATATTCCCTCTTTGACATGGTAGAGCAAAAAAGACTTTGAAATTTTAGTCCAAAACTCCCATTTTTTTTAGGTGGGTACTAAAAAATATGTACTTTTTGACCCTAAAACTTTCAGCCCCAAAACTGGTGGATGTTTTCGAACTAACGCTCATCCGTACTTGCAAATTAGAGCACTGGTACTGGGGGATATTCCTTTTTTACATGGTAGAGCAAAAATGACTTTGAAATTTTGGTCCAAAACTCCAATTTTTTTTAGGGGGGGTACTGAACATTTTGTGTTTTTTGACCCTAAAACTTTCAGCCTAAAAATGACGATATTTCTCGAACTAACGCTTATCCGGACTTGCAAATTAGAGCACTGGTACTAGGGGATATTCCCTCTTGACATGGTAGAGCAAAAACGACTTTGAAATTTTAGTCCAAAACTCCAATTTTTTTTAGGGGGGTACTGAAAAATTTGTGTTTTTTGACCCTAAAACTTTCAGCCTAAAAATGGTGGATATTTCCCGAACTAACGCTTATCCAGACTTGCAAATTAGAGCACTGGTACTAGGGGATATTCCCTCTTGACATGGTAGAGCAAAAATGACTTTGAAATTTTGGTCCACAACTCCCATTTTTTTTAGGGGGATACTAAAAAATACATGCTTTTTGACCCTAAAACTTTCAGCCCCAAAACTGGTGGATGTTTCCCGAACTAACGCTCATCCGGACTTGCAAATTAGAGCACTGGTACTGGGGGATATTCCTTCTTTACATGGTAGAGCAAAAAGGACTTTGAAATTTTGGTCCAAAACTCCAATTTTTTTTAAGGGGGGTACTGAAAATTTTGTGTTTTTTGACCCTAAAACTTTCAGCCTAAAAATGCGGATATTTCTCGAACTAACGCTCATCCGGACTTGCAAATTAGAGCACTGGTACTAGGGGATATTCCCTCTTGACATGGTAGAGCAAAAACGACTTTGAAATTTTAGTCCAAAACTCCCATTTTTTTAGGGGGGTACTAAAAAATATATACTTTTTGACCCTAAAACTTTCAGCCCCAAAACTGGTGGATGTTTTCGAACTAACGCTCATCCGGACTTGCAAATTAGAGCACTGGTACTGGGGGATATTCCTTTTTTACATGGTAGAGCAAAAAGGACTTTGAAATTTTGGTCCAAAACTCCAATTTTTTTTAGGGGGGGTACTGAACATTTTGTGTTTTTTGACCCTAAAACTTTCAGCCTAAAAATGCGGATATTTCTCGAACTAACGCTTATCCGGACTTGCAAATTAGAGCACTGGTACTAGGGGATATTCCCTCTTGACATGGTAGAGCAAAAACGACTTTGAAATTTTAGTCCAAAACTCCCATTTTTTTTAGGGGGGTACTAAAAAATATGTACTTTTTGACCCTAAAACTTTCAGCCCCAAAACTTGTGGATGTTTCCCGAACTAACGCTCATCCGGACTTGCAAATTAGAGCACTGGTACTGGGGGATATTCCCTCTTTGACATGGTAGAGCAAAAAAGACTTTGAAATTTTAGTCCAAAACTCCCATTTTTTTTAGGGGGGTACTAAAAAATATGTACTTTTTAACCCTTACACTTTCAGCCCCAAAACTGGTGGATGTTTCCCGAACTAACACTCATCCGGACTAGCAAATTAGAGCACTGGTACTGGGGGATATTCCTTTTTTACATGGTAGAGCAAAAATGACTTTGAAATTTTGGTCCAAAACTCCAATTTTTTTTAGGGGGGTACTGAAAACTTTGTGTTTTTTTACCCTAAAACTTTCAGCCTAAAAATGCGGATATTTCTCGAACTAACACTTATCCGGACTTGCAAATTAGAGCACTGGTACTAGGGGATATTCCCTCTTGACATGGTAGAGCAAAAACGACTTTGAAATTTTGGTCCAAAACTCCAATTTTTTTTAGAGGGGTACTAAAAAATACATGCTTTTTGACCCTCAAACTTTCAGCCCCAAAACTTGTGGATGTTTCCTGAACTAACGCTCATCCGGACTTGCAAATTAGAGCACTGGTACTGGGGGATATTCCCTCTTGACATGGTAGAGCAAAAACGACTTTGAAATTTTAGTCCAAAACTCCCTTTTTTTTTAGGGGGGTACTAAAAAATATGTACTTTTTGACCCTAAAATTTTCAGCCCCAAAACTGGTGGATGTTTCCCGAACTAACGCTCATCCGGACTTGCAAATTAGAGCACTGGTACTGGGGGATATTCCCTCTTGACATGGTAGAGCAAAAACGACCTCGAAATTTTGGTCCAAAACTCCAATTTTTTTTAGGGGGGTACTGAAAAATTTGTGTTTTTTGACCCTAAAACTTTCAGCCTAAAAATGCGGATATTTCTGGAACTAACGCTTATCCGGACTTGCAAATTAGAGCACTGGTACTAGGGGATATTCCCTCTTGACATGGTAGAGCAAAAACGACTTACAAATTTTGGTGCAAAACTCCCATTTTTTTTAGGGGGTACTTTAAAATTTGTGCTTTTTTACCCTAAAACTTTCAGCCCCAAAACTGGTGGATGTTTCCCGAACTAACGCTCATCCGGATTTGCAAATTAGAGCACTGGTACTGGGGGATATTCCTTTTTTACATGGTAGAGCAAAAATGACTTTGAAATTTTGGTCCAAAACTCAAATTTTTTTTAGGGGGGGTACTGAACATTTTGTGTTTTTTGACCCTAAAACTTTCAGCCTAAAAATGCGGATATTTCTCGAACTAACGCTTATCCGGACTTGTAAATTAGAGCACTGGTACTAGGGGATATTCCCTCTTGACATGGTAGAGCAAAAACGACTTTGAAATTTTAGTCCAAAACTCCCATTTTTTTTAGGGGGGTACTAAAAAATATGTACTTTTTGACCCTAAAACTTTCAGCCCCAAAACTTGTGGATGTTTCCCGAACTAACGCTCATCCGGACTTGCAAATTAGAGCACTGGTACTGGGGGATATTCCCTCTTTGACATGGTAGAGCAAAAAAGACTTTGAAATTTTAGTCCAAAACTCCCATTTTTTTTAGGGGGGTACTAAAAAATATGTACTTTTTGACCCTAAAACTTTCAGCCCCAAAACTGGTGGATGTTTCCCGAACTAACACTCATCCGGACTAGCAAATTAGAGCACTGGTACTGGGGGATATTCCTTTTTTACATGGTAGAGCAAAAATGACTTTGAAATTTTGGTCCAAAACTCCAATTTTTTTTAGGGGGGTACTGAAAACTTTGTGTTTTTTTACCCTAAAACTTTCAGCCTAAAAATGCGGATATTTCTCGAACTAACGCTTATCCGGACTTGTAAATTAGAGCACTGGTACTAGGGGATATTCCCTCTTGACATGGTAGAGCAAAAACGACTTTGATATTTTAGTCCAAAACTCCAATTTTTTTTAGGGGGGTACTGAAAAATTTGTGTTTTTTGACCCTAAAACTTTCAGCCTAAAAATGGTGGATATTTCCCGAACTAATGCTTATCCAGACTTGCAAATTAGAGCACTGGTACTGGGGGATATTCCTTTTTTACATGGTAGAGCAAAAATGACTTTGAAATTTTAGTCCAAAACTCCAATTTTTTTTAGGGGGGTACTGAAAACTTTGTGTTTTTTTACCCTAAAACTTTCAGCCTAAAAATGCGGATATTTCTCGAACTAACACTTATCCGGACTTGCAAATTAGAGCACTGGTACTGGGGGATATTCCTTCTTTACATGGTAGAGCAAAAAGGACTTTGAAATTTTGGTCCAAAACTCCAATTTTTTTTAAGGGGGGTACTGAAAATTTTGTGTTTTTTGACCCTAAAACTTTCAGCCTAAAAATGCGGATATTTCTCGAACTAACGCTCATCCGGACTTGCAAATTAGAGCACTGGTACTAGGGGATATTCCCTCTTGACATGGTAGAGCAAAAACGACTTTGAAATTTTAGTCCAAAACTCCCATTTTTTTAGGGGGGTACTAAAAAGTATGTACTTTTTGACCCTAAAACTTTCAGCCCCAAAACTGGTGGATGTTTTCGAACTTACGCTCATCCGGACTTGCAAATTAGAGCACTGGTACTGGGGGATATTCCTTTTTTACATGGTAGAGCAAAAATGACTTTGAAATTTTGGTCCAAAACTCCTTTTTTTTTTAGGGGGGGTACTGAAAACTTTGTGTTTTTTGACCCTAAAACTTTCAGCCTAAAATGCGGATATTTCTTGAACTAACGCTTATCCGGACTTGCAAATTAGAGCACTGGTACTAGGGGATGTTCCCTCTTGACATGGTAGAGCAAAAACGACTTTGAAATTTTGGTCCAAAACTCCCATTTTTTTTAGGGGGGTACTAAAAAATATGTACTTTTTGACCCTAAAACTTTCAGCCCCAAAACTGGTGGATGTTTCCCGAACTAACGCTCATCCGGACTAGCAAATTAGAGCACTAGTACTGGGGGATATTCCCTCTTTACATGGTAGAGCAAAAATGACTTTGAAATTTTGGTCCAAAACTCCAATTTTTTTAAGGGGGGGTACTGAAAAATTTGTGTTTTTTGACCCTTAAACTTTCAGCCTAAAAATGCGGATATTTCTCGAACTAACACTTATCCGGACTTGCAAATTAGAGCACTGGTACTAGGGGATATTCCCTCTTGACATGGTACAGCAAAAACGACTTTGAAATTTTGGTCCACAACTCCCATTTTTTTTAGGGGGGTACTAAAAAATACATGCTTTTTGACCCTCAAACTTTCAGCCCCAAAACTTGTGGATGTTTCCCGAACTAACGCTCATCCGGACTTGCAAATTAGAGCACTGGTACTGGGGGATATTCCCTCTTGACATGGTAGAGCAAAAACGACTTTGAAATTTTAGTCCAAAACTCCCATTTTTTTTAGGGGGGTACTAAAAAATATGTACTTTTTGACCCTAAAACTTTCAGCCCCAAAACTTGTGGATGTTTCCCGAACTAACGCTCATCCGGACTTGCAAATTAGAGCACTGGTACTGGGGGATATTCCCTCTTTGACATGGTAGAGCAAAAAAGACTTTGAAATTTTAGTCCAAAACTCCCATTTTTTTTAGGTGGGTACTAAAAAATATGTACTTTTTGACCCTAAAACTTTCAGCCCCAAAACTGGTGGATGTTTTCGAACTAACGCTCATCCGTACTTGCAAATTAGAGCACTGGTACTGGGGGATATTCCTTTTTTACATGGTAGAGCAAAAATGACTTTGAAATTTTGGTCCAAAACTCCAATTTTTTTTAGGGGGGGTACTGAACATTTTGTGTTTTTTGACCCTAAAACTTTCAGCCTAAAAATGACGATATTTCTCGAACTAACGCTTATCCGGACTTGTAAATTAGAGCACTGGTACTAGGGGATATTCCCTCTTGACATGGTAGAGCAAAAACGACTTTGATATTTTAGTCCAAAACTCCAATTTTTTTTAGGGGGGTACTGAAAAATTTGTGTTTTTTGACCCTAAAACTTTCAGCCTAAAAATGGTGGATATTTCCCGAACTAACGCTTATCCAGACTTGCAAATTAGAGCACTGGTACTAGGGGATATTCCCTCTTGACATGGTAGAGCAAAAATGACTTTGAAATTTTGGTCCACAACTCCCATTTTTTTTAGGGGGATACTAAAAAATACATGCTTTTTGACCCTAAAACTTTCAGCCCCAAAACTGGTGGATGTTTCCCGAACTAACGCTCATCCGGACTTGCAAATTAGAGCACTGGTACTGGGGGATATTCCTTCTTTACATGGTAGAGCAAAAAGGACTTTGAAATTTTGGTCCAAAACTCCAATTTTTTTTAAGGGGGGTACTGAAAATTTTGTGTTTTTTGACCCTAAAACTTTCAGCCTAAAAATGCGGATATTTCTCGAACTAACGCTCATCCGGACTTGCAAATTAGAGCACTGGTACTAGGGGATATTCCCTCTTGACATGGTAGAGCAAAAACGACTTTGAAATTTTAGTCCAAAACTCCCATTTTTTTAGGGGGGTACTAAAAAATATATACTTTTTGACCCTAAAACTTTCAGCCCCAAAACTGGTGGATGTTTTCGAACTAACGCTCATCCGGACTTGCAAATTAGAGCACTGGTACTGGGGGATATTCCTTTTTTACATGGTAGAGCAAAAAGGACTTTGAAATTTTGGTCCAAAACTCCAATTTTTTTTAGGGGGGGTACTGAACATTTTGTGTTTTTTGACCCTAAAACTTTCAGCCTAAAAATGCGGATATTTCTCGAACTAACGCTTATCCGGACTTGCAAATTAGAGCACTGGTACTAGGGGATATTCCCTCTTGACATGGTAGAGCAAAAACGACTTTGAAATTTTAGTCCAAAACTCCCATTTTTTTTAGGGGGGTACTAAAAAATATGTACTTTTTGACCCTAAAACTTTCAGCCCCAAAACTTGTGGATGTTTCCCGAACTAACGCTCATCCGGACTTGCAAATTAGAGCACTGGTACTGGGGGATATTCCCTCTTTGACATGGTAGAGCAAAAAAGACTTTGAAATTTTAGTCCAAAACTCCCATTTTTTTTAGGGGGGTACTAAAAAATATGTACTTTTTGACCCTAAAACTTTCAGCCCCAAAACTGGTGGATGTTTCCCGAACTAACACTCATCCGGACTAGCAAATTAGAGCACTGGTACTGGGGGATATTCCTTTTTTACATGGTAGAGCAAAAATGACTTTGAAATTTTGGTCCAAAACTCCAATTTTTTTTAGGGGGGTACTGAAAACTTTGTGTTTTTTTACCCTAAAACTTTCAGCCTAAAAATGCGGATATTTCTCGAACTAACACTTATCCGGACTTGCAAATTAGAGCACTGGTACTAGGGGATATTCCCTCTTGACATGGTAGAGCAAAAACGACTTTGAAATTTTGGTCCAAAACTCCAATTTTTTTTAGAGGGGTACTAAAAAATACATGCTTTTTGACCCTCAAACTTTCAGCCCCAAAACTTGTGGATGTTTCCTGAACTAACGCTCATCCGGACTTGCAAATTAGAGCACTGGTACTGGGGGATATTCCCTCTTGACATGGTAGAGCAAAAACGACTTTGAAATTTTAGTCCAAAACTCCCTTTTTTTTTAGGGGGGTACTAAAAAATATGTACTTTTTGACCCTAAAATTTTCAGCCCCAAAACTGGTGGATGTTTCCCGAACTAACGCTCATCCGGACTTGCAAATTAGAGCACTGGTACTGGGGGATATTCCCTCTTGACATGGTAGAGCAAAAACGACCTCGAAATTTTGGTCCAAAACTCCAATTTTTTTTAGGGGGGTACTGAAAAATTTGTGTTTTTTGACCCTCAAACTTTCAGCCTAAAAATGCGGATATTTCTGGAACTAACGCTTATCCGGACTTGCAAATTAGAGCACTGGTACTAGGGGATATTCCCTCTTGACATGGTAGAGCAAAAACGACTTACAAATTTTGGTGCAAAACTCCCATTTTTTTTAGGGGGTACTTTAAAATTTGTGCTTTTTTACCCTAAAACTTTCAGCCCCAAAACTGGTGGATGTTTCCCGAACTAACGCTCATCCGGATTTGCAAATTAGAGCACTGGTACTGGGGGATATTCCTTTTTTACATGGTAGAGCAAAAATGACTTTGAAATTTTGGTCCAAAACTCCAATTTTTTTTAGGGGGGGTACTGAACATTTTGTGTTTTTTGACCCTAAAACTTTCAGCCTAAAAATGCGGATATTTCTCGAACTAACGCTTATCCGGACTTGTAAATTAGAGCACTGGTACTAGGGGATATTCCCTCTTGACATGGTAGAGCAAAAACGACTTTGAAATTTTAGTCCAAAACTCCCATTTTTTTTAGGGGGGTACTAAAAAATATGTACTTTTTGACCCTAAAACTTTCAGCCCCAAAACTTGTGGATGTTTCCCGAACTAACGCTCATCCGGACTTGCAAATTAGAGCACTGGTACTGGGGGATATTCCCTCTTTGACATGGTAGAGCAAAAAAGACTTTGAAATTTTAGTCCAAAACTCCCATTTTTTTTAGGGGGGTACTAAAAAATATGTACTTTTTGACCCTAAAACTTTCAGCCCCAAAACTGGTGGATGTTTCCCGAACTAACACTCATCCAGACTAGCAAATTAGAGCACTGGTACTGGGGGATATTCCTTTTTTACATGGTAGAGCAAAAATGACTTTGAAATTTTGGTCCAAAACTCCAATTTTTTTTAGGGGGGTACTGAAAACTTTGTGTTTTTTTACCCTAAAACTTTCAGCCTAAAAATGACGATATTTCTCGAACTAA
Organism: Marthasterias glacialis; assembly: GCA_911728455.2. Classification (NCBI taxonomy): domain Eukaryota; kingdom Metazoa; phylum Echinodermata; class Asteroidea; order Forcipulatida; family Asteriidae; genus Marthasterias; species Marthasterias glacialis. The sequence continues at coordinate 12,215,011 of OU452222.1, read as the reverse complement.
CGCTTATCCGGACTTGTAAATTAGAGCACTGGTACTAGGGGATATTCCCTCTTGACATGGTAGAGCAAAAACGACTTTGATATTTTAGTCCAAAACTCCAATTTTTTTTAGGGGGGTACTGAAAAATTTGTGTTTTTTGACCCTAAAACTTTCAGCCTAAAAATGGTGGATATTTCCCGAACTAATGCTTATCCAGACTTGCAAATTAGAGCACTGGTACTGGGGGATATTCCTTTTTTACATGGTAGAGCAAAAATGACTTTGAAATTTTAGTCCAAAACTCCTTTTTTTTTTAGGGGGGTACTGAAAACTTTGTGTTTTTTTACCCTAAAACTTTCAGCCTAAAAATGCGGATATTTCTCGAACTAACACTTATCCGGACTTGCAAATTAGAGCACTGGTACTGGGGGATATTCCTTCTTTACATGGTAGAGCAAAAAGGACTTTGAAATTTTGGTCCAAAACTCCAATTTTTTTTAAGGGGGGTACTGAAAATTTTGTGTTTTTTGACCCTAAAACTTTCAGCCTAAAAATGCGGATATTTCTCGAACTAACGCTCATCCGGACTTGCAAATTAGAGCACTGGTACTAGGGGATATTCCCTCTTGACATGGTAGAGCAAAAACGACTTTGAAATTTTAGTCCAAAACTCCCATTTTTTTAGGGGGGTACTAAAAAATATATACTTTTTGACCCTAAAACTTTCAGCCCCAAAACTGGTGGATGTTTTCGAACTAACGCTCATCCGGACTTGCAAATTAGAGCACTGGTACTGGGGGATATTCCTTTTTTACATGGTAGAGCAAAAAGGACTTTGAAATTTTGGTCCAAAACTCCAATTTTTTTTTAGGGGGGGTACTGAAAAAATTGTGTTTTTTGACCCTAAAACTTTCAGCCTAAAAATGCGGATATTTCTCGAACTAACGCTTATCCGGACTTGTAAATTAGAGCACTGGTACTAGGGGATATTCCCTCTTGACATGGTAGAGCAAAAACGACTTTGAAATTTTAGTCCAAAACTCCCATTTTTTTTAGGGGGGTACTAAAAAATATGTACTTTTTGACCCTAAAACTTTCAGCCCCAAAACTTGTGGATGTTTCCCGAACTAACGCTCATCCGGACTTGCAAATTAGAGCACTGGTACTGGGGGATATTCCCTCTTTGACATGGTAGAGCAAAAAAGACTTTGAAATTTTAGTCCAAAACTCCCATTTTTTTTTAGGGGGGTACTAAAAAATATGTACTTTTTGACCCTAAAACTTTCAGCCCCAAAACTGGTGGATGTTTCCCGAACTAACACTCATCCGGACTAGCAAATTAGAGCACTGGTACTGGGGGATATTCCTTTTTTACATGGTAGAGCAAAAATGACTTTGAAATTTTGGTCCAAAACTCCAATTTTTTTTAGGGGGGTACTGAAAACTTTGTGTTTTTTTACCCTAAAACTTTCAGCCTAAAAATGCGGATATTTCTCGAACTAACACTTATCCGGACTTGCAAATTAGAGCACTGGTACTAGGGGATATTCCCTCTTGACATGGTAGAGCAAAAACGACTTTGAAATTTTGGTCCAAAACTCCAATTTTTTTTAGAGGGGTACTAAAAAATACATGCTTTTTGACCCTCAAACTTTCAGCCCCAAAACTTGTGGATGTTTCCTGAACTAACGCTCATCCGGACTTGCAAATTAGAGCACTGGTACTGGGGGATATTCCCTCTTGACATGGTAGAGCAAAAACGACTTTGAAATTTTAGTCCAAAACTCCCTTTTTTTTTAGGGGGGTACTAAAAAATATGTACTTTTTGACCCTAAAATTTTCAGCCCCAAAACTGGTGGATGTTTCCCGAACTAACGCTCATCCGGACTTGCAAATTAGAGCACTGGTACTGGGGGATATTCCCTCTTGACATGGTAGAGCAAAAACGACTTCGAAATTTTGGTCCAAAACTCCCATTTTTTTTAGGGGGGTACTGAAAAATTTGTGTTTTTTGACCCTCAAACTTTCAGCCTAAAAATGCGGATATTTCTGGAACTAACGCTTATCCGGACTTGCAAATTAGAGCACTGGTACTAGGGGATATTCCCTCTTGACATGGTAGAGCAAAAACGACTTACAAATTTTGGTCCAAAACTCCCATTTTTTTTAGGGGGTACTTTAAAATTTGTGCTTTTTTACCCTAAAACTTTCAGCCCCAAAACTGGTGGATGTTTCCCGAACTAACGCTCATCCGGATTTGCAAATTAGAGCACTGGTACTGGGGGATATTCCTTTTTTACATGGTAGAGCAAAAATGACTTTGAAATTTTGGTCCAAAACTCCAATTTTTTTTAGGGGGGGTACTGAACATTTTGTGTTTTTTGACCCTAAAACTTTCAGCCTAAAAATGCGGATATTTCTCGAACTAACGCTTATCCGGACTTGTAAATTAGAGCACTGGTACTAGGGGATATTCCCTCTTGACATGGTAGAGCAAAAACGACTTTGAAATTTTAGTCCAAAACTCCCATTTTTTTTAGGGGGGTACTAAAAAATATGTACTTTTTGACCCTAAAACTTTCAGCCCCAAAACTTGTGGATGTTTCCCGAACTAACGCTCATCCGGATTTGCAAATTAGAGCACTGGTACTGGGGGATATTCCCTCTTTGACATGGTAGAGCAAAAAAGACTTTGAAATTTTAGTCCAAAACTCCCATTTTTTTTAGGGGGGTACTAAAAAATATGTACTTTTTGACCCTAAAACTTTCAGCCCCAAAACTGGTGGATGTTTCCCGAACTAACACTCATCCGGACTAGCAAATTAGAGCACTGGTACTGGGGGATATTCCTTTTTTACATGGTAGAGCAAAAATGACTTTGAAATTTTGGTCCAAAACTCCAATTTTTTTTAGGGGGGTACTGTAAAATTTGTGCTTTTTGACCCTCAAACTTTCAGCCCCAAAACTTGTGGATGTTTCCTGAACTAACGCTCATCCGGACTTGCAAATTAGAGCACTGGTACTGGGGGATATTCCCTTTTGACATGGTAGAGCAAAAACGACTTTGAAATTTTAGTCCAAAACTCCCATTTTTTTTAGGGGGGTACTAAAAAAAAATGTACTTTTTGACCCTAAAACTTTCAGCCCCAAAACTGGTGGATGTTTCCCGAACTAACGCTCATCCGGACTAGCAAATTAGAGCACTGGTACTGGGGGATATTCCTTCTTTACATGGTAGAGCAAAAATGACTTTGAAATTTTGGTCCAAAACTCCAATTTTTTTTAGGGGGGGTACTGAAAATTTTGTGTTTTTTGACCCTAAAACTTTCAGCCTAAAAATGCGGATATTTCTCGAACTAACGCTTATCCGGACTTGCAAATTAGAGCACTGGTACTAGGGGATATTCCCTCTTGACATGGTAGAGCAAAAACGACTTTGAAATATTAGTCCAAAACTCCCATTTTTTTTAGGGGGGTACTAAAAAATATGTACTTTTTGACCCTAAAACTTTCAGCCCCAAAACTGGTGGATGTTTTCGAACTAACGCTCATCCGGACTTGCAAATTAGAGCACTGGTACTGGGGGATATTCCTTTTTTACATGGTAGAGCAAAAATGACTTTGAAATTTTGGTCCAAAACTCCAATTTTTTTTAGGGGGGGTACTGAAAACTTTGTGTTTTTTGACCCTAAAACTTTCAGCCTAAAATGCGGATATTTCTTGAACTAACGCTTATCCGGACTTGCAAATTAGAGCACTGGTACTAGGGGATGTTCCCTCTTGACATGGTAGAGCAAAAACGACTTTGAAATTTTGGTCCAAAACTCCCATTTTTTTTAGGGGGGTACTAAAAAATATGTACTTTTTGACCCTAAAACTTTCAGCCCCAAAACTGGTGGATGTTTCCCGAACTAACGCTCATCCGGACTAGCAAATTAGAGCACTGGTACTGGGGGATATTCCCTCTTTACATGGTAGAGCAAAAATGACTTTGAAATTTTGGTCCAAAACTCCAATTTTTTTAAGGGGGGGTACTGAAAAATTTGTGTTTTTTGACCCTTAAACTTTCAGCCTAAAAATGCGGATATTTCTCGAACTAACACTTATCAGGACTTGCAAATTAGAGCACTGGTACTAGGGGATATTCCCTCTTGACATGGTACAGCAAAAACGACTTTGAAATTTTGGTCCAAAACTCCCATTTTTTTTAGGGGGGTACTAAAAAATACATGCTTTTTGACCCTCAAACTTTCAGCCCCAAAACTTGTGGATGTTTCCCGAACTAACGCTCATCCGGACTTGCAAATTAGAGCACTGGTACTGGGGGATATTCCCTCTTGACATGGTAGAGCAAAAACGACTTTGAAATTTTAGTCCAAAACTCCCATTTTTTTTAGGGGGGTACTAAAAAATATGTACTTTTTGACCCTAAAACTTTCAGCCCCAAAACTTGTGGATGTTTCCCGAACTAACGCTCATCCGGACTTGCAAATTAGAGCACTGGTACTGGGGGATATTCCCTCTTTGACATGGTAGAGCAAAAAAGACTTTGAAATTTTGGTCCAAAACTCCCATTTTTTTTAGGGGGGTACTAAAAAATATGTACTTTTTGACCCTAAAACTTTCAGCCCCAAAACTGGTGGATGTTTTCGAACTAACGCTCATCCGTACTTGCAAATTAGAGCACTGGTACTGGGGGATATTCCTTTTTTACATGGTAGAGCAAAAATGACTTTGAAATTTTGGTCCAAAACTCCAATTTTTTTTAGGGGGGGTACTGAACATTTTGTGTTTTTTGACCCTAAAACTTTCAGCCTAAAAATGAGGATATTTCTCGAACTAACGCTTATCCGGACTTGTAAATTAGAGCACTGGTACTAGGGGATATTCCCTCTTGACATGGTAGAGCAAAAACGACTTTGATATTTTAGTCCAAAACTCCAATTTTTTTTAGGGGGGTACTGAAAAATTTGTGTTTTTTGACCCAAAAACTTTCAGCCTAAAAATGGTGGATATTTCCCGAACTAATGCTTATCCAGACTTGCAAATTAGAGCACTGGTACTAGGGGATATTCCTTCTTGACATGGTAGAGCAAAAATGACTTTGAAATTTTGGTCCACAACTCCCATTTTTTTTAGGGGGATACTAAAAAATACATGCTTTTTGACCCTAAAACTTTCAGCCCCAAAACTGGTGGATGTTTCCCGAACTAACGCTTATCCGGATTTGCAAATTAGAGCACTGGTACTAGGGGATATTCCCTCTTGACATGGTAGAGCAAAAACGACTTTGAAATTTTGGTCCAAAACTCCAATTTTTTTTAGGAGGGTACTAAAAAATACATGCTTTTTGTCCCTCAAACTTTCAGCCCCAAAACTTGTGGATGTTTCCTGAACTAACGCTCATCCGGACTTGCAAATTAGAGCACTGGTACTGGGGGATATTCCCTCTTGACATGGTAGAGCAAAAACGACTTTGAAATTTTAGTCCAAAACTCCCATTTTTTTGGGGGGGGTACTAAAAAATATGTACTTTTTGACCCTAAAATTTTCAGCCCCAAAACTGGTGGATGTTTCCCGAACTAACGCTCATCCCGACTTGCAAATTAGAGCACTGGTACTGGGGGATATTCCCTCTTGACATGGTAGAGCAAAAACGACTTCGAAATTTTGGTCCAAAACTCCAATTTTTTTTAGGGGGGTACTGAAAAATTTGTGTTTTTTGACCCTCAAACTTTCAGCCTAAAAATGCGGATATTTCTGGAACTAACGCTTATCCGGACTTGCAAATTAGAGCACTGGTACTAGGGGATATTCCCTCTTGACATGGTAGAGCAAAAACGACTTTGAAATTTTGGTCCAAAACTCCAATTTTTTTTAGGGGGGTACTGTAAAACTTGTGCTTTTTGACCCTAAAACTTTCAGCCCCAAAACTGGTGGATGTTTCCCGAACTAACGCTCATCCGGATTTGCAAATTAGAGCAATGGTACTGGGGGATATTCCCTCTTGACATGGTAGAGCAAAAACGACTTTGAAATTTTAGTCCAAAACTCCAATTTTTTTTAGGAGGGTACTAAAAAATACATGCTTTTTGACCCTAAAACTTTCAGCCCCAAAACTTGTGGATGTTTCCCGAACTAACGCTCATCCGGACTTGCAAATTAGAGCACTGGTACTGGGGGATATTCCCTCTTTGACATGGTAGAGCAAAAAAGACTTTGAAATTTTAGTCCAAAACTCCCATTTTTTTTAGGGGGGTACTAAAAAATATGTACTTTTTGACCCTAAAACTTTCAGCCCCAAAACTGGTGGATGTTTTCGAACTAACGCTCATCCGGACTTGCAAATTAGAGCACTGGTACTGGGGGATATTCCTTTTTTACATGGTAGAGCAAAAATGACTTTGAAATTTTGGTCCAAAACTCCAATTTTTTTTAGGGGGGGTACTGAACATTTTGTGTTTTTTGACCCTAAAACTTTCAGCCTAAAAATGAGGATATTTCTCGAACTAACGCTTATCCGGACTTGTAAATTAGAGCACTGGTACTAGGGGATGTTCCCTCTTGACATGGTAGAGCAAAAACGACTTTGAAATTTTGGTCCAAAACTCCCATTTTTTTTAGGGGGGTACTAAAAAATATGTACTTTTTGACCCTAAAACTTTCAGCCCCAAAACTGGTGGATGTTTCCCGAACTAACGCTCATCCGGACTAGCAAATTAGAGCACTGGTACTGGGGGATATTCCCTCTTTACATGGTAGAGCAAAAATGACTTTGAAATTTTGGTCCACAACTCCAATTTTTTTAAGGGGGGTACTGAAAAATTTGTGTTTTTTGACCCTTAAACTTTCAGCCTAAAAATGCGGATATTTCTCGAACTAACACTTATCAGGACTTGCAAATTAGAGCACTGGTACTAGGGGATATTCCCTCTTGACATGGTACAGCAAAAACGACTTTGAAATTTTGGTCCACAACTCCCATTTTTTTTAGGGGGGTACTAAAAAATACATGCTTTTTGACCCTCAAACTTTCAGCCCCAAAACTTGTGGATGTTTCCCGAACTAACGCTCATCCGGACTTGCAAATTAGAGCACTGGTACTGGGGGATATTCCCTCTTGACATGGTAGAGCAAAAACGACTTTGAAATTTTAGTCCAAAACTCCCATTTTTTTTAGGGGGGTACTAAAAAATATGTACTTTTTGACCCTAAAACTTTCAGCCCCAAAACTTGTGGATGTTTCCCGAACTAACGCTCATCCGGACTTGCAAATTAGAGCACTGGTACTGGGGGATATTCCCTCTTTGACATGGTAGAGCAAAAAAGACTTTGAAATTTTGGTCCAAAACTCAAATTTTTTTTAGGGGGGGTACTGAACATTTTGTGTTTTTTGACCCTAAAACTTTCAGCCTAAAAATGAGGATATTTCTCGAAGTAACGCTTATCCGGACTTGTAAATTAGAGCACTTGTACTAGGGGATATTCCCTCTTGACATGGTAGAGCAAAAACGACTTTGATATTTTAGTCCAAAACTCCAATTTTTTTTAGGGGGGTACTGAAAAATTTGTGTTTTTTGACCCAAAAACTTTCAGCCTAAAAATGGTGGATATTTCCCGAACTAATGCTTATCCAGACTTGCAAATTAGAGCACTGGTACTAGGGGATATTCCCTCTTGACATGGTAGAGCAAAAATGACTTTGAAATTTTGGTCCACAACTCCCATTTTTTTTAGGGGGATACTAAAAAATACATGCTTTTTGACCCTAAAACTTTCAGCCCCAAAACTGGTGGATGTTTCCCGAACTAACGCTCATCCGGACTTGCAAATTAGAGCACTGGTACTGGGGGATATTCCTTCTTTACATGGTAGAGCAAAAACGACTTTGAAATTTTGGTCCAAAACTCCAATTTTTTTTAGGGGGGGTACTGAAAATTTTGTGTTTTTTGACCCTAAAACTTTCAGCCTAAAAATGCGGATATTTCTGGAACTAACGCTCATCCGGACTTGCAAATTAGAGCACTGGTACTAGGGGATATTCCCTCTTGACATGGTAGAGCAAAAACGACTTTGAAATTTTAGTCCAAAACTCCCATTTTTTTTAGGGGGGTACTAAAAAATATATACTTTTTGACCCTAAAATTTTCAGCCCCAAAACTGGTGGATGTTTCCCGAACTAACGCTCATCCGGACTTGCAAATTAGAGCACTGGTACTGGGGGATATTCCCTCTTGACATGGTAGAGCAAAAACGACTTCGAAATTTTGGTCCAAAACTCCAATTTTTTTTAGGGGGGTACTGTAAAACTTGTGCTTTTTGACCCTAAAACTTTCAGCCCCAAAACTGGTGGATGTTTCCCGAACTAACGCTCATCCGGATTTGCAAATTAGAGCAATGGTACTGGGGGATATTCCCTCTTGACATGGTAGAGCAAAAACGACTTTGAAATTTTAGTCCAAAACTCCAATTTTTTTTAGGAGGGTACTAAAAAATACATGCTTTTTGACCCTAAAACTTTCAGCCCCAAAACTTGTGGATGTTTCCCGAACTAACGCTCATCCGGACTTGCAAATTAGAGCACTGGTACTGGGGGATATTCCCTCTTTGACATGGTAGAGCAAAAAAGACTTTGAAATTTTAGTCCAAAACTCCCATTTTTTTTAGGGGGGTACTAAAAAATATGTACTTTTTGACCCTAAAACTTTCAGCCCCAAAACTGGTGGATGTTTTCGAACTAACGCTCATCCGTACTTGCAAATTAGAGCACTGGTACTGGGGGATATTCCTTTTTTACATGGTAGAGCAAAAATGACTTTGAAATTTTGGTCCAAAACTCCAATTTTTTTTAGGGGGGGTACTGAACATTTTGTGTTTTTTGACCCTAAAACTTTCAGCCTAAAAATGAGGATATTTCTCGAACTAACGCTTATCCGGACTTGTAAATTAGAGCACTGGTACTAGGGGATGTTCCCTCTTGACATGGTAGAGCAAAAACGACTTTGAAATTTTGGTCCAAAACTCCCATTTTTTTTAGGGGGGTACTAAAAAATATGTACTTTTTGACCCTAAAACTTTCAGCCCCAAAACTGGTGGATGTTTCCCGAACTAACGCTCATCCGGACTAGCAAATTAGAGCACTGGTACTGGGGGATATTCCCTCTTTACATGGTAGAGCAAAAATGACTTTGAAATTTTGGTCCACAACTCCAATTTTTTTAAGGGGGGTACTGAAAAATTTGTGTTTTTTGACCCTTAAACTTTCAGCCTAAAAATGCGGATATTTCTCGAACTAACACTTATCAGGACTTGCAAATTAGAGCACTGGTACTAGGGGATATTCCCTCTTGACATGGTACAGCAAAAACGACTTTGAAATTTTGGTCCAAAACTCCCATTTTTTTTAGGGGGGTACTAAAAAATACATGCTTTTTGACCCTCAAACTTTCAGCCCCAAAACTTGTGGATGTTTCCCGAACTAACGCTCATCCGGACTTGCAAATTAGAGCACTGGTACTGGGGGATATTCCCTCTTGACATGGTAGAGCAAAAACGACTTTGAAATTTTAGTCCAAAACTCCCATTTTTTTTAGGGGGGTACTAAAAAATATGTACTTTTTGACCCTAAAACTTTCAGCCCCAAAACTTGTGGATGTTTCCCGAACTAACGCTCATCCGGACTTGCAAATTAGAGCACTGGTACTGGGGGATATTCCCTCTTTGACATGGTAGAGCAAAAAAGACTTTGAAATTTTGGTCCAAAACTCAAATTTTTTTTAGGGGGGGTACTGAACATTTTGTGTTTTTTGACCCTAAAACTTTCAGCCTAAAAATGAGGATATTTCTCGAAGTAACGCTTATCCGGACTTGTAAATTAGAGCACTGGTACTAGGGGATATTCCCTCTTGACATGGTAGAGCAAAAACGACTTTGATATTTTAGTCCAAAACTCCAATTTTTTTTAGGGGGATACTAAAAAATACATGCTTTTTGACCCTAAAACTTTCAGCCCCAAAACTGGTGGATGTTTCCCGAACTAACGCTCATCCGGACTTGCAAATTAGAGCACTGGTACTGGGGGATATTCCTTCTTTACATGGTAGAGCAAAAACGACTTTGAAATTTTGGTCCAAAACTCCAATTTTTTTTAGGGGGGTACTGAAAAATTTGTGTTTTTTGACCCAAAAACTTTCAGCCTAAAAATGGTGGATATTTCCCGAACTAATGCTTATCCAGACTTGCAAATTAGAGCACTGGTACTAGGGGATATTCCCTCTTGACATGGTAGAGCAAAAATGACTTTGAAATTTTGGTCCACAACTCCCATTTTTTTTAGGGGGATACTAAAAAATACATGCTTTTTGACCCTAAAACTTTCAGCCCCAAAACTTGTGGATGTTTCCCGAACTAACGCTCATCCGGACTTGCAAATTAGAGCACTGGTACTAGGGGATATTCCTTCTTTACATGGTAGAGCAAAAACGACTTTGAAATTTTGGTCCAAAACTCCAATTTTTTTTAGGGGGGGTACTGAAAATTTTGTGTTTTTTGACCCTAAAACTTTCAGCCTAAAAATGCGGATATTTCTGGAACTAACGCTCATCCGGACTTGCAAATTAGAGCACTGGTACTAGGGGATATTCCCTCTTGACATGGTAGAGCAAAAACGACTTTGAAATTTTAGTCCAAAACTCCCATTTTTTTTAGGGGGGTACTAAAAAATATATACTTTTTGACCCTAAAATTTTCAGCCCCAAAACTGGTGGATGTTTCCCGAACTAACGCTCATCCGGACTTGCAAATTAGAGCACTGGTACTGGGGGATATTCCCTCTTGACATGGTAGAGCAAAAACGACTTCGAAATTTTGGTCCAAAACTCCAATTTTTTTTAGGGGGGTACTGAAAAATTTGTGTTTTTTGACCCTCAAACTTTCAGCCTAAAAATGCGGATATTTCTGGAACTAACGCTTATCCGGACTTGCAAATTAGAGCACTGGTACTAGGGGATATTCCCTCTTGACATGGTACAGCAAAAACGACTTTGAAATTTTGGTCCAAAACTCCAATTTTTTTTAGGGGGGTACTGTAAAATTTGTGCTTTTTGACCCTAAAACTTTCAGCCCCAAAACTGGTGGATGTTTCCCGAACTAACGCTCATCCGGATTTGCAAATTAGAGCAATGGTACTGGGGGATATTCCCTCTTGACATGGTAGAGCAAAAACGACTTTGAAATTTTAGTCCAAAACTCCAATTTTTTTTAGGAGGGTACTAAAAAATACATGCTTTTTGACCCTAAAACTTTCAGCCCCAAAACTTGTGGATGTTTCCCGAACTAACGCTCATCCGTACTTGCAAATTAGAGCACTGGTACTGGGGGATATTCCTTTTTTACATGGTAGAGCAAAAACGACTCTGATATTTTAGTCCAAAACTCCAATTTTTTTTAGGGGGGTACTGAAAAATTTGTGTTTTTTTACCGAAAAACTTTCAGCCTAAAAATGGTGGATATTTCCCGAACTAATGCTTATCCAGACTTGCAAATTAGAGCACTGGTACTAGGGGATATTCCCTCTTGACATGGTAGAGCAAAAATGACTTTGAAATTTTGGTCCACAACTCCCATTTTTTTTAGGGGGATACTAAAAAATACATGCTTTTTGACCCTAAAACTTTCAGCCCCAAAACTGGTGGATGTTTCCCGAACTAACGCTCATCCGTACTTGCAAATTAGAGCACTGGTACTGGGGGATATTCCTTCTTTACATGGTAGAGCAAAAACGACTTTGAAATTTTGGTCCAAAACTCCAATTTTTTTTAGGGGGGGTACTGAAAATTTTGTGTTTTTTGACCCTAAAACTTTCAGCCTAAAAATGCGGATATTTCTGGAACTAACGCTCATCCGGACTTGCAAATTAGAGCACTGGTACTAGGGGATATTCCCTCTTGACATGGTAGAGCAAAAACGACTTTGAAATTTTAGTCCAAAACTCCCATTTTTTTTAGGGGGGTACTAAAAAATATATACTTTTTGACCCTAAAATTTTCAGCCCCAAAACTGGTGGATGTTTCCCGAACTAACGCTCATCCGGACTTGCAAATTAGAGCACTGGTACTGGGGGATATTCCCTCTTGACATGGTAGAGCAAAAACGACTTCGAAATTTTGGTCCAAAACTCCAATTTTTTTTAGGGGGGTACTGAAAAATTTGTGTTTTTTGACCCTCAAACTTTCAGCCTAAAAATGCGGATATTTCTGGAACTAACGCTTATCCGGACTTGCAAATTAGAGCACTGGTACTAGGGGATATTCCCTCTTGACATGGTAGAGCAAAAACGACTTTGAAATTTTGGTCCAAAACTCCAATTTTTTTTAGGGGGGTACTGTAAAATTTGTGCTTTTTGACCCTAAAACTTTCAGCCCCAAAACTGGTGGATGTTTCCCGAACTAACGCTCATCCGGATTTGCAAATTAGAGCACTGGTACTGGGGGATATTCCCTCTTGACATGGTAGAGCAAAAACGACTTTGAAATTTTAGTCCAAAACTCCAATTTTTTTTAGGAGGGTACTAAAAAATACATGCTTTTTGACCCTAAAACTTTCAGCCCCAAAACTTGTGGATGTTTCCCGAACTAACGCTCATCCGTACTTGCAAATTAGAGCACTGGTACTGGGGGATATTCCTTTTTTACATGGTAGAGCAAAAATGACTTTGAAATTTTGGTCCAAAACTCCAATTTTTTTTAGGGGGGGTACTGAACATTTTGTGTTTTTTGACCCTAAAACTTTCAGCCTAAAAATGAGGATATTTCTCGAACTAACGCTTATCCGGACTTGTAAATTAGAGCACTGGTACTAGGGGATGTTCCCTCTTGACATGGTAGAGCAAAAACGACTTTGAAATTTTGGTCCAAAACTCCCATTTTTTTTAGGGGGGTACTAAAAAATATGTACTTTTTGACCCTAAAACTTTCAGCCCCAAAACTGGTGGATGTTTCCCGAACTAACGCTCATCCGGACTAGCAAATTAGAGCAATGGTACTGGGGGATATTCCCTCTTTACATGGTAGAGCAAAAATGACTTTGAAATTTTGGTCCAAAACTCCAATTTTTTTAAGGGGGGGTACTGAAAAATTTGTGTTTTTTGACCCTTAAACTTTCAGCCTAAAAATGCGGATATTTCTCGAACTAACACTTATCAGGACTTGCAAATTAGAGCACTGGTACTAGGGGATATTCCCTCTTGACATGGTACAGCAAAAACGACTTTGAAATTTTGGTCCAAAACTCCAATTTTTTTTAGGGGGGTACTGTAAAATTTGTGCTTTTTGACCCTAAAACTTTCAGCCCCAAAACTGGTGGATGTTTCCCGAACTAACGCTCATCCGGATTTGCAAATTAGAGCAATGGTACTGGGGGATATTCCCTCTTGACATGGTAGAGCAAAAACGACTTTGAAATTTTAGTCCAAAACTCCAATTTTTTTTAGGAGGGTACTAAAAAATACATGCTTTTTGACCCTAAAACTTTCAGCCCCAAAACTTGTGGATGTTTCCCGAACTAACGCTCATCCGTACTTGCAAATTAGAGCACTGGTACTGGGGGATATTCCTTTTTTACATGGTAGAGCAAAAACGACTCTGATATTTTAGTCCAAAACTCCAATTTTTTTTAGGGGGGTACTGAAAAATTTGTGTTTTTTGACCGAAAAACTTTCAGCCTAAAAATGGTGGATATTTCCCGAACTAATGCTTATCCAGACTTGCAAATTAGAGCACTGGTACTAGGGGATATTCCCTCTTGACATGGTAGAGCAAAAATGACTTTGAAATTTTGGTCCACAACTCCCATTTTTTTTAGGGGGATACTAAAAAATACATGCTTTTTGACCCTAAAACTTTCAGCCCCAAAACTGGTGGATGTTTCCCGAACTAACGCTCATCCGTACTTGCAAATTAGAGCACTGGTACTGGGGGATATTCCTTCTTTACATGGTAGAGCAAAAACGACTTTGAAATTTTGGTCCAAAACTCCAATTTTTTTTAGGGGGGGTACTGAAAATTTTGTGTTTTTTGACCCTAAAACTTTCAGCCTAAAAATGCGGATATTTCTGGAACTAACGCTCATCCGGACTTGCAAATTAGAGCACTGGTACTAGGGGATATTCCCTCTTGACATGGTAGAGCAAAAACGACTTTGAAATTTTAGTCCAAAACTCCCATTTTTTTTAGGGGGGTACTAAAAAATATATACTTTTTGACCCTAAAATTTTCAGCCCCAAAACTGGTGGATGTTTCCCGAACTAACGCTCATCCGGACTTGCAAATTAGAGCACTGGTACTGGGGGATATTCCCTCTTGACATGGTAGAGCAAAAACGACTTCGAAATTTTGGTCCAAAACTCCAATTTTTTTTAGGGGGGTACTGAAAAATTTGTGTTTTTTGACCCTCAAACTTTCAGCCTAAAAATGCGGATATTTCTGGAACTAACGCTTATCCGGACTTGCAAATTAGAGCACTGGTACTAGGGGATATTCCCTCTTGACATGGTAGAGCAAAAACGACTTTGAAATTTTGGTCCAAAACTCCAATTTTTTTTAGGGGGGTACTGTAAAATTTGTGCTTTTTGACCCTAAAACTTTCAGCCCCAAAACTGGTGGATGTTTCCCGAACTAACGCTCATCCGGATTTGCAAATTAGAGCAATGGTACTGGGGGATATTCCCTCTTGACATGGTAGAGCAAAAACGACTTTGAAATTTTAGTCCAAAACTCCAATTTTTTTTAGGAGGGTACTAAAAAATACATGCTTTTTGACCCTAAAACTTTCAGCCCCAAAACTTGTGGATGTTTCCCGAACTAACGCTCATCCGTACTTGCAAATTAGAGCACTGGTACTGGGGGATATTCCTTTTTTACATGGTAGAGCAAAAATGACTTTGAAATTTTGGTCCAAAACTCCAATTTTTTTTAGGGGGGGTACTGAACATTTTGTGTTTTTTGACCCTAAAACTTTCAGCCTAAAAATGAGGATATTTCTCGAACTAACGCTTATCCGGACTTGTAAATTAGAGCACTGGTACTAGGGGATGTTCCCTCTTGACATGGTAGAGCAAAAACGACTTTGAAATTTTGGTCCAAAACTCCCATTTTTTTTAGGGGGGTACTAAAAAATATGTACTTTTTGACCCTAAAACTTTCAGCCCCAAAACTGGTGGATGTTTCCCGAACTAACGCTCATCCGGACTAGCAAATTAGAGCAATGGTACTGGGGGATATTCCCTCTTTACATGGTAGAGCAAAAATGACTTTGAAATTTTGGTCCAAAACTCCAATTTTTTTAAGGGGGGGTACTGAAAAATTTGTGTTTTTTGACCCTTAAACTTTCAGCCTAAAAATGCGGATATTTCTCGAACTAACACTTATCAGGACTTGCAAATTAGAGCACTGGTACTAGGGGATATTCCCTCTTGACATGGTACAGCAAAAACGACTTTGAAATTTTGGTCCAAAACTCCCATTTTTTTTAGGGGGGTACTAAAAAATACATGCTTTTTGACCCTCAAACTTTCAGCCCCAAAACTTGTGGATGTTTCCCGAACTAACGCTCATCCGGACTTGCAAATTAGAGCACTGGTACTGGGGGATATTCCCTCTTGACATGGTAGAGCAAAAACGACTTTGAAATTTTAGTCCAAAACTCCCATTTTTTTTAGGGGGGTACTAAAAAATATGTACTTTTTGACCCTAAAACTTTCAGCCCCAAAACTTGTGGATGTTTCCCGAACTAACGCTCATCCGGACTTGCAAATTAGAGCACTGGTACTGGGGGATATTCCCTCTTTGACATGGTAGAGCAAAAAAGACTTTGAAATTTTAGTCCAAAACTCCCATTTTTTTTAGGGGGGTACTAAAAAATATGTACTTTTTGACCCTAAAACTTTCAGCCCCAAAACTGGTGGATGTTTTCGAACTAACGCTCATCCGTACTTGCAAATTAGAGCACTGGTACTGGGGGATATTCCTTTTTTACATGGTAGAGCAAAAATGACTTTGAAATTTTGGTCCAAAACTCAAATTTTTTTTAGGGGGGGTACTGAACATTTTGTGTTTTTTGACCCTAAAACTTTCAGCCTAAAAATGAGGATATTTCTCGAACTAACGCTTATCCGGACTTGTAAATTAGAGCACTGGTACTAGGGGATATTCCCTCTTGACATGGTAGAGCAAAAACGACTTTGATATTTTAGTCCAAAACTCCAATTTTTTTTAGGGGGGTACTGAAAAATTTGTGTTTTTTGACCCAAAAACTTTCAGCCTAAAAATGGTGGATATTTCCCGAACTAATGCTTATCCAGACTTGCAAATTAGAGCACTGGTACTAGGGGATATTCCCTCTTGACATGGTAGAGCAAAAATGACTTTGAAATTTTGGTCCACAACTCCCATTTTTTTTAGGGGGATACTAAAAAATACATGCTTTTTGACCCTAAAACTTTCAGCCCCAAAACTGGTGGATGTTTCCCGAACTAACGCTCATCCGGACTTGCAAATTAGAGCACTGGTACTGGGGGATATTCCTTCTTTGCATGGTAGAGCAAAAAGGACTTTGAAATTTTGGTCCAAAACTCCAATTTTTTTTAGGGGGGGTACTGAAAATTTTGTGTTTTTTGACCCTAAAACTTTCAGCCTAAAAATGCGGATATTTCTCGAACTAACGCTCATCCGGACTTGCAAATTAGAGCACTGGTACTAGGGGATATTCCCTCTTGACATGGTAGAGCAAAAACGACTTTGAAATTTTAGTCCGAAACTCCCATTTTTTTTAGGGGGGTACTAAAAAATATATACTTTTTGACCCTAAAACTTTCAGCCCCAAAACTGGTGGATGTTTTCGAACTAACGCTCATCCGGACTTGCAAATTAGAGCACTGGTACTGGGGGATATTCCTTTTTTACATGGTAGAGCAAAAATGACTTTGAAATTTTGGTCCAAAACTCCAATTTTTTTTAGGGGGGGTACTGAACATTTTTGTGTTTTTTGACCCTAAAACTTTAAGCCTAAAAATGCGGATATTTCTCGAACTAACGCTTATTCGGACTTGTAAATTAGAGCACTGGTACTAGGGGATATTCCCTCTTGACATGGTAGAGCAAAAACGACTTTGAAATTTTAGTCCAAAACTCCCATTTTTTTTAGGGGGGTACTAAAAAATATGTACTTTTTGACCCTAAAACTTTCAGCCCCAAAACTTGTGTATGTTTCCCGAACTAACGCTCATCCGGACTTGCAAATTAGAGCACTGGTACTGGGGGATATTCCCTCTTTGACATGGTAGAGCAAAAAAGACTTTGAAATTTTAGTCCAAAACTCCCATTTTTTTTAGGGGGGTACTAAAAAATATGTACTTTTTGACCCTAAAACTTTCAGCCCCAAAACTGGTGGATGTTTCCGGAACTAACACTCATCCGGACTAGCAAATTAGAGCACTGGTACTGGGGGATATTCCTTTTTTACATGGTAGAGCAAAAATGACTTTGAAATTTTGGTCCAAAACTCCAATTTTTTTTAGGGGGGTACTGAAAACTTTGTGTTTTTTTACCCTAAAACTTTCAGCCTAAAAATGCGGATATTTCTCGAACTAACGCTTATCCGGACTTGCAAATTAGAGCACTGGTACTAGGGGATATTCCCTCTTGACATGGTAGAGCAAAAACGACTTTGAAGTTTTGGTCCAAAACTCCAATTTTTTTTAGAGGGGTACTAAAAAATACATGCTTTTTGACCCTCAAACTTTCAGCCCCAAAACTTGTGGATGTTTCCTGAACTAACGCTCATCCGGACTTGCAAATTAGAGCACTGGTACTGGGGGATATTCCCTCTTGACATGGTAGAGCAAAAACGACTTTGAAATTTTAGTCCAAAACTCCCATTTTTTTTAGGGGGGTACTAAAAAATATGTACTTTTTGACCCTAAAATTTTCAGCCCCAAAACTGGTGGATGTTTCCCGAACTAACGCTCATCCGGACTTGCAAATTAGAGCACTGGTACTGGGGGATATTCCCTCTTGACATGGTAGAGCAAAAACGACTTCGAAATTTTGGTCCAAAACTCCAATTTTTTTTAGGGGGGTACTGAAAAATTTGTGTTTTTTGACCCTCAAACTTTCAGCCTAAAAATGCGGATATTTCTGGAACTAACGCTCATCCGGACTTGCAAATTATAGCACTGGTACTAGGGGATATTCCCTCTTGACATGGTAGAGCAAAAACGACTTTGAAATTTTGGTCCAAAACTCCAATTTTTTTTAGGGGGGTACTGTAAAATTTGTGCTTTTTGACCCTAAAACTTTCAGCCCCAAAACTGGTGGATGTTTCCCGAACTAACGCTCATCCGGATTTGCAAATTAGAGCAATGGTACTGGGGGATATTCCCTCTTGACATGGTAGAGCAAAAACGACTTTGAAATTTTAGTCCAAAACTCCAATTTTTTTTAGGAGGGTACTAAAAAATACATGCTTTTTGACCCTAAAACTTTCAGCCCCAAAACTGGTGGATGTTTCCCGAACTAACGCTCATCCGGACTTGCAAATTAGAGCACTGGTACTGGGGGATATTCCCTCTTTGACATGGTAGAGCAAAAAAGACTTTGAAATTTTAGTCCAAAACTCCCATTTTTTTTAGGGGGGTACTAAAAAATATGTACTTTTTGACCCTAAAACTTTCAGCCCCAAAACTGGTGGATGTTTTCGAACTAACGCTCATCCGGACTTGCAAATTAGAGCACTGGTACTGGGGGATATTCCTTTTTTACATGGTAGAGCAAAAATGACTTTGAAATTTTGGTCCAAAACTCCAATTTTTTTTAGGGGGGGTACTGAACATTTTGTGTTTTTTGACCCTAAAACTTTCAGCCTAAAAATGCGGATATTTCTCGAACTAACGCTTATCCGGACTTGTAAATTAGAGCACTGGTACTAGGGGATATTCCCTCTTGACATGGTAGAGCAAAAACGACTTTGATATTTTAGTCCAAAACTCCCATTTTTTTTAGGGGGGTACTAAAAAATATGTACTTTTTGACCCTAAAACTTTCAGCCCCAAAACTGGTGGATGTTTCCCGAACTAACACTCATCCGGACTAGCAAATTAGAGCACTGGTACTGGGGGATATTCCTTCTTTACATGGTAGAGCAAAAATGACTTTGAAATTTTGGTCCAAAACTCCAATTTTTTTTAGAGGGGTACTGAAAACTTTGTGTTTTTTTACCCTAAAACTTTCAGCCTAAAAATGCGGATATTTCTCGAACTAACGCTTATCCGGACTTGCAAATTAGAGCACTGGTACTAGGGGATATTCCCTCTTGACATGGTAGAGCAAAAACGACTTTGAAATTTTGGTCCAAAACTCCAATTTTTTTTAGGGGGGTACTAAAAAATACATGCTTTTTGACCCTCAAACTTTCAACCCCAAAACTTGTGGATGTTTCCTGAACTAACGCTCATCCGGACTTGCAAATTAGAGCACTGGTACTGGGGGATATTCCCTCTTGACATGGTAGAGCAAAAACGACTTTGAAATTTTAGTCCAAAACTCCCATTTTTTTTAGGGGGGTACTAAAAAATATGTACTTTTTGACCCTAAAATTTTCAGCCCCAAAACTGGTGGATGTTTCCCGAACTAACGCTCATCCGGACTTGCAAATTAGAGCACTGGTACTGGGGGATATTCCCTCTTGACATGGTAGAGCAAAAACGACTTCGAAATTTTGGTCCAAAACTCCAATTTTTTTTAGGGGGGTACTGAAAAATTTGTGTTTTTTGACCCTCAAACTTTCAGCCTAAAAATGCGGATATTTCTGGAACTAACGCTTATCCGGACTTGCAAATTAGAGCACTGGTACTAGGGGATATTCCCTCTTGACATGGTAAAGCAAAACGACTTTGAAATTTTGGTCCAAAACTCCAATTTTTTTTAGGGGGGTACTGTAAAATTTGTGCTTTTTGACCCTAAAACTTTCAGCCCCAAAACTGGTGGATGTTTCCCGAACTAACGCTCATCCGGATTTGCAAATTAGAGCAATGGTACTGGGGGATATTCCCTCTTGACATGGTAGAGCAAAAACGACTTTGAAATTTTAGTCCAAAACTCCCATTTTTTTTAGGGGGGTACTAAAAAATACATGCTTTTTGACCCTCAAACTTTCAGCCCCAAAACTTGTGGATGTTTCCCAAACTAACGCTCATCCGGACTTGCAAATTAGAGCACTGGTACTGGGGGATATTCCCTCTTTGACATGGTAGAGCAAAAAAGACTTTGAAATTTTAGTCCAAAACTCCCATTTTTTTTAGGGGGGTACTAAAAAATATGTACTTTTTGACCCTAAAACTTTCAGCCCCAAAACTGGTGGATGTTTTCGAACTAACGCTCATCCGTACTTGCAAATTAGAGCACTGGTACTGGGGGATATTCCTTTTTTACATGGTAGAGCAAAAATGACTTTGAAATTTTGGTCCAAAACTCCAATTTTTTTTAGGGGGGGTACTGAACATTTTGTGTTTTTTGACCCTAAAACTTTCAGCCTAAAAATGCGGATATTTCTCGAACTAACGCTTATCCGGACTTGTAAATTAGAGCACTGGTACTAGGGGATATTCCCTCTTGACATGGTAGAGCAAAAACGACTTTGATATTTTAGTCCAAAACTCCAATTTTTTTTAGGGGGGTACTGAAAAATTTGTGTTTTTTGACCCAAAAACTTTCAGCCTAAAAATGGTGGATATTTCCCGAACTAACGCTTATCCAGACTTGCAAATTAGAGCACTGGTACTAGGGGATATTCCCTCTTGACATGGTAGAGCAAAAATGACTTTGAAATTTTGGTCCACAACTCCCATTTTTTTTAGGGGGATACTAAAAAATACATGCTTTTTGACCCTAAAACTTTCAGCCCCAAAACTTGTGGATGTTTCCCGAACTAACGCTCATCCGGACTTGCAAATTAGAGCACTGGTACTGGGGGATATTCCCTCTTTACATGGTAGAGCAAAAATGACTTTGAAATTTTGGTCCACAACTCCCATTTTTTTTAGGGGGATACTAAAAAATACATGCTTTTTGACCCTCAAACTTTCAGCCCCAAAACTTGTGGATTTTTCCCAAACTAACGCTCATCCGGACTTGCAAATTAGAGCACTGGTACTAGGGGATATTCCCTCTTGACATGGTAGAGCAAAAATGACTTTGAAATTTTAGTCCACAACTCCCATTTTTTTTAGGGGGATACTAAAAAATACATGCTTTTTGACCCTCAAACTTTCAGCCCCAAAACTTGTGGATTTTTCCCGAACTAATGCTCATCCGGACTTGCAAATTAAAGCACTAGTACTAGGGGATATTCCCTCTTGACATGGTAGAGCAAAAACGACTTTGAAATTTTAGTCCAAAACTCCCATTTTTTTTAGGGGGGTACTAAAAAATATGTACTTTTTGACCCTAAAACTTTCAGCCCCAAAACTGGTCGATGTTTCCCGAACTAACACTCATCCGGACTAGCAAATTAGAGCACTGGTACTGGGGGATATTCCTTCTTTACATGGTAGAGCAAAAATGACTTTGAAATTTTGGTCCAAAACTCCAATTTTTTTTAGGGGGGGTACTGAAAACTTTGTGTTTTTTGACCCTAAAACTTTCAGCCTAAAAATGCGGATATTTCTCGAACTAACGCTTATCCGGACTTGCAAATTAGAGCACTGGTACTGGGGGATATTCCCTCTTGACATGGTAGAGCCAAAACGACTTCGAAATTTTGGTCCAAAACTCCAATTTTTTTTAGGGGGGTACTGAAAAATTTGTGTTTTTTGACCCTCAAACTTTCAGCCTAAAAATGCGGATATTTCTGGAACTAACGCTCATCCGGACTTGCAAATTATAGCACTGGTACTAGGGGATATTCCCTCTTGACATGGTAGAGCAAAAACGACTTTGAAATTTTGGTCCAAAACTCCAATTTTTTTTAGGGGGGTACTGTAAAATTTGTGCTTTTTGACCCTAAAACTTTCAGCCCCAAAACTGGTGGATGTTTCTCGAACTAACGCTCATCCGGATTTGCAAATTAGAGCAATGGTACTGGGGGATATTCCCTCTTGACATGGTAGAGCAAAAACGACTTTGAAATTTTAGTCCAAAACTCCAATTTTTTTTAGGAGGGTACTAAAAAATACATGCTTTTTGACCCTAAAACTTTCAGCCCCAAAACTTGTGGATGTTTCCCGAACTAACGCTCATCCGGACTTGCAAATTAGAGCACTGGTACTGGGGGATATTCCCTCTTTGACATGGTAGAGCAAAAAAGACTTTGAAATTTTAGTCCAAAACTCCCATTTTTTTTAGGGCGGTACTAAAAAATATGTACTTTTTGACCCTAAAACTTTCAGCCCCAAAACTGGTGGATGTTTTCGAACTAACGCTCATCCGTACTTGCAAATTAGAGCACTGGTACTGGGGGATATTCCTTTTTTACATGGTAGAGCAAAAATGACTTTCAAATTTTGGTCCAAAACTCCAATTTTTTTTAGGGGGGGTACTGAACATTTTGTGTTTTTTGACCCTAAAACTTTCAGCCTAAAAATGCGGATATTTCTCGAACTAACGCTTATCCGGACTTGTAAATTAGAGCACTGGTACTAGGGGATATTCCCTCTTGACATGGTAGAGCAAAAACGACTTTGATATTTTAGTCCAAAACTCCCATTTTTTTTAGGGGGGTACTAAAAAATATGTACTTTTTGACCCTAAAACTTTCAGCCCCAAAACTGGTGGATGTTTCCCGAACTAACACTCATCCGGACTAGCAAATTAGAGCACTGGTACTGGGGGATATTCCTTCTTTACATGGTAGAGCAAAAATGACTTTGAAATTTTGGTCCAAAACTCCAATTTTTTTTAGAGGGGTACTGAAAACTTTGTGTTTTTTTACCCTAAAACTTTCAGCCTAAAAATGCGGATATTTCTCGAACTAACGCTTATCCGGACTTGCAAATTAGAGCACTGGTACTAGGGGATATTCCCTCTTGACATGGTAGAGCAAAAACGACTTTGAAATTTTGGTCCAAAACTCCAATTTTTTTTAGGGGGGTACTAAAAAATACATGCTTTTTGACCCTCAAACTTTCAACCCCAAAACTTGTGGATGTTTCCTGAACTAACGCTCATCCGGACTTGCAAATTAGAGCACTGGTACTGGGGGATATTCCCTCTTGACATGGTAGAGCAAAAACGACTTTGAAATTTTAGTCCAAAACTCCCATTTTTTTTAGGGGGGTACTAAAAAATATGTACTTTTTGACCCTAAAATTTTCAGCCCCAAAACTGGTGGATGTTTCCCGAACTAACGCTCATCCGGACTTGCAAATTAGAGCACTGGTACTGGGGGATATTCCCTCTTGACATGGTAGAGCAAAAACGACTTCGAAATTTTGGTCCAAAACTCCAATTTTTTTTAGGGGGGTACTGAAAAATTTGTGTTTTTTGACCCTCAAACTTTCAGCCTAAAAATGCGGATATTTCTGGAACTAACGCTTATCCGGACTTGCAAATTAGAGCACTGGTACTAGGGGATATTCCCTCTTGACATGGTAAAGCAAAACGACTTTGAAATTTTGGTCCAAAACTCCAATTTTTTTTAGGGGGGTACTGTAAAATTTGTGCTTTTTGACCCTAAAACTTTCAGCCCCAAAACTGGTGGATGTTTCCCGAACTAATGCTCATCCGGATTTGCAAATTAGAGCAATGGTACTGGGGGATATTCCCTCTTGACATGGTAGAGCAAAAACGACTTTGAAATTTTAGTCCAAAACTCCCATTTTTTTTAGGGGGGTACTAAAAAATACATGCTTTTTGACCCTCAAACTTTCAGCCCCAAAACTTGTGGATGTTTCCCAAACTAACGCTCATCCGGACTTCCAAATTAGAGCACTGGTACTGGGGGATATTCCCTCTTTGACATGGTAGAGCAAAAAAGACTTTGAAATTTTAGTCCAAAACTCCCATTTTTTTTAGGGGGGTACTAAAAAATATGTACTTTTTGACCCTAAAACTTTCAGCCCCAAAACTGGTGGATGTTTTCGAACTAACGCTCATCCGTACTTGCAAATTAGAGCACTGGTACTGGGGGATATTCCTTTTTTACATGGTAGAGCAAAAATGACTTTGAAATTTTGGTCCAAAACTCCAATTTTTTTTAGGGGGGGTACTGAACATTTTGTGTTTTTTGACCCTAAAACTTTCAGCCTAAAAATGCGGATATTTCTCGAACTAACGCTTATCCGGACTTGTAAATTAGAGCACTGGTACTAGGGGATATTCCCTCTTGACATGGTAGAGCAAAAACGACTTTGATATTTTAGTCCAAAACTCCAATTTTTTTTAGGGGGGTACTGAAAAATTTGTGTTTTTTGACCCAAAAACTTTCAGCCTAAAAATGGTGGATATTTCCCGAACTAACGCTTATCCAGACTTGCAAATTAGAGCACTGGTACTAGGGGATATTCCCTCTTGACATGGTAGAGCAAAAATGACTTTGAAATTTTGGTCCACAACTCCCATTTTTTTTAGGGGAATACTAAAAAATACATGCTTTTTGACCCTAAAACTTTCAGCCCCAAAACTTGTGGATGTTTCCCGAACTAACGCTCATCCGGACTTGCAAATTAGAGCACTGGTACTGGGGGATATTCCCTCTTTACATGGTAGAGCAAAAATGACTTTGAAATTTTGGTCCACAACTCCCATTTTTTTTAGGGGGATACTAAAAAATACATGCTTTTTGACCCTCAAACTTTCAGCCCCAAAACTTGTGGATTTTTCCCAAACTAACGCTCATCCGGACTTGCAAATTAGAGCACTGGTACTAGGGGATATTCCCTCTTGACATGGTAGAGCAAAAATGACTTTGAAATTTTAGTCCACAACTCCCATTTTTTTTAGGGGGATACTAAAAAATACATGCTTTTTGACCCTCAAACTTTCAGCCCCAAAACTTGTGGATTTTTCCCGAACTAATGCTCATCCGGACTTGCAAATTAAAGCACTAGTACTAGGGGATATTCCCTCTTGACATGGTAGAGCAAAAACGACTTTGAAATTTTAGTCCAAAACTCCCATTTTTTTTAGGGGGGTACTAAAAAATATGTACTTTTTGACCCTAAAACTTTCAGCCCCAAAACTGGTCGATGTTTCCCGAACTAACACTCATCCGGACTAGCAAATTAGAGCACTGGTACGGGGGGATATTCCTTCTTTACATGGTAGAGCAAAAATGACTTTGAAATTTTGGTCCAAAACTCCAATTTTTTTTAGGGGGGGTACTGAAAACTTTGTGTTTTTTGACCCTAAAACTTTCAGCCTAAAAATGCGGATATTTCTCGAACTAACGCTTATCCGGACTTGCAAATTAGAGCACTGGTACTGGGGGATATTCCCTCTTGACATGGTAGAGCAAAAACGACAATGACATTTTGGTCCAAAACTCCAATATTTTTTAGAGGGGTGCTAAAAAATATGTGCTTTTTGACCCTAAAACTTTCAGCCCCAAAACTTGTGGATGTTTCCCGAAATAACGCTTATCCGGATTTGCAAATTAGAGCACTGGTACTGGGGAATATTCCTCTTGACATGGTACAGCAAAAACGACATTGACATTTTGGTCCAAAACTCCCATTGTTTTTAGGGGGGTACTAAAAAATACATGCCTTTTGACCCTAAAACTTTCAGCCCCAAAACTTGTGGATGTTTCCCGAACTAACGCTCATCCAGACTTGCAAATTAGAGCACTGGTACTGGGGGATATTCCCTCTTGACATGGTAGAGCAAAAACGACTTTGACATTTTGGTCCAAAACTCCAATTTTTTTTAGAGGGGTACTAAAAAATATGTGTTTTTTTACCCTAAAACTTTCAGCCTAAAAATGCGGATATTTCCCGAACTAACGCTTATCCGGACATTCAAATTAGAGCACTGGTACTGGGGGATATTCCCTCTTAACATGGTAGAGCAAAAACGACTTTGAAATTTTGGTCCAAAACTCCAATTTTTTTTAAGGGGTACTAAAAAATACATGCTTTTTGACCCTAAAACTTTCAGCCCCAAAACTTGTGGATCTTTCCCGAACTAACGCTCATCCGGACTTGCAAATTAGAGCACTGGTACTGGGGGATATTCCCTCTTTACATGGTAGAGCAAAAATGACTTTGAAATTTTGGTCCACAACTCCCATTTTTTTTAGGGGGATACTAAAAAATACATGCTTTTTGACCCTCAAACTTTCAGCCCCAAAACTTGTGGATTTTTCCCAAACTAACGCTCATCCGGACTTGCAAATTAGAGCACTGGTACTAGGGGATATTCCCTCTTGACATGGTAGAGCAAAAATGACTTTGAAATTTTAGTCCACAACTCCCATTTTTTTTAGGGGGATACTAAAAAATACATGCTTTTTGACCCTAAAACTTTCAGCCCCAAAACTTGTGGATGTTTCCCGAAATAACGCTTATCCGGATTTGCAAATTAGAGCACTGGTACTAGGGGATATTCCCTCTTGACATGGTAGAGCAAAAACGACTTTGACATTTTGGTCCAAAACTCCAATTTTTTTTAGGGGGGTACTAAAAAATACATGCTTTTTGACCCTAAAACTTTCAGCCCCAAAACTGGTGGATGTTTCCCGAACTAACGCTTATCCGGACTTTGACATTTTGGTCCAAAACTCCTACTTTTTTTCTGGGTTACTGTAAAAGTTGTGTTTTTTTGCGCATAAAAGTTTCAGCCGAAAAAATTGTGACTATTTCCCAAACTTACATTTATCCGGACTGGTAAACTAGAGCACTGGTACTGGGGGATATTTCCTCTTGACTGGGTAGAGCGAAAACGACTTTGAAATTTTGGTTCAAAACTTAAATTTGTTTTCGGGGGGGGGGGGGGGGGGAAGGGGTGGGTCACAGATAATTTGTGTTTTTTAGCTCCTAACTCCAGAAATAAAGATTCTACCTGCAGTTACATGTAGCTCCAGTAACCTTGCATCCGAAAATCAAATTCTTCAACCTTGGAACGTCAAGGTAGCAGTAATGCTCCATATGCCCTTCAAATACATGTTCAATGGGAGTGTTGTACACAGAGCTAACAGAGAGTAAAAACAAGCATTTTAGAATGAAAATATCTTCCCAATGTTGTAAGGATCAGGACAAGTGTGACACTGTTGGTAAGAGCTTCTCAACGGCTCTTTGACAATGTATACTATAGGGTTCAAGGAAGACAGTGGGAAAGCCAGGGGCCAGGGAAAGTGGACACCTAAGAACTCCTAGTTTTGACGGGGCTGTGTGCCCATGAACAATGGCCCAGACAGGGTTCTGAATTGAAACAAAAAAAAGACTGGCCCCATAAAAAGTCAGCAGCCTCCCGATCCATAACTTCACAAATAATGGTTCTAAAAAAAGTTGTTTTTACTTGCTGTTAGTTCCAGAAGCCTTGCATCCACAAATCAAATACCTCTGTCATCTTCAACCTGGGAACGACGGGTTAGCAGTGATGCTTCGAATGCCCATCAAACACATGTTCAATGGGATTGTTGTACACAGAGCTGTCAGAGAGTGAAAACAAGACTTTAAGAATGGCAATATCTTCTCTAATGTTGTAAGGATCTGGACAAGTGTGACACTGTTGGAAAGTCCTACCCAAGGGCTCTCTGGCAATGTGTAGTATAGGATTGAGGGATAAACAGGGAGAATACCATGGGCCAGAAAGGGAAGACATCCACATTGGCTGCGAACAATGGCCTAGACAGAATTAAAATATATATAAAAAAACAACCCCTAAAAAGAAGTTGGCAGCCTCCTGATCCATAATTCCACAATTATTGGTTGTAAAAAAATTTGTTTTTACCCGCAGTTAGCTCCAGGAGTCTTGCATCAGGAAATCAAGCTTTCTCTGCCATCCAGCAGCATCTTCTGCCCTGAAATGAAGAGTAAGCGATGATGCTCTGAATGCCTTTCAAATGTATGTTCAAAGGGATTTTCATTCAAAGAGCTGTCAGAGAATGAAAACAGAGTTAACAACAGCCATATCTACACTAATCTTGGAAAGATCTGGACAAGTTTGACGCTGTTTGAAAGTCCTTAGTACTCAAGTGCTCTCTGGCAGTGTGCAATATATAGGTTTGTGGGATAAACAGGAAGGATATCAGGGGCCAGAGAAGGAGGCCACACCCGGGACTTCCAATAAATTTGGGGTTGTGTGTGTATCTGAACAATGGCCCAGCAAGAGTGCTGAACAGAAAAGGAAAAAATATGATCCCCCTAGTTCGGCAGCCTCCCGGTTCATAACTCCAGAAACAATGCAGCCAGAAAGAAGTAACCAGTAGTCCTGCATCTGAAAATCAAACTTTCTTGGCCATCCAGCGATATCCAACACAGAAATGACAACTAAGTGGGAATGCTCTAAATGCCCTTCAAATGCTTGTTCAATGGGATTTTTGTACACAGAGCTGTCAGAGAGTGAAAACAAGAGTTTAGAACTGCCATATCTACCGTAACATGTAACGATCTGGACAAGTGTGATACTGTTGGAATCCCTAAACAAGGGCTTTACAACAGCATTTCATGTAGGAAAACATTTAAACTACGGCATTATGCAGCAGCTGACAAGAAACTTTTCTAAAAAGAATCGCATGTTCGCCGATGCCCTGACTTGCATCACTGTTCCGTC
Organism: Marthasterias glacialis; assembly: GCA_911728455.2. NCBI lineage: Eukaryota > Metazoa > Echinodermata > Asteroidea > Forcipulatida > Asteriidae > Marthasterias > Marthasterias glacialis. The sequence continues at coordinate 12,186,272 of OU452222.1, read as the reverse complement.
CAGAGCAAAGATTATAGAGCGCCGTAGGCGCAAGATTGGGAACTCTGGCTGAAATGTGAAGTCTCACTGGACACCATTTGGCAAGTGACTCTCTTTTGATACAACACTGATACGTGCAGATCAGTGTAGACAAGGACAATTGCTATCAATGGGAAACACAGGCATTCACTTGCCAAAATGGCACCCATGCGTATTTCACTTTGCAACAGTAGATAAAGGCCCAGTTCCCCATCTTGCGCCTACGGTGCTCTATAATCTTTGGTACAGAGTAAAGTGCATGCGTTAGCAGTTAGTTTGGTGCACAAGTTTTCGCTATCTTTAGCTCCCCTCCGGACCGAGCAACCTATCTACAATTCCTCCTCCGTAGCCCAGCACACACGAGTTTCTACTTAGTTACTATAACAACATTAAAATAGTATTTACCCATTTTCCTTGTGCTTAATAATAAGTAATTTCAACTGCAACCTTGGCCGCAATCCGGGCACTTGTAAACATTGATGTAAGGTGTCTAGAGCGCCCTCTGTAGTGGGAATCGGGACAGCCTTAATCTTCTCAGACAATTTAAATAAAGCCCAGGTCAAAGATGGTAAAGAGGAAAAACATAAATGTTCACAGATTTACATATACGTTAAAATGGTATAAAGATAATGATGGAAGAAAAGTTTCCTTCACAAAGTTCAGCATAAAGTGTTATTATTCTTATTTAATAAATTAAATAAGTTCCAAAATTAGTTTTCGTCTCAGTGAGACGAAAACTCTGCCAATAGGAATGCGTACAAAAGTGTTGTATGTATTTTTACCGTTTTCTCGCAAATGAAACAACGAAATGAGCTGACAATCTCACAGGTTGGTTTTATCTTGATTTCTGAGCTGAGGCCTTAATAATCAAATAAGTTCCGAGATTGCCGAGATTAAACTGAATTAACTTTGAGGGGATTATACCAGTTGAGCATTAGTTCGCAATGTCTGTTGTTCAAGAACTTAATACATAATATTTGTCTTTCACAGACAACTAATTAATGCTGGTCATACAAAATGTACCTCTTCACTAGACAAGTTTGTATTACAGACGACCAAGTCATAAATCTGAATTTCCACAGAATATTCGTAGTCCTGATAATGCTTAAAGTGTGATCAACTATTATTAAAATTAATACATTTCTTTGACATGGGGTGTGATATTTTAAGGGCTACTGGCATCATGTCATATTTACCTCAATCAGAAGCTATTCCTGGGGCAAATTAAAGGAAATGTCATCGGTAGTATTTACTACATTATTTAAGAGCATATAATCACACCATGATAATAAACCCCAAATTTGATAAAGATGATTTGATTATTTTTCCTTCTTTCAAGAGTGTTCGCCTTGTTTTCAGGTTTAATTTTTAGCTTCAAAATTAACCAGGCATCCTCACATATGACATATTGTACACATTATACATATTATTGCCATATTATACCTATATGACATCTTTCTTTTCAGAAAACAGAAACAGTAATTTTTCGGCTATTTATTAATTCCCCCCAAATGCAACTAAAAATATTTGGGTCATGTCTATTGCATAGTTTATAGTAAAAATAACACACCAATTGGAGTTTGGTCTGTAAAATTAGTGTTATATTTCTACCATATGTTGAAATAATATTTCCTTAAATGCAGCTTCAAATTATTCTCAGACAGCTCACAGATAAACAATCAATGAAACATTGTTGTGATTTTTTGGCACAGTTAAACCACTGCATTTAATTCAACTCCTATTCCCAATTCCAACATGTGCAAAAGGCACTATAAAAGCATACAAGGCCCAAATGGAAATCTCCTGAAACTGCAAGGTAACATTTTTCCCACTATCGACAATGTCCCTATATACAATGACAGAGTATGAAGGCACCACAATTGTACTCAATTACATCTTTTGATCAATTACTCTGTACTAGACCCTTTGCACTGACGTCACACTTGGCTACTGTCTGACCATGATCTGTCATCTTGTAAGTCCACACAAACCCAACTGAACATACAGATATAGTGCGCATGTAAAAGCGTTTATGTTGCGTAAAAAGCTCGTAAAGGGAAAATAACTCTAAAAGTAGTGCAAGCCAGATTTTTTGAAGTGTGATGTTAGGTGTTTTAATTGGGTCAATAAATGTGTATATCTTTCCTTTGACAATTTCAAACTGCATGAATTCCCTCCCTTCTATAATGCCAAAGGTCAACAACAACCCCCCTTCGAATTTACATATCGTCCTGTCCTTGCAACAAAGTAGTGACTCGATTCTGCAACAAAGTCGTATCTCGGCGTCAATTGACTTTGTGTGTACATCCGGGTAATTTTAAGCAGTATATACAGCCTTTTGACATTTTATAACTAAGTGTTTATTGTAAATGCTATATTGGTTTGATACACTAGGTTAAGTAAGTAGCAAGACCATTTATGATCCAAGACTTTCCTGGGGCCGGGGATCACGTATGTGCACACACATTATGTCCGTGGGTTTGTGAGTGACAGTGATGGCGCCCTCTGTTTTTGACAATTCAACACATTGCACATTGGCGCATCACACAGAATAGGGAGGAAAAAGTACAACGGGCTCATGAATATTTTGTATGCCCTCAAAATATTTAATACTATAGAGATTTGAGAGCCAAAACAGAGTGTTGAGTTGTTAAGACAATGAACAATTGTGACCTGCGGGTTTTTGACTTCTAACTTTGTGTATTTTGGATGACCTAGGCCCTGCAAAGAAAGGTCCTATTTGACAAAAGGTGTAGAGATATTTTGTAGATTGATGCGCGGACTTCACTAAAAGTGCGGGGGTGTTTTATTTGGATGGCAAAAAATAGACAGGCGCTGGGACAATGGAAGCCGCCCGCATCCACTGATTCCATGAAAACCACTTTTCAAAAGGGGTCAAAAATTGACAATTTCTCACAGGGAGCTCCCTGTGAGCACCCGCCATTTTGGTCAAAAATTTTTTATGCGATTTTATGATAGAAAATGATAGAGTAGATATCACTGAAGAGGGTTTGTGTGTGGGGAAGGGGTCAATTCGCAATATTTGGGCAAATAGCAATTTTTAGGTCAACTCTGACGTCATCAAGATGGCCGGAAAAGCTCGCTAGCTCCCGAAATAACGCGAGTTGGGACCTCTAGTTTGTTGGACACGTCTCCGAAGAGCCGCCCGCATCCACTGATTCCATGAAAACCACTTTTCAAAAGGGGTCAAAAATTGACAATTTCTCACAGGGAGCTCCCTGTGAGCACCCGCCATTTTGGTCAAAAAATTTTTATGCGATTTTATGATAGAAAATGATAGAGTAGATATCACTGAAGAGGGTTTGTGTGTGGGGAAGGGGTCAATTCGCAATATTTGGGCAAATAGCAATTTTTAGGTCAACTCTGACGTCATCAAGATGGCCGGAAAAGCTCGCTAGCTCCCGAAATAACGCGAGTTGGGACCTCTAGTTTGTTGGACACGTCACCGAAGAGCCGCCCGCATCCACTGATTCCATGAAAACCACTTTTCAAAAGGGGTCAAAAATTGACAATTTCTCACAGGGAGCTCCCTGTGAGCACCCGCCATTTTGGTCAAAAATTTTTTATGCGATTTTATGATAGAAAATGATAGAGTAGATATCACTGAAGAGGGTTTGTGTGTGGGGAAGGGGTCAATTCGCAATATTTGGGCAAATAGCAATTTTTAGGTCAACTCTGACGTCATCAAGATGGCCGGAAAAGCTCGCTAGCTCCCGAAATAACGCGAGTTGGGACCTCTAGTTTGTTGGACACGTCTCCGAAGAGCCGCCCGCATCCACTGATTCCATGAAAACCACTTTTCAAAAGGGGTCAAAAATTGACAATTTCTCACAGGGAGCTCCCTGTGAGCACCCGCCATTTTGGTCAAAAATTTTTTATGCGATTTTATGATAGAAAATGATAGAGTAGATATCACTGAAGAGGGTTTGTGTGTGGGGAAGGGGTCAATTCGCAATATTTGGGCAAATAGCAATTTTTAGGTCAACTCTGACGTCATCAAGATGGCCGGAAAAGCTCGCTAGCTCCCGAAATAACGCGAGTTGGGACCTCTAGTTTGTTGGACACGTCTCCGAAGAGCCGCCCGCATCCACTGATTCCATGAAAACCACTTTTCAAAAGGGGTCAAAAATTGACAATTTCTCACAGGGAGCTCCCTGTGAGCACCCGCCATTTTGGTCAAAAAATTTTTATGCGATTTTATGATAGAAAAGGATAGAGTAGATATCACTGAAGAGGGTTTGTGTGTGGGGAAGGGGTCAATTCGCAATATTTGGGCAAATAGCAATTTTTAGGTCAACTCTGACGTCATCAAGATGGCCGGAAAAGCTCGCTAGCTCCCGAAATAACGCGAGTTGGGACCTCTAGTTTGTTGGACACGTCACCGAAGAGCCGCCCGCATCCACTGATTCCATGAAAACCACTTTTCAAAAGGGGTCAAAAATTGACAATTTCTCACAGGGAGCTCCCTGTGAGCACCCGCCATTTTGGTCAAAAATTTTTTATGCGATTTTATGATAGAAAATGATAGAGTAGATATCACTGAAGAGGGTTTGTGTGTGGGGAAGGGGTCAATTCGCAATATTTGGGCAAATAGCAATTTTTAGGTCAACTCTGACGTCATCAAGATGGCCGGAAAAGCTCGCTAGCTCCCGAAATAACGCGAGTTGGGACCTCTAGTTTGTTGGACACGTCTCCGAAGAGCCGCCCGCATCCACTGATTCCATGAAAACCACTTTTCAAAAGGGGTCAAAAATTGACAATTTCTCACAGGGAGCTCCCTGTGAGCACCCGCCATTTTGGTCAAAAAATTTTTATGCGATTTTATGATAGAAAATGATAGAGTAGATATCACTGAAGAGGGTTTGTGTGTGGGGAAGGGGTCAATTCGCAATATTTGGGCAAATAGCAATTTTTAGGTCAACTCTGACGTCATCAAGATGGCCGGAAAAGCTCGCTAGCTCCCGAAATAACGCGAGTTGGGACCTCTAGTTTGTTGGACACGTCTCCGAAGAGCCGCCCGCATCCACTGATTCCATGAAAACCACTTTTCAAAAGGGGTCAAAAATTGACAATTTCTCACAGGGAGCTCCCTGTGAGCACCCGCCATTTTGGTCAAAAATTTTTTATGCGATTTTATGATAGAAAATGATAGAGTAGATATCACTGAAGAGGGTTTGTGTGTGGGGAAGGGGTCAATTCGCAATATTTGGGCAAATAGCAATTTTTAGGTCAACTCTGACGTCATCAAGATGGCCGGAAAAGCTCGCTAGCTCCCGAAATAACGCGAGTTGGGACCTCTAGTTTGTTGGACACGTCTCCGAAGAGCCGCCCGCATCCACTGATTCCATGAAAACCACTTTTCAAAAGGGGTCAAAAATTGACAATTTCTCACAGGGAGCTCCCTGTGAGCACCCGCCATTTTGGTCAAAAATTTTTTATGCGATTTTATGATAGAAAATGATAGAGTAGATATCACTGAAGAGGGTTTGTGTGTGGGGAAGGGGTCAATTCGCAATATTTGGGCAAATAGCAATTTTTAGGTCAACTCTGACGTCATCAAGATGGCCGGAAAAGCTCGCTAGCTCCCGAAATAACGCGAGTTGGGACCTCTAGTTTGTTGGACACGTCTCCGAAGAGCCGCCCGCATCCACTGATTCCATGAAAACCACTTTTCAAAAGGGGTCAAAAATTGACAATTTCTCACAGGGAGCTCCCTGTGAGCACCCGCCATTTTGGTCAAAAAATTTTTATGCGATTTTATGATAGAAAATGATAGAGTACATATCACTGAAGAGGGTTTGTGTGTGGGGAAGGGGTCAATTCGCAATATTTGGGCAAATAGCAATTTTTAGGTCAACTCTGACGTCATCAAGATGGCCGGAAAAGCTCGCTAGCTCCCGAAATAACGCGAGTTGGGACCTCTAGTTTGTTGGACACGTCACCGAAGAGCCGCCCGCATCCACTGATTCCATGAAAACCACTTTTCAAAAGGGGTCAAAAATTGACAATTTCTCACAGGGAGCTCCCTGTGAGCACCCGCCATTTTGGTCAAAAATTTTTTATGCGATTTTATGATAGAAAATGATAGAGTAGATATCACTGAAGAGGGTTTGTGTGTGGGGAAGGGGTCAATTCGCAATATTTGGGCAAATAGCAATTTTTAGGTCAACTCTGACGTCATCAAGATGGCCGGAAAAGCTCGCTAGCTCCCGAAATAACGCGAGTTGGGACCTCTAGTTTGTTGGACACGTCTCCGAAGAGCCGCCCGCATCCACTGATTCCATGAAAACCACTTTTCAAAAGGGGTCAAAAATTGACAATTTCTCACAGGGAGCTCCCTGTGAGCACCCGCCATTTTGGTCAAAAATTTTTTATGCGATTTTATGATAGAAAATGATAGAGTAGATATCACTGAAGAGGGTTTGTGTGTGGGGAAGGGGTCAATTCGCAATATTTGGGCAAATAGCAATTTTTAGGTCAACTCTGACGTCATCAAGATGGCCGGAAAAGCTCGCTAGCTCCCGAAATAACGCGAGTTGGGACCTCTAGTTTGTTGGACACGTCTCCGAAGAGCCGCCCGCATCCACTGATTCCATGAAAACCACTTTTCAAAAGGGGTCAAAAATTGACAATTTCTCACAGGGAGCTCCCTGTGAGCACCCGCCATTTTGGTCAAAAAATTTTTATGCGATTTTATGATAGAAAATGATAGAGTAGATATCACTGAAGAGGGTTTGTGTGTGGGGAAGGGGTCAATTCGCAATATTTGGGCAAATAGCAATTTTTAGGTCAACTCTGACGTCATCAAGATGGCCGGAAAAGCTCGCTAGCTCCCGAAATAACGCGAGTTGGGACCTCTAGTTTGTTGGACACGTCACCGAAGAGCCGCCCGCATCCACTGATTCCATGAAAACCACTTTTCAAAAGGGGTCAAAAATTGACAATTTCTCACAGGGAGCTCCCTGTGAGCACCCGCCATTTTGGTCAAAAATTTTTTATGCGATTTTATGATAGAAAATGATAGAGTAGATATCACTGAAGAGGGTTTGTGTGTGGGGAAGGGGTCAATTCGCAATATTTGGGCAAATAGCAATTTTTAGGTCAACTCTGACGTCATCAAGATGGCCGGAAAAGCTCGCTAGCTCCCGAAATAACGCGAGTTGGGACCTCTAGTTTGTTGGACACGTCTCCGAAGAGCCGCCCGCATCCACTGATTCCATGAAAACCACTTTTCAAAAGGGGTCAAAAATTGACAATTTCTCACAGGGAGCTCCCTGTGAGCACCCGCCATTTTGGTCAAAAATTTTTTATGCGATTTTATGATAGAAAATGATAGAGTAGATATCACTGAAGAGGGTTTGTGTGTGGGGAAGGGGTCAATTCGCAATATTTGGGCAAATAGCAATTTTTAGGTCAACTCTGACGTCATCAAGATGGCCGGAAAAGCTCGCTAGCTCCCGAAATAACGCGAGTTGGGACCTCTAGTTTGTTGGACACGTCTCCGAAGAGCCGCCCGCATCCACTGATTCCATGAAAACCACTTTTCAAAAGGGGTCAAAAATTGACAATTTCTCACAGGGAGCTCCCTGTGAGCACCCGCCATTTTGGTCAAAAAATTTTTATGCGATTTTATGATAGAAAATGATAGAGTAGATATCACTGAAGAGGGTTTGTGTGTGGGGAAGGGGTCAATTCGCAATATTTGGGCAAATAGCAATTTTTAGGTCAACTCTGACGTCATCAAGATGGCCGGAAAAGCTCGCTAGCTCCCGAAATAACGCGAGTTGGGACCTCTAGTTTGTTGGACACGTCACCGAAGAGCCGCCCGCATCCACTGATTCCATGAAAACCACTTTTCAAAAGGGGTCAAAAATTGACAATTTCTCACAGGGAGCTCCCTGTGAGCACCCGCCATTTTGGTCAAAAATTTTTTATGCGATTTTATGATAGAAAATGATAGAGTAGATATCACTGAAGAGGGTTTGTGTGTGGGGAAGGGGTCAATTCGCAATATTTGGGCAAATAGCAATTTTTAGGTCAACTCTGACGTCATCAAGATGGCCGGAAAAGCTCGCTAGCTCCCGAAATAACGCGAGTTGGGACCTCTAGTTTGTTGGACACGTCTCCGAAGAGCCGCCCGCATCCACTGATTCCATGAAAACCACTTTTCAAAAGGGGTCAAAAATTGACAATTTCTCACAGGGAGCTCCCTGTGAGCACCCGCCATTTTGGTCAAAAAATTTTTATGCGATTTTATGATAGAAAATGATAGAGTAGATATCACTGAAGAGGGTTTGTGTGTGGGGAAGGGGTCAATTCGCAATATTTGGGCAAATAGCAATTTTTAGGTCAACTCTGACGTCATCAAGATGGCCGGAAAAGCTCGCTAGCTCCCGAAATAACGCGAGTTGGGACCTCTAGTTTGTTGGACACGTCTCCGAAGAGCCGCCCGCATCCACTGATTCCATGAAAACCACTTTTCAAAAGGGGTCAAAAATTGACAATTTCTCACAGGGAGCTCCCTGTGAGCACCCGCCATTTTGGTCAAAAATTTTTTATGCGATTTTATGATAGAAAATGATAGAGTAGATATCACTGAAGAGGGTTTGTGTGTGGGGAAGGGGTCAATTCGCAATATTTGGGCAAATAGCAATTTTTAGGTCAACTCTGACGTCATCAAGATGGCCGGAAAAGCTCGCTAGCTCCCGAAATAACGCGAGTTGGGACCTCTAGTTTGTTGGACACGTCTCCGAAGAGCCGCCCGCATCCACTGATTCCATGAAAACCACTTTTCAAAAGGGGTCAAAAATTGACAATTTCTCACAGGGAGCTCCCTGTGAGCACCCGCCATTTTGGTCAAAAATTTTTTATGCGATTTTATGATAGAAAATGATAGAGTAGATATCACTGAAGAGGGTTTGTGTGTGGGGAAGGGGTCAATTCGCAATATTTGGGCAAATAGCAATTTTTAGGTCAACTCTGACGTCATCAAGATGGCCGGAAAAGCTCGCTAGCTCCCGAAATAACGCGAGTTGGGACCTCTAGTTTGTTGGACACGTCTCCGAAGAGCCGCCCGCATCCACTGATTCCATGAAAACCACTTTTCAAAAGGGGTCAAAAATTGACAATTTCTCACAGGGAGCTCCCTGTGAGCACCCGCCATTTTGGTCAAAAAATTTTTATGCGATTTTATGATAGAAAATGATAGAGTAGATATCACTGAAGAGGGTTTGTGTGTGGGGAAGGGGTCAATTCGCAATATTTGGGCAAATAGCAATTTTTAGGTCAACTCTGACGTCATCAAGATGGCCGGAAAAGCTCGCTAGCTCCCGAAATAACGCGAGTTGGGACCTCTAGTTTGTTGGACACGTCACCGAAGAGCCGCCCGCATCCACTGATTCCATGAAAACCACTTTTCAAAAGGGGTCAAAAATTGACAATTTCTCACAGGGAGCTCCCTGTGAGCACCCGCCATTTTGGTCAAAAATTTTTTATGCGATTTTATGATAGAAAATGATAGAGTAGATATCACTGAAGAGGGTTTGTGTGTGGGGAAGGGGTCAATTCGCAATATTTGGGCAAATAGCAATTTTTAGGTCAACTCTGACGTCATCAAGATGGCCGGAAAAGCTCGCTAGCTCCCGAAATAACGCGAGTTGGGACCTCTAGTTTGTTGGACACGTCTCCGAAGAGCCGCCCGCATCCACTGATTCCATGAAAACCACTTTTCAAAAGGGGTCAAAAATTGACAATTTCTCACAGGGAGCTCCCTGTGAGCACCCGCCATTTTGGTCAAAAATTTTTTATGCGATTTTATGATAGAAAATGATAGAGTAGATATCACTGAAGAGGGTTTGTGTGTGGGGAAGGGGTCAATTCGCAATATTTGGGCAAATAGCAATTTTTAGGTCAACTCTGACGTCATCAAGATGGCCGGAAAAGCTCGCTAGCTCCCGAAATAACGCGAGTTGGGACCTCTAGTTTGTTGGACACGTCTCCGAAGAGCCGCCCGCATCCACTGATTCCATGAAAACCACTTTTCAAAAGGGGTCAAAAATTGACAATTTCTCACAGGGAGCTCCCTGTGAGCACCCGCCATTTTGGTCAAAAAATTTTTATGCGATTTTATGATAGAAAATGATAGAGTAGATATCACTGAAGAGGGTTTGTGTGTGGGGAAGGGGTCAATTCGCAATATTTGGGCAAATAGCAATTTTTAGGTCAACTCTGACGTCATCAAGATGGCCGGAAAAGCTCGCTAGCTCCCGAAATAACGCGAGTTGGGACCTCTAGTTTGTTGGACACGTCACCGAAGAGCCGCCCGCATCCACTGATTCCATGAAAACCACTTTTCAAAAGGGGTCAAAAATTGACAATTTCTCACAGGGAGCTCCCTGTGAGCACCCGCCATTTTGGTCAAAAATTTTTTATGCGATTTTATGATAGAAAATGATAGAGTAGATATCACTGAAGAGGGTTTGTGTGTGGGGAAGGGGTCAATTCGCAATATTTGGGCAAATAGCAATTTTTAGGTCAACTCTGACGTCATCAAGATGGCCGGAAAAGCTCGCTAGCTCCCGAAATAACGCGAGTTGGGACCTCTAGTTTGTTGGACACGTCTCCGAAGAGCCGCCCGCATCCACTGATTCCATGAAAACCACTTTTCAAAAGGGGTCAAAAATTGACAATTTCTCACAGGGAGCTCCCTGTGAGCACCCGCCATTTTGGTCAAAAATTTTTTATGCGATTTTATGATAGAAAATGATAGAGTAGATATCACTGAAGAGGGTTTGTGTGTGGGGAAGGGGTCAATTCGCAATATTTGGGCAAATAGCAATTTTTAGGTCAACTCTGACGTCATCAAGATGGCCGGAAAAGCTCGCTAGCTCCCGAAATAACGCGAGTTGGGACCTCTAGTTTGTTGGACACGTCTCCGAAGAGCCGCCCGCATCCACTGATTCCATGAAAACCACTTTTCAAAAGGGGTCAAAAATTGACAATTTCTCACAGGGAGCTCCCTGTGAGCACCCGCCATTTTGGTCAAAAATTTTTTATGCGATTTTATGATAGAAAATGATAGAGTAGATATCACTGAAGAGGGTTTGTGTGTGGGGAAGGGGTCAATTCGCAATATTTGGGCAAATAGCAATTTTTAGGTCAACTCTGACGTCATCAAGATGGCCGGAAAAGCTCGCTAGCTCCCGAAATAACGCGAGTTGGGACCTCTAGTTTGTTGGACACGTCTCCGAAGAGCCGCCCGCATCCACTGATTCCATGAAAACCACTTTTCAAAAGGGGTCAAAAATTGACAATTTCTCACAGGGAGCTCCCTGTGAGCACCCGCCATTTTGGTCAAAAAATTTTTATGCGATTTTATGATAGAAAATGATAGAGTAGATATCACTGAAGAGGGTTTGTGTGTGGGGAAGGGGTCAATTCGCAATATTTGGGCAAATAGCAATTTTTAGGTCAACTCTGACGTCATCAAGATGGCCGGAAAAGCTCGCTAGCTCCCGAAATAACGCGAGTTGGGACCTCTAGTTTGTTGGACACGTCACCGAAGAGCCGCCCGCATCCACTGATTCCATGAAAACCACTTTTCAAAAGGGGTCAAAAATTGACAATTTCTCACAGGGAGCTCCCTGTGAGCACCCGCCATTTTGGTCAAAAATTTTTTATGCGATTTTATGATAGAAAATGATAGAGTAGATATCACTGAAGAGGGTTTGTGTGTGGGGAAGGGGTCAATTCGCAATATTTGGGCAAATAGCAATTTTTAGGTCAACTCTGACGTCATCAAGATGGCCGGAAAAGCTCGCTAGCTCCCGAAATAACGCGAGTTGGGACCTCTAGTTTGTTGGACACGTCTCCGAAGAGCCGCCCGCATCCACTGATTCCATGAAAACCACTTTTCAAAAGGGGTCAAAAATTGACAATTTCTCACAGGGAGCTCCCTGTGAGCACCCGCCATTTTGGTCAAAAATTTTTTATGCGATTTTATGATAGAAAATGATAGAGTAGATATCACTGAAGAGGGTTTGTGTGTGGGGAAGGGGTCAATTCGCAATATTTGGGCAAATAGCAATTTTTAGGTCAACTCTGACGTCATCAAGATGGCCGGAAAAGCTCGCTAGCTCCCGAAATAACGCGAGTTGGGACCTCTAGTTTGTTGGACACGTCTCCGAAGAGCCGCCCGCATCCACTGATTCCATGAAAACCACTTTTCAAAAGGGGTCAAAAATTGACAATTTCTCACAGGGAGCTCCCTGTGAGCACCCGCCATTTTGGTCAAAAATTTTTTATGCGATTTTATGATAGAAAATGATAGAGTAGATATCACTGAAGAGGGTTTGTGTGTGGGGAAGGGGTCAATTCGCAATATTTGGGCAAATAGCAATTTTTAGGTCAACTCTGACGTCATCAAGATGGCCGGAAAAGCTCGCTAGCTCCCGAAATAACGCGAGTTGGGACCTCTAGTTTGTTGGACACGTCTCCGAAGAGCCGCCCGCATCCACTGATTCCATGAAAACCACTTTTCAAAAGGGGTCAAAAATTGACAATTTCTCACAGGGAGCTCCCTGTGAGCACCCGCCATTTTGGTCAAAAAATTTTTATGCGATTTTATGATAGAAAGTGATAGAGTAGATATCACTGAAGAGGGTTTGTGTGTGGGGAAGGGGTCAATTCGCAATATTTGGGCAAATAGCAATTTTTAGGTCAACTCTGACGTCATCAAGATGGCCGGAAAAGCTCGCTAGCTCCCGAAATAACGCGAGTTGGGACCTCTAGTTTGTTGGACACGTCTCCGAAGAGCCGCCCGCATCCACTGATTCCATGAAAACCACTTTTCAAAAGGGGTCAAAAATTGACAATTTCTCACAGGGAGCTCCCTGTGAGCACCCGCCATTTTGGTCAAAAAATTTTTATGCGATTTTATGATAGAAAATGATAGAGTAGATATCACTGAAGAGGGTTTGTGTGTGGGGAAGGGGTCAATTCGCAATATTTGGGCAAATAACAATTTTTAGGTCAACTCTGACGTCATCAAGATGGCCGGAAAAGCTCGCTAGCTCCCGAAATAACGCGAGTTGGGACCTCTAGTTTGTTGGACACGTCTCCGAAGAGCCGCCCGCATCCACTGATTCCATGAAAACCACTTTTCAAAAGGGGTCAAAAATTGACAATTTCTCACAGGGAGCTCCCTGTGAGCACCCGCCATTTTGGTCAAAAATTTTTTATGCGATTTTATGATAGAAAATGATAGAGTAGATATCACTGAAGAGGGTTTGTGTGGGGGGAAGGGGTCAATTCGCAATATTTGGGCAAATAGCAATTTTTAGGTCAACTCTGACGTCATCAAGATGGCCGGAAAAGCTCGCTAGCTCCCGAAATAACGCGAGTTGGGACCTCTAGTTTGTTGGACACGTCTCCGAAGAGCCGCCCGCATCCACTGATTCCATGAAAACCACTTTTCAAAAGGGGTCAAAAATTGACAATTTCTCACAGGGAGCTCCCTGTGAGCACCCGCCATTTTGGTCAAAAATTTTTTATGCGATTTTATGATAGAAAATGATAGAGTAGATATCACTGAAGAGGGTTTGTGTGTGGGGAAGGGGTCAATTCGCAATATTTGGGCAAATAGCAATTTTTAGGTCAACTCTGACGTCATCAAGATGGCCGGAAAAGCTCGCTAGCTCCCGAAATAACGCGAGTTGGGACCTCTAGTTTGTTGGACACGTCTCCGAAGAGCCGCCCGCATCCACTGATTCCATGAAAACCACTTTTCAAAAGGGGTCAAAAATTGACAATTTCTCACAGGGAGCTCCCTGTGAGCACCCGCCATTTTGGTCAAAAATTTTTTATGCGATTTTATGATAGAAAATGATAGAGTAGATATCACTGAAGAGGGTTTGTGTGTGGGGAAGGGGTCAATTCGCAATATTTGGGCAAATAGCAATTTTTAGGTCAACTCTGACGTCATCAAGATGGCCGGAAAAGCTCGCTAGCTCCCGAAATAACGCGAATTGGGACCTCTAGTTTGTTGGACACGTCTCCGAAGAGCCGCCCGCATCCACTGATTCCATGAAAACCACTTTTCAAAAGGGGTCAAAAATTGACAATTTCTCACAGGGAGCTCCCTGTGAGCACCCGCCATTTTGGTCAAAAAAATTTTATGCGATTTTATGATAGAAAGTGATAGAGTAGATATCACTGAAGAGGGTTTGTGTGTGGGGAAGGGGTCAATTCGCAATATTTGGGCAAATAGCAATTTTTAGGTCAACTCTGACGTCATCAAGATGGCCGGAAAAGCTCGCTAGCTCCCGAAATAACGCGAGTTGGGACCTCTAGTTTGTTGGACACGTCTCCGAAGAGCCGCCCGCATCCACTGATTCCATGAAAACCACTTTTCAAAAGGGGTCAAAAATTGACAATTTCTCACAGGGAGCTCCCTGTGAGCACCCGCCATTTTGGTCAAAAATTTTTTATGCGATTTTATGATAGAAAATGATAGAGTAGATATCACTGAAGAGGGTTTGTGTGTGGGGAAGGGGTCAATTCGCAATATTTGGGCAAATAGCAATTTTTAGGTCAACTCTGACGTCATCAAGATGGCCGGAAAAGCTCGCTAGCTCCCGAAATAACGCGAGTTGGGACCTCTAGTTTGTTGGACACGTCTCCGAAGAGCCGCCCGCATCCACTGATTCCATGAAAACCACTTTTCAAAAGGGGTCAAAAATTGACAATTTCTCACAGGGAGCTCCCTGTGAGCACCCGCCATTTTGGTCAAAAAATTTTTATGCGATTTTATGATAGAAAATGATAGAGTAGATATCACTGAAGAGGGTTTGGGTGTGGGGAAGGGGTCAATTCGCAATATTTGGGCAAATAGCAATTTTTAGGTCAACTCTGACGTCATCAAGATGGCCGGAAAAGCTCGCTAGCTCCCGAAATAACGCGAGTTGGGACCTCTAGTTTGTTGGACACGTCTCCGAAGAGCCGCCCGCATCCACTGATTCCATGAAAACCACTTTTCAAAAGGGGTCAAAAATTGACAATTTCTCACAGGGAGCTCCCTGTGAGCACCCGCCATTTTGGTCAAAAATTTTTTATGCGATTTTATGATAGAAAATGATAGAGTAGATATCACTGAAGAGGGTTTGTGTGTGGGGAAGGGGTCAATTCGCAATATTTGGGCAAATAGCAATTTTTAGGTCAACTCTGACGTCATCAAGATGGCCGGAAAAGCTCGCTAGCTCCCGAAATAACGCGAGTTGGGACCTCTAGTTTGTTGGACACGTCTCCGAAGAGCCGCCCGCATCCACTGATTCCATGAAAACCACTTTTCAAAAGGGGTCAAAAATTGACAATTTCTCACAGGGAGCTCCCTGTGAGCACCCGCCATTTTGGTCAAAAAAATTTTATGCGATTTTATGATAGAAAGTGATAGAGTAGATATCACTGAAGAGGGTTTGTGTGTGGGGAAGGGGTCAATTCGCAATATTTGGGCAAATAGCAATTTTTAGGTCAACTCTGACGTCATCAAGATGGCCGGAAAAGCTCGCTAGCTCCCGAAATAACGCGAGTTGGGACCTCTAGTTTGTTGGACACGTCTCCGAAGAGCCGCCCGCATCCACTGATTCCATGAAAACCACTTTTCAAAAGGGGTCAAAAATTGACAATTTCTCACAGGGAGCTCCCTGTGAGCACCCGCCATTTTGGTCAAAAATTTTTTATGCGATTTTATGATAGAAAATGATAGAGTAGATATCACTGAAGAGGGTTTGTGTGTGGGGAAGGGGTCAATTCGCAATATTTGGGCAAATAGCAATTTTTAGGTCAACTCTGACGTCATCAAGATGGCCGGAAAAGCTCGCTAGCTCCCGAAATAACGCGAGTTGGGACCTCTAGTTTGTTGGACACGTCTCCGAAGAGCCGCCCGCATCCACTGATTCCATGAAAACCACTTTTCAAAAGGGGTCAAAAATTGACAATTTCTCACAGGGAGCTCCCTGTGAGCACCCGCCATTTTGGTCAAAAAATTTTTATGCGATTTTATGATAGAAAGTGATAGAGTAGATATCACTGAAGAGGGTTTGTGTGTGGGGAAGGGGTCAATTCGCAATATTTGGGCAAATAGCAATTTTTAGGTCAACTCTGACGTCATCAAGATGGCCGGAAAAGCTCGCTAGCTCCCGAAATAACGCGAGTTGGGACCTCTAGTTTGTTGGACACGTCTCCGAAGAGCCGCCCGCATCCACTGATTCCATGAAAACCACTTTTCAAAAGGGGTCAAAAATTGACAATTTCTCACAGGGAGCTCCCTGTGAGCACCCGCCATTTTGGTCAAAAATTTTTTATGCGATTTTATGATAGAAAATGATAGAGTAGATATTCACTGAAGAGGGTTTGTGTGTGGGGAAGGGGTCAATTCGCAATATTTGGGCAAATAGCAATTTTTAGGTCAACTCTGACGTCATCAAGATGGCCGGAAAAGCTCGCTAGCTCCCGAAATAACGCGAGTTGGGACCTCTAGTTTGTTGGACACGTCTCCGAAGAGCCGCCCGCATCCACTGATTCCATGAAAACCACTTTTCAAAAGGGGTCAAAAATTGACAATTTCTCACAGGGAGCTCCCTGTGAGCACCCGCCATTTTGGTCAAAAAAATTTTATGCGATTTTATGATAGAAAGTGATAGAGTAGATATCACTGAAGAGGGTTTGTGTGTGGGGAAGGGGTCAATTCGCAATATTTGGGCAAATAGCAATTTTTAGGTCAACTCTGACGTCATCAAGATGGCCGGAAAAGCTCGCTAGCTCCCGAAATAACGCGAGTTGGGACCTCTAGTTTGTTGGACACGTCTCCGAAGAGCCGCCCGCATCCACTGATTCCATGAAAACCACTTTTCAAAAGGGGTCAAAAATTGACAATTTCTCACAGGGAGCTCCCTGTGAGCACCCGCCATTTTGGTCAAAAAATTTTTATGCGATTTTATGATAGAAAATGATAGAGTAGATATCACTGAAGAGGGTTTGTGTGTGGGGAAGGGGTCAATTCGCAATATTTGGGCAAATAGCAATTTTTAGGTCAACTCTGACGTCATCAAGATGGCCGGAAAAGCTCGCTAGCTCCCGAAATAACGCGAGTTGGGACCTCTAGTTTGTTGGACACGTCACCGAAGAGCCGCCCGCATCCACTGATTCCATGAAAACCACTTTTCAAAAGGGGTCAAAAATTGACAATTTCTCACAGGGAGCTCCCTGTGAGCACCCGCCATTTTGGTCAAAAAATTTTTATGCGATTTTATGATAGAAAGTGATAGAGTAGATATCACTGAAGAGGGTTTGTGTGTGGGGAAGGGGTCAATTCGCAATATTTGGGCAAATAGCAATTTTTAGGTCAACTCTGACGTCATCAAGATGGCCGGAAAAGCTCGCTAGCTCCCGAAATAACGCGAGTTGGGACCTCTAGTTTGTTGGACACGTCTCCGAAGAGCCGCCCGCATCCACTGATTCCATGAAAACCACTTTTCAAAAGGGGTCAAAAATTGACAATTTCTCACAGGGAGCTCCCTGTGAGCACCCGCCATTTTGGTCAAAAATTTTTTATGCGATTTTATGATAGAAAATGATAGAGTAGATATCACTGAAGAGGGTTTGTGTGGGGGGAAGGGGTCAATTCGCAATATTTGGGCAAATAGCAATTTTTAGGTCAACTCTGACGTCATCAAGATGGCCGGAAAAGCTCGCTAGCTCCCGAAATAACGCGAGTTGGGACCTCTAGTTTGTTGGACACGTCTCCGAAGAGCCGCCCGCATCCACTGATTCCATGAAAACCACTTTTCAAAAGGGGTCAAAAATTGACAATTTCTCACAGGGAGCTCCCTGTGAGCACCCGCCATTTTGGTCAAAAAATTTTTATGCGATTTTATGATAGAAAATGATAGAGTAGATATCACTGAAGAGGGTTTGTGTGTGGGGAAGGGGTCAATTCGCAATATTTGGGCAAATAGCAATTTTTAGGTCAACTCTGACGTCATCAAGATGGCCGGAAAAGCTCGCTAGCTCCCGAAATAACGCGAGTTGGGACCTCTAGTTTGTTGGACACGTCTCCGAAGAGCCGCCCGCATCCACTGATTCCATGAAAACCACTTTTCAAAAGGGGTCAAAAATTGACAATTTCTCACAGGGAGCTCCCTGTGAGCACCCGCCATTTTGGTCAAAAAATTTTTATGCGATTTTATGATAGAAAGTGATAGAGTAGATATCACTGAAGAGGGTTTGTGTGTGGGGAAGGGGTCAATTCGCAATATTTGGGCAAATAGCAATTTTTAGGTCAACTCTGACGTCATCAAGATGGCCGGAAAAGCTCGCTAGCTCCCGAAATAACGCGAGTTGGGACCTCTAGTTTGTTGGACACGTCTCCGAAGAGCCGCCCGCATCCACTGATTCCATGAAAACCACTTTTCAAAAGGGGTCAAAAATTGACAATTTCTCACAGGGAGCTCCCTGTGAGCACCCGCCATTTTGGTCAAAAAATTTTTATGCGATTTTATGATAGAAAATGATAGAGTAGATATCACTGAAGAGGGTTTGTGTGTGGGGAAGGGGTCAATTCGCAATATTTGGGCAAATAGCAATTTTTAGGTCAACTCTGACGTCATCAAGATGGCCGGAAAAGCTCGCTAGCTCCCGAAATAACGCGAGTTGGGACCTCTAGTTTGTTGGACACGTCTCCGAAGAGCCGCCCGCATCCACTGATTCCATGAAAACCACTTTTCAAAAGGGGTCAAAAATTGACAATTTCTCACAGGGAGCTCCCTGTGAGCACCCGCCATTTTGGTCAAAAAATTTTTATGCGATTTTATGATAGAAAGTGATAGAGTAGATATCACTGAAGAGGGTTTGTGTGTGGGGAAGGGGTCAATTCGCAATATTTGGGCAAATAGCAATTTTTAGGTCAACTCTGACGTCATCAAGATGGCCGGAAAAGCTCGCTAGCTCCCGAAATAACGCGAGTTGGGACCTCTAGTTTGTTGGACACGTCTCCGAAGAGCCGCCCGCATCCACTGATTCCATGAAAACCACTTTTCAAAAGGGGTCAAAAATTGACAATTTCTCACAGGGAGCTCCCTGTGAGCACCCGCCATTTTGGTCAAAAATTTTTTATGCGATTTTATGATAGAAAATGATAGAGTAGATATCACTGAAGAGGGTTTGTGTGTGGGGAAGGGGTCAATTCGCAATATTTGGGCAAATAGCAATTTTTAGGTCAACTCTGACGTCATCAAGATGGCCGGAAAAGCTCGCTAGCTCCCGAAATAACGCGAGTTGGGACCTCTAGTTTGTTGGACACGTCTCCGAAGAGCCGCCCGCATCCACTGATTCCATGAAAACCACTTTTCAAAAGGGGTCAAAAATTGACAATTTCTCACAGGGAGCTCCCTGTGAGCACCCGCCATTTTGGTCAAAAAAATTTTATGCGATTTTATGATAGAAAATGATAGAGTAGATATCACTGAAGAGGGTTTGTGTGTGGGGAAGGGGTCAATTCGCAATATTTGGGCAAATAGCAATTTTTAGGTCAACTCTGACGTCATCAAGATGGCCGGAAAAGCTCGCTAGCTCCCGAAATAACGCGAGTTGGGACCTCTAGTTTGTTGGACACGTCTCCGAAGAGCCGCCCGCATCCACTGATTCCATGAAAACCACTTTTCAAAAGGGGTCAAAAATTGACAATTTCTCACAGGGAGCTCCCTGTGAGCACCCGCCATTTTGGTCAAAAATTTTTTATGCGATTTTATGATAGAAAATGATAGAGTAGATATCACTGAAGAGGGTTTGTGTGTGGGGAAGGGGTCAATTCGCAATATTTGGGCAAATAGCAATTTTTAGGTCAACTCTGACGTCATCAAGATGGCCGGAAAAGCTCGCTAGCTCCCGAAATAACGCGAGTTGGGACCTCTAGTTTGTTGGACACGTCTCCGAAGAGCCGCCCGCATCCACTGATTCCATGAAAACCACTTTTCAAACGGGGTCAAAAATTGACAATTTCTCACAGGGAGCTCCCTGTGAGCACCCGCCATTTTGGTCAAAAAATTTTTATGCGATTTTATGATAGAAAGTGATAGAGTAGATATCACTGAAGAGGGTTTGTGTGTGGGGAAGGGGTCAATTCGCAATATTTGGGCAAATAGCAATTTTTAGGTCAACTCTGACGTCATCAAGATGGCCGGAAAAGCTCGCTAGCTCCCGAAATAACGCGAGTTGGGACCTCTAGTTTGTTGGACACGTCTCCGAAGAGCCGCCCGCATCCACTGATTCCATGAAAACCACTTTTCAAAAGGGGTCAAAAATTGACAATTTCTCACAGGGAGCTCCCTGTGAGCACCCGCCATTTTGGTCAAAAAATTTTTATGCGATTTTATGATAGAAAATGATAGAGTAGATATCACTGAAGAGGGTTTGTGTGTGGGGAAGGGGTCAATTCGCAATATTTGGGCAAATAGCAATTTTTAGGTCAACTCTGACGTCATCAAGATGGCCGGAAAAGCTCGCTAGCTCCCGAAATAACGCGAGTTGGGACCTCTAGTTTGTTGGACACGTCTCCGAAGAGCCGCCCGCATCCACTGATTCCATGAAAACCACTTTTCAAAAGGGGTCAAAAATTGACAATTTCTCACAGGGAGCTCCCTGTGAGCACCCGCCATTTTGGTCAAAAAATTTTTATGCGATTTTATGATAGAAAGTGATAGAGTAGATATCACTGAAGAGGGTTTGTGTGTGGGGAAGGGGTCAATTCGCAATATTTGGGCAAATAGCAATTTTTAGGTCAACTCTGACGTCATCAAGATGGCCGGAAAAGCTCGCTAGCTCCCGAAATAACGCGAGTTGGGACCTCTAGTTTGTTGGACACGTCTCCGAAGAGCCGCCCGCATCCACTGATTCCATGAAAACCACTTTTCAAAAGGGGTCAAAAATTGACAATTTCTCACAGGGAGCTCCCTGTGAGCACCCGCCATTTTGGTCAAAAATTTTTTATGCGATTTTATGATAGAAAATGATAGAGTAGATATCACTGAAGAGGGTTTGTGTGTGGGGAAGGGGTCAATTCGCAATATTTGGGCAAATAGCAATTTTTAGGTCAACTCTGACGTCATCAAGATGGCCGGAAAAGCTCGCTAGCTCCCGAAATAACGCGAGTTGGGACCTCTAGTTTGTTGGACACGTCTCCGAAGAGCCGCCCGCATCCACTGATTCCATGAAAACCACTTTTCAAAAGGGGTCAAAAATTGACAATTTCTCACAGGGAGCTCCCTGTGAGCACCCGCCATTTTGGTCAAAAAATTTTTATGCGATTTTATGATAGAAAGTGATAGAGTAGATATCACTGAAGAGGGTTTGTGTGTGGGGAAGGGGTCAATTCGCAATATTTGGGCAAATAGCAATTTTTAGGTCAACTCTGACGTCATCAAGATGGCCGGAAAAGCTCGCTAGCTCCCGAAATAACGCGAGTTGGGACCTCTAGTTTGTTGGACACGTCTCCGAAGAGCCGCCCGCATCCACTGATTCCATGAAAACCACTTTTCAAAAGGGGTCAAAAATTGACAATTTCTCACAGGGAGCTCCCTGTGAGCACCCGCCATTTTGGTCAAAAAATTTTTATGCGATTTTATGATAGAAAATGATAGAGTAGATATCACTGAAGAGGGTTTGTGTGTGGGGAAGGGGTCAATTCGCAATATTTGGGCAAATAGCAATTTTTAGGTCAACTCTGACGTCATCAAGATGGCCGGAAAAGCTCGCTAGCTCCCGAAATAACGCGAGTTGGGACCTCTAGTTTGTTGGACACGTCTCCGAAGAGCCGCCCGCATCCACTGATTCCATGAAAACCACTTTTCAAAAGGGGTCAAAAATTGACAATTTCTCACAGGGAGCTCCCTGTGAGCACCCGCCATTTTGGTCAAAAAATTTTTATGCGATTTTATGATAGAAAGTGATAGAGTAGATATCACTGAAGAGGGTTTGTGTGTGGGGAAGGGGTCAATTCGCAATATTTGGGCAAATAGCAATTTTTAGGTCAACTCTGACGTCATCAAGATGGCCGGAAAAGCTCGCTAGCTCCCGAAATAACGCGAGTTGGGACCTCTAGTTTGTTGGACACGTCTCCGAAGAGCCGCCCGCATCCACTGATTCCATGAAAACCACTTTTCAAAAGGGGTCAAAAATTGACAATTTCTCACAGGGAGCTCCCTGTGAGCACCCGCCATTTTGGTCAAAAAATTTTTATGCGATTTTATGATAGAAAATGATAGAGTAGATATCACTGAAGAGGGTTTGTGTGTGGGGAAGGGGTCAATTCGCAATATTTGGGCAAATAGCAATTTTTAGGTCAACTCTGACGTCATCAAGATGGCCGGAAAAGCTCGCTAGCTCCCGAAATAACGCGAGTTGGGACCTCTAGTTTGTTGGACACGTCTCCGAAGAGCCGCCCGCATCCACTGATTCCATGAAAACCACTTTTCAAAAGGGGTCAAAAATTGACAATTTCTCACAGGGAGCTCCCTGTGAGCACCCGCCATTTTGGTCAAAAAATTTTTATGCGATTTTATGATAGAAAGTGATAGAGTAGATATCACTGAAGAGGGTTTGTGTGTGGGGAAGGGGTCAATTCGCAATATTTGGGCAAATAGCAATTTTTAGGTCAACTCTGACGTCATCAAGATGGCCGGAAAAGCTCGCTAGCTCCCGAAATAACGCGAGTTGGGACCTCTAGTTTGTTGGACACGTCTCCGAAGAGCCGCCCGCATCCACTGATTCCATGAAAACCACTTTTCAAAAGGGGTCAAAAATTGACAATTTCTCACAGGGAGCTCCCTGTGAGCACCCGCCATTTTGGTCAAAAATTTTTTATGCGATTTTATGATAGAAAATGATAGAGTAGATATCACTGAAGAGGGTTTGTGTGTGGGGAAGGGGTCAATTCGCAATATTTGGGCAAATAGCAATTTTTAGGTCAACTCTGACGTCATCAAGATGGCCGGAAAAGCTCGCTAGCTCCCGAAATAACGCGAGTTGGGACCTCTAGTTTGTTGGACACGTCTCCGAAGAGCCGCCCGCATCCACTGATTCCATGAAAACCACTTTTCAAAAGGGGTCAAAAATTGACAATTTCTCACAGGGAGCTCCCTGTGAGCACCCGCCATTTTGGTCAAAAAATTTTTATGCGATTTTATGATAGAAAGTGATAGAGTAGATATCACTGAAGAGGGTTTGTGTGTGGGGAAGGGGTCAATTCGCAATATTTGGGCAAATAGCAATTTTTAGGTCAACTCTGACGTCATCAAGATGGCCGGAAAAGCTCGCTAGCTCCCGAAATAACGCGAGTTGGGACCTCTAGTTTGTTGGACACGTCTCCGAAGAGCCGCCCGCATCCACTGATTCCATGAAAACCACTTTTCAAAAGGGGTCAAAAATTGACAATTTCTCACAGGGAGCTCCCTGTGAGCACCCGCCATTTTGGTCAAAAAATTTTTATGCGATTTTATGATAGAAAGTGATAGAGTAGATATCACTGAAGAGGGTTTGTGTGTGGGGAAGGGGTCAATTCGCAATATTTGGGCAAATAGCAATTTTTAGGTCAACTCTGACGTCATCAAGATGGCCGGAAAAGCTCGCTAGCTCCCGAAATAACGCGAGTTGGGACCTCTAGTTTGTTGGACACGTCTCCGAAGAGCCGCCCGCATCCACTGATTCCATGAAAACCACTTTTCAAAAGGGGTCAAAAATTGACAATTTCTCACAGGGAGCTCCCTGTGAGCACCCGCCATTTTGGTCAAAAAATTTTTATGCGATTTTATGATAGAAAATGATAGAGTAGATATCACTGAAGAGGGTTTGTGTGTGGGGAAGGGGTCAATTCGCAATATTTGGGCAAATAGCAATTTTTAGGTCAACTCTGACGTCATCAAGATGGCCGGAAAAGCTCGCTAGCTCCCGAAATAACGCGAGTTGGGACCTCTAGTTTGTTGGACACGTCTCCGAAGAGCCGCCCGCATCCACTGATTCCATGAAAACCACTTTTCAAAAGGGGTCAAAAATTGAAAATTTCTCACAGGGAGCTCCCTGTGAGCACCCGCCATTTTGGTCAAACAATTTTTATGCGATTTTATGATAGAAAGTGATAGAGTAGATATCACTGAAGAGGGTTTGTGTGTGGGGAAGGGGTCAATTCGCAATATTTGGGCAAATAGCAATTTTTAGGTCAACTCTGACGTCATCAAGATGGCCGGAAAAGCTCGCTAGCTCCCGAAATAACGCGAGTTGGGACCTCTAGTTTGTTGGACACGTCTCCGAAGAGCCGCCCGCATCCACTGATTCCATGAAAACCACTTTTCAAAAGGGGTCAAAAATTGACAATTTCTCACAGGGAGCTCCCTGTGAGCACCCGCCATTTTGGTCAAAAAATTTTTATGCGATTTTATGATAGAAAATGATAGAGTAGATATCACTGAAGAGGGTTTGTGTGTGGGGAAGGGGTCAATTCGCAATATTTGGGCAAATAGCAATTTTTAGGTCAACTCTGACGTCATCAAGATGGCCGGAAAAGCTCGCTAGCTCCCGAAATAACGCGAGTTGGGACCTCTAGTTTGTTGGACACGTCTCCGAAGAGCCGCCCGCATCCACTGATTCCATGAAAACCACTTTTCAAAAGGGGTCAAAAATTGACAATTTCTCACAGGGAGCTCCCTGTGAGCACCCGCCATTTTGGTCAAAAAATTTTTATGCGATTTTATGATAGAAAGTGATAGAGTAGATATCACTGAAGAGGGTTTGTGTGTGGGGAAGGGGTCAATTCGCAATATTTGGGCAAATAGCAATTTTTAGGTCAACTCTGACGTCATCAAGATGGCCGGAAAAGCTCGCTAGCTCCCGAAATAACGCGAGTTGGGACCTCTAGTTTGTTGGACACGTCTCCGAAGAGCCGCCCGCATCCACTGATTCCATGAAAACCACTTTTCAAAAGGGGTCAAAAATTGACAATTTCTCACAGGGAGCTCCCTGTGAGCACCCGCCATTTTGGTCAAAAAATTTTTATGCGATTTTATGATAGAAAATGATAGAGTAGATATCACTGAAGAGGGTTTGTGTGTGGGGAAGGGGTCAATTCGCAATATTTGGGCAAATAGCAATTTTTAGGTCAACTCTGACGTCATCAAGATGGCCGGAAAAGCTCGCTAGCTCCCGAAATAACGCGAGTTGGGACCTCTAGTTTGTTGGACACGTCTCCGAAGAGCCGCCCGCATCCACTGATTCCATGAAAACCACTTTTCAAAAGGGGTCAAAAATTGACAATTTCTCACAGGGAGCTCCCTGTGAGCACCCGCCATTTTGGTCAAAAAATTTTTATGCGATTTTATGATAGAAAGTGATAGAGTAGATATCACTGAAGAGGGTTTGTGTGTGGGGAAGGGGTCAATTCGCAATATTTGGGCAAATAGCAATTTTTAGGTCAACTCTGACGTCATCAAGATGGCCGGAAAAGCTCGCTAGCTCCCGAAATAACGCGAGTTGGGACCTCTAGTTTGTTGGACACGTCTCCGAAGAGCCGCCCGCATCCACTGATTCCATGAAAACCACTTTTCAAAAGGGGTCAAAAATTGACAATTTCTCACAGGGAGCTCCCTGTGAGCACCCGCCATTTTGGTCAAAAAATTTTTATGCGATTTTATGATAGAAAGTGATAGAGTAGATATCACTGAAGAGGGTTTGTGTGTGGGGAAGGGGTCAATTCGCAATATTTGGGCAAATAGCAATTTTTAGGTCAACTCTGACGTCATCAAGATGGCCGGAAAAGCTCGCTAGCTCCCGAAATAACGCGAGTTGGGACCTCTAGTTTGTTGGACACGTCTCCGAAGAGCCGCCCGCATCCACTGATTCCATGAAAACCACTTTTCAAAAGGGGTCAAAAATTGACAATTTCTCACAGGGAGCTCCCTGTGAGCACCCGCCATTTTGGTCAAAAAATTTTTATGCGATTTTATGATAGAAAGTGATAGAGTAGATATCACTGAAGAGGGTTTGTGTGTGGGGAAGGGGTCAATTCGCAATATTTGGGCAAATAGCAATTTTTAGGTCAACTCTGACGTCATCAAGATGGCCGGAAAAGCTCGCTAGCTCCCGAAATAACGCGAGTTGGGACCTCTAGTTTGTTGGACACGTCTCCGAAGAGCCGCCCGCATCCACTGATTCCATGAAAACCACTTTTCAAAAGGGGTCAAAAATTGACAATTTCTCACAGGGAGCTCCCTGTGAGCACCCGCCATTTTGGTCAAAAAATTTTTATGCGATTTTATGATAGAAAGTGATAGAGTAGATATCACTGAAGAGGGTTTGTGTGTGGGGAAGGGGTCAATTCGCAATATTTGGGCAAATAGCAATTTTTAGGTCAACTCTGACGTCATCAAGATGGCCGGAAAAGCTCGCTAGCTCCCGAAATAACGCGAGTTGGGACCTCTAGTTTGTTGGACACGTCTCCGAAGAGCCGCCCGCATCCACTGATTCCATGAAAAGCACTTTTCAAAAGGGGTCAAAAATTGACAATTTCTCACAGGGAGCTCCCTGTGAGCACCCGCCATTTTGGTCAAAAAATTTTTATGCGATTTTATGATAGAAAATGATAGAGTAGATATCACTGAAGAGGGTTTGTGTGTGGGGAAGGGGTCAATTCGCAATATTTGGGCAAATAACAATTTTTAGGTCAACTCTGACGTCATCAAGATGGCCGGAAAAGCTCGCTAGCTCCCGAAATAACGCGAGTTGGGACCTCTAGTTTGTTGGACACGTCTCCGAAGAGCCGCCCGCATCCACTGATTCCATGAAAAGCACTTTTCAAAAGGGGTCAAAAATTGACAATTTCTCACAGGGAGCTCCCTGTGAGCACCCGCCATTTTGGTCAAAAAATTTTTATGCGATTTTATGATAGAAAGTGATAGAGTAGATATCACTGAAGAGGGTTTGTGTGTGGGGAAGGGGTCAATTCGCAATATTTGGGCAAATAGCAATTTTTAGGTCAACTCTGACGTCATCAAGATGGCCGGAAAAGCTCGCTAGCTCCCGAAATAATGCGAGTTGGGACCTCTAGTTTGTTGGACACGTCTCCGAAGAGCCGCCCGCATCCACTGATTCCATGAAAACCACTTTTCAAAAGGGGTCAAAAATTGACAATTTCTCACAGGGAGCTCCCTGTGAGCACCCGCCATTTTGGTCAAAAAAATTTTATGCGATTTTATGATAGAAAATGATAGAGTAGATATCACTGAAGAGGGTTTGTGTGTGGGGAAGGGGTCAATTCGCAATATTTGGGCAAATAGCAATTTTTAGGTCAACTCTGACGTCATCAAGATGGCCGGAAAAGCTCGCTAGCTCCCGAAATAACGCGAGTTGGGACCTCTAGTTTGTTGGACACGTCTCCGAAGAGCCGCCCGCATCCACTGATTCCATGAAAACCACTTTTCAAAAGGGGTCAAAAATTGACAATTTCTCACAGGGAGCTCCCTGTGAGCACCCGCCATTTTGGTCAAAAAATTTTTATGCGATTTTATGATAGAAAGTGATAGAGTAGATATCACTGAAGAGGGTTTGTGTGTGGGGAAGGGGTCAATTCGCAATATTTGGGCAAATAGCAATTTTTAGGTCAACTCTGACGTCATCAAGATGGCCGGAAAAGCTCGCTAGCTCCCGAAATAACGCGAGTTGGGACCTCTAGTTTGTTGGACACGTCTCCGAAGAGCCGCCCGCATCCACTGATTCCATGAAAACCACTTTTCAAAAGGGGTCAAAAATTGACAATTTCTCACAGGGAGCTCCCTGTGAGCACCCGCCATTTTGGTCAAAAATTTTTTATGCGATTTTATGATAGAAAATGATAGAGTAGATATCACTGAAGAGGGTTTGTGTGTGGGGAAGGGGTCAATTCGCAATATTTGGGCAAATAGCAATTTTTAGGTCAACTCTGACGTCATCAAGATGGCCGGAAAAGCTCGCTAGCTCCCGAAATAACGCGAGTTGGGACCTCTAGTTTGTTGGACACGTCTCCGAAGAGCCGCCCGCATCCACTGATTCCATGAAAACCACTTTTCAAAAGGGGTCAAAAATTGACAATTTCTCACAGGGAGCTCCCTGTGAGCACCCGCCATTTTGGTCAAAAAATTTTTATGCGATTTTATGATAGAAAGTGATAGAGTAGATATCACTGAAGAGGGTTTGTGTGTGGGGAAGGGGTCAATTCGCAATATTTGGGCAAATAGCAATTTTTAGGTCAACTCTGACGTCATCAAGATGGCCGGAAAAGCTCGCTAGCTCCCGAAATAACGCGAGTTGGGACCTCTAGTTTGTTGGACACGTCTCCGAAGAGCCGCCCGCATCCACTGATTCCATGAAAACCACTTTTCAAAAGGGGTCAAAAATTGACAATTTCTCACAGGGAGCTCCCTGTGAGCACCCGCCATTTTGGTCAAAAATTTTTTATGCGATTTTATGATAGAAAATGATAGAGTAGATATCACTGAAGAGGGTTTGTGTGTGGGGAAGGGGTCAATTCGCAATATTTGGGCAAATAGCAATTTTTAGGTCAACTCTGACGTCATCAAGATGGCCGGAAAAGCTCGCTAGCTCCCGAAATAACGCGAGTTGGGACCTCTAGTTTGTTGGACACGTCTCCGAAGAGCCGCCCGCATCCACTGATTCCATGAAAACCACTTTACAAAAGGGGTCAAAAATTGACAATTTCTCACAGGGAGCTCCCTGTGAGCACCCGCCATTTTGGTCAAAAATTTTTTATGCGATTTTATGATAGAAAGTGATAGAGTAGATATCACTGAAGAGGGTTTGTGTGTGGGGAAGGGGTCAATTCGCAATATTTGGGCAAATAGCAATTTTTAGGTCAACTCTGACGTCATCAAGATGGCCGGAAAAGCTCGCTAGCTCCCGAAATAACGCGAGTTGGGACCTCTAGTTTGTTGGACACGTCTCCGAAGAGCCGCCCGCATCCACTGATTCCATGAAAACCACTTTTCAAAAGGGGTCAAAAATTGACAATTTCTCACAGGGAGCTCCCTGTGAGCACCCGCCATTTTGGTCAAAAATTTTTTATGCGATTTTATGATAGAAAGTGATAGAGTAGATATCACTGAAGAGGGTTTGTGTGTGGGGAAGGGGTCAATTCGCAATATTTGGGCAAATAGCAATTTTTAGGTCAACTCTGACGTCATCAAGATGGCCGGAAAAGCTCGCTAGCTCCCGAAATAACACGAGTTGGGACCTCTAGTTTGTTGGACACGTCTCCGAAGAGCCGCCCGCATCCACTGATTCCATGAAAACCACTTTTCAAAAGGGGTCAAAAATTGACAATTTCTCACAGGGAGCTCCCTGTGAGCACCCGCCATTTTGGTCAAAAAATTTTTATGCGATTTTATGATAGAAAGTGATAGAGTAGATATCACTGAAGAGGGTTTGTGTGTGGGGAAGGGGTCAATTCGCAATATTTGGGCAAATAGCAATTTTTAGGTCAACTCTGACGTCATCAAGATGGCCGGAAAAGCTCGCTAGCTCCCGAAATAACGCGAGTTGGGACCTCTAGTTTGTTGGACACGTCTCCGAAGAGCCGCCCGCATCCACTGATTCCATGAAAACCACTTTTCAAAAGGGGTCAAAAATTGACAATTTCTCACAGGGAGCTCCCTGTGAGCACCCGCCATTTTGGTCAAAAAATTTTTATGCGATTTTATGATAGAAAGTGATAGAGTAGATATCACTGAAGAGGGTTTGTGTGTGGGGAAGGGGTCAATTCGCAATATTTGGGCAAATAGCAATTTTTAGGTCAACTCTGACGTCATCAAGATGGCCGGAAAAGCTCGCTAGCTCCCGAAATAACGCGAGTTGGGACCTCTAGTTTGTTGGACACGTCTCCGAAGAGCCGCCCGCATCCACTGATTCCATGAAAACCACTTTTCAAAAGGGGTCAAAAATTGACAATTTCTCACAGGGAGCTCCCTGTGAGCACCCGCCATTTTGGTCAAAAAATTTTTATGCGATTTTATGATAGAAAATGATAGAGTAGATATCACTGAAGAGGGTTTGTGTGTGGGGAAGGGGTCAATTCGCAATATTTGGGCAAATAGCAATTTTTAGGTCAACTCTGACGTCATCAAGATGGCCGGAAAAGCTCGCTAGCTCCCGAAATAACGCGAGTTGGGACCTCTAGTTTGTTGGACACGTCTCCGAAGAGCCGCCCGCATCCACTGATTCCATGAAAACCACTTTTCAAAAGGGGTCAAAAATTGACAATTTCTCACAGGGAGCTCCCTGTGAGCACCCGCCATTTTGGTCAAAAATTTTTTATGCGATTTTATGATAGAAAGTGATAGAGTAGATATCACTGAAGAGGGTTTGTGTGTGGGGAAGGGGTCAATTCGCAATATTTGGGCAAATAGCAATTTTTAGGTCAACTCTGACGTCATCAAGATGGCCGGAAAAGCTCGCTAGCTCCCGAAATAACGCGAGTTGGGACCTCTAGTTTGTTGGACACGTCTCCGAAGAGCCGCCCGCATCCACTGATTCCATGAAAACCACTTTTCAAAAGGGGTCAAAAATTGACAATTTCTCACAGGGAGCTCCCTGTGAGCACCCGCCATTTTGGTCAAAAAATTTTTATGCGATTTTATGATAGAAAGTGATAGAGTAGATATCACTGAAGAGGGTTTGTGTGTGGGGAAGGGGTCAATTCGCAATATTTGGGCAAATAGCAATTTTTAGGTCAACTCTGACGTCATCAAGATGGCCGGAAAAGCTCGCTAGCTCCCGAAATAACGCGAGTTGGGACCTCTAGTTTGTTGGACACGTCTCCGAAGAGCCGCCCGCATCCACTGATTCCATGAAAACCACTTTTCAAAAGGGGTCAAAAATTGACAATTTCTCACAGGGAGCTCCCTGTGAGCACCCGCCATTTTGGTCAAAAATTTTTTATGCGATTTTATGATAGAAAATGATAGAGTAGATATCACTGAAGAGGGTTTGTGTGTGGGGAAGGGGTCAATTCGCAATATTTGGGCAAATAGCAATTTTTAGGTCAACTCTGACGTCATCAAGATGGCCGGAAAAGCTCGCTAGCTCCCGAAATAACGCGAGTTGGGACCTCTAGTTTGTTGGACACGTCTCCGAAGAGCCGCCCGCATCCACTGATTCCATGAAAACCACTTTTCAAAAGGGGTCAAAAATTGACAATTTCTCACAGGGAGCTCCCTGTGAGCACCCGCCATTTTGGTCAAAAAATTTTTATGCGATTTTATGATAGAAAGTGATAGAGTAGATATCACTGAAGAGGGTTTGTGTGTGGGGAAGGGGTCAATTCGCAATATTTGGGCAAATAGCAATTTTTAGGTCAACTCTGACGTCATCAAGATGGCCGGAAAAGCTCGCTAGCTCCCGAAATAACGCGAGTTGGGACCTCTAGTTTGTTGGACACGTCTCCGAAGAGCCGCCCGCATCCACTGATTCCATGAAAACCACTTTTCAAAAGGGGTCAAAAATTGACAATTTCTCACAGGGAGCTCCCTGTGAGCACCCGCCATTTTGGTCAAAAAATTTTTATGCGATTTTATGATAGAAAATGATAGAGTAGATATCACTGAAGAGGGTTTGTGTGTGGGGAAGGGGTCAATTCGCAATATTTGGGCAAATAGCAATTTTTAGGTCAACTCTGACGTCATCAAGATGGCCGGAAAAGCTCGCTAGCTCCCGAAATAACGCGAGTTGGGACCTCTAGTTTGTTGGACACGTCTCCGAAGAGCCGCCCGCATCCACTGATTCCATGAAAACCACTTTTCAAAAGGGGTCAAAAATTGACAATTTCTCACAGGGAGCTCCCTGTGAGCACCCGCCATTTTGGTCAAAAAATTTTTATGCGATTTTATGATAGAAAGTGATAGAGTAGATATCACTGAAGAGGGTTTGTGTGTGGGGAAGGGGTCAATTCGCAATATTTGGGCAAATAGCAATTTTTAGGTCAACTCTGACGTCATCAAGATGGCCGGAAAAGCTCGCTAGCTCCCGAAATAACGCGAGTTGGGACCTCTAGTTTGTTGGACACGTCTCCGAAGAGCCGCCCGCATCCACTGATTCCATGAAAACCACTTTTCAAAAGGGGTCAAAAATTGACAATTTCTCACAGGGAGCTCCCTGTGAGCACCCGCCATTTTGGTCAAAAAATTTTTATGCGATTTTATGATAGAAAGTGATAGAGTAGATATCACTGAAGAGGGTTTGTGTGTGGGGAAGGGGTCAATTCGCAATATTTGGGCAAATAGCAATTTTTAGGTCAACTCTGACGTCATCAAGATGGCCGGAAAAGCTCGCTAGCTCCCGAAATAACGCGAGTTGGGACCTCTAGTTTGTTGGACACGTCTCCGAAGAGCCGCCCGCATCCACTGATTCCATGAAAACCACTTTTCAAAAGGGGTCAAAAATTGACAATTTCTCACAGGGAGCTCCCTGTGAGCACCCGCCATTTTGGTCAAAAATTTTTTATGCGATTTTATTATAGAAAGTGATAGAGTAGATATCACTGAAGAGGGTTTGTGTGTGGGGAAGGGGTCAATTCGCAATATTTGGGCAAATAGCAATTTTTAGGTCAACTCTGACGTCATCAAGATGGCCGGAAAAGCTCGCTAGCTCCCGAAATAACGCGAGTTGGGACCTCTAGTTTGTTGGACACGTCTCCGAAGAGCCGCCCGCATCCACTGATTCCATGAAAACCACTTTTCAAAAGGGGTCAAAAATTGACAATTTCTCACAGGGAGCTCCCTGTGAGCACCCGCCATTTTGGTCAAAAATTTTTTATGCGATTTTATGATAGAAAGTGATAGAGTAGATATCACTGAAGAGGGTTTGTGTGTGGGGAAGGGGTCAATTCGCAATATTTGGGCAAATAGCAATTTTTAGGTCAACTCTGACGTCATCAAGATGGCCGGAAAAGCTCGCTAGCTCCCGAAATAACGCGAGTTGGGACCTCTAGTTTGTTGGACACGTCTCCGAAGAGCCGCCCGCATCCACTGATTCCATGAAAACCACTTTTCAAAAGGGGTCAAAAATTGACAATTTCTCACAGGGAGCTCCCTGTGAGCACCCGCCATTTTGGTCAAAAAAATTTTATGCGATTTTATGATAGAAAGTGATAGAGTAGATATCACTGAAGAGGGTTTGTGTGTGGGGAAGGGGTCAATTCGCAATATTTGGGCAAATAGCAATTTTTAGGTCAACTCTGACGTCATCAAGATGGCCGGAAAAGCTCGCTAGCTCCCGAAATAACGCGAGTTGGGACCTCTAGTTTGTTGGACACGTCTCCGAAGAGCCGCCCGCATCCACTGATTCCATGAAAACCACTTTTCAAAAGGGGTCAAAAATTGACAATTTCTCACAGGGAGCTCCCTGTGAGCACCCGCCATTTTGGTCAAAAATTTTTTATGCGATTTTATGATAGAAAATGATAGAGTAGATATCACTGAAGAGGGTTTGTGTGTGGGGAAGGGGTCAATTCGCAATATTTGGGCAAATAGCAATTTTTAGGTCAACTCTGACGTCATCAAGATGGCCGGAAAAGCTCGCTAGCTCCCGAAATAACGCGAGTTGGGACCTCTAGTTTGTTGGACACGTCTCCGAAGAGCCGCCCGCATCCACTGATTCCATGAAAACCACTTTTCAAAAGGGGTCAAAAATTGACAATTTCTCACAGGGAGCTCCCTGTGAGCACCCGCCATTTTGGTCAAAAAATTTTTATGCGATTTTATGATAGAAAGTGATAGAGTAGATATCACTGAAGAGGGTTTGTGTGTGGGGAAGGGGTCAATTCGCAATATTTGGGCAAATAGCAATTTTTAGGTCAACTCTGACGTCATCAAGATGGCCGGAAAAGCTCGCTAGCTCCCGAAATAACGCGAGTTGGGACCTCTAGTTTGTTGGACACGTCTCCGAAGAGCCGCCCGCATCCACTGATTCCATGAAAACCACTTTTCAAAAGGGGTCAAAAATTGACAATTTCTCACAGGGAGCTCCCTGTGAGCACCCGCCATTTTGGTCAAAAAATTTTTATGCGATTTTATGATAGAAAATGATAGAGTAGATATCACTGAAGAGGGTTTGTGTGTGGGGAAGGGGTCAATTCGCAATATTTGGGCAAATAGCAATTTTTAGGTCAACTCTGACGTCATCAAGATGGCCGGAAAAGCTCGCTAGCTCCCGAAATAACGCGAGTTGGGACCTCTAGTTTGTTGGACACGTCTCCGAAGAGCCGCCCGCATCCACTGATTCCATGAAAACCACTTTTCAAAAGGGGTCAAAAATTGACAATTTCTCACAGGGAGCTCCCTGTGAGCACCCGCCATTTTGGTCAAAAAATTTTTATGCGATTTTATGATAGAAAGTGATAGAGTAGATATCACTGAAGAGGGTTTGTGTGTGGGGAAGGGGTCAATTCGCAATATTTGGGCAAATAGCAATTTTTAGGTCAACTCTGACGTCATCAAGATGGCCGGAAAAGCTCGCTAGCTCCCGAAATAACGCGAGTTGGGACCTCTAGTTTGTTGGACACGTCTCCGAAGAGCCGCCCGCATCCACTGATTCCATGAAAACCACTTTTCAAAAGGGGTCAAAAATTGACAATTTCTCACAGGGAGCTCCCTGTGAGCACCCGCCATTTTGGTCAAAAAATTTTTATGCGATTTTATGATAGAAAATGATAGAGTAGATATCACTGAAGAGGGTTTGTGTGTGGGGAAGGGGTCAATTCGCAATATTTGGGCAAATAGCAATTTTTAGGTCAACTCTGACGTCATCAAGATGGCCGGAAAAGCTCGCTAGCTCCCGAAATAACGCGAGTTGGGACCTCTAGTTTGTTGGACACGTCTCCGAAGAGCCGCCCGCATCCACTGATTCCATGAAAACCACTTTTCAAAAGGGGTCAAAAATTGACAATTTCTCACAGGGAGCTCCCTGTGAGCACCCGCCATTTTGGTCAAAAATTTTTTATGCGATTTTATGATAGAAAGTGATAGAGTAGATATCACTGAAGAGGGTTTGTGTGTGGGGAAGGGGTCAATTCGCAATATTTGGGCAAATAGCAATTTTTAGGTCAACTCTGACGTCATCAAGATGGCCGGAAAAGCTCGCTAGCTCCCGAAATAACGCGAGTTGGGACCTCTAGTTTGTTGGACACGTCTCCGAAGAGCCGCCCGCATCCACTGATTCCATGAAAACCACTTTTCAAAAGGGGTCAAAAATTGACAATTTCTCACAGGGAGCTCCCTGTGAGCACCCGCCATTTTGGTCAAAAATTTTTTATGCGATTTTATGATAGAAAATGATAGAGTAGATATCACTGAAGAGGGTTTGTGTGTGGGGAAGGGGTCAATTCGCAATATTTGGGCAAATAGCAATTTTTAGGTCAACTCTGACGTCATCAAGATGGCCGGAAAAGCTCGCTAGCTCCCGAAATAACGCGAGTTGGGACCTCTAGTTTGTTGGACACGTCTCCGAAGAGCCGCCCGCATCCACTGATTCCATGAAAACCACTTTTCAAAAGGGGTCAAAAATTGACAATTTCTCACAGGGAGCTCCCTGTGAGCACCCGCCATTTTGGTCAAAAAATTTTTATGCGATTTTATGATAGAAAATGATAGAGTAGATATCACTGAAGAGGGTTTGTGTGTGGGGAAGGGGTCAATTCGCAATATTTGGGCAAATAGCAATTTTTAGGTCAACTCTGACGTCATCAAGATGGCCGGAAAAGCTCGCTAGCTCCCGAAATAACGCGAGTTGGGACCTCTAGTTTGTTGGACACGTCTCCGAAGAGCCGCCCGCATCCACTGATTCCATGAAAACCACTTTTCAAAAGGGGTCAAAAATTGACAATTTCTCACAGGGAGCTCCCTGTGAGCACCCGCCATTTTGGTCAAAATTTTTTTATGCGATTTTATGATAGAAAATGATAGAGTAGATATCACTGAAGAGGGTTTGTGTGTGGGGAAGGGGTCAATTCGCAATATTTGGGCAAAAAGCAATTTTTAGGTCAACTCTGACGTCATCAAGATGGCCGGAAAAGCTCGCTAGCTCCCGAAATAACGCGAGTTGGGACCTCTAGTTTGTTGGACACGTCTCCGAAGAGCCGCCCGCATCCACTGATTCCATGAAAACCACTTTTCAAAAGGGGTCAAAAATTGACAATTTCTCACAGGGAGCTCCCTGTGAGCACCCGCCATTTTGGTCAAAAATTTTTTATGCGATTTTATGATAGAAAATGATAGAGTAGATATCACTGAAGAGGGTTTGTGTGTGGGGAAGGGGTCAATTCGCAATATTTGGGCAAATAGCAATTTTTAGGTCAACTCTGACGTCATCAAGATGGCCGGAAAAGCTCGCTAGCTCCCGAAATAACGCGAGTTGGGACCTCTAGTTTGTTGGACACGTCTCCGAAGAGCCGCCCGCATCCACTGATTCCATGAAAACCACTTTTCAAAAGGGGTCAAAAATTGACAATTTCTCACAGGGAGCTCCCTGTGAGCACCCGCCATTTTGGTCAAAAAATTTTTATGCGATTTTATGATAGAAAATGATAGAGTAGATATCACTGAAGAGGGTTTGTGTGTGGGGAAGGGGTCAATTCGCAATATTTGGGCAAATAGCAATTTTTAGGTCAACTCTGACGTCATCAAGATGGCCGGAAAAGCTCGCTAGCTCCCGAAATAACGCGAGTTGGGACCTCTAGTTTGTTGGACACGTCTCCGAAGAGCCGCCCGCATCCACTGATTCCATGAAAACCACTTTTCAAAAGGGGTCAAAAATTGACAATTTCTCACAGGGAGCTCCCTGTGAGCACCCGCCATTTTGGTCAAAAAATTTTTATGCGATTTTATGATAGAAAGTGATAGAGTAGATATCACTGAAGAGGGTTTGTGTGTGGGGAAGGGGTCAATTCGCAATATTTGGGCAAATAGCAATTTTTAGGTCAACTCTGACGTCATCAAGATGGCCGGAAAAGCTCGCTAGCTCCCGAAATAACGCGAGTTGGGACCTCTAGTTTGTTGGACACGTCTCCGAAGAGCCGCCCGCATCCACTGATTCCATGAAAACCACTTTTCAAAAGGGGTCAAAAATTGACAATTTCTCACAGGGAGCTCCCTGTGAGCACCCGCCATTTTGATCAAAAAAATTTTATGCGATTTTATGATAGAAAATGATAGAGTAGATATCACTGAAGAGGGTTTGTGTGTGGGGAAGGGGTCAATTCGCAATATTTGGGCAAATAGCAATTTTTAGGTCAACTCTGACGTCATCAAGATGGCCGGAAAAGCTCGCTAGCTCCCGAAATAACGCGAGTTGGGACCTCTAGTTTGTTGGACACGTCTCCGAAGAGCCGCCCGCATCCACTGATTCCATGAAAACCACTTTTCAAAAGGGGTCAAAAATTGACAATTTCTCACAGGGAGCTCCCTGTGAGCACCCGCCATTTTGGTCAAAAATTTTTTATGCGATTTTATGATAGAAAGTGATAGAGTAGATATCACTGAAGAGGGTTTGTGTGTGGGGAAGGGGTCAATTCGCAATATTTGGGCAAATAGCAATTTTTAGGTCAACTCTGACGTCATCAAGATGGCCGGAAAAGCTCGCTAGCTCCCGAAATAACGCGAGTTGGGACCTCTAGTTTGTTGGACACGTCTCCGAAGAGCCGCCCGCATCCACTGATTCCATGAAAACCACTTTTCAAAAGGGGTCAAAAATTGACAATTTCTCACAGGGAGCTCCCTGTGAGCACCCGCCATTTTGGTCAAAAATTTTTTATGCGATTTTATGATAGAAAATGATAGAGTAGATATCACTGAAGAGGGTTTGTGTGTGGGGAAGGGGTCAATTCGCAATATTTGGGCAAATAGCAATTTTTAGGTCAACTCTGACGTCATCAAGATGGCCGGAAAAGCTCGCTAGCTCCCGAAATAACGCGAGTTGGGACCTCTAGTTTGTTGGACACGTCTCCGAAGAGCCGCCCGCATCCACTGATTCCATGAAAACCACTTTTCAAAAGGGGTCAAAAATTGACAATTTCTCACAGGGAGCTCCCTGTGAGCACCCGCCATTTTGGTCAAAAAATTTTTATGCGATTTTATGATAGAAAATGATAGAGTAGATATCACTGAAGAGGGTTTGTGTGTGGGGAAGGGGTCAATTCGCAATATTTGGGCAAATAGCAATTTTTAGGTCAACTCTGACGTCATCAAGATGGCCGGAAAAGCTCGCTAGCTCCCGAAATAACGCGAGTTGGGACCTCTAGTTTGTTGGACACGTCTCCGAAGAGCCGCCCGCATCCACTGATTCCATGAAAACCACTTTTCAAAAGGGGTCAAAAATTGACAATTTCTCACAGGGAGCTCCCTGTGAGCACCCGCCATTTTGGTCAAAAATTTTTTATGCGATTTTATGATAGAAAATGATAGAGTAGATATCACTGAAGAGGGTTTGTGTGTGGGGAAGGGGTCAATTCGCAATATTTGGGCAAATAGCAATTTTTAGGTCAACTCTGACGTCATCAAGATGGCCGGAAAAGCTCGCTAGCTCCCGAAATAACGCGAGTTGGGACCTCTAGTTTGTTGGACACGTCTCCGAAGAGCCGCCCGCATCCACTGATTCCATGAAAACCACTTTTCAAAAGGGGTCAAAAATTGACAATTTCTCACAGGGAGCTCCCTGTGAGCACCCGCCATTTTGGTCAAAAAATTTTTATGCGATTTTATGATAGAAAATGATAGAGTAGATATCACTGAAGAGGGTTTGTGTGTGGGGAAGGGGTCAATTCGCAATATTTGGGCAAATAGCAATTTTTAGGTCAACTCTGACGTCATCAAGATGGCCGGAAAAGCTCGCTAGCTCCCGAAATAACGCGAGTTGGGACCTCTAGTTTGTTGGACACGTCTCCGAAGAGCCGCCCGCATCCACTGATTCCATGAAAACCACTTTTCAAAAGGGGTCAAAAATTGACAATTTCTCACAGGGAGCTCCCTGTGAGCACCCGCCATTTTGGTCAAAAATTTTTTATGCGATTTTATGATAGAAAATGATAGAGTAGATATCACTGAAGAGGGTTTGTGTGTGGGGAAGGGGTCAATTCGCAATATTTGGGCAAATAGCAATTTTTAGGTCAACTCTGACGTCATCAAGATGGCCGGAAAAGCTCGCTAGCTCCCGAAATAACGCGAGTTGGGACCTCTAGTTTGTTGGACACGTCTCCGAAGAGCCGCCCGCATCCACTGATTCCATGAAAACCACTTTTCAAAAGGGGTCAAAAATTGACAATTTCTCACAGGGAGCTCCCTGTGAGCACCCGCCATTTTGGTCAAAAAATTTTTATGCGATTTTATGATAGAAAATGATAGAGTAGATATCACTGAAGAGGGTTTGTGTGTGGGGAAGGGGTCAATTCGCAATATTTGGGCAAATAGCAATTTTTAGGTCAACTCTGACGTCATCAAGATGGCCGGAAAAGCTCGCTAGCTCCCGAAATAACGCGAGTTGGGACCTCTAGTTTGTTGGACACGTCTCCGAAGAGCCGCCCGCATCCACTGATTCCATGAAAACCACTTTTCAAAAGGGGTCAAAAATTGACAATTTCTCACAGGGAGCTCCCTGTGAGCACCCGCCATTTTGGTCAAAAATTTTTTATGCGATTTTATGATAGAAAATGATAGAGTAGATATCACTGAAGAGGGTTTGTGTGTGGGGAAGGGGTCAATTCGCAATATTTGGGCAAATAGCAATTTTTAGGTCAACTCTGACGTCATCAAGATGGCCGGAAAAGCTCGCTAGCTCCCGAAATAACGCGAGTTGGGACCTCTAGTTTGTTGGACACGTCTCCGAAGAGCCGCCCGCATCCACTGATTCCATGAAAACCACTTTTCAAAAGGGGTCAAAAATTGACAATTTCTCACAGGGAGCTCCCTGTGAGCACCCGCCATTTTGGTCAAAAAATTTTTATGCGATTTTATGATAGAAAATGATAGAGTAGATATCACTGAAGAGGGTTTGTGTGTGGGGAAGGGGTCAATTCGCAATATTTGGGCAAATAGCAATTTTTAGGTCAACTCTGACGTCATCAAGATGGCCGGAAAAGCTCGCTAGCTCCCGAAATAACGCGAGTTGGGACCTCTAGTTTGTTGGACACGTCTCCGAAGAGCCGCCCGCATCCACTGATTCCATGAAAACCACTTTTCAAAAGGGGTCAAAAATTGACAATTTCTCACAGGGAGCTCCCTGTGAGCACCCGCCATTTTGGTCAAAAATTTTTTATGCGATTTTATGATAGAAAATGATAGAGTAGATATCACTGAAGAGGGTTTGTGTGTGGGGAAGGGGTCAATTCGCAATATTTGGGCAAATAGCAATTTTTAGGTCAACTCTGACGTCATCAAGATGGCCGGAAAAGCTCGCTAGCTCCCGAAATAACGCGAGTTGGGACCTCTAGTTTGTTGGACACGTCTCCGAAGAGCCGCCCGCATCCACTGATTCCATGAAAACCACTTTTCAAAAGGGGTCAAAAATTGACAATTTCTCACAGGGAGCTCCCTGTGAGCACCCGCCATTTTGGTCAAAAAATTTTTATGCGATTTTATGATAGAAAATGATAGAGTAGATATCACTGAAGAGGGTTTGTGTGTGGGGAAGGGGTCAATTCGCAATATTTGGGCAAATAGCAATTTTTAGGTCAACTCTGACGTCATCAAGATGGCCGGAAAAGCTCGCTAGCTCCCGAAATAACGCGAGTTGGGACCTCTAGTTTGTTGGACACGTCTCCGAAGAGCCGCCCGCATCCACTGATTCCATGAAAACCACTTTTCAAAAGGGGTCAAAAATTGACAATTTCTCACAGGGAGCTCCCTGTGAGCACCCGCCATTTTGGTCAAAAAATTTTTATGCGATTTTATGATAGAAAATGATAGAGTAGATATCACTGAAGAGGGTTTGTGTGTGGGGAAGGGGTCAATTCGCAATATTTGGGCAAATAGCAATTTTTAGGTCAACTCTGACGTCATCAAGATGGCCGGAAAAGCTCGCTAGCTCCCGAAATAACGCGAGTTGGGACCTCTAGTTTGTTGGACACGTCTCCGAAGAGCCGCCCGCATCCACTGATTCCATGAAAACCACTTTTCAAAAGGGGTCAAAAATTGACAATTTCTCACAGGGAGCTCCCTGTGAGCACCCGCCATTTTGGTCAAAAATTTTTTATGCGATTTTATGATAGAAAATGATAGAGTAGATATCACTGAAGAGGGTTTGTGTGTGGGGAAGGGGTCAATTCGCAATATTTGGGCAAATAGCAATTTTTAGGTCAACTCTGACGTCATCAAGATGGCCGGAAAAGCTCGCTAGCTCCCGAAATAACGCGAGTTGGGACCTCTAGTTTGTTGGACACGTCTCCGAAGAGCCGCCCGCATCCACTGATTCCATGAAAACCACTTTTCAAAAGGGGTCAAAAATTATCAATTTCTCACAGGGAGCTCCCTGTGAGCACCCGCCATTTTGGTCAAAAATTTTTTATGCGATTTTATGATAGAAAATGATAGAGTAGATATCACTGAAGAGGGTTTGTGTGTGGGGAAGGGGTCAATTCGCAATATTTGGGCAAATAGCAATTTTTAGGTCAACTCTGACGTCATCAAGATGGCCGGAAAAGCTCGCTAGCTCCCGAAATAACGCGAGTTGGGACCTCTAGTTTGTTGGACACGTCTCCGAAGAGCCGCCCGCATCCACTGATTCCATGAAAACCACTTTTCAAAAGGGGTCAAAAATTGACATTTTCTCACAGGGAGAAACCCGCCATTTTGGTCAAAAAATTTTTATGCGATTTTATGATAGAAAATGATAGAGTAGATATCAC
Source organism: Marthasterias glacialis (assembly GCA_911728455.2). Lineage (NCBI taxonomy): Eukaryota > Metazoa > Echinodermata > Asteroidea > Forcipulatida > Asteriidae > Marthasterias > Marthasterias glacialis. The sequence goes on along the minus strand of OU452222.1, from coordinate 12,144,262 downwards.
TGAAGAGGGTTTGTGTGTGGGGAAGGGGTCAATTCGCAATATTTGGGCAAATAGCAATTTTTAGGTCAACTCTGACGTCATCAAGATGGCCGGAAAAGCTCGCTAGCTCCCGAAATAACGCGAGTTGGGACCTCTAGTTTGTTGGACACGTCTCCGAAGAGCCGCCCGCATCCACTGATTCCATGAAAACCACTTTTCAAAAGGGGTCAAAAATTGACAATTTCTCACAGGGAGCTCCCTGTGAGCACCCGCCATTTTGGTCAAAAAATTGTTATGCGATTTTATGATAGAAAATGATAGAGTAGATATCACTGAAGAGGGTTTGTGTGTGGGGAAGGGGTCAATTCGCAATATTTGGGCAAATAGCAATTTTTAGGTCAACTCTGACGTCATCAAGATGGCCGGAAAAGCTCGCTAGCTCTCGAAATAACGCGAGTTGGGACCTCTAGTTTGTTGGACACGTCTCCGAAGAGCCGCCCGCATCCACTGATTCCATGAAAACCACTTTTCAAAAGGGGTCAAAAATTGACAATTTCTCACAGGGAGCTCCCTGTGAGCACCCGCCATTTTGGTCAAAAATTTTTTATGCGATTTTATGATAGAAAATGATAGAGTAGATATCACTGAAGAGGGTTTGTGTGTGGGGAAGGGGTCAATTCGCAATATTTGGGCAAATAGCAATTTTTAGGTCAACTCTGACGTCATCAAGATGGCCGGAAAAGCTCGCTAGCTCCCGAAATAACGCGAGTTGGGACCTCTAGTTTGTTGGACACGTCTCCGAAGAGCCGCCCGCATCCACTGATTCCATGAAAACCACTTTTCAAAAGGGGTCAAAAATTGACAATTTCTCACAGGGAGCTCCCTGTGAGCACCCGCCATTTTGGTCAAAATTTTTTTATGCGATTTTATGATAGAAAATGATAGAGTAGATATCACTGAAGAGGGTTTGTGTGTGGGGAAGGGGTCTATTCGCAATATTTGGGCAAATAGCAATTTTTAGGTCAACTCTGACGTCATCAAGATGGCCGGAAAAGCTCGCTAGCTCCCGAAATAACGCGAGTTGGGACCTCTAGTTTGTTGGACACGTCTCCGAAGAGCCGCCCGCATCCACTGATTCCATGAAAACCACTTTTCAAAAGGGGTCGAAAATTGACAATTTCTCACAGGGAGCTCCCTGTGAGCACCCGCCATTTTGGTCAAAAATTTTTTATGCGATTTTATGATAGAAAATGATAGAGTAGATATCACTGAAGAGGGTTTGTGTGTGGGGAAGGGGTCAATTCGCAATATTTGGGCAAATAGCAATTTTTAGGTCAACTCTGACGTCATCAAGATGGCCGGAAAAGCTCGCTAGCTCCCGAAATAACGCGAGTTGGGACCTCTAGTTTGTTGGACACGTCTCCGAAGAGCCGCCCGCATCCACTGATTCCATGAAAACCACTTTTCAAAAGGGGTCAAAAATTGACAATTTCTCACAGGGAGCTCCCTGTGAGCACCCGCCATTTTGGTCAAAAAATTTTTATGCGATTTTATGATAGAAAATGATAGAGTAGATATCACTGAAGAGGGTTTGTGTGTGGGGAAGGGGTCAATTCGCAATATTTGGGCAAATAGCAATTTTTAGGTCAACTCTGACGTCATCAAGATGGCCGGAAAAGCTCGCTAGCTCCCGAAATAACGCAAGTTGGGACCTCTAGTTTGTTGGACACGTCTCCGAAGAGCCGCCCGCATCCACTGATTCCATGAAAACCACTTTTCAAAAGGGGTCAAAAATTGACAATTTCTCACAGGGAGCTCCCTGTGAGCACCCGCCATTTTGGTCAAAAAATTTTTATGCGATTTTATGATAGAAAATGATAGAGTAGATATCACTGAAGAGGGTTTGTGTGTGGGGAAGGGGTCAATTCGCAATATTTGGGCAAATAGCAATTTTTAGGTCAACTCTGACGTCATCAAGATGGCCGGAAAAGCTCGCTAGCTCCCGAAATAACGCGAGTTGGGACCTCTAGTTTGTTGGACACGTCTCCGAAGAGCCGCCCGCATCCACTGATTCCATGAAAACCACTTTTCAAAAGGGGTCAAAAATTGACAATTTCTCACAGGGGTCAATGAGCCCTGTGAGCACCCGCCATTTTGGTCAAAAAATGTTTATGCGATTTTATGATAGAAAATGATAGAGTAGATATCACTGAAGAGGGTTTGTTTGTGGGGAAGGGGTCAATTCGCAATATTTGGGCAAATAGCAATTTCTAGGTCAACTCTGACGTCATCAAGATGGCCGGAAAAGCTCGCTAGCTCCCGAAATAACGCGAGTTGGGACCTCTAGTTTGTTGGACACGTCTCCGAAGAGCCGCCCGCATCCACTGATTCCATGAAAACCACTTTTCAAAAGGGGTCAAAAATTGACAATTTCTCACAGGGAGCTCCCTGTGAGCACCCGCCATTTTGGTCAAAAAATTTTTATGCGATTTTATGATAGAAAATGATAGAGTAGATATCACTGAAGAGGGTTTGTGTGTGGGGAAGGGGGTCAATTCGCAATATTTGGGCAAATAGCAATTTTTAGGTCAACTCTGACGTCATCAAGATGGCCGGAAAAGCTCGCTAGCTCCCGAAATAACGCGAGTTGGGACCTCTAGTTTGTTGGACACGTCTCCGAAGAGCCGCCCGCATCCACTGATTCCATGAAAACCACTTTTCAAAAGGGGTCAAAAATTGACAATTTCTCACAGGGAGCTCCCTGTGAGCACCCGCCATTTTGGTCAAAAATTTTTTATGCGATTTTATGATAGAAAATGATAGAGTAGATATCACTGAAGAGGGTTTGTGTGTGGGGAAGGGGTCAATTCGCAATATTTGGGCAAATAGCAATTTTTAGGTCAACTCTGACGTCATCAAGATGGCCGGAAAAGCTCGCTAGCTCCCGAAATAACGCGAGTTGGGACCTCTAGTTTGTTGGACACGTCTCCGAAGAGCCGCCCGCATCCACTGATTCCATGAAAACCACTTTTCAAAAGGGGTCAAAAATTGACAATTTCTCACAGGGAGCTCCCTGTGAGCACCCGCCATTTTGGTCAAAAAATTTTTATGCGATTTTATGATAGAAAATGATAGAGTAGATATCACTGAAGAGGGTTTGTGTGTGGGGAAGGGGTCAATTCGCAATATTTGGGCAAATAGCAATTTTTAGGTCAACTCTGACGTCATCAAGATGGCCGGAAAAGCTCGCTAGCTCCCGAAATAACGCGAGTTGGGACCTCTAGTTTGTTGGACACGTCTCCGAAGAGCCGCCCGCATCCACTGATTCCATGAAAACCACTTTTCAAAAGGGGTCAAAAATTGACAATTTCTCACAGGGAGCTCCCTGTGAGCACCCGCCATTTTGGTCAAAAATTTTTTATGCGATTTTATGATAGAAAATGATAGAGTAGATATCACTGAAGAGGGTTTGTGTGTGGGAAAGGGGTCAATTCGCAATATTTGGGCAAATAGCAATTTTTAGGTCAACTCTGACGTCATCAAGATGGCCGGAAAAGCTCGCTAGCTCCCGAAATAACGCGAGTTGGGACCTCTAGTTTGTTGGACACGTCTCCGAAGAGCCGCCCGCATCCACTGATTCCATGAAAACCACTTTTCAAAAGGGGTCAAAAATTGAAAATTTCTCACAGGGAGCTCCCTGTGAGCACCCGCCATTTTGGTCAAAAAAATTTTATGCGATTTTATGATAGAAAATGATAGAGTAGATATCACTGAAGAGGGTTTGTGTGTGGGGAAGGGGTCAATTCGCAATATTTGGGCAAATAGCAATTTTTAGGTCAACTCTGACGTCATCAAGATGGCCGGAAAAGCTCGCTAGCTCCAGAAATAACGCGAGTTGGGACCTCTAGTTTGTTGGACACGTCTCCGAAGAGCCGCCCGCATCCACTGATTCCATGAAAACCACTTTTCAAAAGGGGTCAAAAATTGACAATTTCTCACAGGGAGCTCCCTGTGAGCACCCGCCATTTTGGTCAAAAAAATTTTATGCGATTTTATGATAGAAAATGATAGAGTAGATATCACTGAAGAGGGTTTGTGTGTGGGGAAGGGGTCAATTCGCAATATTTGGGCAAATAGCAATTTTTAGGTCAACTCTGACGTCATCAAGATGGCCGGAAAAGCTCGCTAGCTCCCGAAATAACGCGAGTTGGGACCTCTAGTTTGTTGGACACGTCTCCGAAGAGCCGCCCGCATCCACTAATTCCATGAAAACCACTTTTCAAAAGGGGTCAAAAATTGACAATTTCTCACAGGGAGCTCCTTGTGAGCACCCGCCATTTTGGTCAAAAAATTTTTATGCGATTTTATGATAGAAAATGATAGAGTAGATATCACTGAAGAGGGTTTGTGTGTGGGGAAGGGGTCAATTCGCAATATTTGGGCAAATAGCAATTTTTAGGTCAACTCTGACGTCATCAAGATGGCCGGAAAAGCTCGCTAGCTCCCGAAATAACGCGAGTTGGGACCTCTAGTTTGTTGGACACGTCTCCGAAGAGCCGCCCGCATCCACTGATTCCATGAAAACCACTTTTCAAAAGGGGTCAAAAATTGACAATTTCTCACAGGGAGCTCCCTGTGAGCACCCGCCATTTTGGTCAAAAAATTTTTATGCGATTTTATGATAGAAAATGATAGAGTAGATATCACTGAAGAGGGTTTGTGTGTGGGGAAGGGGTCAATTCGCAATATTTGGGCAAATAGCAATTTATAGGTCAACTCTGACGTCATCAAGATGGCCGGAAAAGCTCGCTAGCTCCCGAAATAACGCGAGTTGGGACCTCTAGTTTGTTGGACACGTCTCCGAAGAGCCGCCCACATCCACTGATTCCATGAAAACCACTTTTCAAAAGGGGTCAAAAATTGACAATTTCTCACAGGGAGCTCCCTGTGAGCACCCGCCATTTTGGTCAAAAATTTTTTATGCGATTTTATGATAGAAAATGATAGAGTAGATATCACTGAAGAGGGTTTGTGTGTGGGGATGGGGTCAATTCGCAATATTTGGGCAAATAGCAATTTTTAGGTCAACTCTGACGTCATCAAGATGGCCGGAAAAGCTCGCTAGCTCCCGAAATAACGCGAGTTGGGACCTCTAGTTTGTTGGACACGTCTCAGCAGAGCCGCCCGCATCGACTGATTCCATGAAAAGCACTTTTCAAAAGGGGTCCAAAAATTGAAATTTCTCACAGGGAGCTCCCTGTGAGCATCGCCATTTTGGTCAAAAAATTTTTATGCGATTTTATGATAGAAATTGATAGAGTAGACATCACTGAAGAGGGTTTGTGTGTGGGGATGGGGTCAATTCGCAATATTTGGCCAGATAGCAATATTTAGGTCAACTCTGACGTCATCAAGATGGCCGGAAAAGCTCGCTAGCTCCCGAAATAACGCGAGTTGGGACCTCTAGTTTGTTGGACACGTCTCAGCAGAGCCGCCCGCATCGACTGATTCCATGAAAAGCACTTTTCAAAAGGGGTCCAAAAATTGAAATTTCTCACAGGGAGCTCCCTGTGAGCACTCGCCATTTTGGTCAAAAAATTTTTATGCGATTTTATGATAGAAATTGATAGAGTAGACATCACTGAAGAGGGTTTGTGTGTGGGGATGGGGTCAATTCGCAATATTTGGCCAGATAGCAATATTTAGGTCAACTCTGACGTCTTCAAGATGGCCGGAAAAGCTCGCTAGCTCCCGAAATAACGCGAGTTGGGACCTCTAGTTTGTTGGACACGTCTCAGCAGAGCCGCCCGCATCGACTGATTCCATGAAAAGCACTTTTCAAAAGGGGTCCAAAAATTGAAATTTCTCACAGGGAGCTCCCTGTGAGCACTCGCCATTTTGGTCAAAAAAATTTTATGCGATTTTATGATAGAAATTGATAGAGTAGACATCACTGAAGAGGGTTTGTGTGTGGGGATGGGGTCAATTCGCAATATTTGGCCAGATAGCAATATTTAGGTCAACTCTGACGTCATCAAGATGGCCGGAAAAGCTCGCTAGCTCCCGAAATAACGCGAGTTGGGACCTCTAGTTTGTGAGACACGTCTCAGCAGAGCCGCCCGCATCGACTGATTCCATGAAAAGCACTTTTCAAAAGGGGTCCAAAAATTGAAATTTCTCACAGGGAGCTCCCTGTGAGCACTCGCCATTTTGGTCAAAAAAATTTTATGCGATTTTATGATAGAAATTGATAGAGTAGACATCACTGAAGAGGGTTTGTGTGTGGGGATGGGGTCAATTTGCAATATTTGGCCAGATAGCAATATTTAGGTCAACTCTGACGTCATCAAGATGGCCGGAAAAGCTCGCTAGCTCCCGAAATAACGCGAGTTGGGACCTCTAGTTTGTTGGACACGTCTCAGCAGAGCCGCCCGCATCGACTGATTCCATGAAAAGCACTTTTCAAAAGGGGTCCAAAAATTGAAATTTCTCACAGGGAGCTCCCTGTGAGCACTCGCCATTTTGGTCAAAAAAATTTTATGCGATTTTATGATAGAAATTGATAGAGTAGACATCACTGAAGAGGGTTTGTGTGTGGGGATGGGGTCAATTCGCAATATTTGGCGAGATAGCAATATTTAGGTTAACTCTGAGGTCATCAAGATGGCCGGAAAAGCTCGCTAGCTCCCGAAATAACGCGAGTTGGGACCTCTAGTTTGTTGGACACGTCTCAGCAGAGCCGCCCGCATCGACTGATTCCATGTAAAGCACTTTTCAAAAGGGGTCCAAAAATTGAAAATTCTCACAGGGAGCTCCCTGTGAGCACTCGCCATTTTGGTCAAAAAAATTGTATGCGATTTTATGATAGAAATTGATAGAGTAGACATCACTGAAGAGGGTTTGTGTGTGGGGATGGGGTCAATTCGCAATATTTGGCCAGATAGCAATATTTAGGTCAACTCTGACGTCATCAAGATGGCCGGAAAAGCTCGCTAGCTCCCGAAATAACGCGAGTTGGGACCTCTAGTTTGTTGGACACGTCTCAGCAGAGCCGCCCGCATCGACTGATTCCATGAAAAGCACTTTTCAAAAGGGGTCCAAAAATTGAAATTTCTCACAGGGAGCTCCCTGTGAGCACTCGCCATTTTGGTCAAAAAAATTGTATGCGATTTTATGATAGAAATTGATAGAGTAGACATCACTGAAGAGGGTTTGTGTGTGGGGATGGGGTCAATTCGCAATATTTGGCCAGATAGCAATATTTAGGTCAACTCTGATGTCATCAAGATGGCCGGAAAAGCTCGCTAGCTCCCGAAATAACGCGAGTTGGGACCTCTAGTTTGTTGGACACGTCTCAGCAGAGCCGCCCGCATCGACTGATTCCATGAAAAGCACTTTTCAAAAGGGGTCCAAAAATTGAAATTTCTCACAGGGAGCTCCCTGTGAGCACTCGCCATTTTGGTCAAAAAATTTTTATGCGATTTTATGATAGAAATTGATAGAGTAGACATCACTGAAGAGGGTTTGTGTGTGGGGATGGGGTCAATTCGCAATATTTGGCCAGATAGCAATATTTAGGTCAACTCTGACGTCATCAAGATGGCCGGAAAAGCTCGCTAGCTCCCGAAATAACGCGAGTTGGGACCTCTAGTTTGTTGGACACGTCTCAGCAGAGCCGCCCGCATCGACTGATTCCATGAAAAGCACTTTTCAAAAGGGGTCCAAAAATTGAAATTTCTCACAGGGAGCTCCCTGTGAGCACTCGCCATTTTGGTCAAAAAAATTGTATGCAATTTTATGATAGAAATTGATAGAGTAGACATCACTGAAGAGGGTTTGTGTGTGGGGATGGGGTCAATTCGCAATATTTGGCCAGATAGCAATATTTAGGTCAACTCTGACGTCATCAAGATGGCCGGAAAAGCTCGCTAGCTCCCGAAATAACGCGAGTTGGGACCTCTAGTTTGTGAGACACGTCTCAGCAGAGCCGCCCGCATCGACTGATTCCATGAAAAGCACTTTTCAAAAGGGGTCCAAAAATTGAAATTTCTCACAGGGAGCTCCCTGTGAGCACTCGCCATTTTGGTCAAAAAAATTTTATGCGATTTTATGATAGAAATTGATAGAGTAGACATCACTGAAGAGGGTTTGTGTGTGGGGATGGGGTCAATTTGCAATATTTGGCCAGATAGCAATATTTAGGTCAACTCTGACGTCATCAAGATGGCCGGAAAAGCTCGCTAGCTCCCGAAATAACGCGAGTTGGGACCTCTAGTTTGTTGGACACGTCTCAGCAGAGCCGCCCGCATCGACTGATTCCATGAAAAGCACTTTTCAAAAGGGGTCCAAAAATTGAAATTTCTCACAGGGAGCTCCCTGTGAGCACTCGCCATTTTGGTCAAAAAAATTTTATGCGATTTTATGATAGAAATTGATAGAGTAGACATCACTGAAGAGGGTTTGTGTGTGGGGATGGGGTCAATTCGCAATATTTGGCCAGATAGCAATATTTAGGTTAACTTTGAGGTCATCAAGATGGCCGGAAAAGCTCGCTAGCTCCCGAAATAACGCGAGTTGGGACCTCTAGTTTGTTGGACACGTCTCAGCAGAGCCGCCCGCATCGACTGATTCCATGTAAAGCACTTTTCAAAAGGGGTCCAAAAATTGAAAATTCTCACAGGGAGCTCCCTGTGAGCACTCGCCATTTTGGTCAAAAAAAGTTTATGCGATTTTATGATGGAAATTGATAGAGTAGACATCACTGAAGAGGGTTTGTGTGTGGGGATGGGGTCAATTCGCAATATTTGGCCAGATAGCAATATTTAGGTCAACTCTGACGTCTTCAAGATGGCCGGAAAAGCTCGCTAGCTCCCGAAATAACGCGAGTTGGGACCTCTAGTTTGTTGGACACGTCTCAGCAGAGCCGCCCGCATCGACTGATTCCATGAAAAGCACTTTTCAAAAGGGGTCCAAAAATTGAAATTTCTCACAGGGAGCTCCCTGTGAGCACTCGCCATTTTGGTCAAAAAAATGTTATGCGATTTTATGATAGAAATTGATAGAGTAGACATCACTGAAGAGGGTTTGTGTGTGGGGATGGGGTCAATTCGCAATATTTGGCCAGATAGCAATATTTAGGTCAACTCTGACGTCATCAAGATGGCCGGAAAAGCTCGCTAGCTCCCGAAATAACGCGAGTTGGGACCTCTAGTTTGTTGGACACGTCTCAGCAGAGCCGCCCGCATCGACTGATTCCATGAAAAGCACTTTTCAAAAGGGGTCCAAAAATTGAAATTTCTCACAGGGAGCTCCCTGTGAGCACTCGCCATTTTGGTCAAAAAAATTTTATGCGATTTTATGATATAAATTGATAGAGTAGACATCACTGAAGAGGGTTTGTGTGTGGGGATGGGGTCAATTCGCAATATTTGGCCAGATAGCAATATTTAGGTCAACTCTGACGTCATCAAGATGGCCGGAAAAGCTCGCTAGCTCCCGAAATAACGCGAGGTGGGACCTCTAGTTTGTTGGACACGTCTCAGCAGAGCCGCCCGCATCGACTGATTCCATGAAAAGCACTTTTCAAAAGGGGTCCAAAAATTGAAATTTCTCACAGGGAGCTCCCTGTGAGCACTCGCCATTTTGGTCAAAAAAATTGTATGCGATTTTATGATAGAAATTGATAGAGTAGACATCACTGAAGAGGGTTTGTGTGTGGGGATGGGGTCAATTCGCAATATTTGGCCAGATAGCAATATTTAGGTCAACTCTGACGTCATCAAGATGGCCGGAAAAGCTCGCTAGCTCCCGAAATAACGCGAGTTGCGACCTTTAGTTTGTGAGACACGTCTCAGCAGAGCCGCCCGCATCGACTGATTCCATGAAAAGCACTTTTCAAAAGGGGTCCAAAAATTGAAATTTCTCACAGGGAGCTCCCTGTGAGCACTCGCCATTTTGGTCAAAAAAATTTTATGCGATTTTATGATAGAAATTGATAGAGTAGACATCACTGAAGAGGGTTTGTGTGTGGGGATGGGGTCAATTTGCAATATTTGGCCAGATAGCAATATTTAGGTCAACTCTGACGTCATCAAGATGGCCGGAAAAGCTCGCTAGCTCCCGAAATAACGCGAGTTGGGACCTCTAGTTTGTTGGACACGTCTCAGCAGAGCCGCCCGCATCGACTGATTCCATGAAAAGCACTTTTCAAAAGGGGTCCAAAAATTGAAATTTCTCACAGGGAGCTCCCTGTGAGCACTCGCCATTTTGGTCAAAAAAATTTTATGCGATTTTATGATAGAAATTGATAGAGTAGACATCACTGAAGAGGGTTTGTGTGTGGGGATGGGGTCAATTCGCAATATTTGGCCAGATAGCAATATTTAGGTTAACTCTGAGGTCATCAAGATGGCCGGAAAAGCTCGCTAGCTCCCGAAATAACGCGAGTTGGGACCTCTAGTTTGTTGGACACGTCTCAGCAGAGCCGCCCGCATCGACTGATTCCATGTAAAGCACTTTTCAAAAGGGGTCCAAAAATTGAAAATTCTCACAGGGAGCTCCCTGTGAGCACTCGCCATTTTGGTCAAAAAAAGTTTATGCGATTTTATGATGGAAATTGATAGAGTAGACATCACTGAAGAGGGTTTGTGTGTGGGGATGGGGTCAATTCGCAATATTTGGCCAGATAGCAATATTTAGGTCAACTCTGACGTCTTCAAGATGGCCGGAAAAGCTCGCTAGCTCCCGAAATAACGCGAGTTGGGACCTCTAGTTTGTTGGACACGTCTCAGCAGAGCCGCCCGCATCGACTGATTCCATGAAAAGCACTTTTCAAAAGGGGTCCAAAAATTGAAATTTCTCACAGGGAGCTCCCTGTGAGCACTCGCCATTTTGGTCAAAAAAATGTTATGCGATTTTATGATAGAAATTGATAGAGTAGACATCACTGAAGAGGGTTTGTGTGTGGGGATGGGGTCAATTCGCAATATTTGGCCAGATAGCAATATTTAGGTCAACTCTGACGTCATCAAGATGGCCGGAAAAGCTCGCTAGCTCCCGAAATAACGCGAGTTGGGACCTCTAGTTTGTTGGACACGTCTCAGCAGAGCCGCCCGCATCGACTGATTCCATGAAAAGCACTTTTCAAAAGGGGTCCAAAAATTGAAATTTCTCACAGGGAGCTCCCTGTGAGCACTCGCCATTTTGGTCAAAAAAATTTTATGCGATTTTATGATATAAATTGATAGAGTAGACATCACTGAAGAGGGTTTGTGTGTGGGGATGGGGTCAATTCGCAATATTTGGCCAGATAGCAATATTTAGGTCAACTCTGACGTCATCAAGATGGCCGGAAAAGCTCGCTAGCTCCCGAAATAACGCGAGTTGGGACCTCTAGTTTGTTGGACACGTCTCAGCAGAGCCGCCCGCATCGACTGATTCCATGAAAAGCACTTTTCAAAAGGGGTCCAAAAATTGAAATTTCTCACAGGGAGCTCCCTGTGAGCACTCGCCATTTTGGTCAAAAAAATTGTATGCGATTTTATGATAGAAATTGATAGAGTAGACATCACTGAAGAGGGTTTGTGTGTGGGGATGGGGTCAATTCGCAATATTTGGCCAGATAGCAATATTTAGGTCAACTCTGACGTCATCAAGATGGCCGGAAAAGCTCGCTAGCTCCCGAAATAACGCGAGTTGGGACCTCTAGTTTGTTGGACACGTCTCAGCAGAGCCGCCCGCATCGACTGATTCCATGAAAAGCACTTTTCAAAAGGGGTCCAAAAATTGAAATTTCTCACAGGGAGCTCCCTGTGAGCACTCGCCATTTTGGTCAAAAAAAATTTATGCGATTTTATGATAGAAATTGATAGAGTAGACATCACTGAAGAGGGTTTGTGTGTGGGGATGGGGTCAATTCGCAATATTTGGCCAGATAACAATATTTAGGTCAACTCTGACGTCATCAAGATGGCCGGAAAAGCTCGCTAGCTCCCGAAATAACGCGAGTTGGGACCTCTAGTTTGTTGGACACGTCTCAGCAGAGCCGCCCGCATCGACTGATTCCATGAAAAGCACTTTTCAAAAGGGGTCCAAAAATTGAAATTTCTCACAGGGAGCTCCCTGTGAGCACTCGCCATTTTGGTCAAAAAATTTTTATGCGATTTTATGATAGAAATTGATAGAGTAGACATCACTGAAGAGGGTTTGTGTGTGGGGATGGGGTCAATTCGCAATATTTGGCCAGATAGCAATATTTAGGTCAACTCTGACGTCATCAAGATGGCCGGAAAAGCTCGCTAGCTCCCGAAATAACGCGAGTTGGGACCTCTAGTTTGTTGGACACGTCTCAGCAGAGCCGCCCGCATCGACTGATTCCATGAAAAGCACTTTTCAAAAGGGGTCCAAAAATTGAAATTTCTCACAGGGAGCTCCCTGTGAGCACTCGCCATTTTGGTCAAAAAAATTTTATGCGATTTTATGATGGAAATTGATAGAGTAGACATCACTGAAGAGGGTTTGTGTGTGGGGATGGGGTCAATTCGCAATATTTGGCCAGATAGCAATATTTAGGTCAACTCTGACGTCTTCAAGATGGCCGGAAAAGCTCGCTAGCTCCCGAAATAACGCGAGTTGGGACCTCTAGTTTGTTGGACACGTCTCAGCAGAGCCGCCCGCATCGACTGATTCCATGAAAACCACTTTTCAAAAGGGGTCCAAAAATTGAAATTTCTCACAGGGAGCTCCCTGTGAGCACTCGCCATTTTGGTCAAAAAAATGTTATACGATTTTATGATAGAAATTGATAGAGTAGACATCACTGAAGAGGGTTTGTGTGTGGGGATGGGGTCAATTCGCAATATTTGGCCAAATAGCAATATTTAGGTCAACTCTGACGTCATCAAGATGGCCGGAAAAGCTCGCTAGCTCCCGAAATAACGCGAGTTGGGACCTCTAGTTTGTTGGACACGTCTCAGCAGAGCCGCCCGCATCGACTGATTCCATGAAAAGCACTTTTCAAAAGGGGTCCAAAAATTGAAATTTCTCACAGGGAGCTCCCTGTGAGCACTTGCCATTTTGGTCAAAAAAATTTTATGCGATTTTATGATAGAAATTGATAGAGTAGACATCACTGAAGAGGGTTTGTGTGTGAGGATGGGGTCAATTCGCAATGTTTGGCCAGATAGCAATATTTAGGTCAACTCTGACGTCATCAAGATGGCCGGAAAAGCTCGCTAGCTCCCGAAATAACGCGAGTTGGGACCTCTAGTTTGTTGGACACGTCTCAGCAGAGCCGCCCGCATCGACTGATTCCATGAAAAGCACTTTTCAAAAGGGGTCCAAAAATTGAAATTTCTCACAGGGAGCTCCCTGTGAGCACTCGCCATTTTGGTCAAAAAAAGTTTATGCGATTTTATGATAGAAATTGATAGAGTAGACATCACTGAAGAGGGTTTGTGTGTGGGGATGGGGTCAATTCGCAATATTTGGCCAGATAGCAATATTTAGGTCAACTCTGACGTCATCAAGATGGCCGGAAAAGCTCGCTAGCTCCCGAAATAACGCGAGTTGGGACCTCTAGTTTGTTGGACACGTCTCAGCAGAGCCGCCCGCATCGACTGATTCCATGAAAAGCACTTTTCAAAAGAGGTCCAAAAATTGAAACTTCTCACAGGGAGCTCCCTGTGAGCACTCGCCATTTTGGTCAAAAAATTTTTATGCGATTTTATGATAGAAATTGATAGAGTAGACATCACTGAAGAGGGTTTGTGTGTGGGGATGGGGTCAATTCGCAATATTTGGCCAGATAGCAATATTTAGGTCAACTCTGACGTCATCAAGATGGCCGGAAAAGCTCGTTAGCTCCCGAAATAACGCGAGTTGGGACCTCTAGTTTGTTAGACACGTCTCAGCAGAGCCGCCCGCATCGACTGATTCCATGAAAAGCACTTTTCAAAAGGGGTCCAAAAATTGAAATTTCTCACAGGGAGCTCCCTGTGAGCACTCGCCATTTTGGTCAAAAAAATGTTATGCGATTTTATGATAGAAATTGATAGAGTAGACATCACTGAAGAGGGTTTGTGTGTGGGGAAGGGGTCAATTCGCAATATTTGGCCAGATAGCAATATTTAGGTCAACTCTGACGTCATCAAGATGGCCGGAAAAGCTCGCTAGCTCCCGAAATAACGCGAGTTGGGACCTCTAGTTTGTTGGACACGTCTCAGCAGAGCCGCCCGCATCGACTGATTCCATGAAAAGCACTTTTCAAAAGGGGTCCAAAAATTGAAATTTCTCACAGGGAGCTCCCTGTGAGCACTTGCCATTTTGGTCAAAAAAATTTTATGCGATTTTATGATAGAAATTGATAGAGTAGACATCACTGAAGAGGGTTTGTGTGTGAGGATGGGGTCAATTCGCAATATTTGGCCAGATAGCAATATTTAGGTCAACTCTGACGTCATCAAGATGGCCGGAAAAGCTCGCTAGCTCCCGAAATAACGCGAGTTGGGACCTCTAGTTTGTTGGACACGTCTCAGCAGAGCCGCCCGCATCGACTGATTCCATGAAAAGCACTTTTCAAAAGGGGTCCAAAAATTGAAATTTCTCACAGGGAGCTCCCTGTGAGCACTCGCCATTTTGGTCAAAAAAAGTTTATGCGATTTTATGATAGAAATTGATAGAGTAGACATCACTGAAGAGGGTTTGTGTGTGGGGATGGGGTCAATTCGCAATATTTGGCCAGATAGCAATATTTAGGTCAACTCTGACGTCATCAAGATGGCCGGAAAAGCTCGCTAGCTCCCGAAATAACGCGAGTTGGGACCTCTAGTTTGTTGGACACGTCTCAGCAGAGCCGCCCGCATCGACTGATTCCATGAAAAGCACTTTTCAAAAGGGGTCCAAAAATTGAAATTTCTCACAGGGAGCTCCCTGTGAGCACTCGCCATTTTGGTCAAAAAAAGTTTATGCGATTTTATGATAGAAATTGATAGAGTAGACATCACTGAAGAGGGTTTGTGTGTGGGGATGGGGTCAATTCGCAATATTTGGCCAGATAGCAATATTTAGGTCAACTCTGACGTCATCAAGATGGCCGGAAAAGCTCGCTAGCTCCCGAAATAACGCGAGTTGAGACCTCTAGTTTGTTGGACACGTCTCAGCAGAGCCGCCCGCATCGACTGATTCCATGAAAAGCACTTTTCAAAAGAGGTCCAAAAATTGAAACTTCTCACAGGGAGCTCCCTGTGAGCACTCGCCATTTTGGTCAAAAAATTTTTATGCGATTTTATGATAGAAATTGATAGAGTAGACATCACTGAAGAGGGTTTGTGTGTGGGGATGGGGTCAATTCGCAATATTTGGCCAGATAGCAATATTTAGGTCAACTCTGACGTCATCAAGATGGCCGGAAAAGCTCGCTAGCTCCCGAAATAACGCGAGTTGGGACCTCTAGTTTGTTAGACACGTCTCAGCAGAGCCGCCCGCATCGACTGATTCCATGAAAAGCACTTTTCAAAAGGGGTCCAAAAATTGAAATTTCTCACAGGGAGCTCCCTGTGAGCACTCGCCATTTTGGTCAAAAAAATGTTATGCGATTTTATGATAGAAATTGATAGAGTAGACATCACTGAAGAGGGTTTGTGTGTGGGGAAGGGGTCAATTCGCAATATTTGGCCAGATAGCAATATTTAGGTCAACTCTGACGTCATCAAGATGGCCGGAAAAGCTCGCTAGCTCCCGAAATAACGCGAGTTGGGACCTCTAGTTTGTTGGACACGTCTCAGCAGAGCCGCCCGCATCGACTGATTCCATGAAAAGCACTTTTCAAAAGGGGTCCAAAAATTGAAATTTCTCACAGGGAGCTCCCTGTAAGCACTTGCCATTTTGGTCAAAAAAATTTTATGCGATTTTATGATAGAAATTGATAGAGTAGACATCACTGAAGAGGGTTTGTGTGTGAGGATGGGGTCAATTCGCAATATTTGGCCAGATAGCAATATTTAGGTCAACTCTGACGTCATCAAGATGGCCGGAAAAGCTCGCTAGCTCCCGAAATAACGCGAGTTGGGACCTCTAGTTTGTTGGACACGTCTCAGCAGAGCCGCCCGCATCGACTGATTCCATGAAAAGCACTTTTCAAAAGGGGTCCAAAAATTGAAATTTCTCACAGGGAGCTCCCTGTGAGCACTCGCCATTTTGGTCAAAAAAAGTTTATGCGATTTTATGATAGAAATTGATAGAGTAGACATCACTGAAGAGGGTTTGTGTGTGGGGATGGGGTCAATTCGCAATATTTGGCCAGATAGCAATATTTAGGTCAACTCTGACGTCATCAAGATGGCCGGAAAAGCTCGCTAGCTCCCGAAATAACGCGAGTTGGGACCTCTAGTTTGTTGGACACGTCTCAGCAGAGCCGCCCGCATCGACTGATTCCATGAAAAGCACTTTTCAAAAGGGGTCCAAAAATTGAAATTTCTCACAGGGAGCTCCCTGTGAGCACTCGCCATTTTGGTCAAAAAAAGTTTATGCGATTTTATGATAGAAATTGATAGAGTAGACATCACTGAAGAGGGTTTGTGTGTGGGGATGGGGTCAATTCGCAATATTTGGCCAGATAGCAATATTTAGGTCAACTCTGACGTCATCAAGATGGCCGGAAAAGCTCGCTAGCTCCCGAAATAACGCGAGTTGGGACCTCTAGTTTGTTGGACACGTCTCAGCAGAGCCGCCCGCATCGACTGATTCCATGAAAAGCACTTTTCAAAAGGGGTCCAAAAATTGAAATTTCTCACAGGGAGCTCCCTGTGAGCACTCGCCATTTTGGTCAAAAAAAGTTTATGCGATTTTATGATAGAAATTGATAGAGTAGACATCACTGAAGAGGGTTTGTGTGTGGGGATGGGGTCAATTCGCAATATTTGGCCAGATAGCAATATTTAGGTCAACTCTGACGTCATCAAGATGGCCGGAAAAGCTCGCTAGCTCCCGAAATAACGCGAGTTGGGACCTCTAGTTTGTTGGACACGTCTCAGCAGAGCCGCCCGCATCGACTGATTCCATGAAAAGCACTTTTCAAAAGGGGTCCAAAAATTGAAATTTCTCACAGGGAGCTCTCTGTGAGCACTCGCTATTTTGGTCAAAAAAATTTTATGCGATTTTATGATAGAAATTGACAGAGTAGACATCACTGAAGAGGGTTTGTGTGTGGGGATGGGGTCAATTCGCAATATTTGGCCAGATAGCAATATTTAGGTCAACTCTGACGTCATCAAGATGGCCGGAAAAGCTCGCTAGCTCCCGAAATAACGCGAGTTGAGACCTCTAGTTTGTTG
This sequence comes from Marthasterias glacialis, assembly GCA_911728455.2. Taxonomy (NCBI): domain Eukaryota; kingdom Metazoa; phylum Echinodermata; class Asteroidea; order Forcipulatida; family Asteriidae; genus Marthasterias; species Marthasterias glacialis. The sequence goes on along the minus strand of OU452222.1, from coordinate 12,126,953 downwards.
GACACGTCTCAGCAGAGCCGCCCGCATCGACTGATTCCATGAAAAGCACTTTTCAAAAGAGGTCCAAAAATTGAAACTTCTCACAGGGAGCTCCCTGTGAGCACTCGCCATTTTGGTCAAAAAATTTTTATGCGATTTTATGATAGAAATTGATAGAGTAGACATCACTGAAGAGGGTTTGTGTGTGGGGATGGGGTCAATTCGCAATATTTGGCCAGATAGCAATATTTAGGTCAACTCTGACGTCATCAAGATGGCCGGAAAAGCTCGCTAGCTCCCGAAATAACGCGAGTTGGGACCTCTAGTTTGTTAGACACGTCTCAGCAGAGCCGCCCGCATCGACTGATTCCATGAAAAGCACTTTTCAAAAGGGGTCCAAAAATTGAAATTTCTCACAGGGAGCTCCCTGTGAGCACTCGCCATTTTGGTCAAAAAAATGTTATGCGATTTTATGATAGAAATTGATAGAGTAGACATCACTGAAGAGGGTTTGTGTGTGGGGATGTGGTCAATTCGCAATATTTGGCCAGATAGCAATATTTAGGTCAACTCTGACGTCATCAAGATGGCCGGAAAAGCTCGCTAGCTCCCGAAATAACGCGAGTTGGGACCTCTAGTTTGTTGGACACGTCTCAGCAGAGCCGCCCGCATCGACTGATTCCATGAAAAGCACTTTTCAAAACGGGTAAAAAAAATTGAAATTTCTCACAGGGAGCTCCCTGTGAGCACTCGCCATTTTGGTCAAAAATTTTTATGCGATTTTATGATAGAAATTGATAGAGTAGGCATCACTGAAGAGGGTTTGTGTGTGGGGATGGGGTCAATTCGCAATATTTGGCCAGATAGCAATATTTAGGTCAACTCTGACGTCATCAAGATGGCCGGAAAAGCTCGCTAGCTCCCGAAATAACGCGAGTTGGGACCTCTAGTTTGTTGGACACGTCTCAGCAGAGCCGCCCGCATCGACTGATTCCATGAAAAGCACTTTTCAAAAGGGGTCCAAAAATTGAAATTTCTCACAGGGAGCTCCCTGTGAGCACTCGCCATTTTGGTCAAAAAAATGTTATGCGATTTTATGATAGAAATTGATAGAGTAGACATCACTGAAGAGGGTTTGTGTGTGGGGATGGGGTCAATTCGCAATATTTGGCCAGATAGCAATATTTAGGTCAACTCTGACGTCATCAAGATGGCCGGAAAAGCTCGCTAGCTCCCGAAATAACGCGAGTTGGGACCTCTAGTTTGTTGGACACGTCTCAGCAGAGCCGCCCGCATCGACTGATTCCATGAAAAGCACTTTTCAAAACGGGTCAAAAAAATTGAAATTTCTCACAGGGAGCTCCCTGTGAGCACTCGCCATTTTGGTCAAAAATTTTTATGCGATTTTATGATAGAAATTGATAGAGTAGACATCACTGAAGAGGGTTTGTGTGTGGGGATGGGGTCAATTCGCAATATTTGGCCAGATAGCAATATTAAGGTCAACTCTGACGTCATCAAGATGGCCGGAAAAGCTCTCTAGCTCCCGAAATAACGCGAGTTGGGACCTCTAGTTTGTTAGACACGTCTCAGCAGAGCCGCCCGCATCGACTGATTCCATGAAAAGCACTTTTCAAAAGGGGTCCAAAAATTGAAATTTCTCACAGGGAGCTCCCTGTGAGCACTCGCCATTTTGGTCAAAAAAATGTTATGCGATTTTATGATAGAAATTGATAGAGTAGACATCACTGAAGAGGGTTTGTGTGTGGGGATGTGGTCAATTCGCAATATTTGGCCAGATAGCAATATTTAGGTCAACTCTGACGTCATCAAGATGGCCGGAAAAGCTCGCTAGCTCCCGAAATAACGCGAGTTGGGACCTCTAGTTTGTTGGACACGTCTCAGCAGAGCCGCCCGCATCGACTGATTCCATGAAAAGCACTTTTCAAAACGGGTCAAAAAAAAATGAAATTTCTCACAGGGAGCTCCCTGTGAGCACTCGCCATTTTGGTCAAAAATTTTTATGCGATTTTATGATAGAAATTGATAGAGTAGGCATCACTGAAGAGGGTTTGTGTGTGGGGATGGGGTCAATTCGCAATATTTGGCCAGATAGCAATATTTAGGTCAACTCTGACGTCATCAAGATGGCCGGAAAAGCTCGCTAGCTCCCGAAATAACGCGAGTTGGGACCTCTAGTTTGTTGGACACGTCTCAGCAGAGCCGCCTGCATCGACTGATTCCATGAAAACCACTTTTTAAAGGGGGTCAAAAATTGAAAAAGCTCACAGGGAGCTCCCTGTGAGCACTCGCCATTTTGGTCAAAAATTTTTATGCGATTTTATGATAGAAATTGATAGAGTAGACATCACTGAAGAGGGTTTGTGTGTGGGGATGGGGTCAATTCGCAATATTTGGCCAGATAGCAATATTAAGGTCAACTCTGACGTCATCAAGATGGCCGGAAAAGCTCTCTAGCTCCCGAAATAACGCGAGTTGGGACCTCTAGTTTGTTAGACACGTCTCAGCAGAGCCGCCCGCATCGACTGATTCCATGAAAAGCACTTTTCAAAAGGGGTCCAAAAATTGAAATTTCTCACAGGGAGCTCCCTGTGAGCACTCGCCATTTTGGTCAAAAAAATGTTATGCGATTTTATGATAGAAATTGATAGAGTAGACATCACTGAAGAGGGTTTGTGTGTGGGGATGTGGTCAATTCGCAATATTTGGCCAGATAGCAATATTTAGGTCAACTCTGACGTCATCAAGATGGCCGGAAAAGCTCGCTAGCTCCCGAAATAACGCGAGTTGGGACCTCTAGTTTGTTGGACACGTCTCAGCAGAGCCGCCCGCATCGACTGATTCCATGAAAAGCACTTTTCAAAACGGGTCAAAAAAATTGAAATTTCTCACAGGGAGCTCCCTGTGAGCACTCGCCATTTTGGTCAAAAATTTTTATGCGATTTTATGATAGAAATTGATAGAGTAGGCATCACTGAAGAGGGTTTGTGTGTGGGGATGGGGTCAATTCGCAATATTTGGCCAGATAGCAATATTTAGGTCAACTCTGACGTCATCAAGATGGCCGGAAAAGCTCGCTAGCTCCCGAAATAACGCGAGTTGGGACCTCTAGTTTGTTGGACACGTCTCAGCAGAGCCGCCCGCATCGACTGATTCCATGAAAACCACTTTTTAAAGGGGGTCAAAAATTGAAAAAGCTCACAGGGAGCTCCCTGTGAGCACTCGCCACTTTGGTCAAAAACATTTTATGCGATTTTATGATAGAAATTGATAGAGTAGACATCACTGAAGAGGGTTTGTGTGTGGGGATGGGGTCAATTCGCAATATTTGGCCAGATAGCAATATTTAGGTCAACTCTGACGTCATCAAGATGGCCGGAAAAGCTCGCTAGCTCCCGAAATAACGCGAGTTGGGACCTCTAGTTTGTTGGACACGTCTCAGCAGAGCCGCCCGCATCGACTGATTCCATGAAAAGCACTTTTCAAAAGGGGTCCAAAAATTGAAATTTCTCACAGGGAGCTCTCTGTGAGCACTCGCTATTTTGGTCAAAAAAAATTTATGCGATTTTATGATAGAAATTGACAGAGTAGACATCACTGAAGAGGGTTTGTGTGTGGGGATGGGGTCAATTCGCAATATTTGGCCAGATAGCAATATTTAGGTCAACTCTGACGTCATCAAGATGGCCGGAAAAGCTCGCTAGCTCCCGAAATAACGCGAGTTGAGACCTCTAGTTTGTTGGACACGTCTCAGCAGAGCCGCCCGCATCGACTGATTCCATGAAAAGCACTTTTCAAAAGAGGTCCAAAAATTGAAACTTCTCACAGGGAGCTCCCTGTGAGCACTCGCCATTTTGGTCAAAAATTTTTTATGCGATTTTATGATAGAAATTGATAGAGTAGACATCACTGAAGAGGGTTTGTGTGTGGGGATGGGGTCAATTCGCAATATTTGGCCAGATAGCAATATTTAGGTCAACTCTGACGTCATCAAGATGGCCGGAAAAGCTCGCTAGCTCCCGAAATAACGCGAGTTGGGACCTCTAGTTTGTTAGACACGTCTCAGCAGAGCCGCCCGCATCGACTGATTCCATGAAAAGCACTTTTCAAAAGGGGTCCAAAAATTGAAATTTCTCACAGGGAGCTCCCTGTGAGCACTCGCCATTTTGGTCAAAAAAATGTTATGCGATTTTATGATAGAAATTGATAGAGTAGACATCACTGAAGAGGGTTTGTGTGTGGGGATGGGGTCAATTCGCAATATTTGGCCAGATAGCAATATTTAGGTCAACTCTGACGTCATCAAGATGGCCGGAAAAGCTCGCTAGCTCCCGAAATAACGCGAGTTGGGACCTCTAGTTTGTTGGACACGTCTCAGCAGAGCCGCCCGCATCGACTGATTCCATGAAAAGCACTTTTCAAAACGGGTCCAAAAAATTGAAATTTCTCACAGGGAGCTCCCTGTGAGCACTCGCCATTTTGGTCAAAAAAATGTTATGCGATTTTATGATAGAAATTGATAGAGTAGACATCACTGAAGAGGGTTTGTGTGTGGGGATGTGGTCAATTCGCAATATTTGGCCAGATAGCAATAGTTAGGTCAACTCTGACGTCATCAAGATGGCCGGAAAAGCTCGCTAGCTCCCGAAATAACGCGAGTTGGGACCTCTAGTTTGTTGGACACCTCTCAGCAGAGCCGCCCGCATCGACTGATTCCATGAAAGGCACTTTTCAAAACGGGTAAAAAAAAATTGAAATTTCTCACAGGGAGCTCCCTGTGAGCACTCGCCATTTTGGTCAAAAATTTTTATGCGATTTTATGATAGAAATTGATAGAGTAGGCATCACTGAAGAGGGTTTGTGTGTGGGGATGGGGTCAATTCGCAATATTTGGCCAGATAGCAATATTTAGGTCAACTCTGACGTCATCAAGATGGCCGGAAAAGCTCGCTAGCTCCCGAAATAACGCGAGTTGGGACCTCTAGTTTGTTGGACACGTCTCAGCAGAGCCGCCCGCATCGACTGATTCCATGAAAACCACTTTTTAAAGGGGGTCAAAAATTGAAAAAGCTCACAGGGAGCTCCCTATTAGCACTCGCCACTTTGGTCAAAAACATTTTATGCGATTTTATGATAGAAATTGATAGAGTAGACATCACTGAAGAGGGTTTGTGTGTGGGGATGGGGTCAATTCGCAATATTTGGCCAGATAGCAATATTTAGCTCAACTCTGACGTCATCAAGATGGCCGAAAAAGCTCGGTAGCTCCCGAAATAACGCGAGTTGGGACCTCTAGTTTTGTTGGCACGTCTCAGCTGAGCCGCCCGCATCGACTGATTCAATGAAAACCACTATGCGATTTTATGATAGAAATTGATAGAGTAGATATCACTGAAGAGGGTTTGTGTGTGGGGAAGGGTCAATTCGCAATATTATTCGGGACCGTAGAAAAATGCACTGATGTGAAACAACTGTTGCAATTTGTTTGAGGTCGAACTATATTTTTCCTGGACTAAAACAGCCGTCAAATGTTATGACACATTTTGGCGTTTCCAATGATAGTGGCTCAAGCATTATAACAATAATAAGTCTACAAATCCAACTGTTCCAGAGATGTTAGTTTAAAATATGTGGCAAGTTTTTTTTATGTTTGAAGCAATAAAAGTTATATTATATGAGAATGGTTTGATTGCCAGCATTTTGAATAATTTGCTCGCTCATGGACTAACCAGGACCAGCTAGATTAAGGTTTCCGTTTAGATGACATCCTTGATACTGCAATACGGAGTGGCTGCATGGGTGGTCTTTCACGGCATCAATGACAGGAAATAAAGAGTTTTGGTACTGTACATGTGGTCGGAAAAGCCTTTCCACATCCGACTGCCACTTTCTCAGAGATTTTTTAATGGATGGTGGGCTTTATTTCCCTTTGTTAAAAATGATCCTTTCGAAAAAATTGGTAGCTACAACACTGAACATTGGTCTTAAAAAAAGAAAATTCAAGCGCACATTTTATCCCGCAGCGTAGTACATACCATAACGAAACGACTCAGTTTTCTTGGTCGACTCGGACTCAAGGTACCGGGAAGTACAGCGCTTGCACCAGTTAATAGCCCGGAGTGTGTGCCGTCTCCCTGCTGAACTCTCCCCGCTGCCACCTCCCGGGCGACCGCACCCAAATATCGTCTCGTACAAGTTACTCTCGGCATGCAGTCCTCGATGTGGCAGTGCAGGTCTGGGATGCCTCAGTCTGTATGCCGTTTCGACATACTATAGCGTGTTAAGACGAGGCCAGAGTTGACCAATACCGTACTTTCCTTCTTTTCTCCTCAGTCACTTGGCGGATGATGCGCTGCCGTTCCGCCAATGGCCACACTGTGTATTTCTGCTGTTGTTGCAGGTCTTCCCATGTTCACAGGTATGTCCATTGACCTACAAGATGTTGCTGGCCACCTCCTTTCAGTTTGCCAAGCAAGATGCTCTTTTGATGTTCGAAACACATCATCTTTTGCATTGCAATCCTGTCTTATCGAGCATCACCGTGGTCCTAATAATTTTCAACACCAAATCGTTTTGTTTTCATCTTTTCCGCCATGACACTAAAAAATGTTCTTTGTACTGCACACGCATACAACACATGAAAAGCAATCAAGTGTGACCACCTATGAACATATAAGAACTAGGCGCTCGGTCAGCCCTTCACAAAGCCTGGCAAAGAATGTATGCTTCGCGATCAAGTACTGCAAAGTGGTATGCTGCAAATTGGGATATAAAATACCTCGGTCTGAACTGTCCTCGAATTCAGGTGTAACGCAAACACTTAGGCCCTTTTCGAAACCACGGCTTCGGCTCCGGATTCGGCTCAGGCTAGCTTGGCCCCGCGGTTGTTTTGACAATTGCGCGTGCTTTGCAGACGCGCTCAGGGCTTCAGACGATATGACGGAGCCTGAAGCCGAATCCAAAGCCGAAGCTGTGGATTCGAAAACGGCCTTAGTGTGTCGTGTTCTATACACAGAGCTGATGTCACCTAGCGCCCTCAAGAGGCTGCAAGTATTTACTATTTAACTATAAGAATTATTAGCCAATTGTCTGTTAGCAAAGATACTAACACAAGAAATGACACTTGTGCCGGGAGACTGATGATGACTAGAGCAGGGTAGTCGAAACGTTGAGACCAAACTCACTCCACGGTAGTGAAGTTATCCGAGAAGTCCCCCCAATCCACTAAGCGAAAAAAGTAGTAGTAGTCCCGGCCGATTTCCTACCCCCAGGTAGTACTTAAAAAGCAGGAAAGTTCTTTTCAGAACTACGTTGTCTCCCGAATTCCGAAAATCTACTCCGCCGTAGCAGAATAATAGCAAGACAAGTTCTCACAGAACAATCTACTGTATATAGCAAAGTAGATATAATCACATGGTGTTACCGCAAACCAAATATACATTGATACCTCACCATGCAATGCCTCAAATCCTATATTTCAGATGTTTTTAATTAACCTGTAAACATACGCTTTAAAATTCCAAGATTTGTCAAGAACCATCGTAAAAAAAAAAACTACACAAATGAAATATAGTTACTAGGTTTACCTTCTGTTGTCTTTAGTTATGTTTATTTGTACTATAGTTTTATATAAATCATCCAAGTCTGTTTCTACAGTCCATGTAGATATATGTCATGATTTGAAAAAAATATAAACATGGTATATTAAAATTGAAAAAGGATTCCATTTCGTGGAAATTAGAAGTAGAGCCATGGCGGATCGGGCGGGGGGCTTAGCTTAAATATCTGAATACTGCCAAAAGTTGAAATAGAAAAATAGCCTAAATAAAATAAATAAACAAACAAATTAATTAAATAAAATCACTCTTGCTTATTTTCAGTGCTGCAAATGAAATAAGCATGAACTGACAAAACTAACGTTTTGAGGTCTTTTTGTTTTGTTTGATTTTCTCCATTGTATGTTCTGACGTTTCTGAAAGTTGGTCACTGATTGACACCCCCACTCCAGGGTTGGACTTAATTTACTCTCCCCTCATCCCCTCCCCTCCCCCCCCCCCCCCCCACCGCCCGAGAAATAAAAACAGATGTGTTTTCTTTCTATTTTTTTGCCTGCAAACAGCACCTTCAAAATATCACTTTTCTTTAAGAGCTGTGATTGATGCAAAAGAGGCTGTACATCTTGGGATGACGAGGCCGTTTGGCAAGCAAGCCAAATGCTCAATGATTCGATAAACTTAACTTATCGCCGATGAACACAGGTTTTTCGGCAATAAACTCTGTTTTTCGCCCGATAAACAGAGTTTTTCTCGAAAAACTCTGTTTATCATTCGATAAACAGAATTTTTCGAGAAAAAAAAAACCCTGCTTATCACGCTGAAAAACTAAATTTTTCGGCGTGATAAACATAGTTTTTTTCGATTAACTATGTTCATTGGTCGAAAACGCTGTTTATCACTTGATAACAATGTTTATCTCGAAAAACGATGTTTATAGGCGAAAAACTCTGTTTATTGAGATTAAACTCCGTTCATCAAGTGATTAACACAGTTTTTCCTCGAAAAACTGTTTATCGGTCGAAAAACAGAGTTTAAATAAAATGTTATATCCAAAACAAAATGTAAACTAACATTTTATTTTTATTTATTTTCTCTCTTTTTTTTTTTACATTTTTTTTTTACTAAAAATGGTAATTTTTTGTGACACTCAAGGCCTCCCATACAAAATGGTGGTCAATGGTTATAAAGAAAAGAAAGGTCATATATATGTAAAAAGAACTAATTTTATTGTACATGTATATACACGTAAAATGTTATCATTACCGGCAGTATAAAAACAGGTGATCAATATTTTAGCCTTAGCAATGTAATTTCAGTTGTAAGAGCGATACCACAAGGATTATGTTCAATGATGCGCCACAACATCCCTAGAAAATTCCACTAATCTGTTTGAGTCTGTTCTCACTACAGTCAAGAGATGTTCTCGGTTTGGACAAGAATGACCTTGAGAGGGAGTGTGCTCCGGCTACCTCTCTCGGACTTCCCAGTAGCTTCTTCCTTCCGCTGACCGCGAGGGATCCTTTCACCAGAATTTGAACAGGTGTGGGACGCGATGTTTTCGTTCAAGCTTCGCAAAGATTGGTCACTGCCGTGAATGTTTACACTCTCCACTTTTGTGTTTGCTTGCTTGTGTTCTGGTTCCAAAATATCAGTATTAACCGTTTGCCTCGTTTGATTTGCAGCCGCGCACGCAGGTACTTGACGGGTTTCTTGGTCAGCTTTTGCGGTAGTCTTGGTTTCTGGGGACATTTCATGAGCAAGATTGTCTGATGTTCCTTGGTAGTTTACGATAACTGGCCGGTTGTTCTCCGCTGGAGAAGAACTCCGGGTATTGCCATCTTTCTGTTTTTGTAATGACTGGTCTGTGACTGGTGAGAAAGCCGGTTGTTTAACGGGCTGTTCTTTGTCTTTAAAGACAACTTCTTTGGATTCATTGTTCCCAATCGGTGATTTGTTTGCGGGTATACTGTCATTACATTCTCTCTTGTTCTGCATTAATGTCACAGTCGTTGAAGAAATTGTTGACAAATTTCTTTGGTTTTTTTTAACGTCAACCTCCACTGTGCAACTCGATGAATTGCTGTTACTTGCGCCCGACATGTCCACAGATTTAATATTCTCAGTCGGGTTCGGAATCCAATTATTTTGCTCGTGTTCTGTTGATGTTGCATCGAGAGTAGAAACCGGTGGGTTGGTTACCGCGCAACTTGGGCCATTATTTTTAAATGGTTTAGTTTTCGAGGCCGAACCACTACCACCGACTGTCTGTAGGTATTGGGGAGGCATATTTTCAATTAAGGATGAATTGCTTAAGGCTTTGTTTTCTTTGATGTTTACAGTGTCACTTGGGTTATTCGCAATTGGGTCCATGCGTCTTTGTGTCGCTTCTTGACATTCTTCCTGGGTAGGTTTAGTGTGAGTATGGTCAACATTCTCAACAGGGTTCGAGTCTGTTGGATTATCTTCCTGAGTAACACCCTCTCTCTCTGATGGTGCATCCTCTTTGGTTATTAGCTGTGCTTCGCCGGGAGGGAGGAACGCTGTACTCATTTTACGGCTGTCTTCACTGGCACCGATGTGGAACGCCCGTTGTCTCATCATGTTCCGCATCTTTCTCAATCTCCTCTCCTTCAACCTCTTCATCGCCTTCTCGATCTCCTTCAGCTCCTCCTCCTCTTCCTTCTCTTCATTCACGTCGATCGTGAAGAGAAGCAAGATGGCGTTCTTCACGCGTTGCTCGTCTTTCCCCGCTTTATCTGCCTCAGCATCTACTTCCCCCGAGTCACCGATCTGGTACTTGGGGCAGCAGAAGCTTCCGGGGGTCTTAGCGATGGGGCAGATGATTTTGATCAGGATGGCCGTCACGTAAGAGACCAACGGCACCAGCAAGAACAGAAGAGCACTGTAGAAGACTTTGTTCAAGCTGCTCTCCATAGGTCTGTTCGGCGTTTGGTTTGGGACGGCCTCTGGGCCGACAGTTGGGGATGCAACGCCGGTGGAGTTTGCCATCGATGTGGAACTCGCATTAGTTACGGATTCTGTAAATTGAAAAAAAGGAACAAACTAACAATATAATTGTGATAAAAACAATACTTAGGTCTTTGCAAAACCACTAAATGTTATTAGCAAATTTTTTTTGTTTAAATGGGCCGGGAAAGTATTGGTTCATTGGTTGCAACCTCTCTAAATTTAAAAGTTAAAATTTCACTCTCTCGCCCGAATGGTGTCAGTTTGGCTCTTTTGAGTGAAATTGGAGCGAACTTCACTCTGATTCAAGCTGAAAACACCCGGCTTTCGCTATACAAAGATTTGTCCGCCATTATTATGGTTGTTTGCAAGAGCGGTATGGCGGACAAAACGAGTGGTTGTTCACTCTTACATTCAGGGAAGCAAGCGTCCGTTCATCGCTATGACTTCTCCCAGAAGGCGACTCACTAATTTGAAGTGTTCGGCACAAACAACCAGGTCTTTTCATAAGCCTACAGTGGCAAAAGCCCAACATTTCTTTTGGCCAAGTAAGAGATACTTTTTCAACATTTTCAAACAAAAGATCTTTACTCTGTTAAATGCTGGTCTAAAAAGCACTGGCCGTCGGGTCCGTTGGGGGCTTCCTTTCGGACCATGTGACGGGTGAACTTGTAAGGATTCAAGACGGTTTTAAGGCTTTGGATTAAATCAGCGACAAATCCATCCGTAAACCACTGGGAAGGACGTCGGTTAGCGAGAATGCTTTGTCATTTAAATCTTAATAATTTCTACATAAAGCGTACGGTATACGGTCGATTTTTTCAAAGAAATTCGTGGGTTTTATTGGTAACACTGTTCACTATTATAACCTCCAACTGTCTCTGATGCAGATTGATGTACCAGTGACTTTGCCACAAAGTATGGCCGTGTCCCCGAATGAATGGCTTCGGCAGTGGCTACGGCCGGAACGCGGAGGATTCCTATTCTCCAACGTTGTCGTTGCAGCCAGCGGCCATAGCCGTAGCCGAAGACGCTTGATTCGGACACGGCCTATCACAGTACAAGAGATTTAGGACTGCTGCCCGTCGTCGAAGGGTCGTATACGAGTGAACTTTACAAAGTTTCGACGGCGAATTCTCCCCTGAATAGTTTTCGGTCAACACAAAGCTCTGTGTCGCCCGAAGCAAGGGTTAGAGTAAGGGAAAATACTTTTTGAGATTTGTGTACGGTAGAGACGTTTGCATGGACAAGGATTATCCGTTGCTAAGCTGTAAATCTACGTACACCCGAACGGAATCGCGCCACAGCCTGCTGCGAAGTTTCTTACAAGAAACAAAACATGGAAACCTTTTCAAACAATCCCAAAATATGAAACAGCAGATGAAAACTATTTAAGAACGGGAACCTAAAGTTATAACAAAGATGTATACATGGTGTGTTACACAATAATGAATGAAAACACGACAAAAACGAAAACCGCATTTTCATTCAATGAAAAAAACAATCACGGACACAACAGCATGTATAATTGTCGGAATTTGGCATTCATTATTTATTTATTATTTATCATTATTTATTTATTTATTCGTTGTTGCCTAAAAGAGTGATAAAATATGCAAGGCCAAACCCACTAAGGTAGGCTTTCTGTACTTAAGTTTTAATCAGTTAGATTGTTTAAACATCTATGGCGGTACCGGGTCTTGATGTAACCACGTTTATCCACCAAGATTGCATTTCAGTCTAGAACAACTGGTTTACACAACATCAAATAAAATCACCTTCAAAATCTCGAGGCTTAGCGACAGCAATGATAAAAGAGGGCGTGGCTTTCTTGTATGTTTATATTCTGGCGGTAAGAAATGGCTTTCTTATACCTCCATGGTTATATGGAAACTTTGGGGCAAACGCTTTCCAAAAGAAATCTGCACTGCAAAAACTAGGGTGTTAAATTCTCTTGGTATCAATATGGGACAACACTAACATGGTGTAAACATTACCAACAATAACGCAATGACTAAATAACACCATGACGGTGGTGTCCCAAATTAATCAATTTAACACCACCAGTTTTTGCAGAGTGAAGGTGATAAGGAGATCAATTTAAAAAAAACCTAAAATCGGGGAAATTTCTTACAAACCTCTGGCATGACTCGAAGAAAGTGCTTAGTTCAATAAATTCGAAATTATTTCTAAAAGTTAGAAGTTTGCCTTCGAAATTATTCCAAAGGGGTCCCTCATCATCAGGATTAGTGGCTTTTTTTATGCCTCAAAGTTTTACTGTAAAAACATAATAATTATTAGACTTCAACTTCCGAAACAAAGGTGGTGTTAGTTTGTGATCAAACTTACCAGCAAGTGTGACATCAGCAACAAAAGTCCATAGACATAAGACTGCAAATATAAAGTCAGAGAGTCGAGGTTGAAGCCGAAGCCTTCCACGGGCCTGAGACACGATTTCGCCTGTGTTCGGAGTCCAAATGTAGCGGTCAAAACACCGCCTTCGCCGAGAGAGCCTCGACCGAAGGAGCCCGGCTCGGGTCGGTGGCGAATCCGGTGGCTTGTTCTCCTCAGTGTCCCATGGCATCGTGCTTGCCAACGGAGAGGGAAGTGCGCATTTTGACAAGAAATTGTGCGCCAAACACTCCCCCAAAAAAGGGATCTACCAGTCCATCAGAATAACAATCCAGATATTACGGCTATGAATGTAGAACTTCCTGTGAAATATACAAGATTTATTAAAATTATCATGGAATGACAAATTACCGAAATTACCGCTCCAAATAGAAACAGTATTCCTTATCGAATAGAACCAAGCAGTCGAATACAGTTTGCAAAACTGATATGCTCAGAAAACAGTAGCTCTAAATTAAATAATTACATCATCATTTTACCATTGACAAGTCCGATATCAGTTTTATCTTTCATTGTAACTCACTACTAGTTAAACTATTTTATTTAAAGGTAGAATACAGGAGTGGTATTCATCGATTGTTAAAAAAATTAGTACCAGTCTGAATGCATACTGATTATGAAGTTCTTACCACTACCAATCTTCCACATAAGTGTTTCTGCCTGAATTACTGTCAATGTCGTGAAAATAGAATTTGAAGACCCCCATTTTAATTTTGATTGTAACAGTCGAATTTAAAGCCCCAGCTCAACATTGGTAAGGAGAAAAACATACAGGTTCACAGATTTACATATACCTTACATAGTATAAAGGTAATGGTGGCAGAAAACTTTCTTTGAAATATCTCTGCCTTAAGTGTTATCGTTTTTAAAAAATAAACAAAATATCCAGAATTAATTTTCGTCTCATGAAAGACGAAAACTCTGCCTATAGGAATGCGTATAAAGTGCTGAATGCTTTTTTTTTACCGATTCTTGCAAATGAAACAACGAAATGAGCTGACATTTTCACAAGTATCTGATTTGTGCAAAAAAAATTGAAGCATTTAGAGTTAGTTTACCAATGTTGAGCTGGGGTTTTAAGGACAATCTGTTAACATGCTGAAAAGTGTGCACGGTTTTTTTTTATCTCTCTCTCTCCTAACTCAGACGACGAATTGAGCCCAAATTTTCACAGGTTAGGGTTTTTCATGCATATAATATTGAATCACACAAAGTAACAACACTGCACCATCAGCTTTACCAATCCTTTAAAGTCTTACCAATTTGTTTCTTTAGGTCCCAATGGAAAAACCGTCGAAAAGAAGCTCTTCCAACTCATACAGAAGGCCTACGCTGATAGGCCGAACAAACTCATCAAGACACCCGGCAAAGCCAAGAAAGATTCAATCAATCAAGGCTTCGCAACTAAAGAATGCTCTCACTGATGTTATATACAGAAGTCATACTGTTTCAGCACCTAATAATTCCAGTATTTATTTCAAAGTGTCTTCCACGGGGAACATCTACCAGACACTTCGGAAGTCCTTCAAGGGAAGAGATGTGTATACAGACCACGTCTGAAGTATAATCCGCATGTTGCCCACTGGTGGTGCCACCTAAAACGCTGATCACTACAACCCGTATGACAATAGCAACCTACTTCCTACACACATCTTCACACTGTTCACAGTATACAAAAAGGGACAATCAAAAGTGTAAGAAAATCGAAGCCCAGCAGAAAGACGTAATACCCACTTGTTTGCTGGGTTCTCTGGTTACACTGTACCACCGTAAGACCTTCAGCACACAAAAGGAACATGCCCGGAGAGTTTGTGAAAATCGGTCAATAGTCGAGTATAATGAAGTGATCAATAATAAATGCAGGTCATCGCTAGGAGACAAATGGACTGGTTACATGCAACAATTATTGACCGGAGACACTTGCAAACTCTCAAACTACCGCGATATTTTTTTGCATCACGAGAGTGTCCCTTCCTTTTTGAAAATGTAGTCTCCCGTCTCGTGTGGAAAGAATTGTTTTACATCTGAACAAGAAATGAAATACACGTGACATCAATGCCAAGTTTTCTGTATCTTATTTCATTTTTCTTTTTATGAAGTTAATACTAGAACCAATTTTTCTGTTTATTATTTCCCTCTGTAATGCTGCCACATTCGAAAAAACCGTATCTGAAAATCTTTAAAAAAAAACCGCTATACAGCTTAATTCGGTTGTAAACAACCGAAACTAAGAACAATGTGTTTACATGCTAAAAAGTATGCACGGTTTTTCACTATTTTCTCCTGACTCAGACGATGGATTGAGCCCAAATTTTCACAGGTTTATCAAAGTACACTGCACTATCAGCTTAACCAATCCTGTGTAATGCCTTTAAAGATCTTCTTCAATACATACAGAAGAGGGCGCTTCGGAAGCCACTGTTTGAAATTAAACAAACTTATGATTTTAAATGTACTTCATCAAATACTGGGCGCATATATTTGCATATAAATATTGTATAAAGATTGTAAATAGGCAATAGGTTAAAAGAATAAATAGGCCAGGAAACAAAACAGATATTAAGAGGCCGACTGGGAAATAAAAACATTCCGTATAGACTTCTTTCAAGACGTACATTCAAGACGTACGTGTACAGTTGCATTCAATGACTTCTTTCCGATCAAACAAAGCAAAGGCAGTGCATCCCCGCCTCCACCTCCCACCCCTGTCCTGAGATCATCTTGACAGGTCTAGCAATTTTGCAACTCGTTTGGTTCAAGCAATCATCTAATAAAAGTCCACCAAGAGCCTTTTAACTTATTTTGTTTCCGTAGAATGTCTGACTACATCGTACAACTTTACATTATTAAGATCTTAAAATACGATACTGAATTTGTATAACCATTGGGGTCGTATTATGGGCAGCTTTGTTAAATGTACCAAAGATTAAAGTTTAAAAGTTATTAATTTGGAAGCTGAGTTTCATTTTACAGATTGTTTAATGCCAGGTTCATTGAGGAAAAATTCAAACTCCCAAAAATTTACTGCGTAAACGTCTAATAATTTTGAAACATCTTAGAAAATCTGAACCAAACAGTGAACAAAACAGTCACTACTGCATACGATGTTGATTTCACATTTGTGGGGATTTGCTCTGGTAAAAGTCTTACAAGTTAGAGCATTATGTGTCATATGAATTTAATTAGTCCACTCACGCTAGTCCTTTGATTGAAATCATTGGGTTTTTATCAATGAGGCAAGTCAATGTTTTGATTAAAGTGACCAGCATTATTCAGGTCAAAGTCAAAGACTCACACTAGTCCTTTGATTGTAATCATTGGGTTTTTATCAATGAGGCAAGTCAATGTTTTGATTAAAGTGACCAGCATTATTCAGGTCAAAGTCAAAGACTCACACTAGTCCTTTGATTGAAATCATTGGGTTTTTATCAACGAGGTAACAGTCAAAGCACTGAACTAGTCTTTTGACCAAATCATACAATAAACAACATTGGTCGGGTCAAAGTCAAAGACTCACACTAGTCCTTTGATTGAAATCATTGGGTTTTTATCAATGAGGTAACAGTCAAATCACTGAACTAGTCTTTTGACCAAACCATACAATAAACAACATTGGTCGGGTCAAAGTCAAAGACTCACACTAGTCCTTTGATTGAAATCATTGGGTTTTTATCAATGAGGCAAGTCAATGTTTTGATTAAAGTGACCAGCATTATTTAGGTCAAAGTCAAAGACTCACACTAGTCCTTTGATTGAAATCATTGGGTTTTTATCAACGAGGAACAGTCAAAGCACTGAACTAATCTTTTGACCAAATCATACAATAAACAACATTGGTCGGGTCTAAGTCAAAGACTAACACTAGTCCTTTGATTGAAATCATTGGGTTTTTATCAACGAGGTAACAGTCAAATCACTGAACTAGTCTTTTGACCAAACCATACAATAAACAACATTGGTCGGGTCAAAGTCAAAGACTCACAGTAGTCCTTTGATTGAAACTATTGGGTTTTTATCAATGAGGCAACAGTCAAACTTGTGATTAAAGTGACCAGAGGTGTAATAAAAAAAACGCTAGGATTACTCTTATCTCGAGTTAGGACAAGTAAAAAGTCTTCAGTTAGGGCTACTTTTGTGAAATCCACCCCAGCATTATTCAGGTCAAAACCAAAGACTCATACCAGTCCTTTGATTGAAATAATTGTGTGGTTTTTTTACCACTGAGGCAACAATCAAAACACTAAACTAGTCTTTTGCAACTCTCCTTTGAGTAAATTATGAAGTACGTTTTAGTGTATAATTAAGCAATAAGGGATTTACAAAAGCGACAGTGAATAATATCTCCATAAAATGGA
Source organism: Marthasterias glacialis (assembly GCA_911728455.2). Lineage (NCBI taxonomy): Eukaryota > Metazoa > Echinodermata > Asteroidea > Forcipulatida > Asteriidae > Marthasterias > Marthasterias glacialis. The sequence goes on along the minus strand of OU452222.1, from coordinate 12,109,663 downwards.
AGATTGAACGTTTTCTTCGAATGAGCTGTGTACAAATTGTGCCTGCAGGAAGTCCGGGCTTTGTTACTCTTTTTTGTAAACATGTGATGTCACAGGTTACACGGTCTATACATGATCTGTGTTTGTTTAGATTTCTTTTATTTTTAATCAATATAGAAAGCAATGTCTAAATGAGTTGAACTGAAAAGGTTTACCAAAACTTTAAAGCTTTGACCACAAAGTTTAGATTAATATTTTAAATAGCTAGTTTTATAGATTCGGGAAAGTTGCAAGCTTTCATAGGTATTGCACGACAAAAATCTGCAAATGATTAGTGGTAGTAAATTAAAAAAAAAAAAAAAAATAATTGTCGGGTTCCGACATTATTTCACATCCATCAGCCATCCACGAACAATTTTTGTATGTTACATGTCAATTGTCCGTGGCATATCTGAAAGTGTGTGTATATTTTTTCGTTTTTGAAACAGCATCATCTGTCAAAACTTGTTTAGAGAAAGAATCTTTAAAAACAAACAATTTTTAGGGCCATGAAACTTCAAAATCGTAACAAACAGTTGAACTCAGTGACATCACACAGTTTTCATACGAACTGTGGTTTGCTTGTTTAACCAAACAACTTTTTTCGGGTATGAGCAAATTTCTGCACCCTTTGGGCTACAAAAGCCAACAGTTTTAAAAATACGATTCCACATTTTGTCAGCTGCAGGGAAGGGACCCTACTTTGTGACGGTACTTGATCATGCAGGCTGAACTCAGTCGAAATTACCTTGAAGTTTGGCTTCGACCAGTTTGACAAAAATGGCAAAGATCGTGAGGCCATTTTTCTACAAGTGCTTTGGCAAACTTTATTTTTCACCCAGTACTAAAAGACACGTGACAAGCGTGTAAGTTGGGTCACAGATGTTTACTGATCAGGGTAGTTTAAGCAAGTCACAGTCAAGAGACTTGCAGTGGTCTTTCGTCTGAACCATACCGTACCCTGCACTGAATTGAGACGAATTAGTCCACTGGGTCACAGTCAATGAAATTTTGATTTTGTACCCAACACTGAATAAATGGATCACTGTTTATACACTCATTCAAAATAATAATAACTAAATTTTAAATATGACACTATATCTATGGGTGTCACAAAGCGCTTATTATCAATTTTTTAAGACAGGTTTTTGAAACCTTTGATTTGCACGACCCATTTCTGTAGCACCTTATAAGGGCTTACAAGGTGCTGCGGTGCATTCAGCAGCCACTGCCAGAAACACCGGGGCAAACCCCTCCTCTTAGCGATAAGTGCACTGGCATCTTTTACGTGCATTACACAACGCACTGGACCTACGGCTTTACAACCCATCCGAAGGACGCAGCAATAATGGTTAAGTGTCTTGCTTAAGGACACAACCATACAATAAACAACATTGGTCGGGTCAAAGTCAAAGACTCACACTAGTCCTTTGATTGAAATCATTGGGTTTTTATCAATGAGGCACTGGACAACGCACTGGACCTACGGCTTTACAACCCATCCGAGGGACGCAGCAAATATGGTTAAGTGTCTTGCTTAAGGACACAACCATACAATAAACAACATTGGTCGGGTCAAAGTCAAAGACTCACACTAGTCCTTTGATTGAAGGGCAAGACCGGGACTCCGACCCACACTCTGCTGATCAGAAAGAGCTTGAGTCCGGTGTGCTTGACCGTTTGGCCAAACACGACAAACTATACACTTATACACCCTATGTATTAGTGGCAATTTTGACAATTGACATGACATTTTCTCCCTTGTACACGACATTTACAACCACCTGTGATATCACCGGTTCCCTACAGAAAAAAAAAAACATAACAAATAATAATGTCAGCTCATGTTGTAAATATTGAATCCCATGGTCTGTCCGACAGTCAGTCGGTCTGTCAGTCAGTCGGTCCGTCAGTCAGTCGGTCCGTCAGTCAGTCAGTCGGTCCGTCAGTCAGTCAGTCGGTCCGTCAGTCAGTCGGTCCGTCAGTCAGTCGGTCCGTCAGTCAGTCAGTCCTCCAGTCAGTCAGTCGGTCCGTCAGTCAGTCGGTCCGTCAGTCAGTCAGTCGGTCCGTCAGTCAGTCAGTCCGTCAGTCAGTCAGTCAGTCCGTCAGTCAGTCGGTCCGTCAGTCAGTCAGTCGGTCCGTCAGTCAGTCGGTCCGTCAGTCAGTCAGTCGGTCCGTCAGTCAGTCGGTCCGTCAGTCAGTCAGTCGGTCCGTCAGTCAGTCGGTCCGTCAGTCAGTCAGTCGGTCCGTCAGTCAGTCGGTCCGTCAGTCAGTCAGTCGGTCCGTCAGTCAGTCGGTCCGTCAGTCAGTCAGTCGGTCCGTCAGTCAGTCGGTCCGTCAGTCAGTCGGTCTGTTAGTCTGTATGTGCCACACTTATCAGGCATCAATTTCATAATGCCGTGAGTAAATACAAGAAAATATTTGCATTTTACCCATACACCGATGTGTGAGACACTGTATATACTCAGTACTTTCCCGAGTTCTGTGAAAAAAATTCGCAGTCATAATACTCCGGTGGGATTCGAATCCACTACCTTTGCCATTCCAGATATCTTACCAACTGCTCTCAAATGGCAAAGGTTGTGAGTTCGAATCCCACCCGAGTAATATGCCTGTGGATTTTGTTCACATAACTCAGGAAAGTACTGAGTATACAGTGCTTAACACACATTGGTGTATGAGTAAATTTAGAAGAAAATATTTTTTTGATAAATATTTGGGAAGTGAAAAACAGTCTGGGACCAGTCACAATGCAAAGTGTATCGCATGATATTTTGAAAGGTAAGCAGTTTCTGGTAAGCAAGATTTATTTTTGCACAGAAAATGTTTGTCTGTCGGTCAACATTACATTTTGCCATTCAGTCAGTCAAAGCCAGTTAGCTAAAAACCAGCCAGCTACATAATACAACAATTCCAAGCCAAACAGCCAGTTATCTAGCAAGCCACCTTCATTAGAAGCCACAAGCCATAGCAAGCTATTCAACAAGCTGGGATAACCAGCCTCTCAGTCAGCTAGCCAGCCAGCCAGCTTTACACCAACCTGGGCTTACCAGCAAGTCAGCTAGGTAGCCATTTATTCAACAAGCTGGGCTTACCCAGTCAGTCAGCCAGCCAGCTACTCAAAAAGCTGGGCTATAACCAGCCAGTCAGCCAGCCAGCCAGCTATTCAAAAAGCTGGGCTATAACCAGCCAGTCAGTCAGCCAGCCAGCTATTCAAAAAGCTGGGCTATAACCAGCCAGTCAGCCAGCCAGCCAGCCTTACACCAACCTGGGCTTACCACCCAGTCAGTCAGCCAGCCAGCTATTAAAAAAGCTGGGCTACAACCAGCCAGTCAGTCAGCCAGCCAGCTTTACACCAACCTGGGCTAACCACCCAGTCAGTCAGCCAGCCAGCTATTAAAAAAGCTGGGCTATAACCAGCCAGTCAGCTAGCCAGCCAACTTTACACCAACCTGTGCTAACCAGCAAGTCAGCTAGCCAGCCAGCTATTCAACAAGCTGGGCTACAACCAGCCAGTCAGCTAGCCAGCCAGCTTTACACCAACCTGGGCTAACCAGCAAGTCAGCTAGCCAGCCAGCTATTCAACAAGCTGGGCTATAACCAGCCAGTCAGTCAGCCAGCCAGCTTTACACCAACCTGGGCTTACCATCCAGTCAGTCAGCCAGCCAGCTATTCAACAAGCTGGCTATGGGCTATAACCAGCCAGTCAGCTAGCTAGTCAGCTTTACACCAACCTGTATTAACCAGCAAGTCAGCTAGCCAGCCAGCTATTCAACAAGCAGGGCTAACCACCGAGTCAGATGGCCAGTCAGCTATTCACACACAAGCTGATACAATTGGCCAGTCAGCTATCCAGCCAACTTTACAAAACGTGGATGGGCTACCTAGCCAGTCAGCTAGCCGGCCAGCTTTTTAACAAACTGGGCTACCCAGCCAGTAAGCTAGCTGGCCAGCAATTAAACAACCTAGGCTACCTAAACAGCAAGCAAGTCGGTCAGCTATTAATTAAACAACCTAGGCTACTTAGCCAGTCAGCTAGCCTGGCAGCCACCAATTAAGCAACCTGGGCGACCTAGGCAGTCATACAGCCAGACAGCTATTAAACAACATGGGCTATAAACCATAAACCAGCAAGTTACCTGTTCATGTCAGACAGCTAGCTAGCTTTACAACAAACTGGGCTAACCAGTCAGTCAGCTAGCCAGCCACACACAAGCTGGGACAACTGGCCAGTCAGCTAACCAGCCAACTTTACACAACATGGATGGGATAACCAGCCACTCAGCTAGCCACCCAGCTGTTCACAGAGCCAGGCAAGTCAGCTAGCCAACCTACTATATGAGCTTGGGTATGACCGGCCACCAAAACAGCCATTAAGTTATTAGACAGGCAAAATACAACTCACCCCTGGTCCCCATCGAGGTCCCTTGGTAACCCAACATACTTCCGTTTTACACATCGTGCATCTAATCCAATCACAGCCTTCCTTCTTCAGCATGATGATGCCACATTGAGGGCAGTTGATTGCGTCACCATTTTTGATCATTTTCTAGCAAAGTAAAAGAAACTTAATTTTGATGTAAAGTACTACTGGAATTCAGAACATGACAATAGTCTACCTCGGCCAAGTTTTACAAAAAATTACCAATAAGATATATCTTTAGAAGAATCAGGGCATTAAAGCTCCAGCTCAACATTGGTAAACTGACTGGAAATGCTTCCATTCTTTGCACAAATCAAGATATTTGTAATAAAACCATCCTGTGAAAATGTCAGCTCATTTTTTTTTTCATTTGCAAGAAAAATGGTAAAAATGTATTCAGCATTTTTGTACGTATTCCTATAGGCAGAGTTTTCATCTCAGTGAGACGAAAACTAATTTTGAATCTTATTTCATTTATTGTTTAAAATCAATAATACTTCAGGAAGGAATATTTCGAGGAAAGTTCTACCATCATTATCTTTATACCATGTAAGGTATACGTAAATCTGTGAACATGTTCGTTTTTCTTCTTTCCAATGTTGAGCTGGGGCTTTAATGCAATAGTATACAAATATTGAGTGGCTCGGAGTGCAATGGGAGGAATATTATCAAAAGGTAAAATTTGGCCTGTTCCATTTCACGAGGCGAAGCCGTGTGAAATGGAGCAGTCAAAATTTTACCGAGCAATAATATTCCTCCCTATTCACGAATTAAAGCCATTCAATATTTGCTTTATATAACTGACATAGATACTTGTCATGTGATTGAGTGAATTAACACAACATCAAAATAGACACCCCACACTCCTACGTATTTGTTTGTTTGGTTTTGCTCTTCTGCTGTTTGCTTTTATGTTTATATTTAATTCCATCTAGAGCAATTGCATGGAATTTAAATTTGATATGCATCTCCTTCTTTAGAGCTCGTAACTGTTTTTATTCTTTAAGAGTTGATAAATGAATACGAAATGAATTATTGACGATTGATTTATTGATTTGGAGTTAATAAATGAAAGTGAAATGAATGATTGGCGATTGATTTATTGATTAAATAAGAAAAAAAAACTCACCTCCAACATCAATTTTGTCTTCTTGGCAGCCTGATCATTGGCAGATCTCCTCAGGAGGTCGTCCTGGTATTCTTTACAGTTCATCCCTTCGTGGATGGCTTTACACGTCAAGCAATTTTGCTTTTTACAGACTGGGCAGAGGAAGAAGTTAATGTCATCATCGTAGAAGCAGAAGCTCCTGCAGTCTGGTGTCTTGCAGTGGAAGGCGTTCTGGGCCTGACTTTCGGCCACTGCGAGCCCTCGGTTGAGATACTGCTGAAACTCTTCAGGCCCAACAAGCTATTGCCAAAAAAATAAGTAAATAATTCACTTTAAATATGTAGCATTTTTTTTCTAACCAAAGGTGCATAAAATGATTTTAACTTTTATTACAAATATTATTATTATTATTATCATTATCATATCTTTCTGATAATGCAACCAAGGAACACTCAGAATAATAATAATAATAATAATAATAATAATAATAATAAAACCCTGCTTATATAGCGCATATCACCGTGAGGTCACTATGCGCTGTGAAGGGGAAATCAACAGTTGTACAAAGTGAACAGATATGTTTTCAGTCGGGTTTTGAATTGTTTTGATGTTTCGGACTCTTTAACCACCTCTGGAAGACTGTTCCATAACTGAACTGCTGCATATTGGAAAGAGCGGGAACCGTACGACTTGGTTTTGATAATTGGGGGAATCAGAAGGGATTTATGTGAAGATCGCAGATTTCTAGCTGGTTGATGCTCAGAAGCCACTAGCACTGTGACCCCAAGGTCTGAAGATACCTGTGTAGGCGTTGGATGATGAAGAAATGTCATTTTTAGATGTTGGAGGAAAACCCCAGAGAGATATTCTTGGAAAAACCCACGCAATCAGGTAGGGACTGAAAACCCAAACCACAAAGTGCCCCTGGTGGGATTCGAACCGGGGTCCTAGAAGTGGAAGGCAAGGAAAGATAACACTACACTGTACGCCATTTGGACCGACCTGGTCACAGTGTAAAAAGAAGAAGACATCTAGGACCTGCAGTGCAGCTGGTATGCCTCAAAGACTAAATTAATCTGTCACTAAAAATCAACTATTTATTTTCCCAAAAATACCAAAATTGTTCCATATCTTTCACTAAAGGTAGAATACAGGGTTGATATTCATCCAAATTTATTTCATATTAGTATCAACCTGAAAGCTTACTGATTATGAAGTTCATACCAGCACCAATCTTCTAGAGAAATATTTCTGTCTGAAATACTGTCAAAGTCAAGAAAATAGACCCTGATTTTCATTTTGGTTGTAACAATCGATGTTAAGGACATTGTGTTTACGAGCTGAAAAGTGTTCACGGTTTGTCACTATTTTTTTCCTGACTCGGACGACGGATTGAGCTCAAATTTTCCCAAGTTTATTTTTTCATGTATAAGTTGAATCAAACAGAGTAAGAACACTGCAATATCAGCTTTACCAATCCAATTTTACCTCTAAATTTGTGTTAAAAACAACAAAGAAACAAAAAAACACCTACCGCTTTGATTTCCCTGTCTACAATAATTTCTGGACAGCTGTATTCTCCGTCTTGATAGGGACACATTATCACTGGCTCTGTGTTATATTTGATATTCTCTCGAAGACACTCTCTGTTGAGATTATCAAAGATATTGAATATCTTAATAGATGTTAAATTTGCATCGGGGATAAAGAAATTTATTTGTGCTTTTACCCATACATCGATGGGTGTCAAGCACAAAAAAAAACCCATTTGGGTGGGATTCAAACCCACGACCTTTGCCATTCCAGAGCAGATGTCTTACCAACTAGACCTAATATATTACAACTGTGTTCGGTGACGGTGCGGTGATCTTCTTCCCCTGTGATACAAAATCAATGTAACAAAACTGATAGCAAAATAGATAGATCCGGTTCTATGTGTTACGAGCATCTGTATGTATTTTTACAAATGTTCACAGGGAACTCGACAACGGTGGCGCCAGCAAAGCCATCTTAAAGTGCTTTTACAGATTTCACAAACAAGATGAGTATCCTGAGTAGTGGATGTCGCAGCCGAGGTACCTGTCCCAGTGACTGAGGCAGGTAGTGGTGAACCAAGGCTGGTGCAGTTCTGGATCTTGGTTTTGGCCCATGACGTGTGCATCTCCATTGTCCCGGCTTCATCCTCAAACCTCTGTAGTGAAATATGCCACTGGTTGGGCTCCCGTACAGACAGGGTGACACTGTCGACATAGTCCAGATCTGTGAAGGATTAGGATCCACTCGATAACTCGGCAGAATCTGGTCGGAGGATGCAGCACCGATGGACACCCATAGTGTCGGGAAAGGGGGCAGGAGATCTCATTCTCCAACACGCATGGTGGAGGCACTGCCCTTGTGCAGGTTCTGAGTCAGGTAGAGTCAGAAAGGCTGGACTCTGGTTGCTTTCAAGGCTTCCTGATCTACCGAGTCGATAGCTAGCACAGAACACCATTATCCAGTCACAATGTTTTCTATTCAACAGTTGATGTAGCTGGACTGTTGCTTTGATCTTGAAAGCGCGAGGCAATTTATCCTAAGTAGAGGGCACTTCTATAAATGAGGGATGTAAAACTTTGTACTGGAACATTTCAAGGGGCACTCTAATGTAATAACCAGGGGCATTTGCGTCCTTGAAGTAATAATAATAACAACAGTACTTTGAGAAGCTAATCATCCTTACTTGCAGCTGAGAAGCTGAATGGTGAAGGCCGCGGCTACGTGTTCGAGCTGCAGGCATGCAAGGACGCCTTTGGCAGCCAGCCACATCAACCCATATATGACCACAGAGCACAGCCTGAGATTGAAAGCGTTTGTTTTTCAAGCCCGGAGAAAACAAAAAGGAGAGAACCAGCGTACAACTCTACCCACACATGGCCTCAGCTGGGAATCGAACCAGGGCCACATTGGTGAGAGGAGAGCGTTTTACGCACCAGCCACCCACGCCACTCAAAATATCAAGCCTGATGTAGCCTGTCGAATCTGAACCCTTGCCCTAAACCCGTCAGCACATTTCTTACCTGCAAAATGTATGGAGACATTCCCTCAGCATGACTCCCTCGCCCTGTGGTACATCCAGGTAGCAGATCAGACATTGAAACATCTCTGTGTTTGGTATAAGGGACATCACATCCGTCTCAAGCAACATCTGATAGTTCGCACCTCGGTCAATCTGCTCATTTAGTTTTTCTTGCCGGTCCATCTGAAAGAAACAACAACAAAATTTATCTGTCAAAAATCATTAATATCGAGAAATCTGTTGGTAAGTCATTACTTCACACGTATGCATATCTGCTGCACGCCCAAAGTTTTCACTACTTCTGTGTAATTTTACACCAAAAACATCCATTTCATTGTTCAAAAGCACTTTTTATGACAGAAACTTTTAATTCTGAGAAGACCTTAGTCTTTTAGGAACGTATGTAAAAGCCAAGTCCAATTAGTCAACTTTCCTTGCATAAATCATCAAAAACAAACTAGCTCAATGCAGCTCCTAGGGGCTTCTGGTAATCAGTCATGTCAGTGGAGCCAGTTTGTGTGAAGAAATTCCAGAAACGACGACTACAGTTAAGGCTTACACAAGTTCGAAGTTGACTTTACTTTGGTCACAACTTGAACTTCCACAAACGTCATCTTTAACTTTTTAAGGTCACATGGTGTGTTGTAGCCAATAGAAATGCGATACATATAGGGCTGTTTTAATTGGCCCTGCCAATACACAGTCTGAACATCAGCGTGGGACACTGCTACGGTTATAACACCAAAGACCGATAAGACCAAAGAACCCAGTTACACTTATTGTCAGAGAAGGGGTTTGCCCTGGTGTTTCTGGGAGTGGCTGCTGAATGTGCTGCAGCACCTTGTAAACCCAGAAGTGGTATATAAATAGGTCTCATAATACGGGGCAAACATTCAAAAACTTAATAAATTAAAAATAAGCACCTTGATTACCTAATTGTTGGTAGATAAGTGCACTGTATAAGACTTATTATTATTATGTGGTATGTCATGGTCGAACCGGACTCAAGCTCTGGTGTTTCTGATCAGCAGAGTGTGGGTTCGAGGGACCCCGTCTTGCTGAAGGTCACAAGTGTCAAGACAGGGACTTGAACCGACACTCTACTGATCAGAAACACCAGAGCTTGAGTCCGATGAGCTTGACTGCTCGGCCACGACACGCCAAATGATATGATTGGGTGGGGGGGGGGGGGAAACAGTTTGGTGAAGGTTTCTATAGACACTGGTTCCACAGACTGCCAAAAAGTAACATCTCTTCTAGGCTAGCGCTGCATGGGTTTCTTCTGTTTGTACAGATGATATTATCAGGAAACCCCCATGGCTTGTGTGCTGTGGACGTAGTCTCCACAATCTCCTGTGGAATTTTGTCGGGCAGGAGAGTATACCGATAGAAATAGGGTTTCAAGACTTTTAAACAATGACAACATTTACATTCATATTTACAAGACCCAAATAAATAACACAAAATAAATAATGTTCATTTTTTTTATATTGTATTTCAGACATGTCAGATCTGAGTAACATAAATATTCAGGATATCTCTCTGTTAATGGTAGAGTAACACTGCTGAAAAGTTATTTACAATATTATAACATATTTCTGTTTTTCTTCAGTGTATTTTCTACCGTAAAATAATTGCAAAGTCACTTGGAATTGAGTTTTAGGATTTCCAAGTTTTCTGTGCAACATCAGATATTTTATGATGGATAAATACACAATGTCCCCTTTGACTTTGGGCCAAAACGTTTACTTCCTGCCAAGTGGAATGTTCCAAACCTCGGCATAAGTCTCCTGCTCCGGTTGCCGTTTGATGTCGGAAACACCGTGCAAAATATACACTGCTCCAAAATTGAGGATGGAGCCCAAGCCAGAGCCGGAGCACAAGCCGGAACCCTGCAGCTCAAGCCGGGGTTTGGGAAAGGCCCTTATGCAAGTTCACCCCCCAAACAAGGCTAAACACCACTCTTGGTTATGGCTACAAGAAGAAAATATCTAAAATGAAGATCACTCAGGGGAGCTGAATGTAGGAATTGATATTCCTCTTGAAGCAGTCTAGATTGTAGGATGGACGGAAAACATGCACCAGGCAAGGAGAGTTCTAAAGAGATGCAGTACGTGGGGAAAAAAAAGCTGTTGGAACGCCTCTTTGTTCTACATGTCTGCTGCTAACTAGCCGTTCGAAAGTCTCCCTTTGCAAGCCACTGCTTGCCATGGCAGTCTGTGCTTTCATCACATTCTCTCGGGTTAGGGGATCAATTTATGTGCCAGCTGTTTAAGTAGGGAATGCCAAGTCAGATCTCGTACACAGTCGGGCGAGCCATAACTCAACCATGCAATGAGATTAAAAGCGCAGACACCTTCTGATACCGCAATGGGAGACTTTGGAGCGCTGGGTGGCAGCAGACTTTATCAGGTAAATTTCCATTGTTTGCGTAGTTCTGAGTATGCGCAAATTTCCGAGAACAATGGATTTACCTGGTAGGTCTGCTGCCATCTAGTGTCCTCAAAAGTCTCCCATTGTCACTTGAGAAAGCAGGTCCATGAAAATGGGCTTTGTTTTGGGTGAAATTTCACATTTTACTTGGCTGAACTTGTAAAAATTTTCAGAAATCCTTATGACTCTGGTAATCAGAACTGCCAACTCAAAGTTAGATCAAACAAACTTACATCATTTAACTTACAAAAACTGAATCCCACTCCACCCCCCAAAAAAAAAAAAAAATCAATAGAAAAAATATTTTAAAATTTCCATACTTTACATGTATATACACTAACTGGTTTTTAATAAACACACACAAATTTAACGATTTGTACTTAATGCCAAGGCCCAATTTAATGGCAGTGCTTACCACTGAGTTCCCTGCTCACGGCGCCCTGTAAAGCATGTCGTTCTATGGGCCGCAACGGGTCGTAAATGCAGAGCTCTGTGGCAAGCAGTCCCATGAAAGTGGGTTGGTGTTAAGAAACTATTACTTCACCTCTTACATATTCACGATCGAGAGCTGAACTCTCATTGGTCTATTCACCATCACGGGCTATTTTTTTGCTGTTTACGAAGCTCGCGCTAGTATTAATGCACAGGGTAAATGCGCACGCGTAATAGACTGCATGCGCTTTACGAGGCAATCGTGGAACTGTTGCTTGGGTGAAGTACACCAAACGAACATTGCCCTAGCTCTAAGCTACACATACACAATGATGGCAGCACACGTGAAATTGTCAATCCGTGCAAGTTTTACCGAGCACAATGATGCCAAACTAGAGAAGTAAACGGTATAGTAAAACAAATTACATAAATAACATGGTCTATTTCAGATGGACAGTCGATATCAGCTCTTTTTAGTATTATTCAGTGCTGAGCACCTTTGCAGCCAGTTTAGCTTGAGCATGTTGAACACTTTGAAACGGGGGCATTGGGCTGAGGTATACACTGCCCCAACAATCGTATTTTGTCAACTTCCAATACCTCGGGGAGCTAATATCGACTGTCCAGCCTCAAACCGTGTTGTACTGTACTTGTATACTAATTATTAACATGTACAAAAGCACCATTTGTTACGTGATGTAAAATGCACTCTGACAAAATAGCACAAAGTTTAGAACAATTGTGAACACGTTGTAATGGCAGATGCAGTAAATTGTGTTTTCTCAGGAAACTGTGTTTTTATATCAGTCCCTTCTTTTATCATTCGTATGCCATAGATTAAAGACTGTGGAAATGACTACTTGGGTATGCAAAGTGGCCGTCTGAACACTGAATGACTACTTTGCAGCAAAGACTTGACGATGTTGCGTCGTCAAATAATTGGCAACAAATAATGTTTAACTTACATTAAGATGTGTGCCATCCGGAAAAGTCATTTAATGTACAACCAGTGGTGTATACCTTTGTGAGTTTTTTTTCCAAATTGCTGTTCAATGTTTATTAAACATCAAACATACGTTCACATTGATCATAGTGTCGTGGCGGAGCGGTCTAGTCCGCCGAACTTAAGTTCTGTAGTTTACAGAATGTGGGTTTGAATCCCGGCCTTGCCAGTCGCGACACTTGTGTCCTTGAGCAAGACACTTTGCATAATTGCTTCAAATGTCCTTCGGATGGGGTGTTATGCCCAGGTTCTGTGTACTAGGATGGGTAGTACAGGTAAAAGAACCGAAAACACTTATCATGGAAGAGTAGGGGTTTACCCCGGTGTTTCTGATTCAGATAGCAAGCATCCTTATCTACAGGTTCCCTCAGGTTTCCGAGCTACATTGACTAAGTTTGCTTTTGAGGCATCTTTGGCTTCATTACCAGAAATTAGTAATAATAATTAATAATAACAATTGGCAACTATATACATGTAGTGAGCTCTTCAAGTGAACATTGAAGTCTAATTTTTCCCCCAAAACTTGGACAAGAAACTAACCAGAACTACAGTTGGTCCTCATACCTCACACACAATTCATCTGATGAAACAGACTGGGAATGATCTTGCTCAGTGTACTGTATTGCTACACAAACAATCGGATTTCAATCTGAATACTGAAACAAAGAACTTTTAATTAACTAAAGAGAACAATAATGCCCTTTAGGTTTTTTCTTAGTTTTGCAGTTGTGTACCAATCCTAAGAGACTTGCTCTTGAAAAGAAAAAAGTCCAACAAAAAGGAAACTCATTCAACACTAAACCACAAGGGAAACTGACTGGGTGAATTTTAATTTAAAAATTGACTGGAGCGGGATTCGAACCTGCGACCACCGGCTTAACATACCGACGCTCTACCAACTGAGCTATCCAGCCCTAATGCTGGCGGTCTCCCTATTTAGTCAATGGACTATTTAGTTGGTAGAGCATTGGTAAGTTTAGCAGGGGGTCACAGGTTCAAATCATGTTCCAGTCAGTTTTTCTTTTTTTGTTCACCACAAAAAGGAAACTTGGCACATGTGGACAGCAACAACCAAGCTGGTACATGTACATGTATCACGCATGCAACTGCAAAACAGAGGACAGTCCAAGGTATAGCAAAACTTTGTACTGTGTTTTGAACTTTTTTTGATTTCCACAGACACAGCTGAGAAACCCAAAAACAAGAAAATGAGCCGATCAGCTGAAAAGCTGTAAGCCTGATGTGTCAGGTTAATGCATAATGCGTGCGTATATGTGTGCATTGGTTAGCAGGATTTTTGGTTGTTCACTCGCGATTTTAAAATGACATACATTTGTAAGTATTTTCATCTAAATTCCCAGGTTTCAGAAGTTCTTAACCCTCCTACTGTCTGACCATTCAATATCATCCACTGTGATTTTGAATGATAAAACCATGCCAGCCTGCATTTATGATTTCATTTGGTGAATGCATACCTGCATTGTGCACAGTAAGCCCTCCTACTGTCTGACCATTCAACATAAACCACTGTGGTTTTGAATGATATATCAAACTATGCCAGCCCGTAATATGATATCATCTAGTGAAGCATCTACAAAGTACACAGTCAACCCTCCTACTGTCCGACCATTCAATATAAACCACTGTGGTTTTAAATGATATATTAAACTATGCCAGCCTGCAATATGATATCACCTGGTGAATGCATCCACACAGTCCACAGTTAGTTCTGTGCACAGATGTGCCACCATACATAACCCATGCAGTTGGATGGTCTCAAATGTTTGCCCAACTTACTGAGAAGAAATTGCAGTTTCGAATAAGATCTTTGGTCTTTGCAGTGAAAAGCAACTTCAAAGCCTTCCACTTTCTACAGCACATGTCCAGAGAGAGAGTACGGTAGGGACTTTCCTATAGCTACATGTAGTTTGTATTCACAATCATATGACCCAGCCTGTGTACAGTGGGCATGGCTTACAGTGAACTTACATGTACATCACACTTTCATGTACCAAGGGTAGAAGTTCCTCAATTCATCATGAACAAGTGCGTCCTATATTCAATACCAAACTCACCCACCAGCGTACAAAATGTTTCCAACCATAATCAGAAATTTATTACAAATTAATGCATGTATTTACAATCACACTTCCGTTTGGGTCACTTTAAGTACGTTTTGCTTGTGACGGAATATGAATGCTTGACCCATAACAACAGATTGCACAGAGTGTTTGCACACGCTCAATTAGGTCGACGATTGATAGCTGTGACTCGGTATTTTGAGGTATTCCTTTTGTACTTGAGTTCGAGTATGGATCTAGGCTTCACACAATGCTTTCGCTGCACCAACTGAAAATTTTCATTTAATACAAAACCGTTTTTTTTTTTCTGCTGCATCAACATAATCAGGGATCAAGTCGTGCAATAAATGCCAGCCTGAATTCACAAAAAGAAGTAGACAAGAATGGCAAAGTACCATTAATAATTATGCAAGCAACTACTACACACGGGTATCCATCCACAGATGAGTGTTTCAGAAGGGGCAGTCCAACATGGGGAGACTCCGTGACACTTGGTGGCAGCAGACATGACCTGTCAATTTTCCATTGTTTACATAGTTCCGGGCATGCCGCACATATCCGAGAACAATGGATTTACCTGGCTAGTCTGCTGCCACTTTGCACCATCGAGAGACTCTCGGGCCAGGGCTCAATTTCACAAAGGGCTAAGATTGATCTCATACTGCGAATCACTCTTAATTGCTAAGCAAAGTGTGATGTCACAACGCAAATTACTATGGTAATACTCATGAACTCATCTCAAGATGAATCTTAGTGCTTTGTGAAATCGACCCCAGGTCCAAATCAAGCGACTTTGGCTGGGGCTATGGCTTTTGGCGACAACGTTGAGGAATAGGTCTTGTCAGCGATCTGGTCAAAGCCACTGTCCACAGCCTTTAGTCTCTCGTAAGTCATGAGTCGTGCAGGGTCGTATCGGTCCACGTTTATCATCAATCCATGCTAGAAACTCTCCTCAAAGTTATTAATGATCTCGTTGGGGTCATCAAACAATATCTGGTCTGGTCCCTGAAGACCCTATACGAACAAAGCAAGAAACGATAAAATGGATCAGTCCAGATTTATACTATTTTTTTTTCAAATGGCACATTGCTTTCCAAACAAGCTTTCCAAACACGGACTTCAGCACAAGAAGAAACCAGCCGTAATGAGTTCACACACTGATTGGTTTCCAAATGGCTAATGCCTCAACTGAAGTTATGGACCACGTGGGTACTAAGTATCTCTGGCTGCGGATGCTGGCTGCTGATATCGGCCATCAAAAGCAGACCGACACCGTCTCCAAACTGATGGCTTCAGCAGTTTTTAGGTTTGACTTTCAAGAATGCTTTTTTCAAAACCTTTAGGTGTGTGTTCATAGGGCAGGGAACCAGACCAGATAATAAGTTATGTTGGATTGATCATCTTCCCGATCAACCAAGTCGGGCTATACAGAGTACTTACAGCGTTCCTAACGTCATCAGCACTGTCATCGTCACTGTCACCATCAGCACTGTCATCGTCACTGTCACCATCAGCACTGTCATCGTCACTGTCACCATCAGTGCTGGCATTAACGTAGACATGGAATAGTCGCTAGCTTTGGCAGTGCTGGCATTGCCAACAAGCATGCATCGGCTCTAGCTCTGGCATAGGAATTGTATTTATAAGCCCTGGTGTGGATTTCACAAAGCGCTAGGACTAGTTTCATCTCTAGTTAGGACGAGTAACTACTCCTAACTTATAGGACTAGTCATAAGTTAGGACTAGTCCTAAGTTAAGACTAGTTTTGTGAAATCCACCCCTGGTTCTGTCATTGGAATTGTCATTTGCATTGACAGCGACCTTGTCCTTGACATCATCATCACCCCCTTTAAAAGATTCATTGATTGCCACTGTGGTTATAAGTGGTATATTACAGGCAGGCAGTTTATTCACAGTCCTCACCAATTGGTGTACATACATGTACTTACAACAAAATATGCTTGACTGTGATATTTGTATAGTTGGAATCGAGATTTAAGATAATTGGCACACATTCCAAAACCACAAAATCAAGTTGCAAAAAGGCCCTCGTGGCTTCGCCACTCGATCGTGCGCACTGACTTGTAATGGCCTTCGCAGCTACACAGCTGTCTAAGCCACGAAGGCCTTGACGAAAGGCTGTGCTTGAATAAACAAAAAGTGTATTCCTCCCAGAGTCAACTGACTTTTGTGGAACTTTAACAAAGACTATATATATCTTTTTTATTTTCTTTTAAAGCAGTCTAATTGAATGCACACATGTAGGCATTAGTAAAATATACAAGGGCGTCGATTGGTGGGGGACGGGTGGGGGGGGGGGCAATGTAGAGAGGGGGGGATAGCATATCAAATGTCCCCACCCCCACTTTTTGACCCCCCCCCCACCAAAAAAAAAAAAAAAATGCTAAATAATAGCAACAATACAATCGAATTTCGGGGAAAGTTTCATACATTTTTCTTCAAAAAACTGGTAACGTTCGCATGGTAATGGGTAAATGATTTTGTGTCTAATAAACATTGCCCTGTCGGCGGCGCATACGAGATGGACCACGCGCGGAATGCTACTTGGGCCTATTTCCGCCCAAGCTTTTTCCGATCTTCCAAGGCTTGTACGTGCACACTCCCCTCCCCCCCCCCCCCCCCCGCTCATTTTTCGGTAGCGATCGATGCCCTTGATTATGCGTGTAGTAAATATTAAATTAATATCAACGCTCACACTTGAATAGCCAAATGCTCACGTATTCATCCCCCAAGTACCAGTCAAATTTCTCTCCACATGGTCCTGCTGGCTACTCAAGCGTTGAAAAACATTTTAACATAAAAACATGGACTAGGTGAGTGCAAAACCTGGCAGACTATTAATAAAACAAACAAAAAATAACTGGTCGTGCTGGCCAGTCACTGAAAAAGTAAAGGGCAAACCTCGAATTTGTACTAATGCATGCAGGGCCCTAATAGAAACCAGTTTTTAACAGATTGGGCATACCCTGCGTAAAGAACTGTTATAATTAAATAAAGAGGTAAACACTGAAACAAGCTTATAGTAATATTAAAAAAAAAGAAAGCTAAAAGGCGCACTACGCTGTTTAACACACGCAGACATTGACTTATTTTGATTATTGTGATGGTGATGATGATGTCAGGTGACTTGGGTCAATAGGGAGTGTCGTGGCCGAGCGGTTAATATCACCGGACTCAAGTTCTGGTGTTGTTGGCAGCAGAGTGTGGGTTTGAATCCCGGTCGCGGCACTTGTGTCCTTGAGCAAGACACTTTACCATAATTGCTTTGTCCTTCGGATGGGACATTAAGCCGTGGGTCCCGTGTACTAGGATGGGTAGTGCACGTAGAAGAACCCATAACACTTATCGTGGAAGAGTAGGGGTTTACCCCGGTGTTTCTGGTTCAGATAGCAAGCATCCTTATCTACAGGTTTCCTCAAGCTTGAGAGCTACAGTGATTAAGCTCCCTCATGAGGCATCCTTGGTTTCGTTAACAGAAATATATAATAATAATAAATATAATAATAATAATAATAATAACAATAATAATATTCTATGGAAAACCCCACAAGTAGGCAGATATCGGATAGTTGCTGGCTGTAGTCTGCCCCTTCAGGGTGATTATTGAAGAGTAGGCAACTCACCTCGGCCATCAAGGCATCATTGCGGTCTTGCTCCTCCTGTATCCTCTTCTCGGCATCATCCATGATGTAGGAGCCCACAGCTGGGGGGACGTAATCGTCTGGTCTCTCTGTCATACAGGCGTTACAGCCCGGCACCCTTGGAGGGTTGATCAGGGTACAAGCAGGGCAGTGCCAGCCGACCTAGGGGTATTAAAAATGACGATTGCAAACTGATTACAAAAGGGTTAAAGGTACAATGTACATGATAAACAAATTAAGTCATGATGTTTATTCTGAGCGGAGAGCTTTCTTTTATATTTGTCGAAGTGAAAGAAAAAAAGAACAAACAACAAACGAATGTTCAGGGAGAATGATCTCACAAATCAAAAGTACATCGAACGGAGATATTCTTCATCAGGACAGATTACTACTAGTATAATTAATACGGGGGCCCGATGTCTTGACACGTGCCTAGTTTAAGGTGGCGCATATCTCATGCACTAGCATTATTAACTACAGTAACAGAACCAGCAAGAGGTGTGTTATAGACCATTCCATTGTTGATAAACAAACCGTGCTGGTTGGCATGGACAGCCAAATGTAGCAAAACATTCAAGTCTTGTTGACAGACGTTGTGACCAAAATCAACATTTTTGCAACTTTCTATTTAAAGTAAATACATCCCATCATTGGTTGGTTTGTTTCCAACAAGTTTTGAAAAACTTTTGAATATCTGTGCAACATTTTTGCAAACTGTGATTATCTGTTTTTGCTTTGCTTTGACGGCTCCCCGTAGTTTCTCCACCTTGGTTGGCAAAAACTTGGGCTGTGATGTTGCAAAAGAAAGATCTATAAAGCACTTTATCACACCAGACGGGGGTCTCTTTACAACAGGTTCGCAAAGCTATGTTTGAATGAAGTTTGAGACCCACTTATATAGTCATCTTGTAAAGGTAAGCAGGGTCGAAGGCGCAATCAGGGCCCAATTTCATGGAACCGCTGACCACAGAGTTCTGCAGTTACAGCGCCCAGTTAAACCAGTTGCCGCCGGGATTGTTTTTTTGTTGGTCCCGTCCCCCTGGAGGGAGTCTTTTGGCGGAATTGGCGAATTTTTTGCTTGTTTGAGGGTACCACTGGAACAAAGAAACCCTGACTTGACAATGCCAAAAAACATAAAGATCCTCTTTATTGGATTTTGCTTCTCCACCGAGAAAATGTCAAAATCAAACAGCGTGAATTGCAAAACATCAGCCGTTACTTAGGGCATAGGAGTGGAAGTAAACACTGAACCATGGCTCAATTGCCGGCTTACTCCGACTAACCTCCATTCAGCCGAAACACACTGAATGAAGAATGGTGGAAGCCTCTCGATGCCTCGTAATCCTCTTCTTGGAACAAAAGGACAAAGGTCTATAATCAGGGATTACACGAAAAAATGCCTCTCAATGGCCACAAAATGCGAGTAACGTCAAGACCTTTTTCGTCCATGTGTGGGTGAAGCAAAGCGTTAGACGAAGTGTGTCTGATCTGCACACACTCCGTAGTTGAATGACCGGGCGACCTTCGGTCCGGCGGTCCGAAATTACACCATGGCGCCGTAAGACAGCTTCCGTTTCCAGGCAGGGGAAACATTTGCATGTTTTCACGTCATCCGGTGTCAACTGGTTAAGTGTGTGATTCTGTGGGCCGTTATGGGCCCTGCAGCCATTCCTAACACAAAACAACAGGGCAAACTCCTTCTTTTGGTGTACTGGGTTATTTTACGTGCATTACACATGTTACACAACACACAAGACCTACAGCTTTACGTTCCAACCAAAGGATGAAGCAGTTATAGTCTTGCTTAAGGGCACAATTGTCAAGACCAGGACCTCAACCCAGACTCAAATCTGCCCGCTTTTGTTGCACAGTATCTTTTGCATCAGACTAAAATTTATTAGTCTGCTAGAAAATTAGCGGGTCAAAGAGAAAGGAAAGGAAGCCCCCCAGGAGAGGAGCTGCACACCTACCTCGTCTGCGGTGGGTTTCCGTTGTAGGGAAGCAGCTACTTTAGGAGCTGGATTCGGAACGACATTCGGCAAGTCATTCTTCGATCCTCTGGCTTGCTTCTTCTTGAAGGGTGGCACTGGTGGCACAAACATACTGGCGTTGACAGTTTGCTGAAAATGCGTTGCTGAAAAAGGGATATAAGATAATTCTAACAATAATGAGGAGTGATGGATTAGTTGAACGGTGACAGGGTACAAAAAATGTAGTTTTATTTGAACATAATGAAGGAGTAAAAGACGGATGCAATATGTTCCCAAATCCTCCCAAATCCTTTTCAGGAACTTGTCTGAGTCGGCAGATGATTCTGCAGGACCAAACAAAATGCATGGTTGGGCCAGGCATACCAATCTTATGCAAGTCCAGACTCATGGGAGCCGAGTTCCGACCCTGTTGGTGAGTCATTACGTCACACGCGTGCCCATCTGCTGCACACCCAAAAAAGTTTTCACTATTTCCGGTTCCAAAACTGGCATATGATACTGTAGTTATCTTATCGAAAAAAAACCCACTCCTTCCTTCATTTAAAGGTAATTCTTATGAAAGAAACCGATACTTCTGATAAGACCTTGAGTCTTTGCAAGACACACGTGAAAGGCAAGTCCAGAAATGATGTTGTTCTTGCCATAAATCATCAGAGACAAAAGAGTTACTACGGGCTTCTGGCAATTGATGGAGCCAGTTTGTGTGAAGTGGGCATGACTTACAATGGAGCTTCGTCACACTTAGGAACAGGATAGAGAGGAAGACTTTAGAGGGTATGGGAACAAGGGTCTTTAGCCAAAGACACTCGAGGGCACTACCCGTCAACAACAGTAACTAGTCTAGTCTGTAAAAGTGATACACACATGTACACATACATGTATATGCCTCAACTTTGTGTCAATGCATTAAGGGGGAGGAGCTTACTGGATCTGTCTGTTGTCGTCGTCGTCTCCAACATCCCTTAATGTATTCAATATCGTCATCGATCCAAATCACCCCCTCCCCAATAAAAAAAAAAATTAGAAGCTTACGTTGTTGCGGTGTAAACATAACTTGCCTGCCGACCTCAACCCCCTGTCGTGTTATACCAGCCTTCTCAGCCGAGATCAGGTAGATGTAGACCGGGGTGCTGGAGTTGACTCGTAGGTCTATCAGGGCCTCCGTGTCCTTGATGATCTTCTGTCCGATGATCCAGCGTTGCACTTCCACTGGGAAATCGTACATCTGGAAAACCTTTGCAAGAAGATAAACAGACATCATTGCCAACTAAGCTTGGGCGATATCACGATACAATCGACAATTGCGATTTAAATTAACATCCGCTTACGATATCGCGAAGATCGATGTTACATCGAAGTATCGTCATATCGCGATGACGATTAGGGATCGCGGTACATGTTAACAATCGTCGGGACATGACTCCCGATATACAAGAGCTTGGCATCCGGATATAGGAGAATTACAAACCTTCAGATCGCTTGGGCGTTAATAACCCTCTTCTTGATGGACCAGACAGTAAACTAACCGATAACAGTGACCCCATTTGACTACAGATGTTGACGAGACGGATTTTCTCTGTGATGTCGGGGTTCAGCCGCCAGTGACAATTGACAATTATTGTCATCCAATCACTCCCCCTTGAAGAATGATTTTGATAGGTTTATGAAGGAACAATGTGAAACAGATGTCTTTGCTTTACTTTATAGCTATGGTGTGGTCACCGCAAAGGGTTAAAAAGCAGGGTGAACACGTCCGTGTTGAAGTGCGTAATGTTTCATATACCAATCATAATTATAATGCAAAAGACAAAAACATGATTTAGACTTTTTCAGTAACTTATCCTTCTCAACATTTTACTATTTTGTGATTTGTGCATATTTAAATGTATGCAAATAATGGCAACGACAACAATGGTACGCCTACACGCCTCAACTCAAAAGTCTTGCCAGCCCATATTATTTCCCGAATGTAGTCGTACCCGACATGTTTTTTCCTAAGAGTATGTCCAAACGCGTGTTGCCTGTGGGAGCGAGGTTATATTCATGGGGAATTCCCATGCTGAGCAATCCACACGTGGTCAGGACCGATGTCTGATTGGGCAAGACATTGGGCGGTCTATTTTGGCACACAAATTTTTGTCCTCAAAAACTTGCCCGAAACAGACAACGAATTTTATTGGTCTTCGGGACTCGGGTTGTCATTATGATTCGACAGCACTGACTGATGAACTGCCGTTCATGGACCAATAAAAAACATGACAGCGGCTTCGGCACTAGTTCTCTTTGGGTCAGGTTTAGGTACGATTACAGGATTCTCTCACGGTTTGTATCCATTTTATTTTGTTTATTGGGCGCATGCGCTGCACTTCCTGAGTGCATTACTATGTTTGTTGGCTCTTGAGTGGTGATTTGTGTTGTCGTAATCGCGATTCCATCAATAATCGCGATATATTTCTGACGATATATCGTGGATGAAAAAAAGCAGTATCGCCTAAGCTTATTGCCAACACTTGACTATCTGAACTAGGTAGTCTCCCTACTTCCCAAGGTACTCAGTTGCAGTGGATAAACAGCAGGCAAGTTCTTATCTCAACTAGGTAGTCTCCCTATTTCTCAATCTACTCGATTGCAGTGGACAAACAGCACGACAAGTTCTTATCTGAACTACATGTGCATGTAGGTAGTCTCCCTATTTCCCAATCTGCTCAATTGCAGTGGATAAACAGCAGGACAAGTTCTTATCAGAACTAGGTAGTTTCCCTATTTCCCAATCTACTCAGTTGCAGTGGATAAACAGCAGGATAAATTCTTATCAGAACTAGGTAGTCTCCCTATTTCCCAATCTACTCAGTTGCAGTGGATAAACAGCAGGATAAATTCTTATCAGAACTAGGTAGTTTCCCTATTTCCCAATCTACTCAGTTGCAGTGGATAAACAGCAGGATAAATTCTTATCAGAACTAGGTAGTCTCCCTATTTCCCAATCTACTCAGTTGAAGTGGATAAACAGCAGGACAAGTTCTTATCAGAACTAGGTAGTTTCCCTATTTCCCAATCTACTCAGTTGCAGTGGATAAACAGCAGGATAAATTCTTATCTCAACTAGGTAGTCTCCCTATTTCTCAATCTACTCGATTGCAGTGGACAAACAGCACGACAAGTTCTTATCTGAACTACATGTGCATGTAGGTAGTCTCCCTATTTCCCAATCTGCTCAATTGCAGTGGATAAACAGCAGGATAAATTCTTATCAGAACTAGGTAGTCTCCCTATTTCCCAATCTACTCAGTTGAAGTGGATAAACAGCAGGACAAGTTCTTATCAGAACTAGGTAGTTTCCCTATTTCCCAATCTACTCAGTTGCAGTGGATAAACAGCAGGATAAATTCTTATCTCAACTAGGTAGTCTCCCTATTTCTCAATCTACTCGATTGCAGTGGACAAACAGCACGACAAGTTCTTATCTGAACTACATGTGCATGTAGGTAGTCTCCCTATTTCCCAATCTGCTCAATTGCAGTGGATAAACAGCAGGATAAATTCTTATCAGAACTAGGTAGTCTCCCTATTTCCCCATCTACTCAGTTGAAGTGGATAAACAGCAGGACAAGTTCTTATCTGAACTAGGTAGTTTCCCTATTTCCCAATCTACTCAGTTGCAGTGGATAAACAGCAGGACAAGTTGCCTTCACACGGAGGCAATGGAGTCACATGCAATTGCCTCCATGCCCTTGGTCTTTGCTTTGGTGCCCCTTCAAACGTTCCACACAAAATTGAAAATTCCCTCAGACAGGTGCCATCTATTAAGAAAAAACTACACTGCCCTTCAAAGTATCAAGCCTGGGAGGCACTTCCGGAAAGAAAAGATTCACTTGGATTGGAAGTTTGCCAAAACAGCACAGTTGGCAAACCACTGAACCGAAGAGGCAAAGGATAACAACAGCCACTGCTGGGCACCACAGATGGCTTGCCTCTGGTGTTTTTTTTTCCCATCATGAAATTCTTCTCAAAATTGCACATTTCTTCATGATTTTTTATGTCCCGCAAACCTACTCCTAGAACTATGAGGTTTCTCACACAATCCTCATAGGTCATGCTATACTTAAACCTATAAAAACCTGTTACCCATCACGTTTTTGCACCTAGAGTTCTTGTTTGAAACAAGACCTCGCTAAAAATAGGGTCTTCGGTATGTATTCTTTTATTCTCAGTGACACTTGATGGTTCGAAAAAATTTCATTTTCTGGAACCGTCAACCACTCACTGAGAATACAGAGAACAGAGTCCATTTTTAGCAAGATCTGGTTTCAAACAAGGGCTCTGGGTGCAAAAACCCTGACGGGTAAAATGTTTCTAATAGGATTTACTAAAGCACAACGTATGAGGTTTGTGTAAGAACCTCATAGTTCTACGAGTACCACAAACCATGGCACAAACCAAACTATTTTATAACTGTGAAGATTGTATCGCAAAAAAACCAAAACAATTAATATTGATTCTGCTCAACTCTGTGTACAATTTATCTCGAAATTCATTCACCTGTTCAAGCCTGTCATTACCCCCCAGAGTTTCGGGAATTCCAAACTTGGCATAGGCTTCCTCTACTATCATTCACACGGAAGAGTTTGAGAAAATGTGCTTGAAGTTCAGCAGAAATATGACTTGCAAATTTTTAAAAGTGAGTTTAAAACTTTTGCGTATTTTGTTTTTACCAGTTTCTTTAGGTATGCAATGGTCATGTTGGGGACGACATCTGGTAGTCTGATCTTAGTCCCTGATGAAAGCCTATCTTCCAGAACTACATCGAGGCTGTGACGGGAATAAAAAAAACAAACAAACAGTAAGTCAATAATAAATCAATAATATTATACAGGTACCTAAATAAATCATTTCAACCTTATGGCAGCAGTTCTTTTTTTAAAGATTTTATAGTCCCTGAGCATGTTCAAATCTTGGTCGTGGCAACTGTGCCTTCAAGTTCCAGCAGGAAATCTTTCATTTTCCCGTCCACAGCCTAACCCTGCCTAATGGGATTATTTTCTCGGAATTGCCGGAATAATTCTTCTTTTGAGAGTACCGCTGACACAAAGAAACTCTGACTAGACAAAACCACGAAAACAAAGATTCTTCTAAGGAAGAGAATCTTTGTTCTCTTGGCCTTTGTCAAGACGGGGTATCTTTGTGCCAGTAGTACCCTCAAAGATAAAAGATTCTGCCAATTCCGCCAAAAGAATCCCGCCAGGGGGACGGGGAAAAAAAAACAAAAAAAACAAAAAAAACAGAACCCTGACGGCAACTGGTTAAAGACACTTTGCTGATCAGAACATCAGAACCTTGAATCCGGTGTAGTAGATAGACTGCTTGAACACGACTCGCCATGACAGTACGATATGGCCCAATGAAAAAAAAACTACAAACCAGACTAGTGAATCCATGGATGAATATCCAGGGCAAACTGTACAATTTACAACCAATTTAAATTGAACATTATGAAATCTGTTAAGTGTATAAAAATATCCGGCCTGCATCACCATATCTACGTCCTGGTGGGGTTAACACTTACTTAAATTTACTGCGATTGCCGGGCATATCCCCAATCTCATCTGCACTGATGCTCAGTTTGACTCTATGCTCTGCTAGAGACATCGCTGTATTACTTGCAGCTTCACCGTCACCGCTGGCTATTGCCCTCTTCATGTCCTCAATTAGTGCTTCTGCAGCAGGACAATCACAGAAAAACAGAAGGCAGTAATTAAAGTATGTTCAGTTACAAAACACTAAGATTTTCGGAGGCACTCTCTGTATCATGCGGGCCATTCAAATTCCTTGACGATGGAAGCTGCCGGGTCTGGATCTTCATCATTTTGCAAAGGGCACCACAGTGGAAAATCTTAAGGTTCATGGGAAAAACTTTTGAAGGGGGCACCAAGGCCAAGACCAGAGCAACAGAAGCCATGGCCTCCGTGTAATTCCAGGCCTGAATTACTATTAAAACTAAGAAAGGAATTTGAATAAATATCCAAGGAAATGATTTATGTACGTGTATGTCAATATCATGTAGCCGACATGTTATAAATATCAACGTCCACGCAGAATGAAAGGGTTCTTCTGTGCTTTCATGTAATAAACCACAAGAGAAACAACTGGGTAAATTTAATTCAATGTTTAGACGAACAAAAACAAATTTACTTAGAAACAGGATTTGAAACTGCGACCTCCGGATTAACATGCTGGCACTCTACCAACTGAGCTATCTAGCCCTATGACAGCGGTCTCCCTATTTTTTTTTATATCTTTGTTCGGGGGGGGGGGGGGGGGGGAAGTGGATGCCAGTCAGAAGCCATTCAACCTGCAACTGCTTTATAACCAGGCATCACACCCAAGTATTTGATATAACCTGGGAAGCAGAAGTTCAGGGATCACCTCACGGGGATGTGACTTTTTATTTTCAAGTAATAAACCACGAGGGAAACTGCAGGCAAATTTCATTCAATTTTCGTGCGAACAAAATAAAACTTTACAAGCACGAGATTTGAACCCTGCAATTTTCTGTTTTTTCAATAAAGAAAAAAGCAAGTGTCTTTTGAAACATTTTTTGTTTCTTTTTTTCGTGGTGGCAATTCTGTAAAGCCACAAGACAAAACAAAATAACACTGGGTGGGTAAAAAAAAAAAAAAACAAGTTAATCATAGGGGTAATAAGACCCCTGCTACAATCTAAAGTGCAGATGGTCATGGTTTGGCATCCTAAACAAGGATGTACACATGGATTTAAACTCCTTGTAACACTCTACAAACGATTGAATTTTTATGTAAAATTTATTCAGCTTTTGATGCTTTACCCACATTTACAACGGGATCTTTGAATTTTTGTAAAAATTTATACATGTAGGGCCTTCTTATTTGGACACTAATTTTATTGTAAATGCTCAATGTGGCTTCAGCTAAGTATCAGCTCATGATATCAAATTTATAAACCAATTTGTTTGTTTTGTGCCCGTCTTGTGCCTGATGTTAAAATAGCAGCAGTTCATGCTGTCTGTTGATTAGGGTTCCAGTGTGAACAGGCAGGTCGTTTCAAAGCTTTGGGCATGCCTTCGACCTTGGCTCCATGTCATCACTCCATAATAATGATCAGGCTGGCTCTGTGGTTTCTTCCCTGCCTTTCACCACCTCTGTGACCTCAGTTTGAATACCAGACCCTTGCACACAATGCATATGGATTGGGTTTTCAGTCTCTACCTTGTGGGTATTATTTTGAAGCATTTGGGGTTTTCCCTCACCATGCTCACATATCTAAAACTGATATTTCTTCATCATCTTCTCTACACATTTCTATGGGTCAAAAGGCCATGTCACATAGGGCATTTTTTTTTTTCAGGAAACTTAGAGGCAACCAACTGCACTGTAGAGAGCTATGACTGCTCACAGACATTAATACATTATTTCCCTATTGTCATGATTGTATATTCACAGTACTGTTGTCATTGCTTTGAGACAGTGAAGTACATAGTGCCATACTTATTTACACTGCACACAAAAGGAACACTTTGGCAGTACAACAGACATTCTTGTATCTGTAATTTACTACCCCAAAGAATATTACTTTTCTTATTGGAGATTGCCTTGAACTAGTTGCCTGTAATTTGCCTTGTGTGACATAGCCTAAAGTGCTAGTCGCTTTTGAGGGTCACTATTGGTTTCATTACCAGATAAACCCAGTATGCGATCGCAAATAAATCTGAACAAGACTTGAGAGCAACTGTACTGAGCAGGCATTTACATGTATACTGATTCTTAGCAGGCAGTAGTCTCTGTGTCCCTGGTTAATGCCCAGGCCCAACTTCATAGGGCTGCTTACAAACAAATGTTGCCTAAAAATAATTTTCTGTGAAGCAAAAAATAAGCAGGATACCAGTTACAGATGGTACATGTGAAATGGTACTTTGGCCGGTAACCTTATTCTGGTAAGCATATTTCTGTTGTGATTAGCTATTTTTTGTGCTTAGTAAGACAGTAAGAAGCTCAATGAAATTTGGGGAAAAAACTGGGACCTGGTGTGCCCCTAGAAATCTGTGCTTAGTAAGACAGTAAGAAGCTCAATGAAATTTGGGGAAAAAACTGGGACCTGGTGTGCCCCTAGAAATCTTCAGGCAGGCTTTACACAACTCACAGGCCTGGAATTTCATCTCCGAGAGGGCAAGACCATTTTCATTTTGAAAAGGGCAGGAGGCAATTGCCTCCATGCCCCTGGTCATTGCCTTGGTGCCCCTGAAATGTTCCAATAGACATTTACAACTTCCTCATAGAGGTGCCCTTTATCAAGATAGAAATGCCTTGGTGCCCTTGCCCTTTCAAGAACGAAGCAATCAGGCAAAGGGCACCACAGTGGAAAATCTTAAAGTTCATGGGAAAACTTTTGAAGGGGCACCAAGGCCAAGAAGAGGGCAACAGAGGCCTATGCCTGCGTGGCCTCAGTCTAATTCCCGGCCCGAATTCCCAGATGGAGCTACACGTACAGCTATCCTTCGTAAAGGAGAAAGTGCCTTACCCTTGCCTGGTTTTTGTACTATAAATGGAAAATCACTTAAGTTGTCAAACCCGTGCATTAATTAACTTTTTGAATGCGAACTTCCTGGTACGGGGCTTCCCAGAATTCAGAGAGTGAAATAACAATACAAGTTTTGGGACTGGCAGAGGTCCAGCTACAAACATCAGAAAAACAACAACTTCCTGCTGGATGTTCTTGTGTATTCAGTGTTATAAATAATATTGGCTATTGAATAATGAAAATAAAAGACATCTCAGCCAGCATCGTTTTTTTTTCTTTGTCAGTTTCGGCAGTTTTGGCACATTCAAAGGATAGTCTCTAATAATATTAGCTGCATTGTGTATGACACGTGTGTCTTCATGGTCTTGACCACTCGCACGCATTAGTCACACGCGACGACTGTGCCACGTTCCCCATTTTGGGAGTCAACAGGTATTAAAAGTGTGAACGCCACATCGCCTAGAATTTGCACTTCACTGTACAACAAACACACAGGGGCATTGACTCCCAAAATGGCGCAACCAAGATTATTGTGATGATGACATTAGGTGAATTGGGTCAATATATATTCCAAGTGCTGGTATAACTTTAGTCAAGTTTCCCTGTGTTTATTCAAAGTTGTTTATGAAACTGACATGATACATATATGTACAGAGACATGTATTTCACTTTCTTGAAAAAGAAAAAGTAGTTTTAAAATCTAATCAAGAACAAGAACCGACCTTTTAAACCTGGTATAGTCTTTGATTGTTTTTTTTAACACTGTTAGTCTTACCAGCATAATCAGAGCCCAATAGTTGGGATATTGTGTTACAACAATGGTGTCACTCAAGGGTAATTATAAAATATATAAAAAATTACTAAAACAAATGATACACCTACATGTATTGAGAGAATAAAAGTGTGGTGAAGAGGTTTTCAACTAGTTGTTTAAGCACGGTGAGGCCTGGTTCTCGATAATTTTACAAGACGAAAATCCAACGCATGGCATTTTCATTGGTTACAATCAGGTAGTGTGTATTTTAGCACTTCAAAAAAATGGTTGGTCACACAATAATTCATGTTAATCTATTTCTGCGATTGAGAACTGATTGGTTCCCCAGGAGAGGCTGGGGAGAAAACAAAGAAAAAGTCAACCCAATGCTGCAGGATTCCCAAGTATGCTAGTGAGAGCTGGTCAAGTTGGTTAAATCATGCCCTAAGAGGGCCCGCTATTACAAATTACAACGAGCGTACACAGTCCACTAATGATCACTGACGTCTTGGGCCAAGACTACAGTCTTGGGCCAAGATTACACCATGCAAAGCTTCCATTCCAAAATAAGAAAAAAACTTTGTTTCAGGTACAAAATGTAGTCCCTTACCTATATCTGCTCCTTTGGTAGTTTTCATGGTGGGGGTAGCCATTGCAGAGGAATACTGTCTGAACAGCCCAGCTATTACAATGAGAAAAAGAAAATACACACGCTATTATCAAACATTAACTACTTGCATACAATGTGCTACATTGTCATGATTGTAGTACAGCACTGTTACATTTAATTATGTTTGTGGGCAATTCCAGACATGACTAATGGGATCAACAGTGTGACATAGTCATGATAGTAGGGGAACATGGGACAGTAATAACAATGAAAATGTACTTCAGACATAATGTTGTCAATTTGTTGTAATTTAGGTGTTGCACAGCTAAGCATTCTAGCACACTGGACTCAAGTTGTGGGCCCAATTTCATAGAGCTGCTTAACGGCCGATTTTGTGCTTACTGTGCGATTTCCATTTCATAGTGCTGCTGACCGTAAGCACAGGAAAAGGCATGCTACATGTAACCTTCCGGTGCTTACTGTAGGAAAATGAATGACGTAACAATGCAAATCCTTGGAGAACGCGCAAGCAGGCCTCCTAATTTTCGTGCTAACCTGTGAAATATGCTTTAAGCTTGAGCAAATTTTTCTGCTATACATGTAGTTAGCACGAAAATTTGCTTACCGTTAAGCAGCCCTATGAAATTGGGCCCTGGTGCAGTCGAGGGTGATTTTTTTAAAATCCCAGTCAGGAGGTGTTCCTGAGCAAGACGATTTTAAAACCAGAATTGTTCTGGTCTTTGTACAGTGTATGGGAGTAGGACATAAAGCCATAGATCAAGTGTGCTGTGTATTGAATGCACTTAAAGGAACCAAAAACACTTATCGCAAATGTAAAGGGGATCACCACAGTGTTCCTGACCTGGTCTGGCAGCACTATGTGCCACCTCACCTTGTAGGCCTATCCCCTATCAATGTGTTAGACCTCCTAGTCAAATGTCCCTTGCAAACGTGCTCTGGAGGGCAAAATAACCAGTGACCAAGTAGAGAGTGGTGGAGTCCACCACACCAAAGTTTGAATACATAGATAGTTCCCACTTGATGTCACACAGTGTGAAAGTCGGCCAACTTTATGTGGGCGAATCAATCATATTTTGAACGCACAAAGTTCATTAAGCGTAACAACCACTTGCGGCACGCAGGAGTTTTATCAAATTCCTTGCGTGATTGGGCGGTGAACCACTTGGCTGAATAGAAAAATTAGAATGCTTGACGCAGCTCAGAGCCAATGCCCAACTTCTTTTAAGTACATCATAAAGTACACTTTGAGCATACATGTACATCCCATCAGCGTCGGATTCACAGTTTGCATCCAAGTCAATGCAAATACAAGTCTGAGATTCCAGCATGCATGCAAGTCCAATTAACACAGTGAAGCCATTCCATTTTTTCTCAGCTGAGCAGGAAAAAATCCCAGCCTTTTAAATGAGATACTTTGTTGTCTTTACTTTGTTTAGTCGGGGTTTCAATGTGGCGTAACCATATTCTAAAAAAAGTATAAATATTTAGGAAGTTTCGAAAAAATAGAGGCCTAACACTGCACAGGGCAGGCCTGTTACTTTTGGAGGCAACGGAGACACAATTAGCCTTTTTTGACTGCAAAAGGGCGCCCTTTGGGGTACATTGGGGGTCAAACCATAGAAATGGTAGGGTAAACCAGATGCAAATAGACTTTTAATAAAGCAGTTAATATACAAATTTTGAGGGTTTTTTCATTGACAGCTTTTACCATGTAATCAGCGCAAGATATTTGCTTGGAAAAGTTTATTTTTTTAATATTTTGAAATATTTGTGTACTTTTAAAATGGAATTAGTATTGCGCCCTCTGGCTGTCAAAAATACGGCCAATTGCCTCCATGCCCCTGATCACTGCCTTGGTGCCCCTTGGAATCTTCCAACAGAAGTTTACCATTTCCTCAAAGAGGTGCCCTTTACCTAAAAGAAAATGCCTTGGTGCCCTTGCCCTTTCAAGAACGAAGCAATCAGGCCTGACAGGGGCATCAGGTAAAGACTTGTTAATACAGCCGCTGTGGAGTGGTTAAAGATGACCCTGTACATGACATGTAATGTTGTAAGAGCTCCTACAACAGAGTCTGAGCCTGAACCCAGTTCTAATAGTAGGCCCACATATACATGTGTCTGAGTCTGCTCCGAATGTGACCAAAAAAAAAAGGGGTCACCGTCAGTTACATGTTTCAAAGGCACCTGACAGTCTATTCAATGCAACCCGGGCATGATAGGGTGAGCAAGAGGGAGAAGTAGTGCATTCCAGGGGGTTTCCCTAGGAATAAATTTGTTCACTTCCCAAACAGGACTAGCCAAGCTGACTTTTTTGGGTAGCTTTTTAGTGTTATTCACTAGTCTGCATGTATTGCAGGAATTTTGCAACCTTCTTTTTCAGTCTGCTAAATGCAATCTGATCCTACATGTATGTGTATAGCGTGAGCAAAAGGGACAAGTTCATGCAGGGCATTGTGGGGGTTTCCCCAAGAAAGAATTCGTTCAATCCCCAACCAGACTACTCTAAACCTGACTTTTGAGTAGAATTTTGCAAGCTTCATTTTCCCCTTGAAACAAAACACGTAACTTGTCTGCTTGTAAGCACAGTGCTGTATCATGTACGACAGACATGTAATTGTAAGATGGTGCAGTTGACATAAAAAACTGCATATGAAAGTGAAACCAAATGTTTACATTAAAACCACAGCACGGACAACAACAACAAAAATTCCAGAAAATCTGGTGGCTGTTTTTGTATCCTTTTTTAGTAGGCCTATCGTTTATAAAACAAATTTTAAGTTCACGTACACGGCTACACACAATGTACATCTTAATCTTACTGAAACATACATTAAAAAAAAAGTTGTTTTTGTCAAAATTCAGTACTTCAACATAGAAACAGATTTTAATAAAGGAAGCAAGTACATATTTGCACACCTTGTACATGTACAACATCATGTAAATGAACTTGGGACGTCATGCTACCAGTCATGGCAGTAAAGTAAACAAAATTATTGAAGAGTTTACAAATGGTATGACAAATAAATTTAGAAACTTTTCACACTGATTAGTTCTGCAAATGACACACACTATGTATTCCAAAATACCAGTGCACTTGTGTACCAGTGTACACTAACATACAGTACAATAAAACAATAAAAATGTTCCTTCATACAAGTGACAAAGAAAGAATCAGACCGTCTGCAGGGCAATTCCACGCAAGTGCGACACATTAAGGGTCAAAATTTCAAAATGATCTTTGTTCAAATATCTTTTGCGAAATCGACAGGGTATATTTTGTAGTTTCTAGAAATACTAAAACAATTGTTCTGGACCAATTATTTTGTAAGTTACAGCACTCGGAAGATGTCACTACATTTATGTCGCCAATCATAGGTAAGAACACCAAACTTAAACATTTTGTTATTATTCAGTAGTCTACTGATATGTAATAAATGTTTGTGTTAAAATAACAACACTTGGTGTCTATTTAAGGAAAATAACTTTTGAAAAATTAAATTATTGTTAGCTACCCAGGATGTGTCGTCAAAATAACGCTTAGGCTTAACGTAATGTCAGTCACAAAAAACATTTATTTTTCCCATAAAAACATACAGGATAACAATTAAAATCTGCCTTTCATTATTTTCTTAGTATGGGTGTGGGAAGTGCTATGATGTTATCAAGTGGGCAAAAAGTTGTTATTTAAAGATTTGGTCAATTAAACAAAAGTGTAATGTCAGTCACGTGTAATGTCAGTCACGATATTGTAATGTCAGTCACGTATATTACGTCAGTCAATGTAAGAAATTTTGAACAGTGGATTGGCTGACAGCTTACCTATTACCCATCATGCAACTTAATGAAGCTCATTAATCCTAAAACAATGCTCTAAGATCCATCATAGTTTGTATTTCTAATTTAATCCACCATCATGTGTGTTATATGCAAAATACGCACGTGAATAATTAATGGTGTTTTGGGTGAAATGCACCCCATTGACATGTAAGACACATTATTTGACTTGAACGTTTTCATTTGATTGAAGGAAAATTAATTTCAGACAACACTTTTCTTTTTAAACAGGGACATAAGAGTCTCACAATACACAGGTTTTCCAATTGAGTGTAAGGAGGATGCCAACGACAGCAGCAGAGAGACTAGGCTAAATGCAGCAAAAAGTTGATTGTGTCCAAATGACAACTTTGTAGTGTCAGTGTAATAGTGAGAGCTGGCGCATAAACGTGTGTACATGTACATGTACTGGAAGTGGCCTCTGAGAGGGGACAAAATACATGTACACTACACCAGAGACAAAATCCCAAGCTGGAAGCACCAGTTTTTGTTAATGCTCCAAGCATTATAACTTTGATGACTTTCAAGACTTTCAAGAAAGTACAGACGTGAATTGTTGCACACGAACAAACTAGCATCTCTCCATCATGACATCAAGATTGACTGGATGGATACAGAGTGCTGGTTTGATTGGAAAGACTGATCTGTTGAGTAGAGTGGAGTATTTTACTTGTATGGTTTAGTATTGTAAAGACGTTTAAGTATATAAAATGATCCACTACACATCCAAGCTGTAGTGGTGTGGGGAGGGTGGTTCAACCCAAAGTAATGTGTAGTAGATTTTTAAAATAAAAATATGTTAACAAAATGTCTTAAAACCTGCCCACAATCTGACAATGTTAGTGCTTGGTACTATACAGTGTACATGTACATCACGTACAGTACATGTAGTACAAAATGTATTTACTTAGACCATTGAGCTAAGTACATTTTAGAGATCAGTTTTATTAAATATTCTATAAATTATAATATTAAATATTGTTAGCAATTGGTGCACTGCAAATGGGGGGGGGACTAGAATGTTATACCTGACCATGTTGACTGTTGCTCATTGGCTAAGAGGGGAATGTACATGTGTAAACAAATCTAAGCATTATATGTTTAGCAGTCATGCTGCATGTATCCCAAGACAAGTTACAACGATGCTTGAATATTTGTGAAATAGCAGTTTTACATATCTTATCTACTCTCAATTATTTCATGCATGTGAAAAGGAACTTCTGGTATTTTACTCAAAAAGACTATTTTACATGTTTTATGAAAAAGGGGAGCACCCATTTGTTCTTTATTCATTTCACCAAATTCAAAATGACAAAAAAGGTAGCTTGTAAAGTGTTATGTTTATAGCATTTGCCATTTTATGCAATTTATGTATTTTATACATTTTATGACATTTAATGCATGTTCCAATCTTTAAACATCTTAAAATTATGATTGCTCCTTTAAATAAAGCACAAGCAATTAGTTGATTCTTCTGTAGTTGACAGAAAGTTTATCATTTTAGTGTGAAATTGTTTTTACTGTGAGCAGGAGTTGCGAATCTAATGCGTAATGTCAGTCACAGAGATTAATTTGCATAATTATTTAAAAAATCATAAAGAGTTGTTTCCATCTTTTAATGTGCATTAGTTCCCCTATGAGATAATGTTTATATGGATTCAGATCTGTAGCACTTTTAACTTGAAGAGAAATTTTAAAAACATGTTTGACATTTTTGACAAAATTTGAAAACTGTTTTGTTTATTCAGGTCCTAGTGTCCCCCATGCCAAACAGGGTTTGGATGGCTGTAATAGTTTAGACATCAGAGCTAATTTGATAGTCACAATTAGTTAAAAATGTAATGTCAGTCACGGTGGAATTGCCCTGCAGCTTCTGAGACCAATTTAACCAGTTGCCGCCGGGATTCTTTTTTTTTTGTCCCGTCCCCCTGGCGGGATTGCCAGAATCCTTTTTCTATGAAGGTACCACTGGCACAAAGAAACCCTGACTTGACAATGCCAGGAGAACAAAGATTCTCGATATTGGATCGTCCGTTTTATTCCTTGACCGAGAAAATGTCAAATCCACACACCGTGAACTGCAAAACATCGACCGTTACCTGTGGCATAGGAGTGGTACTAAACATGGAACCATGGCTCAATTGCCGGCTTACTCCGACTTACATGTACCTCCTCCATTCAGCCAAAATACAATGAATGAACAATGGTGGAAGCCTATCGATGCCTCGTAATCCCCTTCTTGGAAGAGTAAGACAAAGTTCTATAATCGGGGATTACACAAAAAAACGCCTCGTAGTAGCCACAAAATGCCAGAATATATTCAAGACCTTTTTTTGTCCTTGTGTGGGTGAATCCAAGTGTTACTGTTAGATAGAGTGTACATGTATGTGGTCTGTGCATGCTCCCCAGTTGAATCACCGGGCGACGTTAGCTCCGGTGGTCCGAAAGTACATAATGGCGTCTTGACACAGCTTCCGTTTCTAGGCAGGGGAAATATATTCACGTGTATTCACGTCATCCGGTTTCAACTGGTTAAGTGATGCAACTAGACGCTGTACTAGTGTTCCGCTGCAAGATACAGGCCAGCTAATAAACATTTTTTTGCAGCCAATGTTTGCTACATCTGGGTGGCTGAATAGACATGATAGATGTGTATTGTCATGATTGTACACGGCCAGTATGCTTCGTTCTTGAAAGGGCAAGGGCACCAAGACATTTTCTCCAAGGTAAAGGGCGCCTCTATGACATGTATGAGGAAATTGTAAATTTCTATTGGAACATTTCAAGGGCACCAAGGCACTGACCAGGGGCAACGGAGGCAATTGCCTCCGTTGCCTCCGTGAAGTACCAGTGTACATTTATAAAGCAAAATACAACTTTTTACCTTTTGTTAAAAATCTCAGCTTTCACAACTTGTGGCACATCTAAGGGGTTTGATAGGACTGCAGGAGTTTCTTAAGGAGCTAGTTGGACATTTTTGACATGATGTTTTTGTGTTACTGTAACAAAACCACTGTTAACAATAACATGGTTTTGCTAAGAAATATATTCAGACTGGATATTTGGTTCATGTAAGGTCAAGGCAATTTTTTCCAAGTTTGAAAAGGGAACTCCTAATAATTGAAACAACAGTTTGTACTGGAATACCAAGGGCACCAAGGCAATGATCACAGGGCATAGAGGCAATTGGGGCAAATGGGGCAGCTGCCCCACCTGTTCAACACTGTTTTCTTATAAGTGTGTGCCATTAATAAATACAATTTTGAGTATGTTTTTCAATGTACAAAAAAAAAGCGAAATATTGTTAACGGCCTCACGTTTAGACCCTACCATGCCTAGCAGAGTCTTTCTAACAAAAATAAAAAACCCCAAAAAGAAGTACTGTAACTCAAAGATGATTAAAATTTAACCTCCGAAAATCCATGGTATTTACAGCAGAAATTTGGATCTACACCTCAATTTTATTATACACCAAAGTTTTGACACCACAAGCATGACAAGTTGAGGTCTGCATTCAAGTCAGTCCGATTGTCATTCATGAAGTACGTGTACATATGTAAATAATATACAAAGAATTTCCCTGCTACATGTACATGCTACAAATGAATATTATTAAGTCAAACAGGCAAACGTTTTATTATCCTTACCTGATCTGTCTTATAAATATATATCTGCCAACTACTTTACTCTAAAACATGTGAACTAGTTTTGCTGTTGGTGTTGCCTGTAGGTAGGTGGCCACGCACGGAGATAATGAGTGCTTTTCATAAATGCCAGAGCAGTATTATTACATCTGTACTCAACGAGCATTTGTGGGATTTTCCAATATCAGTGAGGGTATATTGTAACTCACAGTTATTCTACTAACAGCAAATGCATGTACATTGTATGTAAATAAAGGCCAAGAATTTCACACAGAACTGATACAGGTAGGCCTACATGTATGTAATGTACAACATGTACATGTACATGTACAGAAGTGCACATTAATGTACATACAGTGTACATACAGTAATTTTACTGTGCGCACATGATGTGTAGTAAATTAGAGTTTACCTAATTATTAAAATGGAACCATCCACAGAACTACATGTACCATTGGTTGGTTGGTTGCTAATTTTAGAATATCACCAACCCACTATGCAAATTAAGTTCTTTTTGTGTGTGGGTGGAGGAATTCCCAGGAACTACGTACATACTGTACAGTAAATAGTGTAATAGGCACACGGTTATTTTGTGTGAGTCTAGATTATTGCAATGTGAGAATATTGGTTTGTTGACAAGTGATGATAACATATATTTTATATGGCAGTATGGCAGGACATAGATCAAGTTGCTCAAGATATTGTTATCATTTCCGTTGTGCATATAATGATTCAAACCAACTCCACAGGTTGTTTGAATCTGTTTAGCATTACCATCAGGTGCTCTGCTAGAGGAGGATCTCATGTAGCCCCCATTTGCACTTCTTAATTTTTCTCTGAAGCAGGCATGAAATAAAACGGAGGCCATGGCCTCCGTTGGCCTTGGTGCCCCTTCAAAAGTTTCCCATAGACTTAAAGGTTTAACCATTGGAAGTGCCCTTTGCAAACTGAAAATGGCCTTGCCCTCTAAGAGATATAATTCCCGGCCTGCTTTTAACAGTAGATATTATACAAATTGACTGCTTCGAGTGGCGTAGTAAAACTAGTCACTCGAGGCGATCCCCGAAGCAGCCTATCTAGATAGGCGGCTCCGGGGATCATCGAGAGTAACTAGTTTTACTATGCCACGAGATAAAGCAGTCAATATTTGTTTTATAACACCTCCTGTCATCAATTTTTGTTATAATATTCGTTAAACAACTGTGCGACTTAGTAATCAATCTTCAAACAACTGTATAAAATCTGACAGAAAATCTTGACAAAAAGAAAGAGGGATACCAGACTAATATTATTGCTTTCGTTCTCATATCGTATTTCAAATGCACGTATTATTTGATCGTTTCACCGGGTTCGAGGTTGTCACACAGCTCATTTAAATCAATGCTTGAAGTCAATGCAGTCAGGGTACCAGGGTATCCATTCGATAGTACATCGGTTGCTAGGCTATCGTTGGATAGTACCGTTCAATAGTTCTTTTGGTCGGTGTGCATTACAAGAGTAAAAATACACAACACCACGTGACACACTTTCAGCCAATCAACAGATAGAATCAAAGGAAGAGGTGTTATAACACTGACTATTAAGTAATATTCTGTCAGTAATATATGTTAAATTTAATGCTGTACAAACATTTTTAAACTAAACAAACAAACAACACTTACACGCCAACAAACGTTGAAAACAATAACAACTTCTAAACTCACCTCTTGACTTCACCTCATCGAGGACATTCTTAATAATGAGACCGAAGTGTGTCTTGTCTGAACCGGCATTAAATTGGAGGCAAAACCTCGCTGTTCCGAGATCCACTTGCAGAGAGTTTTCTGAAATGTGTTTGACTGACACGATGTCCGAGGTGCAGGCATCGACAACAAGCTGCAGGATGGAAACAATTTTGTTTTAAACATTCTTAAAACAACCTCAGATTTAATTGTTGGACAGGAAAAACTATGTGTTTGGCTTACCAACTACAAGCAATACAGGGCTCGAATTTGGGGGAAAAATCCACAAGACCGCAGGGCTTGTAGTTCAAACCATTTACCAGACCAGGGGTGAATTTCACAAAACTAGTCCTAACTTAGGACTAGTCCCAACTTATGACTAGTCCTATAAGTTAGGACTAGTTACTCGTCCTAACTCGAGACAAGACTACTCCTAGCGCTTTGTGAAATCCACACCAGGAACAAAATCAAAATGGGGAAAAAACTAGATCAATCCAGTTTAACATAACCTATTTTGTTTGAACAAGCACTAAGGTTTATTTCGTTGGTGGTCTCATTGGTACATTTACTTTGATTCTTATCAGACTTAAAGTCAACATTTTTAACAATTTGTTTTTCAGACACAAGACCGCCAGTCATGAGTTTACTGGCCAGATGCTAAAATCACTGGCCTGGGGCCTGCGGTCCAGTGTACGTTTGGAGCCCTAAATATATATTCCATGTTTGCTATTTCTAAAATGGCTCATTTTCAAGTGAGGCAGATCTTTTAAATAGTTTACCCTCTTTCATACAAGGACTCTATCAACATGTACTGGGAAATGAGCGCATCACACAACTGAATTTGACCTTGATAGAGCCCCTCTCTAAATCAGAAAATAAACATAATCAAACACAATGTCAGACAAATGTTTTCTATACAAAGTTCATTTTTATCTTTGCCTTGGAACATAATGTATCACCAATAATAATAATAATAATAATAATAATAATAATAATAATAATAGCAGCATTTAGTATAGCCCCTTTTCCAGCGGTTACAAAGCGCTTACAAGAAAGAAAAAAAAAATGAAAAACAATGATAACAAACAAGTTAAACGAAAAATAGAGTTTTTAAGATGTTTTTTTGAACTGGGAAATACAAGTCACACTGGCCAATGCACGAGGTCTTGAGTTCCAGAGTTTGGGAGAAGTACATGATAATGACGGGGTCTCCAGCCTTCTTATTTGTGATTGGAAAGTCAAGGGTAGTCCGTAGTGCCTAGTAGTCCAGCAGGATGAGCGGAGTGTGTAGGCAGATTGGTGGATACGGAGTAACTCAGTGAGGTATTGCGGAGCCTCGTTGTGAAGAGACTTAAAAACAAGCGTTAGGTCTTGAAACTGTATTCTTTGAGGGATTCTGAGCCAGTGTAGGTCAGCAATCAGGGGAGGAGTTGGTGCGCGCAGTGAGCAATAAAGTCAATCTATCAAGTGGTTTCAAAGTATGCCGAACCAATTTAATGAATATTCATACAGATTGTGATTTTAAAGACCTTATTTAAATTTTATTACACATCCAACAGCACAATTAGCACCAATAACAGGATGAAAAGGAAACAAGAAGAAATGTTCAGTTTTAGATGTGGGAGGAAAACATCAAATGGGGGAAAACCCACACAATCAGGTACAGACTAAAACCCCAATCCACACGCAAAGCAAAGTTAGTGAGTAGGTGGGCTTTTTCGACTTCCTTGAATACAAAGCATAATGGTGT
The DNA here is from genome assembly GCA_911728455.2 of Marthasterias glacialis. Lineage (NCBI taxonomy): Eukaryota > Metazoa > Echinodermata > Asteroidea > Forcipulatida > Asteriidae > Marthasterias > Marthasterias glacialis. The sequence goes on along the minus strand of OU452222.1, from coordinate 12,068,573 downwards.
AGAGGAAGTTTACAAATTTCAATCAAACAGTATCACTCTTCCAACATGATTGTGATCTACCCAACAAACGCCCCCTCCTTTTTTTCTCTTTCATCACCTTAGATATTATCTAGCAGAAATGCTCCTGGGAAAACCCAAAAGCTAAATGGGGGCAAGCTTACTGGGGAACAGCTGTTGCCATCATTGCTCTTTGGTCCTGGATACCTAGCTTTATCATTGGTTTGAATGGAAAAGGAAGTTCTGACAATAATTCAACTTTCTTTTCAATTTAAATGGAACTTTGTGACTAAAACTTGCTAGAATGAACCAGTAAGTTATTCGGGGGGGGGGGGGGGGGGGGGGTGATCATTACAAAGGATGCCCTGACTAGGATCACCCCCACTGCAAAAACGCATGATTCAAATCAGAGGTGGGGGATTCAGCAAAGGTTTTTCAATCAAAGTACATTTTGTGTTCTGGATGGACTGAGGTGTTGTACATACATGTAGTAGTTCCAACTAATTCTGGACATGGACTCATGAATCTGGATTCTGTTAGGTGGATTTGGGCTTTGGACTCGGTCCTTGGTTGTTTCTTCCTTGCCTTACACCTCTGTGACGCCGGTTCGAATCCCCAACTGGCACGTTGCATATGGTTTGGGTTTTCAGTCCCTACCTAATTGCATGGGTTTTTCCCTAATTGGGGTTTTCCTCCCACATCTAAAACTGAGTTTTCTTCATCATCTTCTCTGTAGACACAGGTATCTTCATACCTATGGTTTCATTTGAGGTTTCATTACCAGAAAGATCATAATAACTGAATAAGGCAAACATTTATTGTCACTTTGTCTTGACTCGGACTCAGACCTGATTGTTGCGTTCTTGAAAGAGCAAGGGGCACCAAGGCATTTTTCTTCTTGATAAAGGGCACCTCTATGAGGAAATTGTAAATGTCTATTGGAACATTTCAAGGGCACCCAGGCAATGACCACGGGCAACGCAGGTAACTGCCTCTGTTGCCTCCAAGAAGTATCAGGCCCCTATTTTTTTTTAAACTTCCGGAATAATTTTCTTTTTTGGTCACTTGGTTTACCTGGACTTTGATGAGGCAGACTTGACTACAGTGCCACAGATGCCAAGGTATGGGAGTGAGACTATAAACGGTTAAACAGTAGAGGGGAGAGGAGCACTGGAGGACTTGAACTTCTAAAAAACAAGTCCGAAGATAATAATGGGCTGGGGGCAACATGTACAAGCATAAATCTGTCACTTGACCTCAAGAATAACTGGACGGCTACATAATACGCTGTCATCACTGTGTTTGAGTAAACACTTTTGAGTGCATTTATTCTCCAAAATTCCAGGGAAAATGTCTTGTAGACTTTGACTGTTGGAACATGAATATGAATTATTTCAAACGGGCCACTATAAGCGTTTTTCTGCTGATGGTAATGTACAGAAACTCAGGACATTTGAAATGCTTTGATAATTTTGCAAGTTCACACATGCGACATATATGAGAGGCACGGCTAGAATTTCGCAGGTGAAAAGTGCAAGGTCGTTTTCATTTTGCAAAGGGCCCATTTTAGCCTCCCTGGGTTTTTCAGTCCCTTCTTGATTTTTTTCCCTTCAAAAAAATTTCTCTGGGGTTTTCCTCCATAATCTAAAACTAAAACTTCCTTCCTTGGAGTTCTTGGCTAGTACAGTGATTAAGTTTTGCTCTTTCTGAGAATCCTTGGCTTCAAAAGAAATAAATGAAAATTAAAAAAAAAACATTTAAAAAAATGAACAGACGCTGGAAAACCTTAAAGTCTACGGGAAACTTTTGAAGGGGCACCAAGGCCACAGTCTGCGATCCACGTAATTCCTGGGCTGGAAGACGTTCACTACTGTTAAGAGATTCCTGGAGGAATTAGTCATAAACTGTACACTGTGGTTGTCAACACCACCTTAATTTATAAGGCAAAACCGACGACATATTGCTCATACACTTACTTCAGAGTCAGGAACGTCTGTTGAAATTCGTAGAAAAAACTCATCCCCCCGTCGCAAGATCTGAAACTTGACTGCCGTGTGTAGATCTGGCCATTTTTGTTGACTTTCAACAAATTGTAAGAGTTTTCCCTTTGACACCAGAAGTATCTCTTCTCTCAAGATGTCCGATTTCATCAATGACTTCAAACTACTCGGAGTGTTTCTCCCTTTTGTTTTCAACATCTGTGAATTTCGCTGATGTTAGGCAGTAGGCACTAACAACAAAACAAAAATGCTAGAACGTTTCAGGAAGATATAAAACCATCACCACTGGATCTGAAAAAGAAAAAAGAACAACAAAATTAATACGAACAACTTCATCAATCAACATTTGTAAAAAAGTCTTTTTTACACATTTTGTATGCAGTATTTCTAGTACCATATTTTAATTGTATAAACTTTTAGGCTACCTGTTGATAAATCCACTAGCATCAGACGCATCGATCAAAATAAAATATCAATAAAAATATGTGATTTTTGGTTCATCACTCATCCCTTTTACACAACTTTTGTAGTTTGGGGAAATTTAATTTGGACCACGACTAAGACTTACTGTAGTCTACATGTAAATTTCCTCAAAGCACCAAATATCCTGAAAGTCAAGACTCTCCTGACTTTTGCCAAAATTCCTTTGTAGTCTTGATCGATCATTGTGCAATGATTGTTGAATTAGTCATCAACTGCATCGATCGTTTTTTCACATGATGTTGAGCAACAATTTTGGTCCAAATCCAACAACACTAATCATTTCCAAGGTCACACGCACTGTACACTTATGAACACTAAAACTTCATATCATCCAAAACGGTTGAAAACCAACCCTCTCGAATGGGAACTAATGCATGGGTTTTCTTTTGTCTGTGTAGCACAAACATGAACTTCAAACCACATGCACAAAGATTCTTTGTACTTCAAATCATCCATAACGGTTGAAAATCAACCCTCTCGAGCAATGGGAACTGATGTGGGTTTTCTTTTGTCTGTGCAGCACAAACATGAACTTCAAACCACATGCACAAAGATTCTTTGTGATCTTAAGTTTGCCCTCCGACCTGTCAAAAATGCACCCCAGTAGGTGAATGTCATTGTCAACAGCAAATGTACCATGCCAACCGGTACCACCAGACTGCACGATTTTAACTTAAGGCCAATGAAAATCAATTGTTAGTTTTTTCGTCGACACCCACACTAGGAAATCAAGCCCCACCATCTCATTATTTGCAAAAACAGGCATGAAGCAACTCTGGAAGCTACAGGCTATTGCTGTTGTGCTAAGTGTCACGCTTGATTGGTTTACTTGAACAAGTATAGACCTGCCTAGCATCCTACAATTCCTAGTCCCATTACTACACTGGTGGATGACAAGATTTTGATATGTGGGGGATCAGCCAAGGTACTTCAAAATCCACACAAGTTAGTTGGGACCATGGCATGCCATTTCAAGCGGAACAAGTTGCGAGGTATTCTACAGACTACAATCATTCCCCAAAAAATTGTTCAGTACTGCCAAAACAGAAGTCTTTAAACTCTCAGCAAACCAATATGCTATGGGCTTGCTATGCCTTATGGACATGATGATGGACAAACCGTGTACAGCTGTACGTGTAGTCACAAAAAAGAAGGAAAACAGAAGAAAAAAAGAAAAGAAAAAAAAGAAACCATTTAAAACATGCACTTACTGATTTGGCTGGGGTTGAAAAAACAATTCACTGTTAAATTTAATGAACAAGTAAATGAAAATGAATGAATTAATGCCATTTCAACCTGTATCATAGAGAAAGGAACAGACAATATTGATAACAAGTACGTAGCCTATTACTAGATAGGCCTAGTAACAGTTACATTTAATTAAATTATCAATTTCAACCAAAAAAAGGTACCAGCTGCCATCATGTTCACATATAATACATTATGGGGTACTTTTTAAAACTTGCCCAATAAACGAAAATGTTGACAAATAACTAGTCTCAAGATCACGCCAAGGACAAGAAAACGGCGGAAGCAAGTGTGCGATGATACCAGCGGTATACGGCGCCCTCTAGCTGGACTAGCCTCTCGTTGTCACAACTTCAAATCAAAGTTCAATCGCATCGCATTCGCAAGAGCAAAAACCTAAATTTTCAATTGTTCAGTTAGTCACAAAAATGCCACATGTAAATATTCTCTACAAATATGAGTTGCAAATGACTGTCTATGGGTTATCTGGTAAATTTCTAAAACACGGAAAATCCCCGCCTTACCCCATAGCAATTTCGTAATTTGGAAACTCGCCACGGGAGATTCCCAAATCTGAAAAACATTAAATACTTCTCGTTTGGCCTAACATAAAAAAACATGGTTAACGTTTCTGCCACTTACCGAAAACGTGCGGACCAAACAAAGGTTTATTTTTCTTATATTACACATGGAAAGTGGATAATTTAAAGTACTGACAGTTTTTAGGGAGCAATTTAAGAATATATTTACACGGTGTATATTTAATAATTCTGATGAAGTTGTTACGTTAAAATTCCAACAATGTATTATTTTACTTTTCGGAGAAATGTAAACTTGGAAAGATCAAGCCCTCCAAACTATTTTTTTTCCCACTTGCCTCAGCCTCGACCTCGTAGCAAACGGGTTTTTATTTTTTATAAATCATATTCTCATTGATTAAATATTTTTTAGTTTAAAAGACCTTTTCTAGTAATTAAATTATTTTAAAATTACATAGTTACAAGACAAAATACGAAGCAAAAATGTAGGAAATAACTGCAAATATTCGAACTGAAAAAGTAAATTGTTTCTAGATAGCTGTCATTGGTTCGCTGGTGTCCCGTAAATGATTGCATTTCTCCCTATTGTATTTACGCTCTGTGATATAATTTCCGTATAGTGTATACAGTGGTTACCAGTGCTATTTCAGGAACAATAATAATTGGATTTTTTTTGCTGAAGAACAACCGTTTCGTTGGGAAACAATTCGTCCAAATTTTTAATTTCCGGTCATCTCTACCGAATAGGAATATGATACAGCTAACTTGTTAAGTTTATAGCAAATTTACAAGGTACAAGCGAGTCAAGGAGCGACCAAAGTGTGGAATTAGTGAGCGAATTCTCTGTAGTGTTAGATTTAAAAATTTTGGTCTTAGGCATTCGAAACAAATTTTCCTGTGCTATTTCAATGGAGCAGCTTTCGATTGTTGACATCAGAAACTCGACAGTGGGTGTTGATTCTTGCTTCGTTTTTCACCCGTTTTCAGCCACGAACTGCATCAGTCCTTGTTTTAGTAGCAGGCTAATAAACATGCACTGTTGTTTCATCTGTGGCCAATCAACAATTATTGCTTGAGAGAAGTGAAATTTTCAGGGACTTTTTGCCACATCTGTTGAAGTTGAGTTGAGGAAGTGCTGTCACCGTCATATAGGTTTTTTTTAATCGACGTATCAAAAATATTTTGCAAACACCCAACATCAACATGAAGCTTTTAGAGAATCCCAATCTGGACGCAATGGGAAATGCATTAACCATTGAAACAGGAGATTGCAAAATATCTGGAAGGTAAATATGAATTCAATCATATTTTTGTATTTGTTTATAAATGCCCAGTTTCGTGTTTGCATTTGTTGGCCTATCCAGCCTATTAATATATTGTTTATTTTTCAAAAAGTGCACATGTTGGGCGCAATCTAGACCCAGTAACTGGGGCGCTGTACTCCTTTTTTGAGATTTTGACATCTGTCGTACTAGCGCCCCAGTAAGGAATATGTAGTAACTGCGACGGTCAGGAGGATTTAAATCACCTCTGTTAAAAAAAATGCCTTAGACTCAACAGAATTGCTCAAAATTCGCCTACTGTCTTTTCCAAGTGTTTATGGTGTAATAAAATGCATTTAATTGTACTCACGATCATTTTCTGTCCTCCAAATCGATGATTTTTAGGGCCTCTGACAACCCTGCTGTTACAATCGCCATTTTGATTACTAATGTTACGACTATTTTCTGACTTGAAAAATGTCGTATTAACGCTGCGGGATCACGTGTTCGCTGATGCCCGGACCTGAATATTGTTTTGCGCAGTCAACGCAGGATACCAGTCAACGAACACCACAAAGTTCCATTGGTCATGATTGCCGAGCGCGTGCTGTACAATGTTGCCATTGTGGGGGGGGGGGGGGTTGTTGACGCTGTACTCCTTTTTTGAAACACTTTGTAAAATGTTGGAAAATACGGTCAGTCTGTGTGATCGATGGCCGATTTTGAAAGTTTTCTTGGACTTCACTTACTTTGAAAAAAATTCTCCAGAGTTGTGACTTGTGAAAATTTTTTTTTGAATCGTGGCAGTGGGATCAACGGATCACACAATGATCGACTGATCGCGCCCAACATACATGCATGAAATAAACAGTTGCTAGACATTACATGTACGAGAATATGATTTCTATTTGACATTTGCAATTGACCATTTTTCCCCCAATCAAATAACAGGCTGGAGAGTTACTCTTGCAAGATGGCAGGCAATGACAAGCGCCTCTTCAAGATGTTAAGCCAGGAAAACGGCCACACCCCAGATGACCTCCAGGCATTGTCCCCTCCCCAGAGCCAGCTGTCCCTCAGTCCCCGTGGGGGACTTAGCCCCCAGGTTGGGATGTACAGCACCAGCACTGGGGAAGAGTCCAGTGGACCGCTGTGCCACACTTGCAGTCGCAAAATGATCTTCTACCTGATTTCAACACTCAACGCTTCTTTTCAGCCAGATTATGATTTCAGGTACAAAAAGCAATCATAATGACGAGTTGCTTTTTTATCTGATATCCTCTCTTTTTATTCAGGATTGTAGAATATTATTTACAATGTAGGTATTCGAAGTCGCAGGCATGCAATTTTCAGCTCATCAGTCATGGCTTTTAACTCTTTCACTACGGCGTGCCGCTCACAGCGGTTCGGTGAATTACTTTATACGCGGGAGAGCCGCTGCCAGCAGCTCAAAATATTACAGCCATAGTGAAAGAGTTAAAGCCCCAGCTCAACATTGGTAAGAAAGAAAACTTAAATGTGAACAGATTTACATTCCTTTCAATACATGGTATAAAGATAATAGTAGAAAACTTTCCTTGAAATGTTTCTGCCTGAAGTGGTTATAAATCGTTTTTGAGCAATAAATGAAGTAAGAACCAACATTAATTTTTGTCTCATGTGAGACCAAAACTCTGCCTAAGCGTGTGTAAAAAAAAATGCTCAATGCATTTTTACTTGTTTTTTTTCTCGCAAATGAAACAAAGAAATGAGCTGAAATTTTCACAGGTTGGTCTCATTACATATGTCTTGACTTTTTGCAAAGAATGGAAGCTTTTACAGACACTTTACCAATGTGGAGCTGTGGCGTTATAGAGGAGCTGTAAAGGTCAACTTCAGTTTTTGTGATGCACTCTTTTGCCATAAATAGACAACAAGATAGTGTCCTTATGAAAGTGGGAAAAACATGACATCCAAATTTAATGGCAGAGGATTATGGGGGCTTGTGAAGTGTGCTGGTTTACGCCAGCCTTGACAGTGGGAAGTTTGCTGGGGATTTAACTGACATGGTTCTCCCCATGCACAAGGTAGCATATTGGGCCAAAACGCGCAAAATCTGGGCCGATAAGCAAACAAAATATATATATATTAGATATATTTTTAGATTTTAATATCAAATTCACAAAAATCCTAACGTAAAACAATTTTAAATGCTCCAGATTGCACAGTAGAGCTTTTCAAACCAAACATAAACACTAAATAAATACATTTCAAGGACCTGCTACCAATTTAGTGTGCTTCGGCCACACTTTCAAAATTTGGGTCCAGAATGCCCCACAGTTTTGAAAAATCCTGGTGAGAATCCTGACTGTACATGTCAGGGACCCTTTACCCTGTGAGGCAGTGTGACTGAGTATTGGATTTGAGTTGACCGCTTAAATTAAATGCTATATATGTAAATACAACAACGTTTACCAGCTGGTGCATTGTGTTGCATTTGGCAGGGTAGGAGGGAAGTCTGCATGTCACAGTTATCAATGGCGTGTTGTGGCCGAGCAAACAAGGCCACCGGACTCGAGCTCTGGTGTGTTGCTGAGCAGCAGAGTGTGGGTTCGAGTCCCGGTCTTGACACTTGTGTCCTTAACCCTAAAGGCCTGATTGCTTCGTTCCTGAAAGGGCAAGGGTTCCAATGAGGAAATTGTAAATTTCTATAAGAACATTTCATGGGCACCAAGGCAATGACCAGGGGCAATGGAGGCAATTGCCTCCGTTGCCTCCATGAAGTATCAGGCCTTCACTAATACTCTATTCTGTCTTGTTTTTTTTTATACTAGTGATGCCAAAAGCCACGAGTTTAGCCGTGAACCCAGTTTGGACTGGACCATCAATGCTGTAGACAGTAACATGTTCTCAACTGCGGGTGACATCTACGCAGCACAGATTCGTCCGAAATTGTGGGCTGCTATAAATGATGAGATCAATCCCAATGAGTGTGAAATTTACAGGTGAGAGGGATTTCACAGTTTGCTTTTCCTTCATCTTTGCGGACAGGGTTGTTAATGTTATTTGTGTGTCAAATAAATTGACAGAATTATACTTAGGCATGTGATTTCTCAGGAGTTTTCCTGGTTTCAGGCTTTCCTCAAATCTCCTTAAGCCTTCAAATTTTCTTGAAAAGAAGTAAAGAAATCACCAGAGGCAGAAAGGAATAGTCCACATTGTGTCCAAGCCTGTAGTTTTGTATTTCTGGGCAGAGTCTGTAAACCTGAAATGCACGATCTGAGATGTCGAGGAGATGTCGAGGAGAAGGGGGAACCCAGGCCCCGGTTTGACATTCGTCAAATCTCATCCTTGAATACTGGATCCTTGAATTCATGTAAACAAGTTGTTGGTTGGGCTTCTGTTTGCAACTACAATAGTGTCATCTTCAAGATTATGTTTAATTTCAATTGCTTACCCTTCCCCTGTTTTGTTGTTGTTGCAAGAGAAACAATTGAGAAAACTTCAGAGATGACAAAGTCTTCTTACTGAGCCCCTTTCCCCGTTCCCTGCCGTTCCCTGCAGTGATAAAACGCCAAGTACAAGAAATTTGAATGATGAGTGAACTTGATGATTTTATTTCACACACAGCTACAACCCAGACTTGGAGTCGGATCCTTTTGGAGAAGAGGGAGTCTTGTGGTCCTTCAACTACTTCTTCTTCAACAAGAAGCTGAAGAGAATCCTGTTCTTTGCCTGCAGGGCCAGTAGGTAAGAGAACCGGAAGACCCTCAAGCAAGTTTGATGTAATTTTGAAACAAGCTGGTCCTTTTTCTTTCGCTTTTATGAAGTCACACATCACAAGGCACAAAGGCCACTCAAGGTGTGGGCTGCTGAAGGGATAGAAACCTGCCCTAACCTGCAGAAACAAGACATGGCGAGATATAAACGCAAGTCTCTTCACAGCACAGCTAAGAACAGGGAGGGGTAAATGAATCCGTTGTGAGACAAACATAACTGCCTCTTCCCCTATTTCAAGCAATTATAGGTAAGTGTCTTACTCAAGGACATGACTGGGACTCAAACCCATATCCTGATGAGTCAGCCACCAGAACTTGAGTCAGATGAACGAAACTGCCCGGCTACAACACGCTGCGAAAAAAAAAAAAGAGTTGAGGAATGCATCCAATATAATCCATTCTAGGCACCGAAGCGTGGCAAGGCATGGCTTGTCAAGGCTTGGTCAAGTACCGATCAGTCAACTGCAGAAACCAAAACTAAAATCCATTGAGTAATTGTCTAGGAATAGTTTTTTTGATATGCCTTGTTTTATCCTGTTTGTTCGGACAGTCAAACTTCCACAGTGGGTGCCGATTCTGGTATCGGTCAGGACTTTGATATGCTACTGGACGAAGAGATCTCGGACGATGACGATGGTTATGAGGAAGATGAAGCAAGTGGTGTATACATGGAGGACAGCTTCAGACAAGAGAGGTGAGCTCGCCACTGGTGTTTAACCCTGTTAGTAGGCCGACCCTTTGGTATCATTCAGGTAGTCGACTCCCCCATGTCCACCAATATCTTGACAGAGCTGCGCCAGCGCTGACAACCAAACCATCAATGGGGCCAGGGATACCAATTCTCAGGCTAAGGTGTTGAGTTGCAGTACGCCGAAGGGTTGTGGTGGGTCTAGGGAAAGGCAAATAAAATGGCCAGTTATGAAAAATGAGCTACTTGTGTAGTGACCTTCATCGGATTCCAGAGGTGATGCATAATTCTGGTTTGTTTTCACAGGGTCACACCGTTGATGTACTGAGTTAAGCAGTCCAGTCCGCTGTCTCCGTTAGACGACAACATCGTGTGGATGTGCAGGTTTGTGGTTGAACGAGTACCCTCTGATTTCTGCGGACAGTTCATGGGGAAAATGGAGGGAAAAAAAGGATACGATGCAATTTTTCGTTAGTCAGAATAACTTTCTTGTTTCCTGGTTTTTGATTATTCCAATTAATATGCTTAAATGTCTAATACGGTTTCGGTTTTACCAGATAAACACTTGAATTTTGTAATGGTTCGCGTCTTATTCTTTTGTCTGTAATATTATCCGTCTTTCATTTAGTTTTCATGTAGCATGGGTAGCACTGATTCTCAATTAACAATTTTAAATTATGACAACTGCGTTTTTGTTTGTGGCTTGGGGGGGAGTTTGAATTTCTAGGAGTAGTTTTTTGTTTTCTGTAAGACAGGGTGTGTTATCTGTATCTTAACAATTGTTTTGATTTGTTACAAATTTTTAAAAAAGGGGGCTTTGCAGTGGCTTGTAGATTTCTGCAAAGAGGAATGGGCTTCACCAAAGATACTTAAAAAAAACAAGATAGGACACTCTGTGTAGAAACATGAAATGCAAAATGGGTGCGCCCGCTGTTGTTAGGTAGGTAAAAAGATCGTTTGTGCTATAAAGTAGGGCCTACTGAATGGAAAAACTTAACGCCAAACGATCCCACCAACTAAAAAAGGTGAAGGCAGATCGAAAATTTGGTGTTCAGCCATAAATTGTGCCAATAATCCTAGCAAAATTGACACATGGGGAAGGGCGCCATCATGCGGTAGGTAGGTAAAAAGGCGCTACGTCTGCTACCGTGCAAAACGGCACAAGTGTCCTATCTTGTGTTTCTAGTAACTTTGGCTTGACCCTGCCTGTATTTCTTGCATTAATGTACATTTATACGAAAGAAAGACTCTGGCATTACATGTAGAATGAAACTGTCAGGGCCTGAATGCTTCATCGGAACAAACAACCATATGGTGTGTGTCGTACAGTGCGCGCATCTTACCATGCGCGCGTTGCCTACGATGGACATTGCACAGTTAAACACACGGGGATTCGGACTCCTAAAATGGCCCAACCAAGATTTATCGTTGGTAATAGCGCCGAGTCGGTAGTGCACATGATTGTGTGTTTGCCACCTTACAAAACCAAGTGTAGTTGGATGCTTTCAAAGGGTTGGTCGACTTGTAATATTAACCTAGAGTAGGGGGACTCAAGGAGTATGATAGTCTATGAGCCGGTAGAACAAATTTCTGCCCAAAACAAGGACGGCACATTCAAACACGTGATCCCTGTGTACTTTTCTTGTTGGGAGGTAATCGCCAATTCAGGACGTCGGAACCAAAACATTGGCTGAAAGGTCGGCTTTGGTTCTCGGTTCCCTTTTTGATGTGTCAAAAGTTATGATTGTTGTTTGATTTTTTTTGGGGGGGGGGGGTAGACAGTTAGTAGTTTAGTTGTCTTTGAAGTTGCAATAATTAGAACAAAAAAAAACAAATACACCAAAATTCCAATTTGTATAGTGTAAATAATTATAGAGATATATAATTTAATAAAAACTCATCTAGTTTCCTAGTTTGTAAAAAGGTTTGTTTGGAATGTTTGTACGTGTGTGGATAATAAATTACATATCCTGCACTGTAACTGATATTATGTGTTCAATGAAAATAACAGCAATTCATTTGCTGTATTTTGGGCTTCATTGCATTTTCGGGACAAGTTACCCGTACACACATGCTTTTGGGGTCAGTCTGGTCGATGCAAAATGTATTGTGCGTTGCATTTTTGGATATTGTATGATAATCAGTCAGTTTTAGTAAAGGAATGTGAGTGAGAAGTTTGACGTTAACGTTATCATGAAAACAGAGAATACATGCACCATAGAGCTAATGGAAAGTGACTGGCATGGGGCGCTAAGTCTTGATTGTACATTCACAAGCCTCCTGGAGGTGGACATGCTTGAGGCAGAACCAGAACCAAGAATCAGATTATTTTTTTCAGAGAACTTGCCTACGTGTTGGAACTTACACACGCATGATATAAAGGACGAGCACACACACCTTTGCGGGAACATTTATACAATGGAACAAAGGTCCCCACAACGTTTTTCTTTGTCAAACCCTGTCCCCACAAGGTAATTCAATAGAAAAGGGAATAATAGAACAACAATAGGGAGTCCCCACAACTTGGTGTTAAAAAGAATGGGCGTTCAGGTTTTGCACATAAAAGTATGCATGTTGACTGAGTAAAAGCGTTCAATTTATAGATTCTTTAACGCTCAGAAACAAAATTTCAAATTTGTACCTAATGGTTGGACACAAGCATGGATGCGCCCACATGGCTTCAAAACACGGGGCAAGCTAGTGCCCAAGTCAATACCAATAGCTCTGTGATACACACTTCAGATGTGTACGTAATTTTGCTGGACAGAATGCCTGCTGTATTGTGTTTTGATTTTATTTTAATTTTGAACTGAAATTTTAGTTACGCTTAATGAGATTTGCAAGTTGAGGATGCTGTAGTGTACACTCTGTCTTTACCATGTGCTAAAATATTCCTGTTTGCTAACCCACAGTGACTTGTAAAAAAATTTAACTTGAACGTATTTATTTGCTTGGGTTCACCTTTTTGTAGTAGATTGCACCAACGACCAAAATGAGTTTCGTTGAATGGAAATAATTCACTTGATAGACCACTGACGTCAATTCAGTGCATTCAAAAACCTAGATGGGCGTGGTACTGCCTCTGGCAGAACCACACCCGTTTTGTAAATCTTCATGTGCATGATAGTGACAGCCTTTGTGGGCGTTTGTACAGCACTATCCAGATCCAGATAATACTGAACGCTGCACCAAATTTATCCAAGTCTTAAGATTTGGGTTGCCATAGAGTGATGGAATTTGATAGATTTAGGACAGCCCCTGGACGTAACATGTTCATCTGGGACTGATAATTCAATACAAAATGCACTTTTAAGTTTTGGATTTTGGTTTGAAGTGTAGTGTTGGCTTTTTACACATTTTTACTGTTACCTGTATGAAAACATGTTGCTGTTGTTACTGAGGAGTGTTCAATATTATTTTAACTGATTTTTGCTTTTAATCTATAATTTTTGCATAATCGATAATCTGAAATACTTCCTTGAGACACATTTGCCATTTTGAATTTCTGGTTTTTCAAAGGGAAGCTTGTGAGGAACCATTTGACTGTTTTGCAATTCTAAAAAAAAAAAAAAAATACACTGTAATCCAACAGCAAAAACCATGCGGGCCTATTTAGATACAACCAATGATTACAGAATGCCGAAGATGCAATATGGGGAACTACAGCTGAAATGTGAAATCCCACTGGACATCATTTCTACAAGTAACTCTTTTGATACACCAATAAACCTTTATGCGCCTGACGTCATGAGTTTCAAATTGATATGCACAACAGCGCCCTCAATGAGGTCAAAACGGCTGTGAGTTTGCCGTCGGAAAATGGCTGTGCATACCCTCCTTAGATCAGTGCAGACTATGACCATTGCTGTCAATGGGAAACGGAACATTCCCTTGCTGAAATGGCGCCCTTGGGTATTTCACGTTCCCACAATAGATACCGGTACAGCTCCATTTCCTCAGCGACTTCAGCGCTCTATAATCTTTTCTACAACACAGATATTAATTGATAAGTGTGTATAAAAGTTCTTTCCTGTAAAAATGTCCTTGGTTCAGACACATTACAAAGTACAGAACAATCTTAGTGGGCATTATTTCTAGGTGAGGAGAAAGCGCTTCAACATTTAAAATGTTTTCACAAAAACAGAAGAAAAACCTACTTAAGTGTCATCTCTTCCCGTTTAATAAGAGATGGTACTACCTTGGTTTTTTGATGATCGCAGCGAACAAAACTACCATACCTACCGCGGCGTATTGTGGCCAAGCATTTTAGTGCATTAAACTCGAGTTCTGATGGCTAAGTCATCAAGGCGTGGGTTCCAATCCCGGTCGTGACACTTGTGTCCTTGAGCAAGACACTGCTTCTCTTCACCCAGGGGAGTAAATGGGTACCTGTGAGGGTAGAGATGGTTTGTTGTGATTGATTTAGCTTGGTGCGCTACATACTTGGCAGCACAGGCTGAGCCTGCATACTCCACATAGAGCTGAGATGGTTTAATTTTAAGGAATAAAATAATTGGCCCAGTGACCAGGGGTAATAATGGTTGAGCACCATGAGCCATTATTATTATTATTATTTTTATTATAAAGTGCCATGAATGTCATGGCACTTTTTCTGTTGCAAAAAAGAATGAGGTGCACAGATAAATCTTCCTTTTGACCTGTTCTGAACTTGCAGGACAAATGTTTGGATTTATGTATTCAAACGACCATCAGATTCAAAGGAGAGCACATAGTTACGGAGCGAGCTCATGACGCCCCTATTTTGAGCCCAAACTAGGTCAAAGGTTGAACCTTGACGCAGCAAATGTTCAGGGAAAATGCAAGAGAATGACCCCTTTAAAAAAGCACAATGAAAATCATACTTCAGTCCAATTTGTTGGTTTTTGGGGCTCAAAACTTCTAAACACCTATTGTACCGACTGTTCATTCGTTGTACATCTGTGAGTACTAGCTGGTGATTATTTTAGAATACTACAATGCAACTTCTCCTCATCTCACTTGAAAGTTAACATACTTTTTAATGTAAAACTACTGATGTGTCTCATTTTTTTTTATATCTGTATAAAAAAGTTCAATTCATGTAAATATTAACGGCTTCTTTCACATGTTGAGGAACGTAGATAGATTCAATTAAACTGTTGAATTTTTCAAAGTACAAAGTCTACAAAGTGTGGTTAAGATGTTTTGTCAGTAGTCAACGGGTCAACTTTGACTAAACCCTTATCAGAACAAACAGTTTACATTCATTTTTAAACCAATGACGAGCAGCAGAGAAAATTTTGATTGTGCCTCAGAAAGCTAAAGGCTAGTGTTCCCATTTCGAGGCGGACATGACATTCTCCATCAATAGAGGGCATCCTTTCAGGGTTAACTTTGGAGTACGTGAGCCTCTGTGAAATTACTGACCAGGACCAATGAGGGCATTCAGCGGACAAATGTTAATGGAAACTCCAATGCTAAAATGATAAATATTCCAAAATCATGAAGAACTACACGGTTCACCATGTTAAAGGGGCTGTGTCGTCAATGACTATAGCAGGACTGTGATTGTGCATAGACAGATGAACTCTCACCCCAGATACTTCACACCCGCGTGCTTGCGGTCAAATCACAAACGGTGCCGTCTTTGTCAAACTGTGATGTGACTACCGGCGCGGGGGTAGTAACTGGGTTATTCCATGTACTGCTATAAGCATGACAACACAGCCCCTTTAAAACTTCTTTTGAAATACTTTCTGATTTCCACGGGTTATTTTCTGTTTTATTTTCATGGGATTATCGGGCTTGGAAGTGGCTGATATTTGCCCTTGAGTTTCTGCAGCATCAAATGCCGCCATCCTGACAAATTCCCGCTCTGAATTCACTGAGACAGAGGCTAATCATTGGTTGCATCACACCAATGAAGGTCAGCCATGTCAACCACTGGTAAATACTTAATATTAAACAACACTCAAAAAGTGTTTGTTCTCTAAGCGCGCCTCAGGAAACTAAATCGAAAAAATCTGCTGACGAATAAACTTATTTTTCTTTATCAACCTTTGGGAGGTATAATGCCCATCCAAAAACAGTAGTTAGTACTAAGCAGTCTAGACTCCATCTTTGAAAAAAGAGCCCTACATTGTGTTAAAAAAAATAGCAATTTTTTTTTTTTGGGGGGGGCTAGTTATAGCTGAAAGTGCCTCAGGTTGGTAAAAAAAATATTGGACAATTTTTCAACAATCCCTAAAAGCTGTGACCTTCAAATCTTGTGATTTACAGAAAGAGTTATGGAGGTTACAAGCACCCACGTGTACTACAGTGGTCATATAGACTTGGATAAGTAGTTCATGGAATTACATGTATACAACTTAAGTCCAATTGTTTTTTGAAACATAGAAGCATTAAAGCAGTTCGAAGATTTGCTCTGAAAATTTGTGTTATGTTTAAACCTCAAAACATTATTGCTTAAACTTGCAGGTACAACTCTCTTTCGGGGGCAGTGGTGGCTCTGAAAAGAGCCGGTGTGGTCTCGACGTTTCGAACAGTATACTCTGCTCGTCTTCAGGAGTTCTAGGCAGAGTATACTGTTTGAAACGTCGAGACCACACAGGCTCTTTTCAGAGCCACCACTCCTCTCAAAAGAGATTTTATACATGGTAGTACCCGTAAGTTTGCTATAGTTACTTCTCATTATCCACACCATGCAAAGCTTCAAACATCACTTATTGCTATATAAAGTAACAATGTGCACTCAGTCGTGCATAACATGTCCATACATTGAACATGTTTTACATGTTGCATTGTGGGCCTCAAGTTCTGGGCCCAATTTCATGGCTCTGCTTACCGTGGAATTCTGCGCTTACGCCCTGCCACGGCCTATAGGAGTATGCGCTTTACATGGCGCCGTAAGCGCAGAATTTTTGGTAACCAGCGCCATGAAATTGGGCCCTGCTGATAGTCACTTTTATTTGGGTCATTTAACCCACCAAGTTGGGACACAGTTTGTGACGTTTGTATGATGTTTGCATGATTTTAGTCCTGCCCCATTTCTGCTGTTTTTAATCACTGACTATCACAACAAAATGTTTTGCCTGGTACATTTTGTACCTTGTAATTAGTGCAAAAAGTGAATTTGCATAATTATGTATTTGAGTGTTGAAAATTTGAAAAATATAATTCTGGATGTAACATGGACACGGTGTCCGTGTTACATCCAGAATTTTATTTTTCATCATAATAATTTTCATTAAAATACATTAAAACAATTTTATACTTCAACAAACATTTTCACATACAAAGGAGAATGTTACATGAAATAATTGAGTCAAATAAATGATTTCTTTTCATAATATGGACAAATGTTGCACAAAAATCACACTGTGTCCCAAC
Organism: Marthasterias glacialis; assembly: GCA_911728455.2. Classification (NCBI taxonomy): domain Eukaryota; kingdom Metazoa; phylum Echinodermata; class Asteroidea; order Forcipulatida; family Asteriidae; genus Marthasterias; species Marthasterias glacialis. The sequence continues at coordinate 12,051,230 of OU452222.1, read as the reverse complement.
TTGGTGGAATGACACATTTCTCAGTATATGATGTTCCAACATACAAGATAAATATACACATTAATAACATAATTCATCATTTAAAAGGCATACTTTTGTATAAAAGGAAGGGGGGTATTTATGACTGATTTCCTACCTCCACATTTCTCCAGAAGGGGGAACTGTTACATAACACTTCTGTCCACCTTGAGGTCACAAGACACGAAGACAGCCTTCGCTCAAGTTGTTCACAGCGTCAGATGATATCGCTCCGAACACCAATTAAAGAGGGGGCTGTCGTCTTTGTACAGATTCTTCTTGGTCAGTTTGTCGATTCTAGGAATTGAACTGTGGGTACCAGGAATGGCCGGTGAGCAGGTTGAATGAATAAAGTTGGCCTCCAAGACCATGTACACATAGGTGGATATGATGTGCACAAGTGGATATGCTGGTCTTTCATATGAGTCTGTGACACATGCATATTTGTGGCATGACTCCGTCTGCAACATTTGATATAGATGTGCAAACGGAATAATAGTAGCTTTAGACAGTCAGTGCTTTTCCCCCTCCATGCATGAACATGACACACAATACATAAGAAATGCCAAAGGAATGTACATTTCATTCTCCACGCACACACACAAAGTCTCAGAATGCTCTGGACAGCAGGGGGTTTCAGAACAGCTTCGCAATTTCTCAACCTGGTCTTTAGAGTTAGGCCTTTAGTAGGCCTACTGTCTTTTCCCAACGACATACCAGATCACAAGAGCAAAGTCAAAAGTGGAATTCCTTATATTTGGTGCTCGATATGTAGCAGGGTGTACCCCCCCCTCCTATTGTGTCTCCATTGTGTTCTGGAAATCTCTGGAATTCTTTTGAGGATTTTAGGGGGGGGTGCTTCTATAAAAGAGGGGAAGAGTGTGTTAGAGAATGGGAACATTTGGGGGTGGCCTCCCTCTGCCACATATTGGGCATGCTATAATTCCTTAAACCCTTTAACAAGGCACCTGGCTGAATTGCCAATCTAGGGGTAACACATGTAAATGGAACCTTGTCTCAAACTGCATTGTACACTGTGTACAGCAACACCTTTATTTTGCCTGAGAAATCAAAATTGAAATCAAAAGTTTTGAACAAGTTAAGGGTGCCGAAAAAAAGAAAAGCCAAGATAGTTATACAGTTTACTCAAAAACAGTTAATTAGCAAAAATGTCTTCAATGGGAGACATTTGGACAGTCCTTTTTGCACGGTTCTTACCGGTAGTAAGCACGCTTAGAACTACCCACGCAGTACTGAGCATGTGCGCGCATGCTCAGAACTGTCAAAAAGGACCGCTGTGTCTGCTGCCGCCAGTGTCTCAAAAGTCTACCATTCTGTACATTCTTTCATTATTGTCTCATTCTATGATATATCCATATTCCCTAAGCGGTATGTTCTGCTATGAACACTGACATGTTAAGCTGTCATCTACAGCCTAATAAAATCCTCAGTTCATAAATATTTCAAACCATTCGTCACCGACGCCACGAAGTAGCACCTTGTGTACAAAACCATATTTTTTTTCAGTTTTCAGTTTTTTTTACGTTTTTATACAACATTCGTCATGCCCTACAATTTCATGAAGTTTCAAAACTTCACTTGCTTTACTTTTTTAATTAGAATAATTATGTATGGCAACATTTGCCCGCAATTGACAACCTTTGTTTTCACGAACTAGCACACAAGTAACATTTACCATTGAAATGCACGGCGCGCACCATACTCAAATGTGAACAAAACGATTTCACGAAGTAGCACTGTTCTTGTGCGCGAAGGACGTGCGCACGGCGCACAAGTTTGCATTACTAATACATTGGAGAGTGTTACTTCGTGAAATCGGAAATAGTCTATTTTGCTTCTTTTTCGGTTTCACGAAGTAGCACGCACCTCTTTTCCTTTATTACTTGTTAATTTAGAATGCAAAGCGGACAAAAGTAGTATATTTATCAAGTTCAAAGCATCCAGAATCCACAATGAGAAAACTAATTGAAAACACTCTGAAATTCTAAAGGATAGTGGCATCTTAAAATGCGTTCAGCTTTAGATGCCGTTTTCTCCGATTGCTGTTTTTTACTGGTATGTACATGTGTGCTACTTCGTGGTGTCAGTGACGAATTTAGAATTGTACTAAACAGATGTAATAATTCCATCGAGTACACAAAGTTGTTTTGGTTTTTACCCTTCATCGATGTGTAATGATTAAGCACTAGGGGAATATACTCAGAGCCCCCCCCCCCTCCCCACTCAAGCTCCCCCAATCCTGCAGGAGATAAATCCACAGGCACACTTCTCTGGTGGGATTCCAACCCCATATCCCTGCCATTCTAGAGCATATCGTCGTGTCGGTGCAACAATGTCGTCACTCCACTGTGTAACAAGGTCGTATCCCCCCCCCCGTGAAAGCGCACGGTGCAACAACATCGTATCTCGACAACCATTGACTTTGCGTGTATATTCACGTTATTTTAAGCGAGATACGACCTTTTGTCATTTTAAAACTCGTGTCTCACCTAAATGCGTTTTTTTGGAGATACTACATTGTTGCACCGACACGATGATATGTCTTACCACTAGATCACCGAGTGGGGGAATTGTTGTTAGACAAAATATAAAAAATGTTATTTCAAAACACATATTAACTTCATATCAAGGGGCCACACTATTTTCTTTCCAGCCTCCTTTTGGAGTTGAATGAAAGAAACTCAAGATGGCATGCATCACCAAGGTAAAAGTCCATCTAATGAAATGGGCGGATGGTTTGCAGAATGAAAGGTAAGAAACAGCAAGTGTTACGTGCTCGGATTATCTGGTATCCCATTGTTTTATTTGAAAGTATTCAACGGTCCTAGAACAAAAAACATTTCAGCAAATCTCTTATTTTATAGATGATTGAAAATGCATAATGTACATAAATCAGGCAATGTATTTATTGACAATTATATACTTGTACAAACTTATTTTATTCAAACTACTATTCACAAAGCTAGCAAATAGCTAAATAGAACAATTTTTAATATCTTTGCGATGTTTATGAACCACATAATGCATCTATAAACCTTCATTTCTGTGTAAAAAATCAGCTCCTTGGCCAAAAGGAATCTGGTCTATATAAATTAAGTTTTCTAAACACACAATAATTCTTCTGCAGTAAAGCCGGTCCAAAACTGGTCCCCCGTCTCTATCCATACCGATAAAGACAGTAAAAAGTAAAGTCTGTCCCGAGCCAATATGGCTCTTCATGCCAGTGTTTATATGTGAGATCATGTGAGATCCTGTTAGGTCCTGTGAGATCCTGTTAGGTCCTGTGAGGTCCTGTGAGATCCTATGAGATATTGTTAGGTCCTGTGAGATCCTGTGAGGTCCTGTTAGGTCCTGTGAGATCCTGTGAGGTCCTGTTAGGTCCTGTGAGGTCCTGTGAGATCCTGTGAGATCCTGTTAGGTCCTGTGAGGTCCTGTGAGATCCTGTGAGATCTTGTGAGATCCTGTTAGGTCCTGTGAGATCCTGTGAGATCTTGTTAGGTCCTGTGAGATCCTGTGAGATCCTGTTAGGTCCTGTGAGATCCTGTTAGGTCCTGTGAGGTCCTGTGAGATCCTGTTAGGTCCTGTGAGATCTTGTTAGGTCCTGTGAGATCCTGTGAGATCCTGTTAGGTCCTGTGATATCCTGTGAGGTCCTGTGAGATCCTGTGAGATCTTGTGAGGTCCTGTGAGATCCTGTGAGATCCTGTGAGGTCCTGTGAGATCCTGTTAGGTACTATGTTTTGTGTAATACACATAAAAGATTGTGCTGCACTTATCATTAATAGAAAGTGTTTTTGGCATGGTTAACTCACTGTACATCATCACCTTGCAAACATCACCTTGTAAACCCTTACACGGTGCTATACAATAAATGGATCTCATAACAGACCCATGCACTGACGATGTCACGGTTTGTTGACGTGTGCACTTTCTTCAGGGATTCAGGTCTGGACTACAGACTCAAAGCGCCATAGAAAGGCGCACATATAAATAAGCGTGACGTCATCAGTGCTGAGGTCAATTCAAACATAGCTAGATCTGCATACCTGTTATTAGAACAATGAGCGATGTAAGACGCCTATTGGGAGTAGATACAGTAAGATTATAACAACTGAGTATTGTTACTACCATTGTTATTGAGATAACATTTTGGGGTGTGCTAATATTATAGATAATGAATGAACTGCAAATGTTCTTAGGGCCATGACACACAAGGCAGATTACAGGCAACATATTGCAGGCAATCTTCAAGAAGAAAAAAAACATATAAAATCGTAAGTTTCTTTAGGGAAGTGAGACACTGTCAGAAAAACGTTTCTGTGTTTTACATACACCAATGTGGACAAAAACCACCGACATATTTTACATGGGTGGGATTCGAACCCACAACCTTTGCCATTCTACAGCAGATGTCTTATTCTTGTAGCGGGTCATGGCCGAGCAGTCTAGTTCTGGTGACCCTAGTCTCGGTGGTTAAGTCATCAGAGTGTGGGTTCAAATCCCGGTGGTGACACTTGTGTCCTTGAGTGAGACATTGAACCATTATTGCTGCGTCCTTCGGATGGGATGTAAAAGCCATAGGTCCCACGTGTTGTGTAATGCACGTAAAAGAATCCAGAGCACTTATCGCAAAGAGAAGGGGTACGCCCCGGTGTTCCTGGTTTGATCGGCTGCAGATTGCGCCACAGCAACTTGTAAACCGTTACTTTGTGCTAGGTAAAGGAACAGGTCTCATACTTCAAAACGTAACTCCTTATACCTTGCAGGAAAAATATTGCCTGTTTTGAGACACGCATCGGGTGTGATAAAGCTCTATAAGAACTGCGTATTAAAATTTTATGGAGAAAATAACAGCTATTTATTTCTATTTTTACCAGGAAGTCTGAGTTCAGATGTAAGTCCCTCATAAAATATTTATACCTAGACGATGTGTATTGATCTCTTGCAAGACACAGAACACACCTCCGCACAATGCACGTCTACCCTTTTCGCCATTTTGGCAGTCACTTCCTTTGCCTACATTTTGACTACCAAAATGGCGGACAGGATAGGCATGTGTAAGTGCACTACATGTCATGAAAGTCAATAGTCTGAAAATTCTAAAATTAATATCAAAATAAAGGTTCTTGTTTGACGTTTTAAAAAAATTTGTATTTATAACTTTTTTGAAGACATGCATTCCTTCAAGTTTTCTGGTCTCCAAGCCATGTTTTCTAAAAGTAAGTGAAGGGAAGTTTCAACAGAATGGGACAGGGTCTAATATCATGGCTCTGCTTAATACCATGGAGTTCTGCACTTACGCCCTGCCACTGCCCATAGAAGTACGCACTTTACAGGGTACCGTTACCGCAGAATTCCACAGTAAGCAGGGCCATGAAATTGGGCCCTGATGTCTGAAAAATAATCAACCTTTTACATTAATATTATGTCAATGTTTTTATTTGCTTAACCCTCCTACTGCTAGGCCATTTAAATCAACGGACCATCAAGACTGACTACAGTCCTTTCTTTTGCAACGTCACAGCTGCGAGTTTTGCCAACCGTGGTTGGCAATAGTACGGGGCGGCCATCACCAAATAGAAAATACTATAGTTTATTATTTGACCAATAATACTATCATATTAATACCCATATCAATGATTAACAAAGCTTACCCTCCGAAATGAAAATTCAACTCACACTTTTTTTTCCAAGCATTAATTTGTTACTACAAACGGCAAATTTTTGCCAAGGTGGCTTCTACATGTACATATTGTGATACTCAAGGCCTCCCATACAAAATGGTGGTCAATGGTTGTAAAGGAAAGAAAGTGACTACAGTGCTTGGAACCAGTAACTGGGGCGCTGTACTCCTTCTTTTTTTTCAGTTTTGCAATTTGGACTTGAACTAGCTGTTCAAATCAAATTTGTTTTAAAAAGGAGTAAATCGCCCAAGTTACTGGGTCTACATAGCACTGTAACCCATAGGTCTGAAGATACACCATGTACCCATGTAGAGAAGATGATAAAGTTTTGGATGTGGGAGAAAAACCGAGATCCACAGAAAAGAAAGGCGGGGATTTCAGTCAGCTGCGTGGCTAAAGGGGGGGGGACTTGGGTGGGGGGGGGCGCCCCAAATTTCCAGTGCCCCCCCCCATAAATGTTTTTAGATACATGTCACTCATTGCAAAACATGGTACCTGGGCCACCCCCTATTTGTAAGCAATGCCCCCCTCCCCTTGCGGAAAATCCTCACTTCGCCGCTGATTTCAGTGGACTTTGGAAGCTTCCCAACTGAAATGCCTACGTTGTGAGAAATAAGGAAGAGAGAATAAGAAGAGAGTACATTTTTTTCTGAAAATATAACCAGAATATATGACATTTTTGCAGAGAGCTTACAATAGTCATGTCACAGTCATCAATTGTACCGACACAATCAATATTAGCAGAGTGGTGTTTGAATGACTTTTGAATGTTAACACCACGTGAAAGACGGGGGTAAATCTAATCAAATTCCACCAAAAACATTCCAAAGAATTTAAATATATTATTCATGTATTTTGTATTATCATAAACGAAAATGTAGACCATAATATGGTATTATTTTATGGTGATGCACACTTTGCTTGCAATCTGCGTTCAAATTTCTTTTCAGTAACGTCACGCGCTAATATACATGTATGACTGCCTTGTAATTATTATTATCATCAATTCAATAAATTAACATTCCGTTCATTTGCCTTCATATGAAAAGTGAAGTTATTTCAAAAATACTTAGCATTAGTCATGCAAAACTACATAAATAGCCTGGTGAGCATTTCAAAGGTAGCAAGGTCATACCAGCATTGTGAGGTCATTACTTCCGATTATACCATAGAAATGGAGCGCAGAGAATGTTGACCTCAACTGCCGTCAGTGTCTACTGTGCACGCCCTCTACGTCAGCTGTGGACAAAGAGTAGCAGTACCATGTGACATGTATGAGTATGGCAACAACTTCCAGATCAACCAATGGGAAAGCTGAAATTTGCCATGCAGCTAAAATGGCAGCGCCCATGAATTGCCTCAAAGCGAATATGCGCAGATCCGTGGAATCTGCATGTGGATACATCATACATGTACCCAACTACATGCACAGGCCCAGCATCCATATTCTAAGGTCAAACCGCAAGAAGGTCAAATCCTCAACTCCCAAATTTACATGTCGGCCCTAACTAGCACTAATGCAATCTCAGTACAACTGAATACATTTCTTTCTACTCGTGCGACACTCATTATGTTTCCATTTGTTAATATTTACGCAAAATATCATTCAGTAATATCATAGAATAGTGTATATATATATACATGTACACCAATTTGTTTTTGAACGGGAAAGAATACTTGATACAAAATCTAATCAGTTTTTTTTTTCCGCTTTTCTTCTCCCAAGTTTTATCTTTAAATATTCTGTAACACTGCATTTAAAGCAATGCTTTCTGCAAAAAATTTAATATGATACATATAGTGCTGTATAGGAGACAAAATAATACTAAACAAACTAAAAAAAAAAAGAGTTGTAAATATGATTCTAAAACCGTTTCCTTGATATCTAAATTATCCATTCTTTACCCTTAAATGAATCGATTTGACCCGAGTAGCCACCGTAGCTTATAAGCAAGGCATTCACGTATCATGATAACGCGATCCGCCTCACATATAAAGCGTGAATGCTCTATCATGATACCATGATAGTATAAACGGGAGGTTTGTAGGCGAGGCGAAGCGAGGCGGTCATGCTTGGCGACTCGTTCACAGACTACGGTGGCCAGGCGAGTCGGTTGCTACGATTAACGCTGCTGTGCCAATTTGAATTCAGATGGACAGAATTACTGTATACAATGTACAAGACTTACCCCTAACATTTTGAATGGGAAGTTTTGTTCAATTGCTATCCGCCTAGCGCCATAGTCATCAGCCCATGGTGCAATGCAGGGATTAGGGTTCAAGGACTCCACTTTCACACACAATCTTTATCGAACATGTAGTAGGTCCTTGAAACTCCACCCTGCGCTTGTTGAAGTAGCTTTCCTACTAGACTCCGCCCTACACGTTACCCATGGTACCCTTCCTACAAGACTCCGCCCTACACATGTTGATGTAGCTTTCCTTCAAGACTCCGCCCAACACCTTACCCATGGTGGGTTTCCTTCAAGACTTCGCCCTTCACATGTTGACATAGCTTTTCTGCAAGACTCCGCCCTACACATGCTGACCATGGTCAGTTTCCTTCAAGACTTGGCCCTTCACATGTTGACCATGGTGGGTTTCCTTCACGACTCCGCCTTTCTGATGTTGACCATGGTGGGTTTCCTTCAAGACTCTGCCCTTCACATGTTGACCATGGTGGGTTTCCTTCAAGACTCCGCCCTTCTGATGTTGACCGCGGTGGGTTTCCTTCAAGACTCTGCCCTTCACATGTTGACCACGGTGGGTTTCCTTCAAGATGACAGTGGGAGATTTCCGTCACCCAGGGCACGCCCGTTTCTCTTCAAACTCAGCCCAGCCTCACACGCTCCAAGTGGGAGTTTGTTACATCGTCCACTCTCAACAGCATAACCGTGAGGTTTCCTTCGAGCTTCTAGCTTTGACTAGCCTTCTTCTTCTTGACTCAGCTCTGCACAGCTCGACTATACAAATCCGTCCACACCACACTCATTTTGGGGCTAACAACTAAACATACGTGAGTTTTCTTTCCTCTGTGTTCGAATACATACAAATATATGCATCTTCGAGAAGGCGTGTCATGAGTTCAGGCAGTTGTTGTTGTATCTTCTCAAAGGTTTCAATGCTCTTCGGATCCACCCAGCTCCGCAAAAATTTGAGGTGTTTTATTTCCGGGATGTTGTAGCCCTGCTGATCACCTATGTACGAAAGAGGGGAACCAAACATGCTTGTAAATTGACGACCTTAGGCATGCAAACTGATTTGGGTTTTATTGCAAGTTAGTACTTGATCAAACTTTACAAGAATTCAAATGCACTGCAGTTGTACCATTTTTTTAAGAAAACATGTCTTACATTTTTTGCTGTTGTGGTTTATAATAAAATCAAACATTATTACAGAGTGCCACAATTTCTCAAAAATGAAAAATATGTAAAGAAGTTAACAATTTTTAGGAATGCTCGATGACTAACCGTTTACACTTATGTTTTAAAGACACCTACTCATCAACATTACCCGACGACTATTTCTGTGGCACAAAACGATCATGTACCCGTACATAGTTTGGGTACAATGCGTGCGCCGGTCAAAGGTGATCTTTCATGGCACGAATTTGTTTGTCGCGCGTTGACGAGCGGGCGTCTTTAACACTTGAGTTCTAATTTACAAAACAATGGCAAAGTATATATACAATGGTGTAAAAAACAGCTGGACCTGCGGACATCTTTTCCCCCTCTGGGAAAAGCTAGCATTTTTGAAAGCAAATCTTGAGCCGGCAAATCAGTTATGGCACGGTCAGAGCAGCCGTCTCACCACGGCACAACCGAACTTGCAAAAATACTTATTTATGTAACCAATGACCAAAGCCTAGTCATGCTTTTGGTCAGGGTTTCCAAACATTCGCCCTGGGGTAATGTTCCATCGAGGAATAAACATAGAGCAAGTTCGATCATGGACCAATGGTTAACTCGTGGTTGGTTAGTGACGTACGTAGTCATGTCGCGTCAATGCGACCATGAGAAAATGGCAAAACCAACGTTATCACTTTTTCTGGTCCCCTCTGCACTGTGCTTATTCAAAGGCTATTGGTAACCAAGGATATGACCAACCGTGATAGACGGGTCATGAATAGCCAACTAGAGTAGTCCAATCATCTTTGACTAGTGTGAGTTTAATCAGAGTTAGTCGAACAACTTGGTAGGAAGTTAACCATGAGAGTTTACTTTACCTTGTCTGTCGGCCATACTGTCGAAGAAGACCCATTCAGAATCACTCTCCCTCCCCGCTTTGACGAACGAGACGTAGTGACTGGTCCTGATGCAGATGACGGCAAACAGATCCATCAGTTTTGGTTTCAGCATCAGCTGTCGGTGCTGGTCCACTGAGGCTTCATCGTAACCCTTCTCCACTGTGACAGCGTAGAAATCCCTCAAGAAAACGTCCGATGTGAAGAGGTGTGTGGATTTGTGTTCGGTCCTTTTTTTGCTATGAGTCTAGTTTGGAGAAGAATAAACACTGGTAAGTGTCGGACGAGACTAAACATAAATATTTATCATCACACTGATAATTACATCTAATGACTGAGTTCGAATTACTGCTCGTTAAAACACAGACCATCTAGAGAATGCAATCCCACTCCTTAACCAGTAGGTACCGCATGTCGTGTACCCACGCCATTATTTTCCGAGCCGGCAAACGGGTGACGTGACTTTTGTATTTTTGTGTGAATAACGAAAAAACAAAGGTCGCCCGGACATTTTGTTTTGGAGCGTGCACATAAGCAAGCGGTCAGATTTTATACAATCAGGTTTAAATTTCACTTTTGAGACTGATGTGTGACGTTTGGTTCTCAGGAGTGCAAAGGGCTCTCCCCAATTATTTCAAGAAACTAGCAGAGTTCATTCAATACCATCACTGTAGGAACCGTCAGTTATTTGTTTTATATAAATACATGTATAAAACAAATACTGAGTGGCTTTAGTTCATGAAATGGGAGGAAGATTATCGCTCAGCAAAATTTGGACTGCTCCAGTAAAAATTTCACCTTGTGATAATTTCCCTCCCATTTCACGAATTAAAGCCACCCAATATTTGTATACACTCTTATAACTTTTATTCTGATTATTGGTTAATAGCTCTCCTCGTTCATGGATGTCTACAAATGAAGGACTGAAAAATGGTGTCTATTTTCTCATTTACAACATATGGCTGTCTTGACATATCTTTGTCTTGACATTATTGCTTTCTATGTTTCTTAATGTTTTTTACAAATATGACTTACCGTGGCGAAGCACTTCTCACAGTAATTATGCATTTGTAGACTTTCAGATAAACGGTCATTCATTTTACAGGATCTGCATTCGAGCAAGGCCAGATTTCCACAAACTACACACTGCCTAGGATCTGAGGACAAAAGTACAAAAACAAAATTAATAATTCGAAAAAACAAAACTAGTTGGTTGATGTGAAGAAATTGAAAAAATCAGTCTTTATTTTCATCTTAGTCCATACGTAGCATGCAGTGGGGCAGGGTTACATGACTTGGACTTGATTGGAGCTTACCCTCGCTGGAGGTGAGACGAGAATTGTTCGACAGGGAAAAACGTTGCTAAATATAATTCTTAAGGGTAATCTCCAACCAAAAGACTATAAAAACAAGGCTTTACAAATTGTTATGTAAGAAAAAGAAACTTTCTCCAGCAAGTCCTGTTTGGAAAAATATCTGCAAAGGGTCGAAAATCTACAGTGGCCAAACGGGCATCTTAGGCTGTGCAGTGCAAGCTTCGTTCTTGAAGGGCCAAGGGCACCAAGGCATTTTCTCCACAGTAAAGGGCACCTCTATGCGGAAATTGGAAACTTTCTACTGGAACGTTTAAAGGGCACCAAGGCAATGACCAGGGGCATGGACCTGAGGCAATTGCCTCCATTACCTCCATGAAGCATCAGGCTTGGCTGTGTTTAACGGTTTCGGATGTGGCTTTGACTAGATCGCTGAAAAAGGTCTATAGGTTGCCATAGCCGCAGCTGAAGTCGCTTGATATAGAAACCACCCTAGTGTCTTACAAACCGCCCTCAAGTGGCCCTGGTTTTGCTTGTGTCGGGATCAAGCAGAAAATTAACGCTCAGATTACTATAACTGAGAAAATCGTGTGAATGTCGTGGAACAAGCATCGGGAGCACGTGGCAGAAGTTGGAGATTGTCTACTCATGCGACTGTTGACTTTTTCTGATGGCGACTGATACTGAGCGTCTTAACATCATCAAAGCTATACTGAGGTCGTAAACAATATGCCAACTGATATGTACCCACGGTCTTAGCTCAGGTGCAGCATCACCCTGAAAAGTCAGTCGACGACCGTTCTGTGTCATCACAAGGTCAACCCGAGGTCGTCTTTAGACACTCTACATCTGTACATACAATCTGTAAACCTTATTCATCCGTCATACACATGAAACTGTTCGTAAACCATGTAAACAGTTAAACTCCTAGAAAATTTAGCCACCTTCTTTCAGGACTAGTTACACTAGCTACATACACTTTGGTGACTACTGAAGACAGTAGTGAGATGGGCATGGGACTAAATTCATGGCAATCCTTACTGCCTCTGAGCACAAACAACACAAACCCAGCAGCAGTAACAAACTGTGACGAGTGGATGTCAGGGTACAAGCTGCAAAGTGTTTACATCTACTAAAGGGAACCCCATGACCTGATTTGAACTTAAACATTGACCGTTCAAACAAAGGAACACTTCACTTACGTTCTTCTAGAATGTTGGTGATGTCCAGTTGCAGAGAGGGCACGATGCGTTTGTACATTTTGTACTCCTTGCCGAACCGTGGCATCTGTACGATGAGACATGACGGAACCTACAAAAAGAAGACAAACAAATTTCCATTAAAAAAATGCAGCCAAGAATCATTTCGTTCCGGGCCCAAATTGCTTCAATGGATTTACACAATTGGGTTGATAAAGATGACATTATCATGTTAGTAAATCAATATATCACACCAGCTAATCAGGGCTTGAAATTTACACTGGACCGCAGGTCCGAGGACAGTGATTTTAGCATCGGACCAGGAAACTCATGACCGGACAAGTCCAGCGGTCTTGTAGTTTCCAAATGTTGAGTTAGTGTCCGATGATAAATATATTAAAATTCTTTTTTGAGTATCCAAGTAAGAGGGTCCATATCTATCTGTTACCCATAAGAAGGAGATAAATCTTCTCTAGTGATAGTTCAAATGAAAACTGTGCTTTTCAAAACATTTCTGGTCCAGTAATAATGTCGAGTTACAAATCCTTTGGTCTTGTGGTTCTTTCCTCCCAAATTGGAGCCCTGACTTCTTGGGTTTTCACCACTTCCGGCTCCAAAGCTGGCGTATATGTTTCTGTGCGATTCAACCCTAAAATCCCTCCCTCAACCTCGCTCCCGGGATTCTTAAGACAAAAGTGGGCATCTAGACTCGGGTCTTCACAAAACAATATTTGAAAGGGAAGTCTAGATCTTAACAATTTCTTGAGTAAATCCTGAAAGTAAAACTGACTTAATGTATACCATGAAAAAATTTAAACTAGCTGTTGCAAACTGCTTACCAACCGAAATGGCCCGTTGAATATTCCAATGCAAAACATTTTTTTAATGGCCTCACGTTTCAACCCTAGCAGAGTCTTTCTCAAAAGCTAAATGACAACACAACACACACATTACAAGTGTACTGGAGTAACAGAAGCAGTCAAGTAGAAAGAAGTAAAAAAGAGAGAGGCAGAAAGCCTCAGAAGATGCAATGGGATGGACAATGGAGAGGGAGACAAAAGGGGGGAGGGCGGTTGTGGAGGGAAGAGACTGGTTTAACCACAAGAGGTTGGAAACACAAACGTCAAAATCAAAGGTGGGGCTTTTTGTGTGAAGTGGAATTGTGTCACAAGTTACAAAGCACTCGATCCACGTCACAAGACGACCTTTGTTTTAGGTAGAGAAAACATGTGCGTGTTCTCACGTCATCCCGTGTCAACTGGTTATAGTTATATCATTGATAAACATAAGGTAGGGGTAAACATGAAATAGGAGTAAATCAATGATGACATCTATCATTTTACTTACTTCAGTGAGCTTCAGGTCATTGTCCTGAAAGGACTGCAGCAGAAGTTGCTCTACTGTAGGCACTCCAAACGACTCGTCTTTGTCCATGAAGATTTGGTAAATGTTGGAGTGATCCACTTCCCTGCTGGCTCCGTGTCTGACGTTTGGACCGAAATGAAATGAGAGTTATGATCAGGACATGTGAGCATGAAAGACTCAAAGACTCGAACACTCTAGCTATGCTGCGATGTAGAACAAAGAGCCATTCCAACAGCCTATTTCCCACGTACTGCATCTCTTTGGACAACCTTGCCTGGTAGAATATCAATTACTACCTTCAGCTTCCCTGAGTTTTAACGTCTGAATTTTCTTATTCGTAGCCCTTTGCTTACACTGGCCTTTTAGCCTTGTTTGGGGCACACTTGCATAATATAAACAACAACAAAATATTATCAAATATTTAATTGCTCTGCATCAAATCCACGGGTCACTCATGTAAAAAGTGAACCAATAACTTTCCAACGCCTGCAACAGAGGTATCAAAAAATGAATGTAATGTTGGGTTTGAGTTATTTTTTATTTTATGTGAAAGGGCATCCTCATGCGGTGATATAGTACGCTCACTCTCTGTTTTAAAGAATCTCACTAGGTAGTGTTTGTAAGAAGCCGGAGCAAAAGAAAATCACTTTGATTTTGGGCGTGTCAAAACAGAGCGGTCTAGTGAACCGGATTCCAGCTCTGGTGTTTCTGATCAGCGAAGCCGGGTCCCGACTGTGCCAGAAACACCGGGGACGAGCCCCCTTCTCTTAACGATAACTGTACTGGGTTGTTTTACTTGCTTTACACAACAGACGGGACCTACAGGTTTCTGCCACATCTGAAGGACAAGACAATTAAGGTTAATTTAGTGTCTTACTTAAGGCCACAAGTGCTGCTCCCGAGACCTAAAACCCACACCTTGAGTGGCTTTTTGGCCTTGTGATGGGAGCATTGCATTAAAAAAAAAAGGAAAAAAAAAAAGAACTTGAGTCCGATGAACTAGGGTGCTCGGCCACAACGCTCCACAAATGAATGTCAACCCCTGTCGTTGTCCACCGGGTGTTGGGTCACGACCCGAACACCGACAACCACTGAAGGGGAGAGATCTGCAAACCATGCCCCTCGGAAGTAGTATTATACTGTACAACTGCAATCTCAAACACTCGTACCTGATGTTTAGCAGTGGTTTGGACTTGAATACCTCAGAGAGCAGTGTATGCAGAAATTCTTCAGGATCTTTCTCCTGATCCATCAAGCCTTTGGTGGTGCCAAGGTTGTCTAAGTGTTCCCTCAGCTGAAGCACTCGATCTGCTCTCACAAAACCATTCCTAGTGTCAAGACAGAAGGGTTCCTGAATTAAACAACACTCATGATGATCATCAGCGTTAGGTTGTGTTCGGATTGGCGGCCGTGGCTGGAGGTATGTATAAATAGGCCGTATTTTTGACGGCAAGAGGGTGCAATACTAATTTCAGTTTGAAAGTACAAAAATAATTAAAAACATTAAAAATACAAATTTTCCAAGCAAATATCCTACACTGATTACATTGTAAAAAACTGTCAATAAAAAAAACCGAAAAAGTTGTATATTAACTAGTTAACTACTTTATTAGAAGTCTAATTACATCTGGTTTACCACACTATTTCTATGGTTTGACCCCCAATCTACCCCAAAGGGCGCCCTCTTGCAGTCAAAAATAAGGCCCATTAAGGGTGAGCAAAGAAAATTTGGCTGATGCTGGACTTGAACCCGCGACCTCTCGAATACCGTACGACCGCTCTAACCAACTGGTGGTAATGGTAAAGAGTATGCCATACTAGGTGACCTCTGTGACATCTACTTCCGGTCAAACCGGAAGTAGCTCTTTATTTAGAAGTGCTAAGAGCTAGGAACATGATTCTTTCACCAAATACCAACGTTAGGGAAGGTCCTTCTCTATTGCACATTGCGTGACCTCTGTAACCTCTACTTCTGGTCAAACCGGAAGTAGCTTCATATTTCATAAATTTGATCGTGACCTTTTGACCCATCTAAACCGGATTTAGGTTTAAAAGGTTTAGCAAAAGTTCCATTTAATTGCTTTTTAGGTTGAATTGAGACTTTTCGATGCTTGAACTTGTCGATCCACTGTCAACCCGAACACCTAGTTTTTGTTCTTGGAACAAAAACTTTATGTCTAGTTATTCTTGTTGTTATTATTATTTTTTGTTAGGGGGAGGGAGGGCACTTTATAATTTACCAATAACCATGTAAACTAGTTGATGTACTGAATTATACATTTACGCACAACGAGGCTAAGGGTATGGGTCAGATGTTATCTTCATGAGCTTGACTGCCAAACTGGAAAAAGTGGAAGTGCCGATCGTGCGCAAGTGTCCAAACAATTATTACAATTGGGTCATAAAGTTCACAGACTCAATACAAGTATTACTTTTCGCCACATAAGTATATACAATACTAATCAATATTCATTGTCTATTTTTCCTTGGTCTTATTTGGAGGGGGTCCTGAGCAAGGGTTCTGAGCAGGGAGGCTCAAGCCCCTCCCCCCCCCCCCCACACACACACACAAGTAAAGCCACTGACTTGTACTTACTGTCTTAGCGGGTTGACAATGCTCTCTCTGAGTATCTTCTGTACCTCGTCATACAGGGGAAGATCACACTGCCCTGCTGTGCGCTTCAAGAGTGGATCAAACACAGTGTTGTAGGCAAACATGCTGAACAGCGTGGTGTCCAGGTAGCAGGAATTCTGATCCCCCTGTATCCCCTTCTGCATTCCCACAAAGTCCCTCTTTAATCTTTCGGGTGGGTCGATGTATCCCGGCACCTCCGGTGAGGAGAACCCGCCGAAATCTGTCAGAGGGGGGTTAGGAAATAATATCAAATACTCACAAATAACTACCTCATCACTCTCTGCATTTTTGACAGCATGAGGGCGTGTATGAACCAAATTTACGTTATGCGAAACAAGTAAAACGAACTGGATTTTTGTCACTGTTTACTGTTATTATTATTGATTTGGCTATTGATACAAGAAAACAACATACATGTACAGGTAGTCAAAATAAGATATATTGTGATGTAAAGGAGATTCGTCGTTGAAAGCGCCCTCATACGGTCAAAAATACGGCCAATTTACAGGCAAAACGGTATCGGGCAATGTCCAAGAAGACAAACAAAAACACATTTCACACATAATTTTAACGAGGCTACTTAACCAATAATGGTTAAGTACCTTACTCAAGAACATAAGACCGGGACTCGAACCAACACTCTGCTGATCAGCAACACCAGAGCTCGAGTGTGGTGTGCTTGACCCCTCGGCCACAACACTGACAGGAAAACATCTCTTGGGCTACCAAAGTGTCCCTATTTCATGCTGCAATAATCGGTCGCTCTAAAGTTGCCCGTTAAAAATGCCCGGGCCCTGCTTAAGCACGACAACAAGTAACAAAGCACAACAAAATTATGCTTACCAGAATAAGGTTACCAGCCAAAATACCATGTTACATGAACCATCTGTGACTGGTATCCTGCTCATATTTGCTTGGCAGATAACTGTGAAGCAATATTTTGTGCTTAAGCAGCTCTATGAAACTGGGGCCATGGGCCCAATTTCATAGAGCTGCTTAAGCAGAAAATGTTGCCTATGTTCTGCTAAGCAAAAATAAGCAGGATATCAGTCACATATTGTACATGTGACATGGTGTTTTGGCTGGTTACCTCATTCTGGTAAGCACAATTTTGTTGTGCTTAGCTACTTTTTGTGCTTAAGCAGCTCAATGAAATTGGGCCCTGGTGGCCATGACCCTAAGAATCCTTTGACAAAAACAGACAAACTTGTTCATGTAGTCCACAGATAACTTCCTGTTACTCATACATGTATCTACAGTGATTCAACACATCTCCATTGTTTTCCATTGTGGTATCAAACTACAGGTTTCTAGCTGTTGTGGTTTAGTTATCAGTTTGAATGAAGGGCAAACAGTAGTCTCAGCTAACAACACAAGTCATGGGCTGTGGTATGGTTGGTATGTAAAGCAGGGACGATTGCAATCTGGGCCCAATTTCATGGCTCTGCTTACTGCGTCATTCTGCGCTTACGAAGACCATTCGCCGCTTACGAGGTTAGCGCCGAATTTCAGCGCGAGCTGTGTATGCACGGAATCCTTAGTTACGTGAACTACGCCCGCGCACAAGCAAAAATTCCTTGCTAACCCGTGAACTACGCTTAAGTAAGCGCGGAATTTTCTGCTTCTGCAAGCGCCGATTTTTTGCTTACGGTAAGCAGAGCCATGAAATTGGGCCCTGTGGTGTTTTATGCTCCGTTTCCATATAAGGAACAATGAATGAGGAGACCCCAAGATTTTTCACTATTCCGCATGTACTTGCAAACATTTTAAAATAAAATCTATTCCGTTTTTTTTTTTTTCTCGACTAAGCTTTTTTTTTGTTCTTTAGTAATAATAATAATAATATGCAGTTCTTACATAGAGCTTTCTCACAACAGATGGTCGTCTCAAATGGTCGTTCAGTAATTTTTCCAGCAAGGTATACATGCAGAGTTCTGTTTTGAAGTATGGGACCTGTTCCTTTACAAAGCACCGTGTAACCGTTTACAAGGTGCTGTGGCGCAATCTGCAGCCGATCAAACCAGGAACACCGGGGCGAACCCCTTCTCTTTGCGATAAGTGCACTGGGTTCTTTTACGTGCATTACACAACACACGGGACCTACGGCTTTACGTCCCATCCAATGGACGCAGCAATAATAGTTAAGTGTCTTGCTTAAGAACACAAGTGTCACGACCCGGACTTGAACCCACACTCTGCTGATCAGAAACACCAGAGCTTGAGTCCGGTGTTCTTATCCTCTCAGCCAAGACACGCCACAACAAATAAACTAGTTACTCTGCATATGTGAAACCATATGGTAAAACCTTCAAAATGTACAAAAAGGATCTAAATACAAAGCACCATGTTGCAAGAAAATCTCCGTTTTGTAAACTTATTCCAGTAAGTCCCAACAGTAATGGTCCTTTTTTTTTTACCTAGGCTTGTTTGACGCTTGCCCAATTTGAAGGTCTGGGACTGCGATGGGAAACGGGAGTCCGGCCTACACCGTGACAGCTGAACAAATAGGGCTTTTTTAGGCTCACAATGGAAGTACCGCTGCTTGCCAAAGGTTCCATCCGTACCACCATTCGTCAAAGGAGTCTCCTACATTGAAAAAAAACAAAAAACAATCACATTGATTACAAGCAGTTATTCCCTGTGAGGTTTGCTTTTATTTCCTCAAACTTAAGGCATCAGATCAGCAACTAATTTTAGTTCCCAGATTTGCAGCATCTAAAATAACTCCTGTCGATGCAGTACACACTGGCAAAGTTCCCAAGCTGTACTGGCCTTTTCCGCAGCGTTTGAAGTGAACTTGAAACAGGGGCTGAAATTAACAAGATTTTCACAGTAGCAAGCAGGGCATCAGGCCTAATACTTCACAGAGGCAACGGAGGCAATTGCCTCCATTGCCCCTGGTCATTGCCTTGGTGCCCTTGAAATGTTCCAATAGAAATTTACAGTTTCCTCATTATAAAGGTATCTTTACGAAGAAGAAAATGCCTTGGTGCCCTTGCCCTTTCCAGAACGAAGCAATCAGGCCTGAGGGCTAGTAACAAAGATTTCTTGGTGGCCCTGATTAGATTTCAGTGGCCCCCCGAAAAAGCTTAAAATCTGTGATTCTTTATTCTTTCATACATTTAGATAAATACTCCTTTCACAAAAATGGCACGTTTTTCTCTTCTCGACTCAATCAAGGGCAGCCGGTGGGCCTCAAACTTTCAATCAATCGGGTAAGCCTAATGCAGAAACTGCGCCCGGTAACGCAGCCTGTTCCTCATTGTACTGTGCCTGGTTCTCGCCAAAGCAACCTGATAACCCGTTCAATGTTTGCTCCCGCCATAAACAAAAATACTAATAGTTGGGAACTTTGATCCGACAGTTTCAGGAATTGTAGCTACGGCATAGGATTGGTACTAAGCCAGGAACCATGGCTGGATCCACGATTCACTCCGCCTTACCTCCACTGAGCCGAAATAATGAGTAAGCAATGGTGGAAGCCTCTCAATGTCTCGTAATAGTCTTCTTGGAACCAAAGGACACAGGTCTGGAATCAGGGATTACACGAAAAAACCACTGCATAATAGCCGAAAATCGGCAAAATATTCGAGACCATGTTTTTTCTTTGTGTGGGTGAAACGAAGCGTTAGAGGGCGTGCGCATACTCTTTGCATGCTCAGCAGTGGAATGTCCGAGCGACCTTTGTTCTAGTAATCCGATTTTACACAATGGTGTGTTCCAGCATTGCCCGTTTGCTGGCTCAAAAAAATTTTTCATGGACAAATGTCAGCCGGCGCCAACAGGTTAAATCTGGTTCTCGTGCAATATTTCTTTGTTGAAGTTTTTTTATTATGCATTTCTCCTTTTTAAATATTTTAACCCTTCCCTTACCATAGGCGACTTTTGTCGAATGCACTCGTACCCACTCTTTGCCTAGAAGCTAACATACAAAAAAGCGCTTAAGCCTGATTGTCTTTGGCCTACTAGCTGCCGATGTAAGATTTTAAATAAACCATTATTAACAGTCAGCAAAATAGCATTTCCACATAGTATCGGTTGCACATTTTAGACCCTAGGTGAATGCAGTCAATTTAGCTTAAAATCTGGGTTCAACCAGTCATAGACAAAAGACAACGACCACAACCCCATTTTTCTACCAGTGCTGGCAAGCTTTGGCAACAATGGACCCCATGCATTGATGTAATCACACTGCCATCTTTGCGGTAAAAACGATGGAAACGCACAACTGCATGTACAGTAGACATGGCACACAGGATGGACCAAACAGAACCCTTCCTTTGACCTCTAGCCGGCGTCATGTGCATAAGGTATAATTAGATCTAACTAGCAAATTAGACCTCAGGCGCTTTACCGAGCGCAGTGTGAAATGGTCTACAAACTTTTGCTTAATAAATATGCACGATAATAATACGATTATTACATACGAACGGTACTTACAAGTTCAATTCCAGCAATTGTACTGGTACTCTTCGATCCCTCTAAGATGCCGATCCAACGGATAACTCCATAGTACTTTTCCCGAGTCGTGACCTCCACCATGGAGTTGACCTCCAAATCAGGGTAAGGTCGATCCTCTTCTGTGGGGACATCATCGGTCAAGGACTGGTTCGCCTCCAGGGAGTACTCTTTGGTGGCAGACTTGTCGTTTTCTGCACTAATGGAAGCTGCATCAAAGAGAAATCAGTAGTTCACTTATATAATTACAGATTCTCAAACATTTCAACACATTTTGTTTGTGCTAGATTGTTCTCTGGGCTTTTTTGGGGTCGACCTTGTTTTAGCCTGGACTCCTTGCATGGCACAGCAAATCAGTTGTTAAAATATACATAATCACGATTGTGTTGACCCTGACACCATCGGTTCATCACCCACGATAAATGCTGGTCGAGTGCCATTTTTGGTAGTCAGATTCTCTATGCGTTGTTGCTGTGCACAGAGCATTTTAGGCGATGCCCGTGCAGTAAGACCTGCACAACATCTTTACACGTGCATGCATTTTGACTCAAAAAGTGGCAGAAGATGGGCAGACAGAAGCCACATGTGACATATCACATGAAATTTATTTCCCATCGACATCATCGGCACTCTGATATATAATACAAGTACCCGAAACCGTTAAAAAGTGTTTTAACATGTGAATGGGCATGCAGGCTTCAATACTGAAAAGAAATTGAGTTGATTAGCGATATTGTTTTTTTTTTTTTAACCACTCTCAAATTTCAATAAAAAAAAAAATGGAACGAAAAAGGCAGGTAACTTTTTCCATCCAAAATTTGAGGCTGATTAAGCAAATAAATAAATAAATAACTACAAAATATCAAGTAAATCAACTCAAACTATCAGAATAAGCCTGCATACACGTACACTGGTACATGTCCATTCACATGTTGAAACACTTTTGGGCTGGTTTCAGGTACTTAAATAAAAGTTACAACCATTGGCAAAACTGCCAACGTGACGGTAGCAAAGTGGTCCCCTTAATTGTGTCTCTGCCTGTCATTATGCAAGTCCTCCTGTGAAGAATCAAGAGTTACTGGACATACACTTACAGTGCATAGTAGCAATAGTAAGAGCTGTTAAAAAAAAGCAGACTCAGATCTACAGGAGTCAAGAGAGAAACAGTTTCCTTTACATGCAAAGGTTGTACATGTTTACATTCCCAGAACAGATGAATACTTTCAACATCTACAAGGTAAATGACATGACAAGCGTCCAGAGAAAGTATTACAAGTACAGTCTTCAATTTAGATTTTATACACAGTATACACTTGCCGAAGCCTATTCCTTCTGAATCCGAAAGTAAACACGAAGCGAATTTGGCAACCGTTGTTTTTAAGCGCTGTTTTCATATTATGACACCAGGAAAGTTGCTAAGTTGCTTTTGCAATGTGTGTTGTAAGTGAGCTATCAAACTTGTTTAATGGCAGCCTGGCTTTAATGCAGACATTCACAGTGGGATGGGGAGTAACATTACAAATACCAAAACCTGTTCGTCATCATGCTCTTTCCCCATGTACATGTAGTAATGACAGAAACTAACATAAGACAGCAGGGTTTTTTTTTCCTCTATAGTGTTTTTCCCATATATGCCAATATATGTATGAACATACATTGTACATTGTAGATAACTGGCACTTGAACACAATGTCATGACCACTAAACATTTGTTTTATTCGGTGTTCGGCCAGCAACCGAAAACCTATTGTTATTGTTAAGTTTTGTTTGTTTTTTGGTCTTTTTCTGGGTATTTTTATGAACCTTGTCGGCAAATTTTCTCAAAAAGTAAAGCTTGTATGAACTTGAAACTTACCATGTACAAAAGATCTTAGTGAGCTGATAAAAACGCAACTTTTTTGGAATGATGACGTCATTGATGACGTCATTAGGTTAAATAAACGTTCAATAATTCAAAAAATTCATATCTCAAGAACGGCAAATGCTACATTCGAAATTTTTGGTGCATATGAAAGGTCTTGTAATGTTGGACAAATTGTATGCACACCGTGACCCCATTTGACCTTTACTTCCGGTCAAAAGCGGAAGTTAAAGTTAAAATCATGTTATTTCGGGCTCCAGAGCCTAAGTGAATGAAGATATGAACAAACTTTCAATGCATAATATTTTCTTTAGCTCACGAGCATTCTAGAAATGTGATATATGACGTCATAGCTACGTCACAACGAAATTGATACACGAGGTCGAAAAAAACATTATTTTGCTATCTCAAAAAATAAAGCATGTACGGACTTGAAACTTACTATATACCTAGACCACAGTGTGTACATGACAAAGCAAAATTTTTGGAATGATGACGTCATTGATGACGTCATTACATTAAATTGAAGTTTATACTAAAATAATCATATCTTAAGAATAATACATGCTACATACATGATCTTTGTTATACCATATGAAAGGTCTTGAAGTATTGAAAAATATCTTACACAGAGTGTGACCCCATTTGACCTTTCCTTCCGGTCGAAATCGGAAGTAGTAGTTTTTATATAAAAATTCATATCTGAATAACGTAAATTTATACATTGATATAATAACCTGATTTTAAGGCCCTTCTGCGCTTCTACAAATTTTTACAATGTGTGACCACATTTGACCTTCACTTCCGGTCTAAACAGGAAGTATCGGTTTGTACATACAAAAATATGTATCTTATCAATGAAACGTGGTACATTAATAATTATTGCATCAATTTAAAGCTCTCGGGCAATTCTAGATATCATGTACAAAGTGTGACCCCACTTGACCTTTAGTTCATGTCAAAACCGGAAGTTGAAGTTTCATATGACAAACCTTCATGCATAAAGATCAACAATGTACAAATAAATATTTTGCCCGCTGGTATAGCACAAGAAACAAAAAACTTGCACACAATGTTGACTTTTCATTTACGCAATCACTTTATCACGTTCAAGCCGAACACCGTGAGTTTGTCCACAAATTTCTAGTTGTTTCTGTTGTTTTTGTTGTTGTTTCTGTTGTTGTTGTTGTTGTTGCTGTTGTTGTTTCTGTTGTTGTCATTGTTGTTTTTGTTGTTGTCATTGTTGTTGCTGTTGTTTCTGTTGTTTCTGTTGCTGTTTCTGTTGTTGCTGTTGTTGTTGCTGTTGCTGTTGTTGTTGCTGTTGCTGTTGTTGTTGCTGTTGCTGCTGCTGCCGCCGCCGCCGTTGCCATTGCCATTACCGTTGCCATTGCCATTGTTTTTCTTGTTCTTGTTGTTCTTGTTGTTGTTGCTTGGTTTTGTTTTGTTTTGTTTTTTTGCTGAATTGTAAAGTTCATACTAGTATCAATCTTCCAGAAAATTATTTAAAATCTGGAATATATCACCGATACATAGTTGGATAGTGTGTTTATTGAAGGCTAGATTTTGTTTTAGAAATGTCAAGTATTTCATGTTTCAAGTTTTGTTTTGTGTCCCAACATCTACAAGGTTGGTGTTGGTGTCTACATGGAGTCGTCCACATTGTTCAGAAAGGGGTTCGTAGAATTCTCAGTGCGTAGGGTGGACGATTTTCTGTGTCCATTTTGTGTTTACTGTGAAAATGTTGAAATGACAAGATCTATGTTTGGAATGGCATAAAACAAATATTGAATGCATTTTGGTTGTGCACTGTCCTAGAATATAATCACACGTTGAAATCTGGCTTTGACTCGAAAATGGAATAGTCCAAGTTTCACCTCGTGATTATATACTGCGGCAATGCACTCATACGCGTCATATGCATAAAATATTTGTATATCGCAAAAATTACCATAGAATTACCCATGAAGCATTTATCGCTTACCTTTAAATTTCCCTTGGCGGTCAGATAAAACAAACCAATGTAAATGTAAGCCACGGTTCAGCATTCTGAGTGTGTGTACATTTGTAGACTTTTGTTTTTATTGACAGCTTGACGAGTCAATATATAATCTGCTTATCTACCGAGGCAGTTACAATTGCAGCTTTTTGTTCGAACTGCACCGAGTGAGCAACAAGAGCGAAACCAAGCGACGATTCATAAATAGTATCTGAAACCATGAGCAAGTTCCTAGTGATGAAAACTGAACTTTTACAACCCCTATGGTGACATTTCCACATCCAAATGTGCGTACACACGGATCAGTTCACCACATGTTTCCCTTTTCCTGTGTCGAAACAACAACAAAAACATAACAAAACGCCCATGGAGACAACCGGATGCTGACGGTTTTCCTCAACACAATTCTGTATGATCATCGGCACAAACAGACAGATGCTATCACAGCTCTGGCAGAATGACTAACTGTCATGAGACAGCTTGAACACACTACATGCAGTACATGTTCCTCATAATATGGTAATGCAACATGTCATCATCAAATCCAAAAAACCTCAGATCAGCAAGACTTGCTGTAGAATGGGGGGGTTACCCCTTTCACAGAAATGGTGTGGTATTTATAGATTACACACATTCACCATGCAAGGTATCGGATTGATTCAAGAAGAGTAATTAACAGTACAGAGACACCCCGGATATAAACACGAAGCTGGAAACCCCTTTGAAATAGACCGATTGCGCGACAATGTTTACATATGCGGTCACGTGACCCCCTATCCGGTATGACGTCATACAGCTAATGAAAAAATACGTATAAAAGCATAGGCCGTGACACAAAGTGAGTTTGAAAACAGTCCAGTTTACTTTCGTTAAGCGGTGAATTAGTTGATCAGCCCCTTTATTTAAAGTAGTATGTTGTGGCATTAATTTAAATCACATCTCTGTTTCATAATTTAACAGGATTCTACTAAAAAGAGGTTTTTTTAGCCATGCACTACCAGCGTCGGACGACTATTATGTAGCCACCCGTCTGTTATTTTGCTTGTAATGTTGGCCTAAATCACTGTAAAAAAAAGGGTAAAGAACGTTGGAAAAAGTGAGCATTTATACCTAGCCTTGCAGAATTTCAAATAGGCAAAGGAATCACACAGTTTTGGAAAACAATTTCTTTGGAGGAGTTCAGCTTCAAAACTTTGAAATTTTTGTGTTGAAAAGTGTGTGGTGATCGCAGTCGTCTGGCCTAACATTCCGTCGCGCGCTGTACACATCGTGCACTTTTATACGGTTCTTTTACAATGTTCAAGACTTGCTGGAACTGTCCTTACTGGCTTTATTCAGCCACTTGAAGGTCTCTGGTACAAACTCTGGAATTACATAAAGCCGATAGCAGACAACTTCAGATTTTTTGTTTGAGGCAATGTATCTCAAAAAAGTAACAAAATTTGCTCTCCAGAAGGCCACCCGAGCACACTGGTTGAATTGTCGAGAAACAGAAAGTGTACCAGCCCACAGCAAACAACTTTTGAGTTTAACTTTTGATCTTTATAAAAAAAAAATTGAATAGTTTTCCTGTAAACATGTGTGATTTTGCACTCATACATATGATGTATTAACTTTTGGGCCTAATTGCATAGAGCTGCTTTTAAAAGAACGAAAATTAGCAAAGCACAAAACAGTCTTGCTTACCAGAAATAGGTTAACAAAAGAGCATGTCATACATGTACATATATCTGCAACTGGTTTCCTGCTAAAATTTGCTTAGCAGGAAATTGTTCAGCATTTTTTTCTGCTTAAAGCAGCACTATGAAATTTGGCCCTGTGCCCAGTGTGATCAGACTGCTTTTAAGCATTCAAGTAAGCAAAAAAAGGGATTTTTGCTTACCTTAATAAGACTTGTAGCCAAAATACCTCTTGGCATGCACAATCGGTAAATCCTGCTTATTTTTGGTGGGCAGGAAAATCATCAGGTAGTATTTTTTACTTTAGCGGCTAATTTCATAGAGTTGGTTGAGCACAAAGTAGCAATAAGCACAAATAACATACAAGTACGCTTACCAGAATAAGAGTACCAGCCAGTATACCATTTCACATTATTATATGACTGGTATCCTGGTCATTTATTTTGCTTAGGAGGAAACGGTTAAGCAATAGTATCCGTTTTTTAAAAGCAGCTTTATGAGATTGGGCGCAGGTCACCGGTGAATACCATCCATTTTCAACCAGACAGAATGAAATCAGAACACTTTACCGCCCAAATCAGCTCTCTCCATGATAATGAATCCACTTTCTTTAAACAGTTGCCCACTGAACAGACAAGTGACTATCGGAAGACTGCGACAACCCATTCGAAAGATGTGAGGCACCTGTACTCCTGCAGTTAAAATGCTGCTTTCTCCCATTGCTTTTGCTTTTTAAAACCCCCAAACCCCGATGAATTTATCCTCTACAAGACTGGCAGTCTGAGGCATCTGGGGCTTCCCCATTTTTATAATTCTGATTTTGCAAGATACGGGGAGGAGGGGACTAGACTGCATGATTGGTCATTGAGTGGGTAGGACACTAGGAGTAAACTGGCAATCTCCAGTGAAAATGAGTGTTCGTTTTGTGCTATCCACTCGTTAGAATTCCTAGAATACCAACTCATTATTAACTCACCAGTCACGGTCAGTCATACATTATGATTAATCATAGTTCACCTTAATAGTACCGCACGACACAGAGTGCTCAGTCATTGATGAGTACACATGTATAAACTTGTTTCAGCCATTCAAGCGGACTCCGTATACAACCCACACACACAAGCAATAGCACAAGTGCACGCCCACACATGATGCAGACTTGATGACTGTGACCAATCTAACTACATAGTGCTATTGTCATGAATATGCATTTTCTGTGTTCATCCAATAGAAATCCACAGAGTTTGCATATGGAGCTTGGTGGGCATACTGTACATGTACATGTACATGTACCTACACAGCAGGCCACCCATATTACATACAGACATGCATCATGACGTACATGTACATGTATACATGTATGACAGGGGGATCATTTTGTATTCACATACTTGTACTGACATTACAACACAGAGCATGCAAGGACAAGCACACACATAATTATGTACATGTACACTGCACATGTACCATGCACATTACAAGTATTCTTAATGTACAGAATAGTGTATAAACAAACAATGATAAAATCTTTAGTGGTGCTGATGTATAACATAATATGTAAACTAAACAAGAATTGGTATGCATGAATGCATGTAAAAAAAAATTTGTTAAATGTATCCATGCTTTGTACATGGACATGTACCTACACACCTGTGTGTGAGCTCTCCCTTGCTCATGCTTAAAATTGCAACTAAAACCATTTATGGTTTTGTGCTACGTGACTCTATTGTGTCTTTTACTCTGTGATGACCTCATGGAGGAAGGAAATTGTTCAACCATGGTGATTTCATAAACACGTGAAGGCATCCGGGAATTTGTGTACATGGGCCAACTGGCCAAAGTGTACTGTACAATGTAGGTGAATTCATTACACTGCACAAGTATTTATTGCGTCTGGGTGAACTACAGCTGAATGGGTGTGTGGGCTAAACTGGGTGTTTTACAGTTTGACTTGGCATATATGAAACTACCTCTTGAGTGTGGGTGTACACTGTGGGTTTGTTTTCATTTGTCCGCCTGTGATTGAGCACATATGCCCACAAAATGCACAATGCCTAGAATTGGGCAATAGTATTACTATGAGGGCATTTCTTTTTTTGTCGCCAATATTTCCCATTTATTCAATGATGTTACAAATTGCTTCAATATAGTCTGTAGTCATTATAGATGAGGTCTTAACAGTCTGAAAAACAGTTTGCCTAAAACTGATTGGTTTGTCATTTTAAGCACTTGTTAAGTACATTCTATCACACATTCTAAAAGTTGTCATAAATCTGTAGTGGCTGTACTTTTTCCATTACATAAAAAAAGAAATTGTTTTAGTTTTTGGTGAAAAGACAATTTTACAAAAAAACAAAACATTGTGCAATATTCATGATTTCCACTTGCATCAGCCATGTATTAATACACAGCAAATTCCACGTCAAGGTCATTAAAGATGACAAATATGGAGAAAATGTATGCCAGAGTTTCAAAGAAATATTGTAATACATCATGCACATGGATTTTGTACACGTGTGCAATACATGGTTTTGGAAACATCTTCTATGGGAATTAACATACCGTTACCAGTACATATATTTTCAACACATGTTATAAATTATTATTATTATTATTATTATTATTATTGTTATTAATTTCTGGTAATAAAACCAAGGATGCCTCCTCAAAAGCGAACTTAATCACTGTAGCTCAGAAGCCTGAGGAAATCTGTACATAAGAGTGCTTGCTGTCTGAACCAGAAACACCGGGGTAAACCCCTATTCTTTCACGATAAGTGGTCTGTGTTCTTTTACATGCACTACCCATCCTAGTACACGGGACTTACGGCTTAACACCCCATCCCAAGGACAAAGCAATTCAATGGTAAAGGGTCTTGCTTAAGGACACAAGTGTCGCGACTGGCCAGGCCGGGATTCAAACCCACATTCTGTAAACTACAGAACTTAAGTTTGGCGGACTAGACCGCTCGGCCCGGCACTCCACACTCCATGTACTCATGAACATTCTAACAAAATGAAAAACATATTTTTTAAACTCGGAGCAGTTTCTGTAACCCCTTAAGTTGCGAAAATTGTGAATCTCGAGTGCGAGGCCTACCACCTCACTAGTTGCAATAATCGTAACCCTCGATTATCAGGAGGATTGAGGGTTAGGATTATCATAACTGGAACAGGAGGATTGGCGGTTAGGATTAACCAGTTGAAATTTGATGATGTGAATACACGCAAATGTTTCCCCTGCCTGGAAACGGAGGTCGTCTTGCGATGCCTTTATGTAATTTCGGACCAATGGAGCGAAGGCCGCCCGGTCATTCAACGTCAGAGCGTGCGCAGACCATACACACGCCGTCGAACGTTTCGCTTCACCCACACAAGGACAACAAAATGTTGTGACTTTTACTCGCATTTTGTGGCCATTCACAGACGATTTTTGTGAGAGTGAGCCAACAATCCGTGTTTAGTGCCACTCCTATGCCGTAGGTAATGGCCAATTCACACTGCGTGAATTTGACGTTTTGTCAGTCCCGCCAGAGGGACGGGACAAAAAAAAAAAGAATCCCAGCAGCAACTGGTTCAATCTCAACTACGACCACATATCATGTAATTGTACATCACAAAGTGTAGATGTAGACAGGTACACGAGAAGAATAAAATCACCCAAAATGAAGCAGTGCAAGATGAACCTCGACTTCATCCATGTCATCCCGTATAATGGTCAGAAAGCCTGCTGCAATTTCCAAAGGGATTTACATAAATCTACACAAGTTTCTTAATTCTTTTACTATTATTTGAGGAGGGGGGAAGGGAGAGATTTACTTGGTATAGTTAACATCCATGCATGACATTGTGCAACTGCCCAGATATTGTACTAAGTACATTGACAATACCAGTTATTGAGTAAAAAAAAAAAAAAATACTAATTGTGCTTATATTATACGAAAATGTAATATTCAAATTTATAGAGAACATGTATACATAAAATGTTACATGAACCAAGGAGATTTATAAGGCAAGATAAACAATTGTGCGGGGGGCACTATTCTGAACTCGCTCAATGCTTAGAGCCTGGGTCAAAAATTAGACCCGAAGACCACACCACTGCAACAGACTCAAGTATTGGAAGAATAACTACATTCATTAAATGTTTAAAAGATCATCAGTTTTAACTCCATTCTTCTTGAGCATGTCATGGCCGGGCGGTTAAGTGCATCGGACTCAAGTTCTGGTGGCTGAGTCATCAGGGTGTGGGTTCAAGTCCCGGTCATGACACTTGTGTCCTTGCGCAAGACACTTAACTATAATTGCTTCAAATACATGTAGGGGAAGACGAGACATGTTAGAGGCAGCTATCTTTCGCAACATACATTTACCCCTCCCTGGTCATAGCTGTGCTGTGGAGAGTCTTTGGTGTATATCTCGCCATGGGGATAGTTTCTATCCCTTAAAAAAAAACGGCCCACACCTCAAGTGGCCTTTGGGCCTTGTGATGGGAGATTTGCATGAAATGTTTTGTTTTTTAAAGCCTTTGGGAAGCATCGATGATGAGTTGTTAAACTGGCTGAGCACCGCACCGTCTCCAGAGCTGCTTCATGTGCCTTTTCAGCTGCTGCTCCTCACCTGTGGAACTCACTCCCATCACATCTTCGCAATGCGAGGACACTTGGACAATCCAAGAAACTACTTCAGACTCATCTATTTCGAAATACATGATTGTTTTATGTGCTTGGATCATCTTTAAGTTGGACTATGTTGCTTCTTTTGAGATGATTTGTAACTATAGGGGTAAAAGGGGCCTACTAAATGCTAATATGTGTGTATATCATGTATATAATAGACAGATTATGCGACCAATGTTTACATGCCACCACGTGACCTGTAGTGGGTACTGATGGCAAACTACGTGCAATTAAATGCTGTGACCGACAGGGTCACACCAACAGTCGACTTTTGCTGATAATAACACAGTTACTAAGCAATTTTATTAAAGTTGTATGTTGTGACAATGATTTAAATCACATTACTGTTTCATAAACTACCATTATTCTACTACAAAAGAGGTTTATGTTGAGTTCAATACACTACCGCCGTCAGACGACGAAATAGCCACCCGCCTGTGATTTCGTTTATAATGTAAATCACTGTAAAAAAACAAACAGTTAAGTATGTTGGAAAAATGAGCATTTATACCTAGCCTTATGGAATTTCAAATAGACAAAGGAATCACACATTTTTGGAAAGCCTTTTCTTTTGGGTGACTTCAGCTTCAAATCTGTGAAAATCTTTCATTGAAGAGTGTGTGACCGTGAACATTTAACGTTCCTTGTAGAATTTCCAAGACTTGCTGGAACTGTCCTTAGTGACTCCATTCAGCCACTCGAAGGTCTCTGGTACAAACTCTGAAATATTTTTTTCACAAATTTCGAGAACGAAAAAGTCTTGATCGAATAAATAAATGCAACAATCATCATGTATCATAAAATTGTTGACGTTCAATACCCACAACAGGTCACGTGACTTGGAGAGCACAATCGGTCTATTCCAAGAAGTTTAACCGTCGTTTCAACCTCAAATGGGATGTGAAGATTGGGGGTGGAGGCAAATTATGAAGAAACGAAATCTGCATAGTTTTACATTTGGTTGGATTTGGCTTCATATCAGTCGAATAGCACCAGCTCAAAATTGGGTCGATTTCTGATTGCATGACACTGCATGATGACCACTTACACCTGGGTAGAACTTCATAGAGGCGGAGGTAATCAACATATTTCTGGTCATTCTCAACTGTATCAATTGCTCATACCCAACATGGCCCCCCAAAAAATGATTGTCTCAAGTTTTGTGCCTAGAGGGAAGCCACAAGTGAGGTTTACTGAAGATGACGTAGAACCGCGGAAAGATTAAGAAGCTAAAATTGCAACAAACGATCAACGCCAGTTTTAACTAGCTTCTCAATTGCAGTTGAGAGATTGATGCGGTCAAAGGCCTTGCCAATAGTCAGTTAGACAAGTTTGGCCCCATGTAGTCCACTTTCACACAGGAATTCTTGTAGTATGAAAATCAGCAGGGTACATGATTTTGGAGGATCTGCGTGGAACCGTGTGGAACTGGACGTGACCGGCGCTGCAAGTTGTGACAAAAAAACTCAAAAGATGTCTTGAGAATATTGCTCCATTACAGCTCATCTCAGAGTTTTCAAGACGGCAAAGAGGGAGGAACGCCAGTGCTTCGAGCAGTCTAACATGGACAGAGGTCATGATGGGGCAACAGCACTCCGCACTGCTGCTAAAAATAGAAGTAAGTGCCTGAATCTCAGACATTATGTCATGTATGTCAAAGTTCACTGACGTAGCCCTTATCAGCACTTGTTTCATGTGTACTGAACTACTGTGATCTGGCGTGCTGATTGCATTGCCATGATTGCATAGGCCGTAGAAAGTTTTGTCTGACATCAGGGGCCAATTTCATAGAGCTGCTTAAGCACAAATAGTAGATAAGCACAACAAAGTTATGCTTAGCAGAATAAACTACCATGTACAATTTGTGACTGGTATCCCGCTCATTTTTGCTTAGCAGAATTTTTTAAGCAATATTTTCGGCTTATAAAGCAGTTCTATGAAATTGGACCCAGGGTATTTTGAGCAAAAGTGACATCATTAGTTCAGAGTGCTAACTGTGCTCACAGCAGTGGCAGGCACATGTACTGATAGTATTAGCTCACATACGAACAAGACTTTCCATTGACAGAACTCTCAGAAGGAATGTGAACCCAAGATCTGAACTGGATGCTTAGAACAGGAGGTGATCAACTGAGATAGAAAAGGAAAGACTGCTGCAGAGTTTTAAAAACATGGCAGCTACAAACAGCGCAGGGAGAAAGGGTTAGACTGGTTAGACGAGACAATACCAAGGAAATTACGAAAGGAATTTTAGGCGTCTAAGGGTTAATGAGATTATTAAAGTAAATAATTTGAGATTTGACGTACCGTTTGTCATCCTCATGATGTCATCCACTAGGCGCGTTTTGCCTCCTATGAGTGCTAATAATTGATAGAGGTCACTCATACCTCTTTGGCCTCTGGATCCGCGACGCATCCAGCGATCAAGGGCCTCAAACACCCTCTGCTCATTTCCTGTTTTGAGATTTTCTATTTCAATAGCCTCCTCAGTAGACAAGTTTAGAGCACTGACAGTGTCTTTGAAGGCTACCTCTTTCGCTACTTTCAGGAGAACTTCTTTGGTCACCAGTTGATGAGCTGTGATTGTTTGAAGTAACGAAAGAATTCAGTCAAACTCCGTCACGAACAATTTTGCAGAGGAACCTGCGCAACAGTTATTCAACAAATACAGTGCGCAGCAGCAGTTAGGTTGTATTTCCATCGTTGAGTGTCCTGGCCAAGCGGTCTAGTCCACCGAACTTAAGATTCTGTAAGTTACAGAATGTGGGTTCGAATTCCGGCCTGGCACGACAACACATGTCGCGTAAATTGTCAGCACGACAATTTACCATTATCGCTCTGTCCTTCGGATGGGCTGTTAACATGGTTAAGCCGTAGGTCCTGTGTACTAGGATGGGTAGTGCACATTTAACCCAGAACACTTATCATAAAAGAATAGGGGTTTACCCCGGTGTTCCTGGTTCAGATAGCAAGCATCCTCACCTAGGTTTCCTCAGGCTTCACAGCTTATTGATTAAGTTTGCTTGTGAGGCATCCTCGCTTTCATCACCAGAAATTAATAATAATAACAATAATTCACTGTCGTAGCCATGTGCACTGGACTCAAGTTCTGGTGGCTAAGTGTCATCAGGGTGTGGGTTCGTATCCTGGTCACGACACTTGAACCCTTGAGCAGGACACTTAAACAGTAATTGCTTCTCTTCACCCAGGGGAGTAAATGGGTACCTGTGAGGGCAGAGATGGTTCTTGTGATTGATCTAGCTTGATGCGCTACATATTTGGCAGCACTGGCTGTGTACTCCCTAGGGAGCTGAGATGGTTTAAGGAATGAAACAAATGTTTGAGCGCCACGAGCGTCACTGCGTGACAGATTTGAGCACTAAACAAAAGCCATAATAGTAATTATCACACAACCGTGAGTGGAATATGAAAAAATATAGCGCTATTTTAATATAAATTGCTTACGTCCTTTTGCCGGGAACTTTCCCTTACGTCCTTTTGCCGGGCACACGAAGAATTATTGTTTTACAACACATAAACAATAGACGGCGGTCCTCCTTTCAACCATTGCAAAACTCCCTCGCTCTATTATAGGTCCTACTTGAAACGGATCAAGCAGTCCCTACATGTACACATACATCCCTGACATCCAGTTGAAACAGGATGACGTGAATACACGCAAATATTTCCCCTGCCTGGAAACGGAAGCCATCTTGAGATGCCATTGTGTAATTTCAGACCACCGGACCGAAGGTTGCCCGGTCATTTAACTGCGGAGAGTGCACAGATGACAAGCAAGCCATCAAACCCTTTGTTTCACCCACACAAGGACAAAAAACCAAAGAAAAGCTTGAATACACTCGCATTTTCTGGCAATTGAGAGGCGGTTTTTGTGTAATCCCTGATTCTAGACCTTTGCCCTTTTGTTTCGAGACGGGGATTGCGAGGCATCACGAGGCTTTCACCATTGTTAATTCATTGTATTTCGGCTCAATGGAGGTAAGTCAGAGTGAGCCGGCAGACGAGCCATGGTTCCGTGTTTAGTGCCACCCCTAGGAGGTACGTAATAAACAATGTTTTGCAATATACGCTACGTGAATTTGACATTTTCACGGTCGAGAAACATAATGGACGATCTGACAAAGTGAATCTTTGTATTGTCAAGTCAGGATTTTCTTTGTGCCAGCGGTACCCTCAAAGAAAAAAAAATCCAGCAATTCCGCCAAGAGAATCCTACCAAAAAAGAATCCCAGCGGGAATTTGGTAATGGTCAGAGAACATCTTTCAAGAAAGTAACACTTGATCAGCACTTACCTGGAGGTCTCAGCTCGTCATACACATGCATGACATCACTTGTACCAACCAACTTCCTCTTTTGCTCCTGAGACTCCTTCAGCGCTGGTTTGTTGAAGGTATTGGCAATGCTGTCAAAACCGCTTTCTTCCAGAGCTTTCAGTAGCGTTTTCAACCTATCATCAGAGCTGTAATCGTAACGCTCCCTCCATAACCTCAGCATCCTGAGGCCCCTCCATCTTCCTGGAGGAATTTCTTGGACTTCCGCTTCCCTGAATCCCAAAGAGTCTCCAAGGATTTTCCATCTATCTCCGACTGACGTTGCAATTTTCTCAAGCACTTCATCCGTCACTCCTAAACATCAAACAGGCATATTATCACTTTGTGAATGAAAACCTAACATGTAGGCTGTGAACAAAACCAGGGTGCGGCTTCTACGAGCATGCTGTTCCAATTTTCAGGAGAACTTCCTCTTCCCACGATGAAATATTTTATTGTAAATGAGAAGATATGAAAACAAGATATATATGATAATAATTAAAGCAATAGTAGTTTTTTACATAGCACAGATAACACTTTTAAATCCTCTTCCATCAAACTTTCTCAACTCCTTGGGGAGCATACAACCACAAGCTGCTAAGAATATATTAGTGCTAATGGGTCAATCCAACACAATCCTGCCTTGGCCCTTGCAAGTTTCCCATTTATCATGTTTATACGCCTGGTTTAAGTGAAGCAATTCACAGCGAAGTGTCTTGCTGAAAGA
This sequence comes from Marthasterias glacialis, assembly GCA_911728455.2. NCBI lineage: Eukaryota > Metazoa > Echinodermata > Asteroidea > Forcipulatida > Asteriidae > Marthasterias > Marthasterias glacialis. Next base: position 12,015,023 of record OU452222.1, on the reverse strand, counting down.
CACAAGTGTCTTGACAAGGATTCGAACCCACACTTTGATGAATAGGCCATCAGAACTTGAGTATGATGCACTAAGACCATTCGGGCATGACACGCCATGATAATCAGAAATATTATTTGGCCCTTGAAAAAAAGTAGGAAAACGTTATCGAGTAGAAGGGCCGACATACATGTACATATGCCATAGGTTTTAGTAAACTTTTCAGGCTATGTAATAACAATTTTGCTGATTTTCTGAGGGCAAAAACAAATCGGAAATCAGACTAGAGTAGAAAGAATATCATGCCTGAATGATATACATAAATACATACCTTGGACCAGTTCACTTGCAAGATCTGGTAGTCCACTCTTCTTCAATCCTTCACAAAGAGCCCCGAGAACGTCAACTTCCCTGTTCTGTCTCCTCCTCCAAAACAGCAGCATCTGGTACGGTTGCTTCTCCAAGGGGAACTTCTCCAAGTGATTGATGTCACTCAAAGACAGACCAATACTCTGTGCGAGTACCTTCCAACTGGTGTCAATTCTCACGGCAAAGGACGACACGATTTCATCATCAAGTCCTGCAGAAGAAGAATCCGGGCCTGATTTCATAGAGCTGCTTAAAAGCAGGAACAACAAGTTGCCAACAACATTAAGGCCCACCAGAATAAGGTTACCAGCCAAAAATGCCATGTCGCATGTAGCATCTGTGATTGGTGTCCTGCTTATTTTTGCTTAGCAGAAAATATTTAATCAGTTTTTCCTGCTTAAGTAGCTCTGCGAAGTTGGGCCCTGATGATAAACACCATGAGCATTTTTCTAAGGTGTCCTTGTGTCGTTGAGCTAGACAGCCTAGGTCCAATTTGATAACGCTGTTTACTGGGCTCAATTTCATAGAGATGCTTTTGAGCACAAAAAGTAGTTATGCTTACCAAAATAAGGTTACCATCCAAAAAAGCATATCACATGTGCAATCTTTGACTGGTATCCTGCTTATTTTTGATTAGCAAAAAATTTGTAAGCACTATTTTCTGCTAAACCAGCTCTGTGAAGTTGGGCCCTGGTAAGCAAATGTTTGTGCTTACTATAGCAGGAAACACGTTCACAAAGGACCATGTCAAAAAGAGTCCGGCACAACCAGCAGGTAAATACAGTTCCAGGACAAGTTTTATCACCTACTGTCAATTGACCTTGTTGGCAGTAGACCTTTATCATGGTACAGCCATCTTGATTTTCTCCCATTCAAACCAATGTAACCAAACCGAGGCTGGAAGGACAAATAGTCTGGATCCTTTTTGTACAATGGATATCAGCATCAATTACTGTTATTGGATACAGGGAACATGACCAAGATGGTGCCAGCATGGTAAAGGTCTATGCATTGTTGGAGAAACTTAAGCGGGGGGATGTTTTCCAATGATCTGTCCTGGAATAATTTCTACACGACCCCAAAAGTGTACTTCATAAAACGATTGAGACAATTCGACTCAGCACATGTGCACATTCACATTGGATTTGCAATCTTGTATCACTCATCCACTTACAAGAACTGCTGCTAATTTAGCATGCCTTTTGCTTTACTTACAGTTAGTAATGTTTATGAAATCTAGCAAACAATCATATAGGTATAACATATGTATGGGGGATGAAGAATCCTCTTTTGTTTTCACCCTACATCAAACATGTCTGCATCACGAAGGCTGAAAAAAAACTGTGCATGTGGAATCTAGAGATAGCGCAGCTCTATGGTTGCAGCATTTATTTTGTCCCTCCTTGATTTAAACTTTTCGATAGAAAGTATGGATGTGATATCGCACCCCTGGTCACTTTGAGCTCCAGTTGTCTTAATCCGCAATTATGAAGGGCTCGGCTCAGCAACGTGATCTTGTCGGAGTTGTAGGACTGCGCCATCCGCCAGGTGCCTAGCATCATGCGTACTCGCGGTAAGAGGTTGAGGGTGTCAGCCTCCATCCCATCCAACTCGGCATCGGAGAAATTCAAATTGAAGCCCAAGGGCCTCCATTTTCCCTCAGTGAGCTCCCCGGATATTGTCATCAAAATCTGCTCGTCCAATCCTACAACAAAGTGTTAATAGAATTATAGCCCATTACATAATATGCAATTTTTTACATAGCACTTCTTCACGCCTGAATGGCGTCTACAAACTGTGCGTATTATTATCGCACATGTATGCAGAGCAATGTTTGTAACAGACCGACTGCGCGACCACTATTTACATGTCATCACGTGACCTACTGTGGGTCATAGTAATCTGAGCTGATGGCAAACTACGTGCAAACACATGCCGTGACCAACAACAGAGTCACACAAAAAAAAACGGCTTTTGGTAATAATAACACAGTTACTAGGCCATTTTATTAAAGTAACATGTTGTGACATTGATTTTTATCACATTACTGTTTCATAAACTACCAGTATTCTACTACAAAAGTTTTGCACAACCGGCGTTGGACGACTATGTAGCCATCCACCTGTTATTTTGTTTGTAATGTAGGCCTAAATCACTGTAAAAAAAAAAAAGGGTAAAGAACGTTGGAAAAGTGAGCATTTATACCTAGCCTTGCAAAATTTCAAATAGACAAAGGATTCACAGTTTTGGAAAGCAATTTTTTTGGATGATTACAGCTGCAAAACTTTGACATTTTTGTGTTGAAAAGTGTGTGATCGCGGTCGTCTGGCCTAAATGTTCCCATCGTACACAAATTAAGCGTTACTTGTACAATTTGCAAGACTTGCTGGAACTGTCCTTACTGGCTTTGTTCAACCACTCTGAGGTCTCTGGTACAAACTCTGGAAAATTTGTCACAGATTTCGAGCAAGAAAAGCCTCGATCGAATAAGCTAAATGCACAACCATTGTGTACCATACTGCACTTTCCTATGGAGGACGCCGTGTGTGTTTACATCTAATACCAACAAGAGGTCATAGGATGAGGGTCACACAATCGGTCTATTATTAGAACCAACTTGTACCAGTTTACAAGGTGCTTCGGCACAATCTGCTGCCAACTCTGCCAGACACAAGGCAAACCCCTTCTCTTAACAATAAAGGTACTGGGCTCTTTTACATGCATTACACATTGGGACCTACACTTTTACGTCCCATCCAAACGACAAAGCAATAATGATTTAAAGTGTCTTCCTTAAGGACACAAGTGTCAAGATCGGGACTGGAACCCACACTGTGGCCAGCTGATCAGAAACACCAGAGCTTGAGTTCGGTGTGCTTGACCGCTCGGCCACAACCCACCATAACATGGCCCAACATCACCAAACGAATCGTCATGAAGCTTGACAATCGATTGGCTACCAAACCATTCAGCAAAATAAACAGACTGCACTTTACAAATTGAACCACGTAAAACATCTTCATGTAAACACACAACAAAAGCGCACAAAATTGAATCGGTTGTAGAGATGAGACCATACTCATGTACTGAAGTTGTTCGTACACATTAAATTCAGTCAATTTTCCTTGAAATCTGGCTTTTAACAGTTTGAAAAAAATACAGAAGCTCACACAAATTTTTGTTTGCCAGTGCAGAAACACTTTAGCAACACGGGTTCATAACTTTTATGCAAAATAGGTCTCTGAATTTTATCGAGTGCTTTGTGTAACTATTGTTAATTATTGGTAATGAAATAAAGAATGCCTCAAAAGGGGATTCACATGCATTAGCATAGCTTTGAATCTAGTAGGGTTTGTGGCTATACCATGCAATAAGGACTCTGTGATTGAGGTGGTTCTGAAAAGAACCGATGCGGTGGTTTGATAACACTGGTGACAAGAGCTGGTGGAGTTGTCAAAATAGCGTTCGAAGACTCCAAAATCACGGTTTACATTCCCCTCATGGGGTTCTCCTTCTATTGGTGCTACCATGGGATGTGTTCCAACGGTTTATCACTGGTTGTCCCTGTCAACCCTCCGTTTGGACGCACTACACGCTTCTCTGTCCTCTCCCATCCTTACACTGAAACTGTTCTGAAATGCAATTCGAAGATGAACTCTACAACTCTTTGCCCGTATCCTGTTTCTCTGTGGGCTTTAATCGTTCTCAATTTAAGCAGAATGTAAACAGTTTCCTTTTGCCCGAATTTCTTCTGCTTTCTTCTCTTTTCCTTGTAGCCCTCACTTAGAGTGGCCTTGTGCCTTGTGATTGGCAACTTACGTTAAAAAAAAAATGAAGGAAAAAAAATTGGCTGGACACACATTGTTGATACATACCTTGCTCAAGTTCATTTGCCAAATCATCTAAGTGGCATTTTCTGCAGGCATTTGCGAGATATGAAATCTTGTCAAATCCGGTCTTTCGCTTCAGCCAGTTTTTCAGCATTTGATCCGTCTTTTCTTTCTCAAAAGCAAACTTTCTGTCTATGTGATCAACTTCCTCTTTGGTCAAATCCAGGTTGTATGCAATTGTTCTCCAGTCTCGGTAAATTTTATTGGTCAATTCCTTCATCATGTCATCATCCATATTTCCTAATTTAAGGAAAGATATTTGGTTGCATTTATCTCAATGTAAAATTTGATGAATCAAGGGTGAAATTCGTCAGTTATCACCACAAGGGAAAATGGGAGAAAATGGCTGTTAAGGTTAAACTATTTTTCAAACTCCTGTTTCGGAGACTGCCTCATTTATTTTTTTTTTTTAAAGCCGTCAAAGTGTTTTCAGTCATGCAACTGTTTTGATGAGTTATTCATTCCTAAAGACAAACCAATGCACATTGTCATACGTCACTTTGTGAAAATGTTAAACTAAACCAGATGCCGCCGGATGACGTGCCTACAGGCAAATGTCTCCCCTGCCTGGAAACAGAAACCGTGTAAAGACGCTATTGTGTAAAATCGAAATACCGGAACAAAGGTCACCCGGACATTCCACGGCTGAGCGTGCACACACCACACACATGCCGTCTAACACTTTGTTTCGCCCACGCAAAGACAAATCATGGTCTTGAAAAATTTTATCGTTTTCGGGCTATTGAAAGGTGGTTTTTTGTGTAATCCCCGATTCTAGACCTTTGTCCTTTTGTTCCAAGTAGAGGACTACCAGACATAGAGATGCTTCCACCATTTTCCATTGTATTTCGGGATAAGTCAGGGTGAACCAGGAATCCAGCATTGGTTCCGGGTTTAGTACCAATCCTATGCCGTTGGCAATGGCCGATGAAAAGATTCATGCTCATTTTCGTGGTTAAAAAATTCACAATTATGTTAAAACAAAATGACCCCTGTGTGGTGATGTACTGACAGCGATGGTGCCTGGTGGGCCTCTGTGTGTGTGGTCATAATGCGTATTATACGGCAGTGCGCCTTATATGGTGACAATTGAATCGTGTTTTGGTGATTTGGGGGTTCTACGCCATAAACACCAAGCGCCTTATATGCAGGAAAATACGGTACTGAACTACGATATCTCTCGAGAAATATAGTACTAACTGTATTGACCCAATTCACCATACGTCATCATCACAATAATCTTGGTTGTACCATTTTGGGACACATACAGTATTATTAATTTTATTATTATTATTAGCAGTTTTATTTTCTGGTAATGAAACCAAAGATGCCTAAAAAGCAAACTTAATCACTGTAGCTCGGAAGCCTGAGGAAACCTGTAGATAAGAGTGCTTGCTATCTGAACCAGAAACACCGGGGTAGACCCCTATTCTTTCACGATAAGTTTCCTGGGTTCTTTTACGTGCACTACCCACCTTAGTACATGGGACCTTCGGCTTAACGTCCCATCCAAAAGACAAAGCAATTATGGTAAAGTGTCTTGCTCAAGGACATAAGTGTCGCAACTGACCAGGCCGGGATTCCAACCCACATTCTGTAAACTACGAACTTAAATTTGGCGGACTAGACCGCTCGGCCACAACACCCCACAAGTGTAGGGCACATTTGAGGCGATGCGACGTTAACATAATTTTTTTTACTTATAAATTGGACTCCCAAAATGCCATCGCAGCTGAAAGCAGCTGCATCTGACGTTGGTACAATGGAATCAATACCAACAAATCTTAAACATTTACATGTAACGTCACCTTCGTCTTCTCTCTTCTTCCCTCACCTAGTCTATACAGGTTTATTTTTCACACACCTTTCTCGGAGAGACTATCTTTGGCTAGCTCCGGCCCGCTGTACCATTGTGTCGACCTGCTGGCCGAGGGCTCTGAATCTGTTTTGCTGCCGATCTTACTCTTGAGCTTGTTGACCAGACTGGTTTTACCTTTGCTGCCCTGGTCACTGTGGTACGACTGTGGATCCTCCAGCACTTCGTATCTATTTTCTAAGGGTTTAATTAGTGAAGAAGCAATACAAAAAATCTCTAATTACAACTTAGTAACAGCAAACAAACAAATGTGTAAATCATTCGAAAATACCTTTATCCTCTACAAAAGAAAACCAAACTTGTAACGCAAATAAAGAACCACAGCAAAAGGTTGTGTCAAGATTTCTAGATTAAAGCGGTGACTTTTCCCTGCCCCACTCGGTGAGTAAATGATTTGTGTTGAAGTTATGCACAAAAGCTAATGGGTTAATGATAGATTTCCGTCAAACCAAGTCTTCATAAAAAAATACCGTGTGTTCCAAGTAAAGAGGGAAAGATTACCGTGAGGTCACGTGGGGATTTGGAGCCATTACCACAGCTGTACATGTATATGTAAGTCCTGAACAGCTGAGCTCCTACGCTAACAAACTGTCAAACTCTATTAAACCTAACTTCCTAGAGTGCTTTACTAGGATCCTTCCTCACTCGAACAAATTCCAACACCATATGGTAACCCAACAGCCAAACTGTGGCACTCTGATTATGGTGGTATGCCTGAACCCATGTAAAGCATGATCAGTTTTACTCATGCAGTACCCAGTCCAACACAACCCAACAAAACCTGCTGTTGGGAGTTTGATGAAATAGTGAGTGTTAGGGTTAATAGAACTGAGGTACAGAAGACTTTATAATCTTGCATGGCCTGGTTGGCGTTCAATACCCTTTGTCCATGTGATTATTGCATTTTATACAAAGGAACGAAAGCGGAGTTTGTGACTTCTCAAATTGGTGACTCAACTCATGTAAGATTTTAGTTGCATAAGTTTGGTTCTTGGGACTTGACAACAGGTACTTCAACTTAAAATTTGATCAGTAAGGCTTGAGAGTTGATTTCAGACTTGACTTTAAAATATAGGACTGACGTTGGGCATGACTTGCAAGACTTCACTCTTGACCAGTAAGTTTGAGACTTGACCTGGGACTTGACCTGTAACATCAGAGACTTGAGCCTTAACCCAAGTCTTGAACTGCAAGGTTTGAGACTTGAGACTTGACCTGTACAATTTGAGACTTGTGACTTGACCTGCGATTTGAACCTGTTAGATTTGAGACTTAAAGGGCCCATGAAGAGGTTTTTTGTCACGGAACATTTTTGTGGCTTAATATACATGTATGGTTTGAAATTAACAAAACATAGTATTGACTATTTTGATGTGTCTGTTATGTGTTAATACACTTTGATTGAGCCCCGAAAATGTGTGCCATTTGATTGCGCAATGATCTGTGACGTAGACTGTGGTAAAACATTTCAAAGACAGCTCTGGTGCCGAGTGGTCAACAATGCATTGTGTGTTATTGTCACACACATGGCCCTGGTCAGCCGTTCCACCATCTAAATCACAGATTTTATGTTAATGAGGAAGGGTGGGCGGAGCCCAGCAACCCCCTAATTTTAGATATCATTATTTCTACGATTAATATGCATGTAAAAAATGTGAAAAAAATTAAAGATATACTATAATAGGCATACTTTATTTTTTTAACCAAAAAAAAAAAATAATTCATGGGACCTTTAAGACTTGACCTGAGACATGACCTGTACAATTTGGGACTTGGAGACTTGACCCGAGTCTTGAACAGCAAGATTTAAGACTTGAGATTTGACCTGTGACTTGACATGTATGCCATGAGACTTGAGACTTGAACTTGTTAGATTTGAAACTTGACTTTTAAGACTTCAGACCTGGGCCTTGACCTAAGACTTGAAATACAAGATTTGAGTCTTGAGAATTGACCTGTAAAACTTGAGACTTGGCTTTGAGGGTCATTATGTAGGACCCGACATGTGACCTGTTTAACATGAGACTTCACTTGAGACCTTATCAGTATGACTTAGCGACAACTCTGATACACAGCGCTTTCTAGGTGTACAGGCAACTCAGGTGGACATTTTGTCGAATTTAGGTTATCGCAAATCCAAACAACAACCATTCGAAAAAGTGGGGGATGGGGGGGGGATGGAACTCACGTGAATATAAATCATCGCTCATATCTCTCTTTGTTCCAGTTGTCTTGTTGCTCTTGTAAAGCTTTTCAGCACTTGAATAAGGGGATATTTTCTTTTGCCTGTTGTTGACAAGAAAAAACGGCTCTGAAGATTTCTTCCCCTTCTGCTTGCTCTTTACTTGGTATGGTGCCGTTGACGCCTCTTCAGATAGTTCCTCTGTGAAGACAACAAAAAAATACACTTATTTACTCAAATACTAGTAACTAGCCGAATACCAGTTAAAACACCGAGGACCAGTCAAACTTCTATTCAAGTAGTCCGGCTTGCTGGTTTAGTGTTGAAAAGCGTCCCTATATCATTTGAAATATGGACTCTCATAAAAACTCCTGGACTAGTGAATTGATACTATGATAGCTCACTGGTCCGGCTGGCCAGTCACTAAAAATATCTTAACGGCAAACCCAGACATCCAGACACACCATGACAAGTCTTTTTCCGTTCATGGGTGTAAGCGTAAAGGTTTTCTTTTTGCATGCACAACGTAGAAATGCAAAAAAAAAGGACCCAGCCGCTATTTGAACATGTCCATTGCAGATTGCATGTATACAATATGGTCCACTGCAACATGCACAATGTGTCCCCATTGTGTATAACTTCCCATTCAACATGAAGAACACCGAGCAGGAGTCGTTCCAAGCCGACGGCAACTGGTTAAAGCACAACAGAAGCCAAGAATTTCTTTTCTGCTTACCCCACTGGTTCTCCACAAGCCTTTGGGGGATGATGTCCTCAGCTCTGAGAAATTTGACGTTGGGCTTGGCTGCATATGAATGCTGGTAGCTTGAGTAACCCGGTTCACTTCTTTCACTTCCGGACTACAATTACACATGAATTAAAACAATAAAATAAAATTAATTGTCTGCAAAGCACATGTTGCTTTTGCCTCTCTTTTTATTGTAACTGGTTTCATTTTTAAAAAATTTTTCACACTCAAATTTTGTCAAACTATTAGTAACTGATTTCTTCACTTCTGATGAGAAACGGGTAAAATCACATAGCCTGCTTATAATATGGTACACATTTAATGTACAAAGGGTCCGATGTTCAAACTCATAATCTAAAAAAGTTAGTTGTCATTCATTTGAGGAGCTGCTTTTTCCAGGAAAACTCTATTTCTTTTAAGAGAATTTCTTTACATGGTTGAATTGACCGATCGTTGAAGCCCTGCCTACTATAGCATTTACCGCAACCGAACCACTGCTGCGATCTAGGCAAGAAAGTCACACCATGTGCTGTTGTTAGGCAGTTGCTAAGGTAGGCGGGGCTTAATGGATGGCAGGTTTCACAAAAGTGTCGCTTGTTTGCCGTCTCGAAAATATTTTCGCGGATACAGGTCAGCTGGCGCCAACTGGTTAAGCAGCTCTATGAAATTGGGCCCAGAACGCCAGAGCTTGAGTTTGGTGCGCCACGACACGACAATGTCCCCGATCAGCTACAAAAGACCGATCCATTAAGCCCCGCCCTTGCTGTATTGACCAATCACAGACGTGATCGTGTAACAAACATGTTCGTGCATTTGGTGAGCGTGCACAGTGGACAGGGCTTAATGGATTGGTCTATTGATATGCTCATTTGAAGAGTATCCAAATATGGAAAAAAGTTTATAAAAGCAGTTTGGGTGACAAATACCATTCCTACATCAGTGCAAAAACATCATAACTCCTAAAATAGCATTTACATTAGACATGAGTTTTAAAGCGTCAAAACGTTGTAACTCACTTAAAGTTACCCAGATGTTTTGTTTTATTTATTTTTTTACGGAAGTCGCCAGACACACAAGGTCTGTAAGCCACTCCAGGTGTGGGCTACAAATCAACTGTTTTCCCAGGGGCCACTGTCACCTATTCCTGACACTGAAACAGAATTACCCCCCTTTACAGTCCGTAAGGATGTAGGCTTGGGTATCATCCATCAGAAGCCTGGCTGGTAGAGCAGAAGGCTCTACCTCCCCAACTTTTACAAAGCAATTATGGTTAAGTGCCTTGCTCAAGGACACAAGTGTCATGACCGGGACTCGAACCCACACTCCGATGACTCAGCCACCAGAGCTTGAGTCCGAAGCACTAACCACTCGGCCACGACACGCCACAAAACCAATAGGCGCCGAGATGGGATGTTTTTGCAGGGAGCATTTTTGTGCGAGATACGACACCGTCGCACAATCGATACAAGACCTTTCTTGCACTGACGTGACGATATGAGGGTTAATCACAGTGTAATGTACCTACCATTTCAACCGTGAAGATTGGCTCTTTCTTCTCGGGTTGTATCGTTATCGAGACCACTCTACCCTCTTTGTAACCACTAACCACACTACAGCAAACAGTCATTCCAACGTGGAACTCGCCGTAAGAGCTCAGTTCATCCGGCCGACTGGAAGATTTCAGTTTGTGTGTTTTTTCTTCTCCACATGGCACAGGGTCAGGTCTGTCCCAAGGGATGAGCTTTTGTACACTTACAAAGAGAGCAGAATCAGGGGGGGTCTGGAAAAATTGCTTCTTGTGAAATTCACCATCCGATGTCCCTTTACCTCGGTGTTCCTTAGCCTGAAAGAAGGGAAGAACTTTTTATTAACAAAAAAAAATAAAAAATAAATTGACACAGATTTGAAGACTTAAAGGTCACAGTAAAATGTTTTTCAAATAAAATGTTGTTTATTAAACACACCTTTTTAATGATTTAATGCGAGTAACTATTTTAAAAACAATTTTTGATGTTTTGGGGGAAAAGAAGCACTTCTGCCCCTTGGTGCCATCTGTTTTTTACAGAATTCTATTGACCAGTAGCTGCCGGGAATCTTTTTCCCTGTCCAGCCTGACTTGATTATTTTCTTGGAACTGCGTAAATAATTTTCTTCGAGAGTACTGCTGGCACAGAGAAACTTTGACTTGACAAAACCAAGTGAACAAATAAAGAACTGTTTTGGGTTTGTGTTTTACTGTTGAGATAATGTCAAATACATGCACCATGAACAGATGAATTGCAAAACCTCAGCCGTGAGCTACGACTGAGAGCAAGTTCGATCAAGGACCACTGGTTAACTAGTGGTTGGTTTGTGACGTACGTAGTGCATGCGCACTGAAGTTGAAGTGCGAACGACTCTAGTCATGTCACGTCAACGCGACCCATGAGAAAACGGCGAAATCAGCATTATCACTTTCCTGATAACTGGTCCCCTCTGCATTGTGCTTATGAAACAGCTATTGGTAACCAGCGATGCGACCAACCTCGATAGAATGGTCGCGAATAGTCGACTAGACTAGTCCAACCATCGTCAACTAGCGTGGGTTCGATCAGAGTTAGTCGAACTATGGTTAGCTATGGTCCTTGATCGAACTTGCTCTGAGGTTTGGTCCTCAAACCGGAACCAAGGCTGGATCCCCGGTTCATTCTGACTTACCTCCATTGAGCCGAAATACAATGAATAAACAATTTAGTGGAAGCCTCTCGATGTCTTCTTGGAACGAAAGGACAAAAGTCTGGAATCGGGGATTACACAATAACCCCTGCATAATGGCGAAAATCGGCGAAACATTTAAGACCATGTTTCCTCATTGTATGGATGAAACAAAACATTACATGGCCTCAGTAGTAGAATGTCCGGGGGACCTTTGTTCCGGTATTCTGATTTTACACAATGGCGTGTTTCAATGTCGCTTGTTTGCTGGTTTGGACAATATTTTCGTGTATACATACAAGTCATCCAACATCTACTGGTTAAAACCCTTACAGACATTTTGCATTTTTGTCAACATGTGACTTAAATCCTTCAATGTAATTCCAAACCAAGCCGTTTGGACTTAGATATGATTGGAATGCCTCACCCTGTGATGAGCAATTGTAATTTGGATTTGGGATTGTAAGGATTTTAATTTGCAGCCATGATGTCAAGTCAGGAGACAGCATAGTAGATCCGAATCAATGTGCTACACACTGTATTAGCATATACATTACACTGTATTCATCTGCATGTGCATGTAATGTTCATTAATACTCGTCCACTCTATGCACGTGTACAGATTACTGTGTACTGAAGCTGTGACAAACCGCTGTTCCAACAACTTTTACTATGAGAAAGAAGGCTGCAAAGGTTAAAAGAATGCATCACTGGCATGTGTGCATATGTACATAATAATGCATTTTAAAGCTAGGACCGCCACACACACACGCACCCTCATTCCCAGGGGTGATTGATCTCGCCGTGCCATTTTTTCCCATCATGCCGTGCTCGCTCATAGCCCTTGGAATAGGTTAATTAACATGTGCCTGTATACGGCACATTTTAATTCCGATCCACTCAACTCGTGCGCGCTCAAGTATAGTAGCCCGCAAAAGAGGCATCAAGTCATACAGCAGTGGGCCGTATTTTTGACTGCAAGAGGGCGCCCTTTAGGGGTAGATTGGGGGTCAAGCCATAAAAATAGTGGTAACCAGATGCAATTAAACCTCTAATAAAACAGTTAATATACAATTATCAAGGGTTTTTTTATTGACAGTTTTATAATGTAATCATTGTAAGATATTTGCTTGGATAATTTGCATTTTTAAGGTTTTGAAATATTTTTCTAGTTTCAAAATGGAATTAGTATTGCTCCCTCTTGCTGTCAAAAATACGGCCTATTGGTCCCTTCACAGTCTTCTTTGATTTTGTGACAAGTATTTCTGTCATGCGGTTTACAGTTCCCGTGTAAAAACATGATTGATTTGAAGTGGAATCGCGTCAAAATACTTGCATTTTGACACACGCGTACTAAACGCCCTACAAGCGCTCAAAAGTTTTTATCAAGTATGTGCTGCAAAGCAGTCACTTTTGGGAGCCAATCAGCGTTGTTTTTCAGTACATCCTTACCAGCTGACCAGGGGTCAGTGACGAGATATTGATACGAAGCGTTGCTCAGGGTAGAGGGGCCGACACCCGGGCTAACTTAGCATTAAGCTGCATGTATAGCCTACTGGGCCAGTCTGGCTGCCAGTCTGGTAACTACACGCACATTATAAGGGACCAGACTGTAGAGTTTTCTTCTTAACATTACACCATGAACAGCAGGGCAGCAAAATTTTCTTAAAAATATTATAAAAATGCACGGGTTCCACTTTGACAATCATCTTCTATAATTTGTTTTTCTTATTGATGCCTTCTTTATACATAAGAGAACAAAATGACCACTTGGTCAACTGTTCTGCAAAAATGAATTGCTGAGTATAGCTTTGTATAGAAGAAAACGCTTACATGTACTTACTAATTCAACACCAAAAAAAGTTCCTCTGTCACCTCCAGGCAAAGTGCCAATATAACGTACAACAGCTTGAAGTCTCTCCTGGTGTAACTTCACTAGAACCGGGTGTCCTTCTTTCAACCTCAGTGCATAGTTTAGCAATGTTTTGTCAGCGTGGACTTGGTATCGTTGAGAGTCCGTTGACAGGGCTCTTAGCAAGTTCATCTCGGGCTGCGTCACTCTAGCCACTTCGGAGCCTTTACATTCAAACTCCACATCGTCACAAAGTTGCCAAACAAGAAAATGGCGGAGGGCGTTCTCCGACCTCATTCCCTGTGCTCTACTCTGAGGGATCTCAAGTCCAGTCAAGAGCGATCCCCGAAGGATCTTCTTGGTCTTGGGGGCATTACGCTGATTGAGTAATGAGCCTGGGTTTTTGGCTGGGACCTCCTTGTCAATAAGAAGTACAAACCACAGGGTTGACTGTAAGGGGGGTTCGCTCTTTGGTATAACATGCTCCCCGCGATGCAGTCTTTCTGCATTAGCTGACCTCATCCCACTGTTTGACTTCATGGCATCAGCTGTACTACCGTACAAAGCATTTGCCATGATGCTACTTTGTTTTTACAGCTATTTACATGTATGTAGACCAGGACTCCATAGTTAAATCTGTAAAACAAACAGTTATAAAAAATCAAATATTGGTTTGAAATTTGACAAAGTAATTCATGATGAAAAACAAGGGAGGAGTTGAACTAAAGAAATGTGTCAAAACTAATGTCCATTTTTTCCATGTCGCCCACCTGTTTACAATTACATGGGCCAATAGTAATTTGAATTTATTTGTAGTCTTTAACTGGTAAATCTGTAACTAAAATGTATGGCAAAAAAAATGGCAACAATCTCATTATTTGGCTACAACATTGCGACAGACATGTGTTCACTTGGACAAGGTTAGACTAACATTACTAACAAAATTACTAGGCCTACTGCTTTCTTCTTCGGTAGATGATGACTGGATGTTGGTGTCGAAAAATTGCATTGTCCAGCCAACCACCTTAGAAATCTGAAACAATCTTACAAGTTTCATGCAAGTAGTTGCAGTGGGATAAGGAAAGCAATCTCTGCAATCGTTACCCTGCCCAAACGTCCCCAAATAGAAATCACAAAACCTACATGTAGTGTTTAATGATTATCAAACCCCTGGTAGGATGAACTGAGCGAGGCGGTAACAATTCAAATTGATGATCGAAGCAAAATTCATGCAGCCTGCAAACTTAATCATGTTTAAGTGTGCAGCACCAACACGTCATGATTCCATCTAAACATAAAATCCAAATTGTGAGTTTATTCATACATGTCCATGTACATGTACTATGATGTCAAGGAAATTTGTCTACTGGCAAATCCTCACAAGGAGGTGGTTATATTGGCCTAAAAATGAATGAGGTGATCTCTGAAAGCATGGGAAACACTGGCCACAAACCGTTGTGAAAAAAAAAAATCAAATCCGACGGCTACTGTTTCATTATTGTCAGGCTGTGATCAAAGATACATCTCAAACAATGCACCCAGATATGATTATTAATCAGTAATTCTGGTGATATCCTATTGGTCAAAGTGTGGCGTAATACCACTGCAAGTCAAGCCCACTTCACACAAACTGGCTCCATCGATAGCCAGCAGAAGCCCATGAGGAAATGCATTGCACTTTTTTGTCTTTGATGATTTATGTAAGACCAACATAATTTCTCGGCTTGCCTTTTAGTTTACATGTGTCTTGCTAAGACTCAAGGTATATTATCAGAAATATTGTTTTGTGTTTGAACAGAGGGATACAACTACTAGTGTTTTTCGGTAAAGTAACGGAGTAACGTATGCTAGCTTTGGAACCGGAAGTAGCAAAACTTTGGGCGTGCAGCAGATGCGCACAGGTGTGACGTAATTAACTTACCAACAGGACTGAGTGAAAGATTGGCAGTGTTAAATACAGCATTTTTTCCCAACCATATTTAAACTATGTAATAACCTACCCTGCTGTGGATAGCAAGGAACACAGTCCTTGCTCTAGAGTCTATGGCTGTTTACCCCCATGACAATCAGGCCATGAAAGCTACAGCAGTAACTCACACTACATGATGTACGCCTTCAACTTATGATTTTATTAATATATTTTAGAATTAAAATTATACACATGTTGAACCCCCCTTGCCCTGCTTTATTATTTATTTCAAAATCTGCAATACTGAATATGAATGTGATGGCCATGGAGGGTGGAACGACTCTGCATAATTTATTTTAAGTACTATTTCACTTAGGCACTAGTTTAGTTACTATTCTATATAATTATAAATACAAGACTTTAAAAAAAATACGAATACTTTTTGTGGTTGAGAAATATATGCACAGAGCCACTGCCATACCTAAGGCCTACTACAGATTTTAAAACAAGATAGCTTTTAATTCGTTCTTCCCTACAATATTGCGCACGAAAATAACCATTTCACAAAACATTTGAATACATTTCAAAGTGTTTTATCCCTATGAAACATACCGTGTAAATCTCAGTTCAGATCCATCCTGGAAACCCCCCGCCATCAAAGTGTGTGTACTATACTACGACGTAAGGTTAACATGAGGGGAAGCCCCCGTTACGACAACAGAGGGCGTATTGCAACACTCCTCTACTCTAGATGGCGCTCTCACTCCTTAACTCTTGGTGGGCACGTAGTTTGATTTGAGCTCTAGTGAGTAGTGGAAAGACTGAACCTGTATTATGACTGAGTCAATGAACATACAATTAAGAATCATGAATAATTTTAGTCATAAACAAAGTTATAATAATACATGTATGTAGGTTAAAATGTCACGGGACATTTTTCTGTATAAAGGGCAAAAACCCGATTGACTGACTGGACTGTCGACATGTCATGACTGTCACCTGTGGTCACTGTCTGACTCGTGACTGTGTAGTGTGTACAACTACAAGTAAGGTCAAGAAGGGTTAAACCAAGGTAAGAATTAATCCGAATTTATTGTGTTTATTAGAATGTTGCCTACACCTCAAGGGGTTAACAAAGTTGAACAGAGGCTCGGTTGCATTGGGCAGGACGCCCACCCTACGCCATTTGCAACCTGACACAAAGTTGGCGCCAAGTCTAGCCCAGTGACCAGTGTACAGCCCAGGACAGGTGTAGTGCCAATAACTGGTCGCTGGACATGTGGACTACCTCCGCAAGAGGTAGGCCTAGTCCCAGTCATATCGGCACTATTTATGGGGCTAGGCCAAGTCTAGCCCCACTAATATTAATAATATATTGTATCCTTTGCCACACTAGTGTAGTGGGGCTAGGCCAAGTCGCATTTTTAATTTTTTTTTTGCACTGATCTGTCTGAGTGGAGAATGACCACTTCCCGCCGTTGACGTTGTTTTCAGCAATTATTAGAGAAGGAGTTTACCCTAGTGTTCCATGGTGCATCCTTGTTAAATTGCTGTACAGACAATTGACGAGTAACAGCATAGAAATAGAAATTACTTAAAACCCTTTCGTTACCGAATTGTTTATACACACATAACCACTGAGGACCACATTGTTTGAGTTGACCACTCAAGTGTGAAGCACACATTCTTACACAATAGAAAGCCTTCGTTCAAAGGCCAATTTTACAATCTGTATATTATTATCACCTTAAAGATGTTGTTTTACATCAAAATAAGTAACTACAAAACTCTTACTTAGTTCAGAAAAACATTGTAGGAGACTAAGCCCAACAGTAAACCTAATTGTCGACCAAAAACACCAACCCAAGACAAGAGATGACGAGGACACACTTGCACCTTCAGTACTTAAATGCTGGAAGATGCATGAAATTGTCATGTGGACACTGGCATGGAGGCCTCATGAAGCCATATTTAAAGTGGCCATTTGTGTGGCACTTGACGAGATAACATACCCAGAATGTTCTGCGTGGTATGAATTCAAGAGAGGCAGACGTGTTGACCTGGTGGGAAAGTTCACCTGTCTTAATATGATTCAAGACATCTAAACTAGCGTGAACTACAATGGAGTAATGTGCCGAGTATAGGCCTAAAGCATGTAAAGGATTGGATTATTTAATTGATGAAATAAATTATTTCATTAAACAAAGGGGAAGGGTTCAAAGACTTCTTTATGCCAGAGTTCCTGTTCTATTAATCATAGAAAATGTTTCATAAATTAATGTCCAATTGCAGCAGTGTAAAATATTTCAAAACATCATTTTTGACTTCATAAACAGAAGCTGAGCTCACTTCCCAAAATGAACCTTTCCTTACCATCAGACCATAGGCAACTTTGGTCGACTAAACTCATACCCCCTCTTGTTTACCATTGGCAACTTTAGTCAACCAAGCTTACACGCAAAAGAGCCCTCAGGCCTGGGCACAAAGGCCATTTGTTATCAAGCTATAGTTTTGTCCATGTTCACCCTGAGTCCCTCCATACCCAAGCTTAGCATTTTTGGAAAGAGAAAAATTGGATCTTTCTAATGATGGTAAAATACATGTATATAATAAGGTTTCTATTGTGCAATTCCTTCAAATTGGAATGGAAAGATCCGAAATGCCAAACAACTACATACCAAGTGCCCTATGATAGTGTGCAAGAAAGTGTTTGAGTTTACAGATCACACATGAGAAACAAAGATCAAGAACTTGGACATTAACCCTAACCCCTTAAGCATTTTTTACTAGGAGACCTCCTCAACCCATCATACTCCAACAGTGCACCTGTGGGGCCAGTACACAACCCATCATACTCCCACAGTACACATATGGGGACAGTACACAACCCATCACACTCCAACAGGTCTTGCGCTGTTTGATTTTGGCTGACTGGGTATGTTATGACATGGGTATAGCTTGATTATTTGAGAAGTACAGTACCAAGCCCATCAATATCCAACAATATCATAGTACTTTCCACACTCAGCCAAAGTCCAACAGGGTTGCATATCATAGTACTACTTTCCACACTCAGCCAAAGTCCAACAGGGTTGCATATTATAGTACTACTTTCCACACTTGGCCAAAGTCCAACACTAGTCCCCTGAACCATTGGTACTCAACCAGCCATAGTCCAACAGCAGAGACAAGATTCACAGAACTCAATCATCCAAAGTCCAACAATTCCCCCTGTTGGATTTTGACTGACCTGGGGTGGTTAGGGTTAATGGCCGATCTCAATGATTTTTAGATTATGGGGTGAAGGGAATTCAACAAGTGAGAATTTTTTTGTATTTATTTTGCTGAAAAAACAACATGTTCAAGGTGATATTAGAGATTGTAAAGCTGGCCTTTGAATGAAAGCTTCCTGTTGTGTGAGAATGTGTGCTACACGCTTGAGTGGTCAAACAAATGTGGTCCTCAGCGGTTGTTCCCAACAATTTGATAACAAAAGGGATTAACTAGCTTAATGTACAGTTATACTGCCCTCTATCATGTCTATCATCAAGGTCAATATCCTCTATGAGGAAATACAAATTTTGAGAAAAGTGAATTTTGCATACCGTTCATTGTGGTGCAGTTGTGTGGTATCTTCTCAAGAAGTTTGGAGTACAGCACAAAGATTCAAGGTTTGTTTGTGTATTATTAGGCAGGGTTGAGGCAGGGGGACAAAACATAATGGTGTTCTTATAGAAGACGGTTTCACCTTTATTGTAACTGCAGGCCATTGTAAAGTTCAATCCAAAGCAAATTTTGGTCTGAATATGTCTTTTTATTGTGAGCATTAGGCCTAAGTACATCTCTTTGTCCCATTTTACGTTCCAACTTGAAGACTTGAAAGGCTGATGCACTTTGAGGAAGTGTCTCTTATGGATGGATCAGGCAAACTTCTGGAGAGTACTTTATAGAACAATTGGAGAGAATTTCTTTGAACTTGCTATGGGCTGATACTCTACATGGAAATTAAGGCGTGGCCCTGAAACAGCCTATCCGATCTGCACACTACCTTTTCACACAACATTTTTTGAGGTTGCACAATAAGTACATGTATGCATTTATTGTCAGCGTATGAAATTTGCATGATAAATACATGGAAGAAACAACGCGTGTTTGAATTTTTGTTCGTTTGTAAGTTTGTTATACTTTAGTGTTGAAGTTACTAAAAAAAGAGACCATAATTATTGAACTCGCACTAATGGACCTTGACATGATTTCACTGAGACAGACCCTGAGTCTGGAGTGTGTCAGTTGGACCTTCAAGTGTTGCTTGGGGTCGAAAGTTATTTTAAAGTCTGCAGTTTGGATTAAAGGAATCAAGAGACAGTACATTGTTATTAGTTGTTCTTTTACTTCTAAGAAACTTAAAGTAAAAGTGAGTGTTTTTGTTTTTGGTTTAAATTTTTTTGTCCATGCAAGGATGTGACAGTGTGTTTTTATTGAATTCTGTGTCCACAATATAAAATTAAAGTTTGTGTTTCTTTATGTTTTTATTTGATTTATTTATACTTTTTACTTTTTTTTCCGGGGGGGGGGGGGTCTGGTTCGGTGAGCTGATGTTTTTACAAATTTATACTGATAACTAAACATAAGCAATATTTACTAATTTAGGTTAGGCCTACCCATTTGTATGTAATCAGGGATCCGTGCAACAATCTATAATCACAGAAATCAATCAACTTGCAAAGTTAATCACCGATCGCAGAAGTCTATCACTGATAGCAAAGTGTATCACCGATCGCTAAAGTTCATTACCAATGGCAAAGTTGATCACCGAATGCAAAAGTCCATCGCCGACTGCAAAGTTGATCACCAATTGGAAAAGTCCATCACCAATTGCCAAGTTGATCATCGATCCCAGAAGTAAATCACTGACCGCAAAGAAGGGGTTAAAATACTTCTCAAATTTGTACTGAAATGACCCCGATTAAAACCGGAAAACCTGTCAAAACCGGAAGTTTTGTAGAATAAAATAACCCGGGCATCGTATTGAGGTCTGCGGACATTATGCGTTGGAATTTGGACATGGGCTCCGTGTATAAAATACTGTTTGATCCCTAGGCTTCTCAATTAAAAGAGTAATCACGTCATCATCCTTAACAGCGCCCTCTTGTGACAAGTTTGAAGCTGAACTGTTTTGCTGAAACCCATTGCAAGTTCAAAATAGTTTTAAACTTTGCACAAATTTAAGTCTAAATGTCTGCATTTAATAAAGTAGCTATGACGTCATTGGTTTTCATAAATGCTGAACATCAAAGCTAATTATTTCAAAAATTCAAATCTTTAGGACCACAGCTGTTATGGTTTGAATCTTTGCCTCATATGTGAATGTTCTTTATATTTGTAAAATGACCCGATTTGACCTCACTTCCAATCCAAACCGGATGTTCAGATAAAATGTTCATAATAAAGCTGCATTCAATGGTTTTTATGTTCATAGTTATATATTTTGTTGATTTCAATGTGAATCTATTTAAATAGGTCAAATAACCTTCATCCAGAACACCTTGTTTTTTTTTTGTAATGTTACAAAAGTCTAAGTCTAGTTTGGTTTCATTTTCATTCCGTTTTTTGTAATTTTATCTTAATTTTTTTTTTTTTTTTTTTTCAATCTTTTTTTATTGGATGGTAATGCCCTATGTATTGCGTTCTGATCCAATTGAAATGTGCCGCGCCTTATTTGGTGTTGTTTTTTCCACATGGGCTTTCTTAGTGACATCCAATTCACTTCCGAAGGATACGTCTACACCCACTGTACATTTTGCTGTGTAATTCATACAGAAGTACGTGACTGGAACTTTTGTTATTGTTAAATTTCAAAGTCGTGTGATTCAATACAATTTTGTCAAGGCGAAACCAGGGTAATGTTGATAGTCATCTCTCCTCCAGTGAGCCAGGTGAGGGGGGAATTAGAATGACAATGCCCTACTCTTGCACATTCTGAGCCCTGGTGAGGTATCTATGAAAGAAAGGTCAATCAAGCATCAGCAACTCGGTGTGCATCACAATGCCCACCAAATCATGGGGCCTGCATAATGGACTTAGCTGTATTCTTTGGGTTTTCTGTGTTAACTTGGGTTTTTGGGTTTTTTTTTAGTAAAATTACATGTAGGTTGAAGTGTGGGCTGCTGCTGCTACTGCTGTTTTGTTTCATTGTCATTAATTACACAAAAAACACCATGTCCAAAACAGTTAGAAAAAACGTTAAGGTAGCACCCCTGGAGGATTTTTAAAAAAAAAGGGCAACTTTATTACTATCAGGTTGATCTCCTGATGCTTTAAATTAAGAAACAGACAAACATAGGCCTAAAGAGCATTATAAAATATATAGAATGTGGGTTTGAGAAAAACATGCCATATAGTTACAGTGGAAAAGAAAATCGCCGTTAGTGTTATAAATAAAGAATGCTAAAAAAACATTTTGAGATTAATAAACAATGCTTTAGCAAGGCAAGGAAGCTAAACAGGTTGCAGGGTCAAGGGATTCACCAGGCCAGGGGCTAATAAGTGTTTTCTAAGTGAATTTGTGAAGGAAGATAAACCATAGATACTAGTATTTTGAGTGCCTGTAGGAAGTTCTTCCCACAGTCTAGGATATCTGTGGAAAAGAGAATGATGGGCAACATTGGACCTAGCCCTTTTATGGCAAAATGTAACAACTTCAGTGTGTCTGCAGTTAATGGGAATGACACCATTACATGTAGTGTCAATGTCAAATTTGTTGAGTTGAAAGTACAGGGCACCAGACGGGGAGCTGCATACTCCAGTATGGGTCTGTTAATGCAGCGATATAGTACAGTTAGAATTTTAGCGTCCCTAGTTTTAACTACTCTACTAATAAAACCGTTTAGCCTGGTTGCTTTTGAAGCAACTTTGTTAACATGTATTTTCCAGCTTAAGTCCATAGTTTTAATAACACCCAAGTATTTGTAGTTATCAACATTTTCCAAAGTGTGACCAGCAATATTATGCAAATTTGTTTAGGCAGGTTTCTTCTTGTTGTTGTTGTAGATTAACACCGTGGAAAACAGGCTGGTGACTGGTATATGTGACCGGCTCTGCAAAAAAGGGTATTAAGTCGGAAAAATTCAAAATTGAGTGATGTATATAGCTGGAAAGGCCGTATTATAAGCTTCAATTTGGTATACGTTGGACTTCTGTAGCATCTCGCATTCCAAAGATATACAGAATTTGCATATCCATGTATATCATTTACATGAAAACGTCGTACAGAGAAACTGCTGCTTAAACTTTTGTGTAATGTTATAAAATAACTATAGAAATGTTCATTCAAAAAGCTATAGCAACCGTCATGTTCCTTTTGGGCGATCGCTTTCAAAATTTCACATGTCATACATGAATATTACCTGAGGTTTATTGTGTAATAACTTTTTATTTTAAAGTCATGGATCATTATGAATTACTAATTTGAAAAATGTCTGAAATCACACCTTTTTGGTAAAAATTGCATTCTTCACGGACGTATTGGTTGATATGAATAAAACACATTTTGTTTCACAACGGTTTTTAAATGCATTTGGACAACAGTAGAACTGTTATTGTAATAAAAAGAGTATACTGAAGCCCAATTTCACTTTTTGGGTTAAAAAAACAGGATTTTAGTAAAAAAGGGCATTCAAACCTCTCTTTTAGAATTTTCTTTTTTATTTCTTAGGTTTTGTTATCTTAGGCACCATTATTTACATCCCCGCAAAAAAAGTGAATCTGAAACTTAATAATTTGGGTTTAAAACTGGCTTTTTGGGTAAAAAAAAAACAAAAAAAAACAATTTTGTTTATGCCACAGAAATTTTTAATTTTTATAAACAATCATAGACTTCCCGTTCAAGTTACGAACTGGTTCAAA
Organism: Marthasterias glacialis; assembly: GCA_911728455.2. NCBI lineage: Eukaryota > Metazoa > Echinodermata > Asteroidea > Forcipulatida > Asteriidae > Marthasterias > Marthasterias glacialis. Next base: position 11,991,619 of record OU452222.1, on the reverse strand, counting down.
GACTCAACAAAAATCTGCAAATTTGTTTAAAAATTTTGGACCAAATTAAAGGTTTTTTGGTAAAAAAAAATTATTTTAACGTTATACCAGTATTTCAAAGGATATTACTGTTCTGGAACAAATTAAAAACATCTGCAGCTGTATTCAAGCAAAAGAAACAGGAACACAGCATTTTTTATTATTTTTTTATTATTAAGTATTCTACTCCATGCTTTCAAGACAAGGCTTTCAAAATCTCTTTTTGGAAGATGTGTTGGCTCTGAAAAGAGCCGGTTTTGGGAATGTTCTTGGGATGTCTGTCTTCATGGTGGTGCTTGCTGGGCTGGGTTGGGCTGGGTTAGTGCTTGCTGCGCTGAGCTTGAGTTCTTGGATGAGGGGGTAGTCGGTTATGGCTTCGGCATTGGTGGCAGGGGGCACACGATGTCCCTGGTGGCGGCGCTGCAGAATTCGCGGATCTTGTCATAGAGGTACCATTGGCGCTTTGCATCCAGCCCAGGAGTCGTCTGTGGCTCAGGAAGGTCAGCTGCTGGGAGTCTGTTGGAGGTCTTGAGGAGCTGGAAGCTTGTCTCGTGGTCATCAAGATGCTTTCTTGCCCTTACAATGCCAGGTTCGTCTGAGGTAAAGCTATGAATGCAAGAACAAAGGGAGAAAAAATTATAACAGCGTAAGCAAAAACTGATCTCTTTTTCACTTTTTGGGGGGACCACCACTGGGAGTCTTAAGCCTGCTTCATGCTTCCTGCGAAAGTGAATTCACTTCGCATCCGCTTTTTGCTTGAAGTATGAACCAGGCTTTAGCTGCCATTTATAAAGTGATAACTCAAATTACCGAAAATGCTGTAAACTCTTGATTCCTTGAAGTGGCTTGAAGAATGGGGTCAAGAACTCCTGCCAATCAAATTGGTGCACAAAGGTGTTGCCAGCTTCATCTCCAACAAGCTGAGGGATGTTCACTCCTGTTTGTGTGCTATTACTGACAACTCTGACAACATCATCCAGACATGAGACAGGAGTTCGGCGGTAGCGCTGCTTGAACAGGCCGAAACACCAATCAGGAGCAAACTTGGTATGTCCCACCACCATAAAGTGCATCTGAATGGACCGATGGAGACCACTCATACAGCGCCAGAGCATGTACCACAAGACGAACCGATTTTTGTTTTGGCCGCTGCAATTGTCACAATGAAGATGGACTGTAGTCTCCCCTAAGCCGTAAGTCTCGAAGAAATGATGGAGGTAGCTAATCACGGCGTTGCTTCCTTTAGAGATGAGCACACTTTCATCAACTAAATAGTTCACCTGTTTAGTGACACCCTCACAATGAACTCCAAAAATTCCCAACTTTCTTGGTGTCAAGAAGTAAACAGGGCCAGGCTGCAAGGGATCTGCTGGGTAGTGGACTTGCTGGGCGTAATCAAATGAATAATGCATCTCTATGTCTCTGCTGCATGAAGTGTTTGGCCTAAGATGGGAGATCCCTTGACGCTCTGCGGTGTCCCTAGCATCTTGAACAAGATCCCTGTAAAATGTTCTCTCACGAGCAACATTCTGAAGATGAAGTTGTTGGAGTCTGCAGCGCTCTTGCTTTTCTGCGTCAGGAAGATTTGCTGACTTGTATAACAAGCTGTTGTTTTTTTGGCACTGCCAGCACACATCAGTCATGGGTTTGCAGCAAACGATGAAAGGGCAGACCTTGTTCCACAGCTTTCGGAATGTGGAGAGAGCTACCACTCTGTCACCTACATGAATGAATAAAAGAAAAGGCAAAAGTGTGACATAATATTTTTGTAAACAACTTCAGGCAATTAGCATGTCAGACTATGGTTTAGGCGTTAGACCAATGGGCTGTCAGACTAGTATTAAGAAAGCCTTACCAAATTGTTGCAAAAACACAACAGAGTTAGGCGTTAAGAATTGACTTAAAATCTTCAAAACTTTTGCTGTTTGGAATTGCTCCTTAACAAACTTGGTTCTACAAAATAACAGACCATGTTCTGTCATGAAATTAAAAATCTATCACAGTCTCAAAAGTAAAAAAAAAATATGTTGCAAGATTTACAAGCCATTGACTTTCCAGAGAAATGTTCCAAATTATAATGCAGGTAAAGTTGAATCTATTTACCTGACTCTTCCATCGCAACCTTGTATTTTCTCCATACATTCGCCTTGGTTTCGCTGGATGGTAGAAGCTTGATGTCATCTCGCTTGAATCCTGGAATGCGGCCGGGAAGGAGAATGGCATGCGTCTCAGCGTAGTTCCCAATGAAGTTACGCACACTGATGTTGTCTTCATACCTCAGATGGTTCTGGAAGGTGCGCCCGCTGTTTTTGTGGACCCTCGGTTTGCAGCCATTTTCTCGGTAGTGCGTCTGAAGAGCTATCAATTTGTTCTTGCTAATACTAAAAAAAGAAACCACACGCAAATAATAAAAGTAGGCAACGGTTAGCTTTTACCCTTAATTATAACATTGCCCCCCCCCATTGAGCAATGATGTAAACCAAAGTTGTGTTTCATCTCAATGACTTATTAGTAAATGTAAAATTTTGTTTTACATGAACATCTTTAAAAAAAAAAAATTAAAAAAAAATATCATGTGGATACTCAAAATATTTTTTGCGGTTTACCATCAGGTCGAAAAAAACAAGACAGTTGTTGTGTTGTAAAATAAAATCTGACAAAATACACTTGTACGAGCATGACGAGGGTTACAAGTACACTTTCAAAACCGTTAAGCAAACCTTCAGAAAGACAAATTAAATTACTAGTAAAAATGCTAACAGTCATTCTTACCTGTGCAGAAACCGGAACGTGGGATTGCAGACTGATTGGCCATGAAACAAAAATGATGCTCTTTGACGTACTCGCTTCTTCTGCTCCTTTCTTTCTGAACACATCGTCTCCTCACTGTTGTTTGTAATGCACCTTATCTGCCCCAACAGTAGCATGTCTAGGTTACCTATGAGATGATTTCAATATTTAAAACATTGTTTCAAATTACATGAACAAATTAAAATTTGTTTATGCGGTGGATATTTTAGTTAGAAACAGGTCTGGTCAAACTTGTACAGTTCATTTTGGCTACTAAAAATACACTTACGTTAGGCCTAGGGCCTAGGCCTAATTATTTTTTTTGTATATATATTTTTTTTAAATAGGCACCCTAGTATAACTTAAAAAACACAAACAAACACCAAAGCCTTAAGTAGGCCTACCTTTTGACAGTTCAGAAATTTCGCACTGGGAATTTACGAAGTCGTCCACGGAGTATCTCCTGGAACATGGTCCTCCGTTGAAAAGATGACACTTGCAGCTGAAGTTCCTCGCCTTCTCCCGCTGAACATCGATCTCATCAGCTCCATTGGTGTTGATAGCGATGCCATCATGAGGGAAGACTTCTACCGTAACCAGTGGGCCTTCTGCTACTTCTTCGTCGCTTTCATGGTAGCTTTCTTGGTCAATTGCTTGGTCATCCTCCGATGATGATGAACATGTCGAATCAGAATCTAAATCCGAATCCGATTCAACATCGTCATCATCATGCATGAAGTTGACGAAGTAATCTTCCACGAAACCGACCATCGCTCGTTCCTCTCTGAAAAGATTCGCATCTCGAAGTTCGTTCAAAGCCTCAGCAAGACACTGATCCTTAGAACTCATTTTCAATCAAACGAATTTACAAAACAATGATAAATCTGTAGGGAAAAAGTAAAATTCTAGCAAATGTTTTCGACTGAAAAAGCAACACAAGTCAATCGGATAAGCAGTTGGGTGTGCAGTCATCTCGACTCAAATCCATCTCGACTCAAAACCATCTTGACGCAAAACCGACTCGACTCAAGTCAAGTCGACTCAAATCCATCTCGACTCAAAACCGACTCGACGCATCAGCAATACCAACTCGACGCAACACCAATACCAACGCACTTTATGATTGATGGCTCTGTTCATTTCAGTTCAAAATAATTTGTCGTCTATGAAGATGTTGTTACAAATTTCAGTATAAATTTAGTAATCGTTATTAACATTATTTCAAATTAACAAATCCGAAATGTCGAGGAAATTTTTGTGAAATATACCGGTTAAATTTACGCTGACCATGGCTGCCAAAAGTACAATTGTAACATTTAAATTTTTGCCTTTAATGTTGCCTGTCATTCCAGATCCCGACCCACTTTTTAGAAAAAAAAATGATATTAAAAGAATTTTACTTTCACCTCAACGTAACTGACGATCGGCTTTCCTATAAACGTCCAAGGTTATACCAGCATTCTTTACCCGGAGGCCTTGAATTGAATTGAACTGAATAAAGGGAATGAATAAAGACAATTGCTCTACGCGACTTACCGACAAGGAGATTATACCCAATGAGGTAGAACGATTAACCCTATCAGGACCGGGGGGGGGGGGCACAATGTGCCCCCCTACCAAACTTTTTCCTGTAACTTTTAAACGCTACATTCGATCGCCACCAAATTTTCCGACTTTACTTGACAATTATCTAGGGTCATTTTGTCAAAATACGATTGTTATTGGAGGTCAGTGGTTGCCATGGCAACCGTTTGTTTGAACCCATATTACTCGTTTTTTGTGATTTTTTGTGATTTTGGGGCATTTTTTAGAAAAATGTTATGTTTTTAAGTATTTTTAGTGGCCAACAGTGATACCGAAATGTCACATGATAGTTTGAGATGCATTGTGGGAATCAAAAATGGCCGCCATTTTGGCGGCCATCTTGGATTTTGTATTTTTAGCTGTTTTTTAGGGGTTCGAACTTTGCAAAATGTTGTATCTATGGAATATTTTCAACATTATAATTTTGAACTTTTGAGGTCTAGAAATACTATAGAGTTGTTAGTTAGGCCTCATAAATGCACACTCGGACCCTAAAAGGACTGTTTACATCGATTTTTAAGTGGAAAAATGTAAAAACGTGATTTTTTCCCAAAAATTACATAATACAGCTTGTTTAGCACCCTCAACGGTAACTCTGGTAAAGAAAAAGGTGTTTATGTTCTTGAGGATGTCAAGAAAGACAAATTTGCAAAGTTTTACAGAATTCTGACAAAAAATATGGAAATTATGGGAAAAATACAATTTGTGACCAAAAATGGGCAAAAAAACTACAAAAATTACTTTTAATGCAATTTTTTTGATTTTTTTTTTTTGCATCATCATGTAGAACTCGGTGAAATACACATTTGTGGCAAGTTGCATAAAAATCGGCCCAAGACTTTGGAAAATACGGAGGGGGGCACAATGAGCCCCTCCCGGTCCCCGTAAGTCCAAAAAAAGCCCGGTCCTGATAGGGTTAACGATGCGGCACGTTTCTAGGATTAGTCTATCACGCCCAGGTACCATGACAATGGGTTGGAAGAGTCACCCAATATTATTGTTTACAATGTAGACTACTTGAATGGGCTTAATTTCAAATTAAAACCTATACTAAAATAAGGTTAATAATTCTCAAGTAGGCATTGGCCTATAATGATGACAAAAAATACAAAAAAATTTAAACGAATTATTTAGCAATTTAATTTGACACTACATTAAACTTTATTTATTATGCTGCATATTTTCTCTTCAAATTTCTTTTGTAACCATTCTTTACCCGGAGGCCTTGAATTGAATTGAACTGAATAAAGGGAATGAATAAAGACAATTGCTCTACGCGACTTACCGACAAGGAGATTATACCCAATGAGGTAGAACGATTAACGATGCGGCACGTTTCGAGGATTAGTCTATCACGCCCAGGTACCATGACAATGGGTTGGAAGAGTCACCCAATATTATTGTTTACAATGTAGACTACTTGAATGGGCTTAATTTCAAATTAAAACCTATACTAAAATAAGGTTAATAATTCTCAAGTAGGCATTGGCCTATAATGATGACAAAAAATACAAAAAAATTTAAACGAATTATTTAGCAATTTAATTTGACACTACATTAAACTTTATTTATTATGCTGCATATTTTCTCTTCAAATTTCTTTTGTAACTTATCAATCTAGTTTACTGGTCAAAAAAAGAACATTTTACCACCTTCAAATCCACAAATCTGCGTTAAAAGTAGGCCTACAGTATATCGTTACTTGCATTTACAAAAATATATGCGTGGGCAGTTTCTTTCAAGTCCTGTTTTCCTATAAAAAATTGGGACATTGCACCGTTCCTTCAAGACTTGACTGTCATGGTATCCCAAGACAACACATCGTCCTTCAAAATCCAAAAAAAAAGAAGAAAAAAAAACTACAATAAGTACCGAGCTGAAAATAACTATTTGGTCTATTCTCTTCGGACTTGTCTTAATCTTTATTTCTTTAATATGCGTCGAGATGGTTTTTGCGTCGAGATGGTTTTGAGTCGAGTTGGTGACGGTTGTGAGTCGAGATGGTTTTGAGTCGAGATGGTTTTGAGTCGAGATGGCGTGCGTCGAGTCGGTTTTGAGTCGAGATGGATCTACACCAGCAGTTGACAGGGGATGCTGGTCATCTCGCCCCCAAACACTCTCGCCCCCAACAATCTCGCCCCCAACAATCTCGCCCCCAAACAATCTCGCCCCCAGCCTTTGACAATCTCGCCCCCTGACAATCTTGCCCCCAAACAAAGTCGCCCCCTGATGATGACTGGAAGTTCTGATGACTTACGGTGTAAACTTAGAAATTAATTGATGGGAGATGTTGTCGCAATGCTGTCAAAAACTTGTATGATATTTTGTCAGAAAAGTATCGGCTTATAATCATCCACTGAACGAAGTTTGAGAAGGGTATTGAAAAATCACAAGAAAAAAGGGTGAAATGCTCTGCAACTAATAACCACCGTCCCATTGATCTCTTCCACGGCGGCGGACTAAAGTTTGCGATCGATCGATTTCGGTAATCAGTGAATCAAATCAAAGTGGCATTTTTCAATGTGCACCCCAGCTTGTCAGGTGACACGTTCAATGACTGACAGTTTGATTTTGTCTCCACGAAATGCCCCTGAGTGCATTAAAAAATTATTTTTATTCAAGAGTGAGAGACAATTTTCAATAAGAAATCACAGAACATCTTAACAACAACATGTACCATTCCTTACTACGAGCCTTCCTCCATGCTACGAGGGAGATCATTCACATATTCTTTGTTTTTTAGTTTACGCATTTTCCTTTATTTTCGAATCGACTTTAAGTGAACACTTTATTAACTTCATCATGGTTAAAAAGTCGACTTTTCCAATTTTTTCTTCAGATTGTCAGGGGGCGACTTTGTTTGGGGGCGAGATTGTCAGGGGGCGAGATTGTCAAAGGCTGGGGCGAGATTGTTTGGGGGCGAGTTTGTTGGGGGCGAGTTTGTTGGGGGCGAGAGTGTTTGGGGGCGAGATGACCGGCCTCCTTGACGGGTATTGCAATGCTGTAACGCGTACCCATTGAATTTATACAGGGACGCCATGATGAACGTCAATGCGCATGCGCGGTCTCGATCCTTGGGTGCTTTGTCCAATCATGGCTCTCTGTTTAGAACATGTGACAGGGTTTGGTGACGTCCTTAGTAACAAGTGGGGGTTTGTTTACAGTTTTCGCTCTGATTCTGAATACTGTTAATACCACATTAACAGAAGCAACCAAAAGCATGACAAGAATCATATCAATATTATGTGGAAACTGGCAGAAATAAGTGCGATTCTGTTAGCAGATTCCATTTGAGGGTTCCCAGTCGCACATGTAGTACCTTCTACAACAGGAATCGCTACAAACTCACGCAAACTGACGATATTGGATTTACTGAACTCCATTTTTTTCAGATTAGCAATAGGCACAACATTTTCTTCAGTGATTGCATCAAAAAGCTGATCGCCACCAAGATGCCGCAGCCATCTCTCAAACAGTGGTATGAAGACCGGAAGAGGTTAAGGGTCGTCTATGATCATTCCCGGGCAAAACCAGTCCAGAGGAAGAACAAAATCAAGAAGAGTAGGCAGGCGGCTTTCAAGTCTGCGTTAACTGACAGGACAAAACCATCGAGACCGCTTCAATACGAGGAGACTAAAACGATAGATTCGTCAATGGAACAAGAACAATGTGCAGCACAAGCAAGAAGGTACCGTAGCTTTGAATTTTCGGATGAAGGCAAAGTTAATACAACTAATGAAATTAAAGTCAACATTACAACGACAACAACAATAACACAGGCTGAAGGTGCGTTACGCAATAGAAAATGAGAAATACTAGAACATTTTTGTGTCAAAAAAGTCTCTATGGTATGGGACACACATCTGTATATTTAAAGAAAGAGTTCAGTTAGCAAGTCTTTGGCTGTTTTTTTAGCTCATGTAATCTTTCATTACGATCAAGGTATTTCTGCCTTGTTTACACAAGGTTGAATTAAGAACATTAAATGCTTCTCTTGACCTCCACAGAGACGAAGCCCCATCCCATGGACATAAGGAAAATCATCCCATGATACAGATCTTTATCAAGACGCCCGTCATCAACCCCAAAAACCTCTGCCTGCGACTCAATCATAACACAACCATCTTCAGCCTGAAAAAAGTAATTCACAGGAAGTTGGGCATCCATCCTGCGTTGCAATATCTACATGCAGGAAAACTTCAGTTCAAGGTAGGCATGGTACACTTTTCTTCGTCCGGCCCCGTGGTGCATATCAATCGGACCTTCATCCACTGTTTCCATTTGTCCAAGTCGAGTGCATCTCTTCTGGACTCATTCCAGGGTCTCCATCCACCCAGCTTTTTTTCTGACTTTCCACAGTTCTTCTTTACGTGCCTGAATTTTCTTTTTCCTTCTGATTACTTTGCGATGATAGCAATGCAATGGTGATCCATAGTATTCTCTCTCTGGAATCTCAGAACAATTACAATTGAATTCCATATCCTACAATAATGACTCTATTGCTTGCTTTTGGTGTGATGTTTTTCGACTGCTCCATGGTGATTGTGTTTGCCCCCAAAAATTGCAATACTCTTTTCAAAGACTGGTATTGGATTGAGTCCTCTAAATCATCAATTAAATTCCTATCAAGCTTAGCGTTTGCCTTTTTAACGTTTATATTGTTGTTGATCTTATTTTTTGTTGATCTTTACTACTGTACCTTTAATTCAATGTAAACCGAGAATGTATATGTTCAAGGTTTCAATGATAGTATAGGTCTATCGTATAATCTTAGGCACCTTCTCGAAACTATTCCAGGATAAGTTGTGGGAAAGTTTATCCACAGAGAGTAAACCATTTAGGATAAGTTGCGGATGGATGTTTTTCACAGGGTATGTTCGCACCAATAGCTAACTTTTAAGGTCTTTGGTTTAGTTAACAAATATGGTCTTGTTGCAAGACGTTCCCCTCAAACTTATGCGCAGTATAATTAGGCTGCTTGGGAGTATCTTGCAGGGGGGAAGATCATCTGTGGTGAAGTCTGTCCGCAAGTTATGCTGGAATAGTTTAGAGAGTGTGCCTTTACGTGAACGTTTCTTCTTCTTTTTCGCCCAGTCGTGTGATGCTTTGAGTCTTCTTGATCTCGGCATTCAACCCGAGACGAATATTACTCTAACACTGGCAACAGGATTGCTGGGAGGGGCTCCAAAACGTGAGTGCAACGTTTGACAAAATCAAAGTCTTATCTTGTCTATTCTAGTTTTTCATGTCTCACACAAAAAGACTCGCTGCTCAGCCAACAGGATCTTTTTGTGAAACCCGTGTTTCAATTAGCCTTTTTGAGATGTGGTGGACACATTAGAAGTGCATTATCTGGTTTGTTTAAATTTTGCTGTATTCACCCAAACCAAACAGTGCACTCATTTAGTGTCCGCCATTTCTCAAAAAGGTTAATACTGATGACAGTAATGAAATAAAAATTAAACAAATCAGATGATGCATGACTTCTTTGGAATAATACATTGGTTGATGGTTCTCTTATTCTTAACTTACTTTATTCAGTCCAACTGAAAATATCAGCAATTTGTTTGTTGTTGAGAAACAAGCAAAATGACGTCATGATTATTGGTCAAGGATTTTTTGCACAGTTACGGACCAGGGTGTTGTGCGATATGGGTGCCCTTGATAAAGTTCTTATGATGTAAAATGTTCACAGTAATCTATTAACAAAGTTCATAGGATGGAAAACGACTGCTCATCATAAACTCTAATTTCTTAATTTTAGCTGAAAGAACAGCGGATGAGACATTCCTACGGAATTTAGCAGGAAAACTCGGCACAGACTGGCAGCAACTCGCAAACAACCTTCATTTCACATCGGCAGAGATTCACGAGTTTGAAAGCCACGCTGAGGACAACCCGGAAGAACAGGCCTTTCAGATGCTAGATTCTTGGTGGAGGAAGCAATCCAATGACGGGGAAGCCAGGGAATGGTTGAGAAGTGCATTAATTCAAACGGGCTGTGGGGAATTAGCTTCAAAGATACCAGGTCAGATTAGATATTTTGTTTTTGAATATTGAAACAAAATGCACTCAGAAGACATCTCTCCTTAGAAAATTGATCATTGCAATGTGTGGCACGCTCTTGATACACAGATTTGTTTCCGTAAACGCATACTTTGTGATGATGTACCACTGTCAAAACAACAAGAGATTTACTTTGGTTAGGTTGGTTTATTACCAATAAGTTTGCAGCACATATACATAAGCATTGGATGGCTCGACATTATAATGTTTTTTTTTTTTTAATTGACACCGAAAGGAATACTTTTTTCTCCCCATTATTATTTAAGCTATACCCTATAGGAGAATTTAAAGATTTCATGTTCGTAAGCAAAAGCTACAGTCATTCTGAAAGAAATGCAGCAGCTTCAATCCTAACTTGAGTATCTTCCGAGTTCCTGAACTCGTTTTGTTTGTTTCTTTTTTTTTTTTTTCTTTTTTTTTTTTTTTTTTTTAAGCTGTTGTTTTTGTTACTTAATGGTTCACATCTACGTATTATGCCCCATTAGCTAGGAGTTCAGTCAAACCTAAGAGAAAATCTCCAGCGGAGAGTTTGGTCATACAAGGAGGAAAATCTTCAGTGCCGAACCCAGATATAGCACAACCTAAACATCCAAGACTTGGTGAGTTTTCTAATGACTTACAAAATACGAATTTGGTTTGACGGTGTGACAGAGCATTTGCATCTGCAGCACATCGACTGTCCAACAGACTTCATAAGTTAGTTAGGACTCTGAGACTGTTGACTATAACAAACTGAAAACCTATCTAATGAAAAGTATGTGCCTTGTACACAAAGTATGTTTAAGAAATTACATGCACGCTTCTTTGCCCTTTAGACTGAGCAATAAATAATTTTGAGGCCCGCCCAGAGTAGCTGTTGCTGGCTTACCATAGTTATTCAAAATTATCTCAAACAAAAAAGTTACGTAGCAATTTGAAAACCTGTTTTGTTTCTGATTCCTCAGTCCTCTTCTCTCTTTTGCTCCGTAATAATTGTTCATGTATCTTGAAGTCAACCAAAGCATGGAGGTTGCAGGCTATAAAATTACCATTAGGTGTGTCATTTCTATGTATCACCACACCCATTTCACTTCCACTTATTTCCAGATCTGTTAATTGAAGACGGTGATGAATGACATGTTAAAGGTGTCTTCATGGAAGATATGAGAGGGCCCAGAAACCTGACGTGGAGGGCCCTCGATTTAATTTGAATATTAAACTAAATAGTAAAAGGAGTTGACTGAGACGTTTATGAACCGAAAATTAACGGGGCATATTTATAAACCTGTGACATAATGTATGAATAGTCAAGCAAATTACTGACAGTATTTCTTGCCCTGCTGTGAAACAGAAGAGAATAAATTTCCCATCTCTGAGTTTTGAAAGTGACAGGTATAAGCACCTACCGAAAGATTTTGGTGCCAGTTTTTAATGTATCCTTTAAAGATTTAGCAAATAAAACTCCTTTTACTGGTTGCCATTCTCCTTTTAGGTTTTGCACACACATCCACAAGAGCCTTTAATATTTTGTTTAACTTAGTTTTTGGTTTCACACACAAAAAGACCCGCAGTTCAGCTGTGGGGGATTTTATTGTGAAACCAAGTAGAACTGAGTGTTTTCTATGATTGAGTCTTATACTGTAAATGTTTTTTTAATGAAGATCTCAAACAGTCCAATCATGCATCCATACTTATTCATACACCACCTCATTTAGATTTGATATCTTTGACATATTGATATTTCTTCAAATTTATCAATTCATTACGTTGCTTTTCGGGTCTCACTCATGTGTAACCTGGCCTTGTCCATACTTTTGTATGTCATTTGTCTTTGTGTGTGCCTTTTTGCCATTTGTCCTTTTCTTCTCGGTCTTGTCTGTCAATATGTTTAGGGCTCAAAAGCGGTCTGCTGCACCCAAACCTAAATGCTGTCCACCGATTTGCCTGTACTTTTCCTAAACGCAATTCCATCAAAACTTGTAATAAATCGTATCACGTTTTGGTAATATTCCATGGTGGCTGATGTTCATGTATTTTAACCTGAACTGTCAGCATTGAATAATGTGAGCTACTAATAGATTATTCACTACATGTCAGTTGATTTCTCCTGGACTCAGGAAGTTGCCAGCACAGAAGGAAATAATATCTTTCTTTTGCATGCTTTATATAGCATCCGTGCATCTCGGAAGATGATGGAGTAGCACCATGGTTGTCACTGTGTTGTAAAACACTTCCTCGAGTGGCTATAGAGTCCCACTCTCGAGTGGCAGTCTCGTCCACAGTGGCTGCAGGTGAAAGAGGAGGGGGCTGGAGCAAGGGCTGTTCTGGCCTTTCTCCTGGCTCTCTTGTTGGCTAGCTTGGCATGCCTGGCTTCCTCTGCTCTTGACATGCCTTCAAACACCAGTGACCTCCAAGCAGCACGGTCTTCTGCCTCTCTCCCAGCTGTTAGTGTCAATGTTGGCCAGCTTCATGTCTCCCTTACAGACATCCTTGAAACGAAGGCGAGGACGTCCGGTTGGTCGTGCTCCTTCAGCGAGCTCACCATACAACAACACCTTTGGGATACGATTCGGTTCCATCCGCCAAACGTGACCAAGCCATCTGAGGCGTCTCTGAGTGAGGAGGGCGAACATACTGGGGATGTCTGCACGTTTCAGGACCTCGCTGTTGGTCACTCTGTCCTGCCAGGGGATGTGCAGTACCCGCCTGAGGCACCGCAAGTGGAAGCTGTTGAGCCGCTTCTCATGTCTGGCGTAGGCTGTCCAAGCTTCACTGCTGTAGAGGAGTGTGCTGAGAATACATGCACGATAGACCTGCAGCTTGGTGTTCTCAGTCAGGAGATTGTTGCCCCATGCTCTCTTTTTCAGCCTGGCCATGGCACCTGCAGCCTTTGTGATCCTGTTGTTGATCTCAGCGTCCAAGGAGAGCGTGCTGGTAACGGTTGACCCAAGGTAGGTGAAAGTATCAACCACCGCAAGGGGATGGCCTTCGATCGAGATGGACGGAGAGGAGTCAGTATCCTGGGCCATGATCTTAGTCTTCTTTATGCTGATGGTAAGACCAAACTCCATGCAGGCATGAGCCAGACGGTCAACCAGGCACTGCAGTTGGGCCTCTGTGTGGGAAGCGGAGGCGAGCGATATTGAACAGCTTGCCATCTGTTCTGGTACGCAGGTAGACACCCTCGGTACTATCCCCAAAAGCATACTGGAGAAGCATGGAGAAGAATATTCCAAAAAGTGTTGGAGCCAGCACACGCCCCTGCTTCACACCGCTACTCACAGGGAAGGGTTCAGATGATGCGCCGTTGGAGGAGACTGTGCTCTGCATGTCCTTGTGGAAGGAGGTGATCACACTCAGCAGTCTAGGGGGACAGCCTATCTTCTGTAGCAGTCTGAAAAGGCCACTTCTGCATGCTTTAAATTGCAAGAATAACATTTCTAATGACAACAATGAAAGAGAAATTAATCAAAAGGAGATGTGATACATGGATTTGGATGAAAACATTAATTGATAACACTCTTATTCTTAACAAACACTATTATTAAAGAAATAAAAGAGTGGTGACCGAGGTCTTCAACGGCTGTTTAAAAGCAGCAGGGTCATGGCCACGTCTTTATCACACGGCCACACCCTGCACGGTAAATTTTTCTTTATAAATACACTTTTTTGTTAAACATTGTAAAAAGCGTAATAATGTAGGAAATTCCTTGAAACTTTATTTTATTTTATTTTTTCAATTCCTGTCTTGTTCTCGGCCTCCATTTTGCGAAGCGTCAATGGTTGCGCGTACGCACACTCGTACTAGAATACTTTACGCGGAGTACCGGTCATATATATTGATGGCGCTACACGTAAATTAGCGCCTTTGTAATTATAATTGCTGACTGGTTATAAACACTCTTGACCATGTCTCTATCTGCCCTTTAAACGCCCCCATGTGACATGTTCTCGACCAATCAGAATGGACAAACTGTCTAGGGTATTTATGAATAGTCAATCAAACAGTGAACATATCAGCAAGTGGTTTAGCTGTCAAGAAACAAGCAAAATGACGTCATAATTTGGGTCAGGGATTTCATACGCACGCTTGTTACGGACCAGTATGTAATAAAGTACTTATGATTTTAAATGTCAACGATATTCCATAAACAAAAGTTATTACCACGGAAAACAACTGTTCATAAACTAATATTTCATACTTTTAGCTGGAAGAACAGCGGATGAGACATTCCTTTGGAATTTAGCAGGAAAACTCGGCACAGACTGGCAGCAACTCGCAAAAAACCTTCGTTTCACATCGGCAGAGATTCACGAGTTTGAAAGACACGCTGAGGACAACCCGGGAGAACAGGCCTTTCAGATGCTAGATTCTTGGTGGAGGAAACAATCCAATGACGGGGAAGCCAGGGAATGGTTGAGAAGTGCATTAATTCAAACAGGCCATAGGGATTTAGCTTCAAAGATACCAACAGGTAAGAAATGTAACGAAAGTATCTGCTCCTTTAAAATGAAGTTTGTATAGAAATCTAATAATTTTGCATTGTAGGTTACGTTGAGCTCCTGAAGCTATTTTGAGTTAAACCATTGTTTAGTAGTACCTATGGGCATCCATTCAGTATAATTGCCAGCTATATTTTAAGAAAAAGATGTTTCTTGAAACCTAGATGGTTATAAAAAAAACTTAACTGCTACAGTCTTTAGTATTTTTGCCCTTAAGGGACATCATGCATCGTAAACATCTTTTCAAATACTGGAGCAAATATTTGCAACGTTGCAATTATTATTACATATATCTTTGCAAATGTCTGTGCGATATCGCAAATAATATTATTGCAAGGTCACAAACATTGCAAATATGAATTGATGGCTACGTCTGGATCGCCGCAGCATCATGCGCTGAAGTATCGGACATCCTTAGCAACACCCTTAGGGCTATCATTGCAAAAACAGTAATTTGCGATGTCGCAAATTTGATTGCATATTGCAAAGAGTGATAACATTTGCGACATCTCAAATATTCGCAAAGATATTTGCAAAGAAATTTACAATAATTTTTCAGACATAAACGTAAATATTTGCAAAGATATTTGGAATGTGTGATCCCTTCAGGGCCACCATACTTTGGACATTGCAATATTAAAGGAACACATCCTTTAGGCAAAATAAAGGTATGCATTTATCCAATTGATAGACCGGATGCGCTTATAATTTTTGTAGTCAAAGGAGACAAAGCGGATTCTACCATATAGGATTCAGATAATTCATTAAATTCAAAAGTATCAGAGAAAATATATCAGGGATTGTACCATTTCTTACTTAAAAGGTAACATTATTGTCTTATTGATGTTGGCCGGACTGATTTGGCATAAACTTAACAATAACAGGTACCGGTAAACCTTCCGGATTTTATTCTCCTTTTAGGCTATGTACACATATCCCCAGGATATAACAGGTAAACCCTCCAATTTAGGCATTGCTAATTAGTTAAGCAATACTTAATATTAGGGATAAATTGCCGACCAGCCACATTGATTTT
Source organism: Marthasterias glacialis (assembly GCA_911728455.2). Taxonomy (NCBI): domain Eukaryota; kingdom Metazoa; phylum Echinodermata; class Asteroidea; order Forcipulatida; family Asteriidae; genus Marthasterias; species Marthasterias glacialis. The sequence goes on along the minus strand of OU452222.1, from coordinate 11,975,643 downwards.
GTAAACTAGATTTGGCATTTATAATACTACTTCTGGATTCCATTCTCATTTTAGGTTATGTACACACATCGCCAAGAGCAGGTAACATGGATGAAGTTCACAGTAAGCAGCCAAAGGAACATCAACCATCATCCAATACATCAGATAATGTTGAGAAGATGCTACGACGCCTGGCTAAGAATATTGGGAAAGATTGGAAGAAACTCGCCACTTCTTTAGATTTTATTGCTGCACAGATTGATATATTGGAATACAATAACAAAGATAACCTCGAAGAGCAAGCCTTTCAGATGTTCCTCACTTGGGCAAGAAAGCCAATGAACCTAAAGGAAGTCAAAGACGGGTTGACAAAGGCGTTTGTGAAAATAGAGCGTAATGATATGGTCCGAATATTAACAGGTAAGTTGGCCAAAAACCGCTCATTATTGTTGTTCTTGTCGTTGGTTTCTCCAAACAATGTGTTCTTTTTGCACAAGGATAATAAATCACTGTTTTCGGGAAGAATACATTCTTCCCGATATTCTTGTTTTCCATAAATGTACCATAAACCAAGTGAAAATAGTAAAAACATTTGTTTGTTTGTTTGGTTTTTTTTCCCCTCCCCCCAAAATAACTGTTTTGTCCATTGTTTTGTAAACATTCATATAACATGCATGTTTCGATTGAGTTGACGATTTATAATTTTTGCTTGTGTTTGGTAAGAAATTATCTTAAATAAAGCGTTTTCAAAATAATAATTTCTCTAATGACACAATTTCTTCCTCTATAAAAGCTGTAGACATAAATTTGAAAGCTTTATTATAATATTTAGACAATTCCTGGTAATTAACCTTACATCTGGGACAGCCCTGGGTTCAAGACAGTGGACTTTGCAAAGTATCAACAATTTTCAACATATTTTTTTCAGGCGTAACATCCAGTACCATTAAATACTTAATAAATTAAAGGACTTATATGTTGAGAAGAACTTCATTTTCAAGAGCAGCACATGAAACAAGAATTGGCTTCTTGTTATGGACCCAGGTTTTTTGTTTCTCTCTGATGGTCTTTTGGTCAATTTGATGTCAGCAACTTATTTGGTGTACGTGTTGCCAAAACAAGCCCCTGTTTACAAAGCATGTGTTCAATGATGGTAGTGCAAGAATTACTCATTATTTTTGTATAAAATATTTTGTTGCAGATGTGCACTCACCGTTCAACATTGAAGCGTGTGGTGAAACTTTGGTGAGTCATTACAAAGAGACAATGAAAGTGGACACACATCCGATGTATAAGGATATGGCTGTTGATATGAATGAACTCTTCGTCAGTTTAGAACTTTTGCAAGAAACAAACAAACCTAATCAGTCGATCAATTTGCAGTCGGATGCCATTAATGAAAAACATAGCGATCAAATGGCAAAGGATAAAAAGTTTTCACACATCACAACGTATTCTGATCGTAAAGGCGAATACAAGGTCGGTAAAACCAAATCAGAGTATGAGAAAATTCGCCTCAATTCATATGAAGACATGTTAAGTCTTGATAAGAAACGACTCTTAATCACTGCGGAAAGTGGGTATGGTAAATCAACCCTTCTTAAAAAGATGGCTTATGACTGGGCTGTTTCTCACAAAAAACAAAACTCACCTTTTTCAAAGTATAAGCTTGTCTTTTTGTTGGAAATTAACAAAATGGAGGTCAATTTTAACATTATGGATGAAATATTTTCTCAAATATTGCCTCGAAATGAATTTGAGAAAGAGGATCTTAAAAATTACATAACACAGCACCCTGATGAAGTTCTCATTCTTCTTGATGGAGCAGATGAAGTCTCCTTTCAGACCTTACAAAATGCAAAAGAAGAATTCAGTGTCTTTAAAGTCCTCTCATTCAAGTCTCTTAAACGCTGTAAGGCTATTGTAACAAGCCGTCAGTCTATGGCACTTAAGTTACTAGAGTGCAATACAGATTTTACAAGAACAAACATAGTTGGATTCGATGACACTAATAAACAAGAATACATCCGTAAATACTTCAACAAATCTGATTCCGAACACCATGCTCATATTCTTTCCGAAATAAGCAAGTCTGAAACACTTTGTAGTTTAAGCGAGATTCCTCTATTTCTTTGGCTGATGTGTTCATCATTAACTCAATCCAAAAGTCTACCTGAGAGACTAGCGGAACTGTTTGAACATGCAATGGGCATATTCTACCAGCAAAAGATTAGCAAAGATTGTACATCCAAACCCTCTAAGAAAATAGCAAGAGATGGGTTTCATGAGCTAATGGCCAGACTTGGGCAGGTTGCACTTGAAGGTTTGGTGTTAAAAAGCGATGAAAAAAATGTCCTTGAGGTTTCAGATTTCGATTCAGAAGATTTCAAATTGGGATGTGAGGTCGGCTTGCTGACTCCATTCAAGTTCATGCACGGTATCGACAGGGTTGAACAAGTCAAATTCTACCACTTAACAATAATGCAGTATTGTTGTTCCGTTTACCTGTCTGATTTAGCAAAGTCTAGTCCAGACAAATTTAATGAGCATTTGTCAAGATTTTTCGAAGGCGACATTGAAAGAAATGGATACTTAATCCGTTTCTGTAGCGGGATAAACCAAAAAGCTGCAGAATGTATTGTTGAACTGACCAAAAACCACCTCTTAGTTTACAACAAAAACACTTCTGTTAAATGTGAGAGGTATGTTTCTTTACATAGGATAATGATGTTAGCATTATTTGAAGCCAAGCTTAAGTCGACTGTAAAAACCCTTGAGCTAGATGAGTGGGTAAGATTTCCATATGAGCTGAAAGGAGAGGACCTCGTGGCTGCACATTATTTCATTCAAGACTTTCTACCACAACGATCCAGGCTTCAGGTTGTTTCAAATGATATAAAAATAACTTGTAAAGGAAAAACCGACTTAAAGCACTTAGAACAAATAATGGCTAAGACAGTGTGTAGATTATCATTACATGTAGTTGGAGTCAACATGAACGACCAGATGCAAAAACTTAAAAATACTTCTAAATGTTTAAAATCATTAACCTTACAAGATTGTCAGTTAAGCTGTGCCTCTGTCCCACAACTTTTCAAATTGATGAAAACAACCCCCAAATTAGAGGTAGTTGATTTGAGTGAAAACAATTTACACGGTTTGAAGTCTTACTGTATGCCTCCCGTTCCTTCCTTGAGAGACGTGATACTGAAGGGGTGTAAACTACAGAGTAACGATATTGGGCCAGTTTTCTCCAACATTGCTGCTGCAGGCAGTATAAAGAGGGTTTGGCTTAATAAGAATAATCTCCATGGTATTCAAGGAGACCAGATAACTCCTGTTTCTTCATTGGAAGAATTGTCTCTATCGGAGTGTAGTCTGCAGAGTGATGATATTAAGCCAGTTTTCTCTATCATGGCTGCTGCAGGCAGTATAAAGAGGGTTTGGCTTGATAAGAATAATCTCCATGGTATTCAAGGAGACCAGATAACTCCTGTTTCTTCATTGGAGGGATTGTCTCTATCGGAGTGTAGTCTGCAGAGTGATGATATTGAGCCAGTTTTCTCCATCATGGCTGCTGCAGGCAGTATAAAGAGGGTTCGGCTTGATAAGAATAATCTCCATGGTATTCAAGGAGACCAGATAACTCCTGTTTCTTCATTGGAGGGATTGTCTCTATCGGAGTGTAGTCTGCAGAGTGATGATATTGAGCCAGTTTTCTCCATCATGGCTGCTGCAGGCAGTATAAAGAGGGTTCGGCTTGATAAGAATAATCTCCATGGTATTCAAGGAGACCAGATAACTCCTGTTTCTTCATTGGAGGGATTGTATCTATCGGAGTGTAGTCTGCAGAGTGATGATATTAAGCCAGTTTTCTCCATCATTGCTGCTGCAGGCAGTATAAAGAGGGTTTGGCTTGATAAGAATAATCTCCATGGTATTCAAGGAGACCAGATAACTCCTGTTTCTTCATTGGATGAATTGTCTCTATCGGAGTGTAGTCTGCAGAGTGATGATATTAAGCCAGTTTTCTCCATCATTGCTGCTGCAGGCAGTATAAAGTGGGTTTGGCATGATAGGAATAATCTCCATGGTATTCAACATGTTCAAGGACACCAGATAACTCCTGTTTCTTCATTGGAGGAATTGTATCTATCGGAGTGTAGTCTGCAGAGTGATGATATTAAGCCAGTTTTCTCTATCATTGCTGCTGCAGGCAGTATAAAGTGGGTTCGGCTTGATAAGAATAATCTCCATGGTATTCAAGGAGACCAGATAACTCCTGTTTCTTCATTGGATGAATTGTCTCTATCGGAGTGTAGTCTGCAGAGTGATGATATTAAGCCAGTTTTCTCTATCATTGCTGCTGCAGGCAGTATAAAGAGGGTTCGGCTTGATAAGAATAATCTCCATGGTATTCAAGGAGACCAGATAACTCCTGTTTCTTCATTGGAGGAATTGTATCTATCAGAGTGTAGTCTGCTGAGTGATGATATTGGGCCAGTTTTCTCTATCATTGCTGCTGCAGGCAGTATAAAGTGGGTTCGGCTTGATAAGAATAATTTCCGTGGTATTCAACATGTTCAAGGAGACCAGATAACTCCTGTTTCTTCATTGGAGGGATTGTATCTATCGGAGTGTAGTCTGCAGAGTGATGATATTAAGCCAGTTTTCTCCATCATTGCTGCTGCAGGCAGTATAAAGAGGGTTCGGCTTGATAAGAATAATCTCCATGGTATTCAAGGAGACCAGATAACTCCTGTTTCTTCATTGGAGGAATTGTATCTATCGGAGTGTAGTCTGCAGAGTGATGATATTAAGCCAGTTTTCTCTATCATTGCTGCTGCAGGCAGTATAAAGTGGGTTCGGCTTGATAAGAATAATCTCCATGGTATTCAAGGAGACCAGATAACTCCTGTTTCTTCATTGGATGAATTGTCTCTATCGGAGTGTAGTCTGCAGAGTGATGATATTAAGCCAGTTTTCTCTATCATTGCTGCTGCAGGCAGTATAAAGAAGGTTTGGCTTGATAAGAATAATCTCCATGGTATTCAACATGTTCAAGGAGACCAGATAACTCCTGTTTCTTCATTGGAGGGATTGTATCTATCGGAGTGTAGTCTGCAGAGTGATGATATTAAGCCAGTTTTCTCTATCATTGCTGCTGCAGGCAGTATAAAGAGGGTTCGGCTTGATAAGAATAATCTCCATGGTATTCAAGGAGACCAGATAACTCCTGTTTCTTCATTGGAGGAATTGTATCTATCAGAGTGTAGTCTGCTGAGTGATGATATTGGGCCAGTTTTCTCTATCATTGCTGCTGCAGGCAGTATAAAGTGGGTTCGGCTTGATAAGAATAATTTCCATGGTATTCAACATGTTCAAGGAGACCAGATAACTCCTGTTTCTTCATTGGAGGGATTGTATCTATCGGAGTGTAGTCTGCAGAGTGATGATATTAAGCCAGTTTTCTCCATCATTGCTGCTGCAGGCAGTATAAAGAGGGTTCGGCTTGATAAGAATAATCTCCATGGTATTCAAGGAGACCAGATAACTCCTGTTTCTTCATTGGAGGAATTGTATCTATCAGAGTGTAGTCTGCTGAGTGATGATATTGGGCCAGTTTTCTCTATCATTGCTGCTGCAGGCAGTATAAAGTGGGTTCGGCTTGATAAGAATAATTTCCATGGTATTCAACATGTTCAAGGAGACCAGATAACTCCTGTTTCTTCATTGGAGGGATTGTATCTATCGGAGTGTAGTCTGCAGAGTGATGATATTAAGCCAGTTTTCTCCATCATTGCTGCTGCAGGCAGTATAAAGAGGGTTCGGCTTGATAAGAATAATCTCCATGGTATTCAAGGAGACCAGGTAACTCCTGTTTCTTCATTGTATCATTTGTCTCTAATGCATTGTGGTTTGCAGGATGATGAGAAAAGGGCACTGTCATCGTCACTGAGTACGGGCATGTTTTGTGGATGTCTGTTCAGGCTGTGAATTTAAATAATCCCGATTCTAAAGTGTCGACTAAAGACCAGAATCTAGTTTTTTTCTTCCTCGTGGCAAATGTTTTGGTCATTTTTTGTAGCTCAGTCTTCAGCTTCTTTTTACCGAATAATTCTTTTTAAAAGTACAACTATCAATGTAAAATATTATAGATTAAATTTAATGGTACTCTCACACTTTTGATTGTCTCACGGTAAAAGCATCCCCCCTTTCCCTGTTAGGGGCGGGGTATTGATTGTGTAAGCAGTGGGGTGCAACTTTTACAAATAAAACTAACCAGGTACAAAACAGTGCACAAAAAATTAACGATGGACCACAAAAGTTGTATCAACTTTAGTTTCTCTTTTCTAAAAAGGCGACACAAGTATAGAGGGGAAAATCTTATTTCCTAAAAGTATATAGTAACAATAAATAAATAAAGCTAAAATCTCACTATGGTCAACAGTTGAACATTGCTACACGAATACAGTCAATAGATCTTTCTTTTGCAACGTCCCGGCCCGAGTTTTTGCCAACCAAGATGGAGAAACTACAGGGAGCCGACAATGCAAGGCAGAAACAGATAATCACAGTTTGCAAAAATGTTACACAAAAACTGTTTAGAATTTGTTGGAAACAAACCAACCTGTAATGGGACGTATTTTCTTTAAGTAGAAAGTTTTACGAAACTCTTGAATTTTGGTCTCAACGTCTGTCAAGACTTGAACGTTTTGCTACTTTTGGCCGTCCATGCCAACCAGTGCGGTTTGTTTATCAACAGAAGAAAAGTCTTATAGGAAATAACTGTTACTTGAGGGTTACAACCATTTTGGGAGGAGTGTTGGCTGTAAAAGTAGGTTTCGAACGTCTTCAGGAGAATGTGGGCTGGCGCTGTTGCTGTGGCTCAAGTACGGCTGGAGGGGTACACAAAGTTTGGGCGGGAAGTAGAGTGATCATACAGCGTAGTGTTGAGATTCGGCTAGAAGGATGGGCTCCTTTATTTATTATCGTTTGATTTTTGGGCTGGACAAAGAACGCTTGGGTGGAGCGGTGTTTAAACCTGCGATATCCGACTATACATAGCCGGAGTCGCAGGTTCAAATCCCGCTCCAGTCAATTTTTCTTTGTTCACCCAAAACTTTATTTAAAAAAGTACCCAGACAGTTTCCCCTTGTGGTTTATTGCTTTTTATTTATTTTACAATTTTACATGAAAATACAAGAATATAATTATACAAAAGGATAAAAAAGAATCTCTAGAATGAAAATGTAAAAGGCAGTATAAATAAATTTAAAAAAAGGTGGGAAACATCCAGATTAAAAAGGGGCAAGGGGTAAGATGCTTGAGTAGTGATGACCGATGAGATGAATGTGTTTGATCAAGAAGCCGATGTCTTGAGTCACTTCGCTGTGAGCCCTGTTTATTTGGATGGCTTCCCTGTCTCAGCGTTGGTGCCATAAGGAGAACACGGGTGACGAGCTTGGCGTTGTTCCAGTCGATGCGATGAACTTGTTCACGTGAATGCTTGTTGATGGCCAGGTTTTTTTTCCAAGTTAGTGTCCTTGTGTGCCACTGTGTGCTCTTTGATTCTTGTTGAGATGATGTTTCCGGTCTCTCCGATATAGTCGTTACAGCATTCTTAGGGAATACAGTTCGCACCGGCCCTGTAATGGGTGTCTTGCTTGTATTATTTCCTATTATCCATCCCACGCAAAACTTCAAACACCAAAAATGTCACTTTCCTGGCTACCTTTGCTCAGAACTGTTGGGCCGAATCGAGCGACTTCGGCTACGGCTATCGCCGTTGGCGGTATAGCAGCAACGTAGGAGATTAGGCCCGTTCAGTAATCCGACCATACCCATGAGCCACAGTCGTCAATTCGGACATGATCGTTTTTACTGTCTGTATATATAGAAACGGTTAAATTGAAAATTTCTTTTAAATTACACTCGCCTGGCTAGATTTTGAAAGCAAGGGGGAGGGCGGGTGCAACATGCTCATTATTGTGCACGGGCTTTTTGTGCCTGTGGCCGGCCCTAAACTGTTGAACTCCATGCTTTAGGACAACAAGAACACACAAGCTATGTTTTTTTTTAAATCACTCGTAAACGCGTTTCCTTTTCAATGTGCGTATATCCTACCGTGCTATGAATTTTGATTGCTGAATCACGTGGTTAAGATTACTAATCTCAGTCATTGTTTTGTTTTTGTATGGCCTTTTTTAGCTTCCGTTTGGATTCACTTTTATAGTTATCGGGATTTTCCCTTTTTGTACCTCGTTTTTTTATATAAAAAATAAGAAATACAAGTTTTTGCCCCGGCAGAAGGTCACAAGCAATGGCTCTTTCGAAAAAAAGTAGGGCATAACTGTCGTATATTTGTGGCTAGAATTACACCCAAGACATTATTTTCCAATCCTATGCGGAACTTTAACTTTCCTGAATGACTTACAAATAACAGAAAAACGACCAAACTTTCACACTCTGTTTTCTTGAAACACAATTTTGGACAGTAATTGCTTACGACGGTCTTGCCGGTCACATTTTCGCCAAGTCCTTCATCCAGGCACACGAAGACCCGTTACTTATTACCAAGCTTAGTGAAGCTGAATTGTTTTCATGTACAGCATGCCGGGGTGATGTTGTAAATGCTCTTTCTAAATAACTGCATACTGTTGTTGTTATTATATACTATTAATAATGCTACTATTATGTTGCTGCTAAATTTGTTCAGTAGTGTCTACTTTGAAGACTTGATTTAAACCTTTCTCTCAAGAGGAGGTACACTGTAGTTGTTTTCGATGAACATACCCAGACGGGTCAATTTATTTAAATTGCTCCCAAAAGTTTTCAACGGTTTGGTTATTTGACATCAAGAACAACATACTAAAAATCTCAAAAAATCGAAATTCCGGAAGGGTTTGTCATTTTCAAAATGGCGTCCAAGATGGCCGCCAATACCCTAAAATGACCATAAATCATCATCCATCACTAAGTGCTGTAACCAGCTAACTAACCAGCCCTTGTGCTAAATGGGCGTACAGTCTAATTTGTACAGGGTTGTTGTTTTTTGGATAAATATCCAGTATTATTATAAGTAGTACGGCAGTGGATATTCCTCGAAGCTTGTTTTCCCCACAGACACCCAGGCAGGCTGTATTTGTTGGTTAACCCAATGAAACAAATTGTTTTCGCGTTGTGGGAGCAAAACTGGAGAAGGCGTCTAATTTACTTTCTTTTTTATGTCAATTTTATAACACCCCTGAACTTGCTATATGATAGCGTGGGTGAAATGTATATACAGTGTTGAACTATTATGCTTGTAAATATTGTGCAAAAATGTATGTTTCATATTAATTGTAAGGCAGTTTTACTGTTCCTACAAGTTCTTGCCAACAGGAAGAAAAAAAACCTGAATAGTTAAATTTATGGACAAATATGTATTATCAAGTTGTGCCTACTTCTGTGTAATAACTATCGCTAATTGTAACTTGTCAAGTTTATGTGTGGGTGTCTGGTGATTGCAACTCTGTTTCCTTTGTTTCAACAAAATATTGTTAAAATAAACAAATTCATCTTGACCGAATTGACAATTCAAGATGATAATACGGTAAAACAGCTCATTTTATTCAAGTCACCGAAAATGTGAAATTTGAGAAATTTAATGAAAAGATCTTCCACTGACTAGTGGGAGTTACAATTTAATAGAAAGAACAGAAAAAAAAGAAACGACAGTTTTTCTACGGCCCTGACATTATCTCCCGTCACCGTTATATAGTATTAATATTGTTTATTGTTTTGAGTCTCGGGGATAATACTATTGTTTGTTGAAATGATGGTGTGTTGTTCTCGTCGGGACAGTTCCATCCTCCGAAATTCCCGGAATTTAAAATAAAACTGTTATGAATAACTAAACTTTCATATTGCATTTAGAGGCGGGAATCCGTCATGACTTTGTATATAATATCATTTTGACCTTTGACAGGTGATTGACGAATTCTTGCAATTAATAGCACCCGCTGCCAACATAAAGGTCACATGCTGTCAATAGTGGGCGCCACCATTATATACTTTTTATCATGGTGTCGCCATCTTATTTTTCCTACCACTCAAATCAATGTAAACCAAACGAGCCTGAAGGGCATAATAGTAAGGTACCTTTCCATTGGAATGAAAATCAGTAAGCACTAAAGTTATTTCACATGGGGAGCTAGCCTAAATATGGCAACAGCATGATAAAGGTCCGTTAAGTGTTTTTATTTTATATGAAACAGTTTGTTACAAAATCCTTTGGGATTTACAATATGAAAGTGTACCATATGAAAGATAATCGACAACAGAAAGGTGCCAAATGTTTGTCAGCATTATGTACCAGGAATTTAACACACTGTTTAGTGTCTATTAAATGTTAAAAAATTTTTTTTTTTTTTTTTTTTTTTAAATTAAAAAAGATTTACACGGATGATGGGTGATGAAGAAGGGGGCATTGTTTATCGCAGCACTAATCTGGTGAATATTGTTGTGAGGCAAAAGAGGTTACCAGCCCAAATCCATGCCATTTGTGTTTATGACTGGTATCCCGTTAATTGATAGTTTACAGTTACGTCTTTACTTAAGGTCAGTGTGATTATACATGTCCCACAAGTTGAATTATGACGTAATTTTAATTTGGACTTGCTATTGTGAAAACAAATCGTGTAAATGGAATCAAATTTGAACACCAGATGGTGATCAACTATAACTTTGTAAGTTTTCTTTTAAAGCTGACTATGATGAAATAAATAACTCACGACACAGTGGAAAATGTATCCTTATAACAAAATGGCATCAATTCTTTTAGCGCACCGTGTATCGAGAAATCGCTGAGTCATAAGGCCATGTCACACGGCAATTTTTAGAGGCAACTTGGAGGCAACCAAGTGTTCCCCATGCAAAAGGAGCACTTCGGTAGTGCAACAGACATTATTCTAGCTGTAGCTGTAACTTACTAAGCATTGTATCCCCTTGAAAATAACAAGAAAACTGAACTGTGAATGAGTTTTCTTATTGGAGATTGCCTGGAACTGGTTGCCTGTAAATTGAATCGTGTGACATGGCCTTTCACAGCTATGACATGAACAAACCAAGGAAACATCTGGAACAAAGAAAGTGCCAGTTGATAAAATGCCTTCTCAAACGTCTCTATGGACATAAAAGCTTCGGCCTATGGAAGGGGGTGCCAAATGTCATGTAAAGTTTCTTTTAGCTGAGTGATACAGCTTAATAGTAATATGCTAAGCGAAACTTAGCCAGAAACATGACTTTAACGTAATGTCTGCTAAATTTATGTCTTCGTTTGCATCAGTTGTGTGTTCAGATTGTACTGATGCCATATTTTGGGTCATATTCGCCGGCATGAAATATTAATACCAAATTAATTTACCTTTTGCTGACTTCGTACGAGCACGCAATAAATTCAAGTTAAAACATAGGTCTCTATTCTCACTTGGTCTAAATACTCACTTGGTCTAAATGCTCCCACTTGGTCCAAACTCTATGCACTCACTAGGTCTCTATTCTCTCAAGTGTACGCTCACTTTGTCTAAATATTCTCACTTTGTCAAAATACTTTCACTTGGTCTAAAAATAATAACTTCACTTGGTTTAAACACTCTGCTTGGTCTAAATACTCTCACTTCTCTAAACATTCTCACTTGGTCTAAACACTTTCACTTGGTCTAATAGTCCCACTTGTTGTAAATACTATCACTTAGTCTTAAAACTCCCACTTGGTCAACAAGTTCGCACTTCGTCTAAATAATCTCATTTGGTCTCAATACTCTCACTTGGTCCAAAAACTCTAAATATGTGTCAAAATATACTCATTAGATTATATTATTTCAAAACAGTATCTTTATTTCAAACCAACTATAGTTTACAATAATATGCCCTTGCTGTATTGACCAATCACAGACGTGATCGTGTAACAAACATGTTCGTGCATTTGGTGAGCGTGCACAGTGGACAGGGCTTAATGGATTGGTCTATTGATATGCTCATTTGAAGAGTATCCAAATATGGAAAAAAGTTTATAAAAGCAGATTGGGTGACAAATACCATTCCTACATCAGTGCAAAAACATCATAACTCCTAAAATAGCATTTACATTAGACATGAGTTTTAAAGCGTCAAAACGTTGTAACTCACTTAAAGTTACCCAGATGTTTTGCTTTATTTATTTTTTTACGGAAGTCACCAGACACACAAGGTCTGTAAGCCACTCCAGGTGTGGGCTACAAATCAACTGTTTTCCCAGGGGCCACTGTCACCTATTCCTGACACTGAAACAGAGTTACCCCCTTTACAGTCCGTAAGGATGTAGGCTTGGGTATCATCCATCAGAAGCCTGGCTGGTAGAGCAAAAGGCTCTACCTCCCCAACTTTTACAAAGCAATCATGGTTAAGTGCCTTGCTCAAGGACACAAGTGTCATGACCGGGACTCGAACCCACACTCCGATGACTCGGCCACCAGAGCTTGAGTCCGATGTACTAACCACTCGGCCACGATACGCCACAAAACCAATAGGCGCCGAGATGGGATGTTTTTGCAGGGAGCATTTTTGTGCGAGATACGACATTGTCGCACAATCGATACAAGACCTTTCTTGCACTGACGTGACGATATGAGGGTTAATCACAGTGTAATGTACCTACCATTTCAACTGTGAAGATTGGCTCTTTCTTCTCGGGTTGTATCGTTATCGAGACCACTCTACCCTCTTTGTAAATATTACCCACGCTACTTAAAACAGTCATTCCAACGTCGAACTCGCCGTAAGAGTTCAGTTCATCCGGCCGACTGGAAGATTTCAGTTTGTGTGTTTTTTCTTCTCCACATGGCACAGGGTCAGGTATGTCACAAGGGATGAGCTTTTGTACACTTACAAAGAGAGCAGAGTCAGGGGGGGTCTGGAAAAATTGCTTCTTTTGAAATTCACCATCCGATGTCCCTTTACCTCGGTGTTCCTTAGCCTGAAAGAAGGGAAGAACTTTTTATTAACAAACAAAATAAAAAATTTAAAAAAACACAGATTTGAAGACTTAAAGGTCACAGTAAAATGTTTTTTTCAAATAAAATGTTGTTTATTAAACACATTAACACACCTTTTTAATGATTTAATGCGAGTAACTATTTTAAAAACAATTTTTGATGTTTTGGGGGAAAAGAAGCACTTCTGCCCCTTGGTGCCATCTGTTTTTACCAGTAGCTGCCGGGAATCTTTTTCCCCGTCCAGCCTGACGTGATTATTTTCTTGGAACTGCGTAAATCATTTTTCTTTGAGAGTACTGCTGGCACAGAGAAACTCTGACTTGCCAAAACCAAGAGAACAAATAAAGAACTGTTTTGGGTTTGTGTTTTACTGTTGAGATAATGTCAAATACATGCACCATGAATTGCAAAACCTCAGCCGTGAGCTACGACTGAGGTTTGGTCCTCAATCCGGAACCAAGGCTGGATCCCCGGTTCATTCTGACTTACCTCCATTGAGCCGAAATACAATGAATAAACAATTTAGTGGAAGCCTCTCGATGTCTTCTTGGAACGAAAGGACAAAAGTCTGGAATCGGGGATTACACAATAACCCCTGCATAATGGCGAAAATCGGCGAAACATTTAAGACCATGTTTCCTCATTGTATGGATGAAACAAAACATTACATGGCCTCAGTAGTAGAATGTCCGGGGGACCTTTGTTCCGGTATTCTGATTTTACACAATGGCGTGTTTCAATGTCGCTTGTTTGCTGGTTTGGACAATATTTTCGTGTATACATACAAGTCATCCAACATCTACTGGTTAAAACCCTTACAGACATTTTGCATTTTTGTCAACATGTGACTTAAATCCTTCAATGTAATTCCAAACCAAGCCGTTTGGACTTAGATATGATTGGAATGCCTCACCCTGTGATGAGCAATTGTAATTTGGATTTGGGATTGTAAGGATTTTAATTTGCAGCCATGATGTCAAGTCAGGAGACAGCATAGTAGATCCGAATCAATGTGCTACACACTGTATTAGCATATACATTACACTGTATTCATCTGCATGTGCATGTAATGTTCATTAATACTCGTCCACTCTATGCACGTGTACAGATTACTGTGTACTGAAGCTGTGACAAACCGCTGTTCCAACAACTTTTACTATGAGAAAGAAGGCTGCAAAGGTTAAAAGAATGCATCACTGGCATGTGTGCATATGTACATAATAATGCATTTTAAAGCTAGGACCGCCACACACACACGCACCCTCATTCCCAGGGGTGATTGATCTCGCCGTGCCATTTTTTCCCATCATGCCGTGCTCGCTCATAGCCCTTGGAATAGGTTAATTAACATGTGCCTGTATACGGCACATTTTAATTCCGATCCACTCAACTCGTGCGCGCTCAAGTATAGTAGCCCGCAAAAGAGGCATCAAGTCATACAGCAGTGGGCCGTATTTTTGACTGCAAGAGGGCGCCCTTTAGGGGTAGATTGGGGGTCAAGCCATAAAAATAGTGGTAACCAGATGCAATTAAACCTCTAATAAAACAGTTAATATACAATTATCAAGGGTTTTTTTATTGACAGTTTTATAATGTAATCATTGTAAGATATTTGCTTGGATAATTTGCATTTTTAAGGTTTTGAAATATTTTTCTAGTTTCAAAATGGAATTAGTATTGCTCCCTCTTGCTGTCAAAAATACGGCCTATTGGTCCCTTCACAGTCTTCTTTGATTTTGTGACAAGTATTTCTGTCATGCGGTTTACAGTTCCCGTGTAAAAACATGATTGATTTGAAGTGGAATCGCGTCAAAATACTTGCATTTTGACACACGCGTACTAAACGCCCTACAAGCGCTCAAAAGTTTTTATCAAGTATGTGCTGCAAAGCAGTCACTTTTGGGAGCCAATCAGCGTTGTTTTTCAGTACATCCTTACCAGCTGACCTGGGGTCAGTGACGAGATATTGATACGAAGCGTTGCTCAGGGTAGAGGGGCCGACACCCGGGCTAACTTAGCATTAAGCTGCATGTATAGCCTACTGGGCCAGTCTGGCTGCCAGTCTGGTAACTACACGCACATTATAAGGGACCAGACTGTAGAGTTTTCTTCTTAACATTACACCATGAACAGCAGGGCAGCAAAATTTTCTTAAAAATATTATAAAAATGCACGGGTTCCACTTTGACAATCATCTTCTATAATTTGTTTTTCTTATTGATGCCTTCTTTATACATAAGAGAACAAAATGACCACTTGGTCAACTGTTCTGCAAAAATGAATTGCTGAGTATAGCTTTGTATAGAAGAAAACGCTTACATGTACTTACTAATTCAACACCAAAAAAAGTTCCTCTGTCACCTCCAGGCAAAGTGCCAATATAACGTACAACAGCTTGAAGTCTCTCCTGGTGTAACTTCACTAGAACCGGGTGTCCTTCCTTCAAACTCAGTGCATAGGTTAGCAACATTTTGTCAGCGTGGACTTGGTATCGTTGAGAGTCCGTTGACAGGGCTCTTAGCAAGTTCATCTCGGGCTGCGTCACTCTAGCCACTTCGGAGCCTTTACATTCAAACTCCACATCGTCACAAAGTTGCCAAACAAGAAAATGGCGGAGGGCGTTCTCCGACCTCATTCCCTGTGCTCTACTCTGAGGGATCTCAAGTCCAGTCAAGAGCGATCCCCGAAGGATCTTCTTGGTCTTGGGGGCATTACGCTGATTGAGTAATGAGCCTGGGTTTTTGGCTGGGACCTCCTTGTCAATAAGAAGTACAAACCACAGGGTTGACTGTAAGGGGGGTTCGCTCTTTGGTATAACATGCTCCCCGCGATGCAGTCTTTCTGCATTAGCTGACCTCATCCCACTGTTTGACTTCATGGCATCAGCTGTACTACCGTACAAAGCATTTGCCATGATGCTACTTTGTTTTTACAGCTATTTACATGTATGTAGACCAGGACTCCATAGTTAAATCTGTAAAACAAACAGTTATAAAAAATCAAATATTGGTTTGAAATTTGACAAAGTAATTCATGATGAAAAACAAGGGAGGAGTTGAACTAAAGAAATGTGTCAAAACTAATGTCCATTTTTTCCATGTCGCCCACCTGTTTACAATTACATGGGCCAATAGTAATTTGAATTTATTTGTAGTCTTTAACTGGTAAATCTGTAACTAAAATGTATGGCAAAAAAAATGGCAACAATCTCATTATTTGGCTACAACATTGCGACAGACATGTGTTCACTTGGACAAGGTTAGACTAACATTACTAACAAAATTACTAGGCCTACTGCTTTCTTCTTCGGTAGATGATGACTGGATGTTGGTGTCGAAAAATTGCATTGTCCAGCCAACCACCTTAGAAATCTGAAACAATCTTACAAGTTTCATGCAAGTAGTTGCAGTGGGATAAGGAAAGCAATCTCTGCAATCGTTACCCTGCCCAAACGTCCCCAAATAGAAATCACAAAACCTACATGTAGTGTTTAATGATTATCAAACCCCTGGTAGGATGAACTGAGCGAGGCGGTAACAATTCAAATTGATGATCGAAGCAAAATTCATGCAGCCTGCAAACTTAATCATGTTTAAGTGTGCAGCACCAACACGTCATGATTCCATCTAAACATAAAATCCAAATTGTGAGTTTATTCATACATGTCCATGTACATGTACTATGATGTCAAGGAAATTTGTCTACTGGCAAATCCTCACAAGGAGGTGGTTATATTGGCCTAAAAATGAATGAGGTGATCTCTGAAAGCATGGGAAACACTGGCCACAAACCGTTGTGAAAAAAAAAATCAAATCCGACGGCTACTGTTTCATTATTGTCAGGCTGTGATCAAAGATACATCTCAAACAATGCACCCAGATATGATTATTAATCAGTAATTCTGGTGATATCCTATTGGTCAAAGTGTGGCGTAATACCACTGCAAGTCAAGCCCACTTCACACAAACTGGCTCCATCGATAGCCAGCAGAAGCCCATGAGGAAATGCATTGCACTTTTTTGTCTTTGATGATTTATGTAAGACCAACATAATTTCTCGGCTTGCCTTTTAGTTTACATGTGTCTTGCTAAGACTCAAGGTATATTATCAGAAATATTGTTTTGTGTTTGAACAGAGGGATACAACTACTAGAGTTTTTCGGTAAAGTAACGGAGTAACGTATGCTAGCTTTGGAACCGGAAGTAGCAAAACTTTGGGCGTGCAGCAGATGCGCACAGGTGTGACGTAATTAACTTACCAACAGGACTGAGTGAAAGATTGGCAGTGTTAAATACAACATTTTTTCCCAACCATATTTAAACTATGTAATAACCTACCCTGCTGTGGATAGCAAGGAACACAGTCCTTGCTCTAGAGTCTATGGCTGTGTACCCCCATGACAATCAGGCCATGAAAGCTACAGCAGTAACTCACACTACATGATGTACGCCTTCAACTTATGATTTTATTAATATATTTTAGAATTAAAATTATACACATGTTGAACCCCCCTTGCCCTGCTTTATTATTTATTTCAAAATCTGCAATACTGAATATGAATGTGATGGCCATGGAGGGTGGAACGACTCTGCATAATTTATTTTAAGTACTATTTCACTTAGGCACTAGTTTAGTTACTATTCTATATAATTATAAATACAAGACTTTAAAAAAAATACGAATACTTTTTGTGGTTGAGAAATATATGCACAGAGCCACTGCCATACCTAAGGCCTACACTACAGATTTTAAAACAAGATAGCTTTTAATTCGTTCTTCCCTACAATATTGCGCACGAAAATAACCATTTCACAAAACATTTGAATACATTTCAAAGTGTTTTATCCCTATGAAACATACCGTGTAAATCTCAGTTCAGATCCATCCTGGAAACCCCCCGCCATCAAAGTGTGTGTACTATACTACGACGTAAGGTTAACATGAGGGGAAGCCCCCGTTACGACAACAGAGGGCGTATTGCAACACTCCTCTACTCTAGATGGCGCTCTCACTCCTTAACTCTTGGTGGGCACGTAGTTTGATTTGAGCTCTAGTGAGTAGTGGAAAGACTAGTTGCGATAATCGTAACCCTCCATCCTCCCGACGGTCGGAGACCGGAGGGTTACGAGATAAGACTGATATTATCGGTGTAACTAGCAGTTTTGACCAGTTTTTGCCAGACTCGTGATCAGATTCGTCCTTTTTTTTCCACTTTCCAAAATCATGACAGACATTCTAAACACATGGAGTTGATCTTTATTGTATGACAACGTCATCTGGAACCCTTAAAACAACATCATGAAAATATTTGGCGGAAAAAACGACAAAAACTTACCAAAAGACTGACCGAATATATCCATAATCCATAGCGGGGCCAACTAGTGATTTTGAACGTCGCACTTGCTTGGCAACAACCAATCAGCGTGACCCAACCAAACACGCATCTGGACGAGCCATGGCTGTCGTATGCGTATCGGCCATTCCAGCTTGCAAACTCACCGCCTGTGTGTGTAAGCACCGATCCCCCCCGGACCGAGTGCGCAGGATGCAGGCTATGTACACACACAGGCGGTGAGTTTGCAAGCTGGAATGGCCGATACGCATACGACAGCCATGGCTCGTCCAGATGCGTGTTTGGTTGGGTCACGCTGATTGGTTGTTGCCAAGCAAGTGCGACGTTCAAAATCACTAGTTGGCCCCGCTATGGATTATGGATATATTCGGTCAGTCTTTTGGTAAGTTTTTGTCGTTTTTTCTGCCAAATATTTTCATGATGTTGTTTTAAGGGTTCCAGATGACGTTGTCATACAATAAAGATCAACTCCATGTGTTTAGAATGTCTGTCATGATTTTGGAAAGTGGAAAAAAAAGGACGAATCTGATCACGAGTCTGGCAAAAACTGGTCAAAACTGCTAGTTACACCGATAATAGCAGTCTTATCTCGTAACCCTCCGGTCTCCGACCGTCGGGAGGATGGAGGGTTACGATTATCGCAACTATGGAAAGACTGAACCTGTATTATGACTGAGTCAATGAACATACAATTAAGAATCATGAATAATTTTAGTCATAAACAAAGTTATAATAATACATGTATGTAGGTTAAAATGTCACGGGACATTTTTCTGTATAAAGGGCAAAAACCCGATTGACTGACTGGACTGTCGACATGTCATGACTGTCACCTGTGGTCACTGTCTGACTCGTGACTGTGTAGTGTGTACAACTACAAGTAAGGTCAAGAAGGGTTAAACCAAGGTAAGAATTAATCCGAATTTATTGTGTTTATTAGAATGTTGCCTACACCTCAAGGGGTTAACAAAGTTGAACAGAGGCTCGGTTGCATTGGGCAGGACGCCCACCCTACGCCATTTGCAACCTGACACAAAGTTGGCGCCAAGTCTAGCCCAGTGACCAGTGTACAGCCCAGGACAGGTGTAGTGCCAATAACTGGTCGCTGGACATGTGGACTACCTCCGCAAGAGGTAGGCCTAGTCCCAGTCATATCGGCACTATTTATGGGGCTAGGCCAAGTCTAGCCCCACTAATATTAATAATATTATATTGTATCCTTTGCCACACTAGTGTAGTGGGGCTAGGCCAAGTCGCATTTTTAATTTTTTTTTGCACTGATCTGTCTGAGTGGAGAATGACCACTTCCCGCCGTTGACGTTGTTTTCAGCAATTATTAGAGAAGGAGTTTACCCTAGTGTTCCATGGTGCATCCTTGTTAAATTGCTGTACAGACAATTGACGAGTAACAGCATAGAAATAGAAATTACTTAAAACCCTTTCGTTACCGAATTGTTTATACACACATAACCACTGAGGACCACATTGTTTGAGTTGACCACTCAAGTGTGAAGCACACATTCTTACACAATAGAAAGCCTTCGTTCAAAGGCCAATTTTACAATCTGTATATCACCTTAAAGATGTTGTTTTACATCAAAATAAGTAACTACAAAACTCTTACTTAGTTCAGAAAAACATTGTAGGAGACTAAGCCCAACAGTAAACCTAATTGTCGACCAAAAACACCAACCCAAGACAAGAGATGACGAGGACACACTTGCACCTTCAGTACTTAAATGCTGGAAGATGCATGAAATTGTCATGTGGACACTGGCATGGAGGCCTCATGAAGCCATATTTAAAGTGGCCATTTGTGTGGCACTTGACGAGATAACATACCCAGAATGTTCTGCGTGGTATGAATTCAAGAGAGGCAGACGTGTTGACCTGGTGGGAAAGTTCACCTGTCTTAATATGATTCAAGACATCTAAACTAGCGTGAACTACAATGGAGTAATGTGCCGAGTATAGGCCTAAAGCATGTAAAGGATTGGATTATTTAATTGATGAAATAAATTATTTCATTAAACAAAGGGGAAGGGTTCAAAGACTTCTTTATGCCAGAGTTCCTGTTCTATTAATCATAGAAAATGTTTCATAAATTAATGTCCAATTGCAGCAGTGTAAAATATTTCAAAACATCATTTTTGACTTCATAAACAGAAGCTGAGCTCACTTCCCAAAATGAACCTTTCCTTACCATCAGACCATAGGCAACTTTGGTCGACTAAACTCATACCCCCTCTTGTTTACCATTGGCAACTTTAGTCAACCAAGCTTACACGCAAAAGAGCCCTCAGGCCTGGGCACAAAGGCCATTTGTTATCAAGCTATAGTTTTGTCCATGTTCACCCTGAGTCCCTCCATACCCAAGCTTAGCATTTTTGGAAAGAGAAAAATTGGATCTTTCTAATGATGGTAAAATACATGTATATAATAAGGTTTCTATTGTGCAATTCCTTCAAATTGGAATGGAAAGATCCGAAATGCCAAACAACTACATACCAAGTGCCCTATGATAGTGTGCAAGAAAGTGTTTGAGTTTACAGATCACACATGAGAAACAAAGATCAAGAACTTGGACATTAACCCTAACCCCTTAAGCATTTTTTACTAGGAGACCTCCTCAACCCATCATACTCCAACAGTGCACCTGTGGGGCCAGTACACAACCCATCATACTCCCACAGTACACATATGGGGACAGTACACAACCCATCACACTCCAACAGGTCTTGCGCTGTTTGATTTTGGCTGACTGGGTATGTTATGACATGGGTATAGCTTGATTATTTGAGAAGTACAGTACCAAGCCCATCAATATCCAACAATATCATAGTACTTTCCACACTCAGCCAAAGTCCAACAGGGTTGCATATCATAGTACTACTTTCCACACTCAGCCAAAGTCCAACAGGGTTGCATATTATAGTACTACTTTCCACACTTGGCCAAAGTCCAACACTAGTCCCCTGAACCATTGGTACTCAACCAGCCATAGTCCAACAGCAGAGACAAGATTCACAGAACTCAATCATCCAAAGTCCAACAATTCCCCCTGTTGGATTTTGACTGACCTGGGGTGGTTAGGGTTAATGGCCGATCTCAATGATTTTTAGATTATGGGGTGAAGGGAATTCAACAAGTGAGAATTTTTTTGTATTTATTTTGCTGAAAAAACAACATGTTCAAGGTGATATTAGAGATTGTAAAGCTGGCCTTTGAATGAAAGCTTCCTGTTGTGTGAGAATGTGTGCTACACGCTTGAGTGGTCAAACAAATGTGGTCCTCAGCGGTTGTTCCCAACAATTTGATAACAAAAGGGATTAACTAGCTTAATGTACAGTTATACTGCCCTCTATCATGTCTATCATCAAGGTCAATATCCTCTATGAGGAAATACAAATTTTGAGAAAAGTGAATTTTGCATACCGTTCATTGTGGTGCAGTTGTGTGGTATCTTCTCAAGAAGTTTGGAGTACAGCACAAAGATTCAAGGTTTGTTTGTGTATTATTAGGCAGGGTTGAGGCAGGGGGACAAAACATAATGGTGTTCTTATAGAAGACGGTTTCACCTTTATTGTAACTGCAGGCCATTGTAAAGTTCAATCCAAAGCAAATTTTGGTCTGAATATGTCTTTTTATTGTGAGCATTAGGCCTAAGTACATCTCTTTGTCCCATTTTACGTTCCAACTTGAAGACTTGAAAGGCTGATGCACTTTGAGGAAGTGTCTCTTATGGATGGATCAGGCAAACTTCTGGAGAGTACTTTATAGAACAATTGGAGAGAATTTCTTTGAACTTGCTATGGGCTGATACTCTACATGGAAATTAAGGCGTGGCCCTGAAACAGCCTATCCGATCTGCACACTACCTTTTCACACAACATTTTTTGAGGTTGCACAATAAGTACATGTATGCATTTATTGTCAGCGTATGAAATTTGCATGATAAATACATGGAAGAAACAACGCGTGTTTGAATTTTTGTTCGTTTGTAAGTTTGTTATACTTTAGTGTTGAAGTTACTAAAAAAAGAGACCATAATTATTGAACTCGCACTAATGGACCTTGACATGATTTCACTGAGACAGACCCTGAGTCTGGAGTGTGTCAGTTGGACCTTCAAGTGTTGCTTGGGGTCGAAAGTTATTTTAAAGTCTGCAGTTTGGATTAAAGGAATCAAGAGACAGTACATTGTTATTAGTTGTTCTTTTACTTCTAAGAAACTTAAAGTAAAAGTGAGTGTTTTTGTTTTTGGTTTAAATTTTTTTGTCCATGCAAGGATGTGACAGTGTGTTTTTATTGAATTCTGTGTCCACAATATAAAATTAAAGTTTGTGTTTCTTTATGTTTTTATTTGATTTATTTATACTTTTTACTTTTTTTTCCGGGGGGGGGGGTCTGGTTCGGTGAGCTGATGTTTTTACAAATTTATACTGATAACTAAACATAAGCAATATTTACTAATTTAGGTTAGGCCTACCCATTTGTATGTAATCAGGGATCCGTGCAACAATCTATAATCACAGAAATCAATCAACTTGCAAAGTTAATCACCGATCGCAGAAGTCTATCACTGATAGCAAAGTGTATCACCGATCGCTAAAGTTCATTACCAATGGCAAAGTTGATCACCGAATGCAAAAGTCCATCGCCGACTGCAAAGTTGATCACCAATTGGAAAAGTCCATCACCAATTGCCAAGTTGATCATCGATCCCAGAAGTAAATCACTGACCGCAAAGAAGGGGTTAAAATACTTCTCAAATTTGTACTGAAATGACCCCGATTAAAACCGGAAAACCTGTCAAAACCGGAAGTTTTGTAGAATAAAATAACCCGGGCATCGTATTGAGGTCTGCGGACATTATGCGTTGGAATTTGGACATGGGCTCCGTGTATAAAATACTGTTTGATCCCTAGGCTTCTCAATTAAAAGAGTAATCACGTCATCATCCTTAACAGCGCCCTCTTGTGACAAGTTTGAAGCTGAACTGTTTTGCTGAAACCCATTGCAAGTTCAAAATAGTTTTAAACTTTGCACAAATTTAAGTCTAAATGTCTGCATTTAATAAAGTAGCTATGACGTCATTGGTTTTCATAAATGCTGAACATCAAAGCTAATTATTTCAAAAATTCAAATCTTTAGGACCACAGCTGTTATGGTTTGAATCTTTGCCTCATATGTGAATGTTCTTTATATTTGTAAAATGACCCGATTTGACCTCACTTCCAATCCAAACCGGATGTTCAGATAAAATGTTCATAATAAAGCTGCATTCAATGGTTTTTATGTTCATAGTTATATATTTTGTTGATTTCAATGTGAATCTATTTAAATAGGTCAAATAACCTTCATCCAGAACACCTTGTTTTTTTTTTGTAATGTTACAAAAGTCTAAGTCTAGTTTGGTTTCATTTTCATTCCGTTTTTTGTAATTTTATCTTAATTTTTTTTTTTTTTTTTTTTCAATCTTTTTTTATTGGATGGTAATGCCCTGTGTATTGCGTTCTGATCCAATTGAAATGTGCCGCGCCTTATTTGGTGTTGTTTTTTCCACATGGGCTTTCTTAGTGACATCCAATTCACTTCCGAAGGATACGTCTACACCCACTGTACATTTTGCTGTGTAATTCATACAGAAGTACGTGACTGGAACTTTTGTTACTGTTAAATTTCAAAGTCGTGTGATTCAATACAATTTTGTCAAGGCGAAACCAGGGTAATGTTGATAGTCATCTCTCCTCCAGTGAGCCAGGTGAGGGGGGAATTAGAATGACAATGCCCTACTCTTGCACATTCTGAGCCCTGGTGAGGTATCTATGAAAGAAAGGTCAATCAAGCATCAGCAACTCGGTGTGCATCACAATGCCCACCAAATCATGGGGCCTGCATAATGGACTTAGCTGTATTCTTTGGGTTTTCTGTGTTAACTTGGGTTTTTGGGGTTTTTTTTAGTAAAATTACATGTAGGTTGAAGTGTGGGCTGCTGCTGCTACTGCTGTTTTGTTTCATTGTCATTAATTACACAAAAAACACCATGTCCAAAACAGTTAGAAAAAACGTTAAGGTAGCACCCCTGGAGGATTTTTTAAAAAAAAGGGCAACTTTATTACTATCAGGTTGATCTCCTGATGCTTTAAATTAAGAAACAGACAAACATAGGCCTAAAGAGCATTATAAAATATATAGAATGTGGGTTTGAGAAAAACATGCCATATAGTTACAGTGGAAAAGAAAATCGCCGTTAGTGTTATAAATAAAGAATGCTAAAAAAACATTTTGAGATTAATAAACAATGCTTTAGCAAGGCAAGGAAGCTAAACAGGTTGCAGGGTCAAGGGATTCACCAGGCCAGGGGCTAATAAGTGTTTTCTAAGTGAATTTGTGAAGGAAGATAAACCATAGATACTAGTATTTTGAGTGCCTGTAGGAAGTTCTTCCCACAGTCTAGGATATCTGTGGAAAAGAGAATGATGGGCAACATTGGACCTAGCCCTTTTATGGCAAAATGTAACAACTTCAGTGTGTCTGCAGTTAATGGGAATGACACCATTACATGTAGTGTCAATGTCAAATTTGTTGAGTTGAAAGTACAGGGCACCAGACGGGGAGCTGCATACTCCAGTATGGGTCTGTTAATGCAGCGATATAGTACAGTTAGAATTTTAGCGTCCCTAGTTTTAACTACTCTACTAATAAAACCGTTTAGCCTGGTTGCTTTTGAAGCAACTTTGTTAACATGTATTTTCCAGCTTAAGTCCATAGTTTTAATAACACCCAAGTATTTGTAGTTATCAACATTTTCCAAAGTGTGACCAGCAATATTATGCAAATTTGTTTAGGCAGGTTTCTTCTTGTTGTTGTTGTAGATTAACACCGTGGAAAACAGGCTGGTGACTGGTATATGTGACCGGCTCTGCAAAAAAGGGTATTAAGTCGGAAAAATTCAAAATTGAGTGATGTATATAGCTGGAAAGGCCGTATTATAAGCTTCAATTTGGTATACGTTGGACTTCTGTAGCATCTCGCATTCCAAAGATATACAGAATTTGCATATCCATGTATATCATTTACATGAAAACGTCGTACAGAGAAACTGCTGCTTAAACTTTTGTGTAATGTTATAAAATAACTATAGAAATGTTCATTCAAAAAGCTATAGCAACCGTCATGTTCCTTTTGGGCGATCGCTTTCAAAATTTCACATGTCATACATGAATATTACCTGAGGTTTATTGTGTAATAACTTTTTATTTTAAAGTCATGGATCATTATGAATTACTAATTTGAAAAATGTCTGAAATCACACCTTTTTGGTAAAAATTGCATTCTTCACGGACGTATTGGTTGATATGAATAAAACACATTTTGTTTCACAACGGTTTTTAAATGCATTTGGACAACAGTAGAACTGTTATTGTAATAAAAAGAGTATACTGAAGCCCAATTTCACTTTTTGGGTTAAAAAAACAGGATTTTAGTAAAAAAGGGCATTCAAACCTCTCTTTTAGAATTTTCTTTTTTATTTCTTAGGTTTTGTTATCTTAGGCACCATTATTTACATCCCCGCAAAAAAAGTGAATCTGAAACTTAATAATTTGGGTTTAAAACTGGCTTTTTGGGTAAAAAAAAAACAAAAAAAAACAATTTTGTTTATGCCACAGAAATTTTTAATTTTTATAAACAATCATAGACTTCCCGTTCAAGTTACGAACTGGTTCAAAGACTCAACAAAAATCTGCAAATTTGTTTAAAAATTTTGGACCAAATTAAAGGTTTTTTGGTAAAAAAAAATTATTTTAACGTTATACCAGTATTTCAAAGGATATTACTGTTCTGGAACAAATTAAAAACATCTGCAGCTGTATTCAAGCAAAAGAAACAGGAACACAGCATTTTTTATTATTTTTTTATTATTAAGTATTCTACTCCATGCTTTCAAGACAAGGCTTTCAAAATCTCTTTTTGGAAGATGTGTTGGCTCTGAAAAGAGCCGGTTTTGGGAATGTTCTTGGGATGTCTGTCTTCATGGTGGTGCTTGCTGGGCTGGGTTGGGCTGGGTTAGTGCTTGCTGCGCTGAGCTTGAGTTCTTGGATGAGGGGGTAGTCGGTTATGGCTTCGGCATTGGTGGCAGGGGGCACACGATGTCCCTGGTGGCGGCGCTGCAGAATTCGCGGATCTTGTCATAGAGGTACCATTGGCGCTTTGCATCCAGCCCAGGAGTCGTCTGTGGCTCAGGAAGGTCAGCTGCTGGGAGTCTGTTGGAGGTCTTGAGGAGCTGGAAGCTTGTCTCGTGGTCATCAAGATGCTTTCTTGCCCTTACAATGCCAGGTTCGTCTGAGGTAAAGCTATGAATGCAAGAACAAAGGGAGAAAAAATTATAACAGCGTAAGCAAAAACTGATCTCTTTTTCACTTTTTGGGGGGACCACCACTTGGAGTCTTAAGCCTGCTTCATGCTTCCTGCGAAAGTGAATTCACTTCGCATCCGCTTTTTGCTTGAAGTATGAACCAGGCTTTAGCTGCCATTTATAAAGTGATAACTCAAATTACCGAAAATGCTGTAAACTCTTGATTCCTTGAAGTGGCTTGAAGAATGGGGTCAAGAACTCCTGCCAATCAAATTGGTGCACAAAGGTGTTGCCAGCTTCATCTCCAACAAGCTGAGGGATGTTCACTCCTGTTTGTGTGCTATTACTGACAACTCTGACAACATCATCCAGACATGAGACAGGAGTTCGGCGGTAGCGCTGCTTGAACAGGCCGAAACACCAATCAGGAGCAAACTTGGTATGTCCCACCACCATAAAGTGCATCTGAATGGACCGATGGAGACCACTCATACAGCGCCAGAGCATGTACCACAAGACGAACCGATTTTTGTTTTGGCCGCTGCAATTGTCACAATGAAGATGGACTGTAGTCTCCCCTAAGCCGTAAGTCTCGAAGAAATGATGGAGGTAGCTAATCACGGCGTTGCTTCCTTTAGAGATGAGCACACTTTCATCAACTAAATAGTTCACCTGTTTAGTGACACCCTCACAATGAACTCCAAAAAT
Organism: Marthasterias glacialis; assembly: GCA_911728455.2. NCBI lineage: Eukaryota > Metazoa > Echinodermata > Asteroidea > Forcipulatida > Asteriidae > Marthasterias > Marthasterias glacialis. Next base: position 11,948,228 of record OU452222.1, on the reverse strand, counting down.
TCCCAACTTTCTTGGTGTCAAGAAGTAAACAGGGCCAGGCTGCAAGGGATCTGCTGGGTAGTGGACTTGCTGGGCGTAATCAAATGAATAATGCATCTCTATGTCTCTGCTGCATGAAGTGTTTGGCCTAAGATGGGAGATCCCTTGACGCTCTGCGGTGTCCCTAGCATCTTGAACAAGATCCCTGTAAAATGTTCTCTCACGAGCAACATTCTGAAGATGAAGTTGTTGGAGTCTGCAGCGCTCTTGCTTTTCTGCGTCAGGAAGATTTGCTGACTTGTATAACAAGCTGTTGTTTTTTTGGCACTGCCAGCACACATCAGTCATGGGTTTGCAGCAAACGATGAAAGGGCAGACCTTGTTCCACAGCTTTCGGAATGTGGAGAGAGCTACCACTCTGTCACCTACATGAATGAATAAAAGAAAAGGCAAAAGTGTGACATAATATTTTTGTAAACAACTTCAGGCAATTAGCATGTCAGACTATGGTTTAGGCGTTAGACCAATGGGCTGTCAGACTAGTATTAAGAAAGCCTTACCAAATTGTTGCAAAAACACAACAGAGTTAGGCGTTAAGAATTGACTTAAAATCTTCAAAACTTTTGCTGTTTGGAATTGCTCCTTAACAAACTTGGTTCTACAAAATAACAGACCATGTTCTGTCATGAAATTAAAAATCTATCACAGTCTCAAAAGTAAAAAAAAAATATGTTGCAAGATTTACAAGCCATTGACTTTCCAGAGAAATGTTCCAAATTATAATGCAGGTAAAGTTGAATCTATTTACCTGACTCTTCCATCGCAACCTTGTATTTTCTCCATACATTCGCCTTGGTTTCGCTGGATGGTAGAAGCTTGATGTCATCTCGCTTGAATCCTGGAATGCGGCCGGGAAGGAGAATGGCATGCGTCTCAGCGTAGTTCCCAATGAAGTTACGCACACTGATGTTGTCTTCATACCTCAGATGGTTCTGGAAGGTGCGCCCGCTGTTTTTGTGGACCCTCGGTTTGCAGCCATTTTCTCGGTAGTGCGTCTGAAGAGCTATCAATTTGTTCTTGCTAATACTAAAAAAAGAAACCACACGCAAATAATAAAAGTAGGCAACGGTTAGCTTTTACCCTTAATTATAACATTGCCCCCCCCCATTGAGCAATGATGTAAACCAAAGTTGTGTTTCATCTCAATGACTTATTAGTAAATGTAAAATTTTGTTTTACATGAACATCTTTAAAAAAAAAAAAATTAAAAAAAAATATCATGTGGATACTCAAAATATTTTTTGCGGTTTACCATCAGGTCGAAAAAAACAAGACAGTTGTTGTGTTGTAAAATAAAATCTGACAAAATACACTTGTACGAGCATGACGAGGGTTACAAGTACACTTTCAAAACCGTTAAGCAAACCTTCAGAAAGACAAATTAAATTACTAGTAAAAATGCTAACAGTCATTCTTACCTGTGCAGAAACCGGAACGTGGGATTGCAGACTGATTGGCCATGAAACAAAAATGATGCTCTTTGACGTACTCGCTTCTTCTGCTCCTTTCTTTCTGAACACATCGTCTCCTCACTGTTGTTTGTAATGCACCTTATCTGCCCCAACAGTAGCATGTCTAGGTTACCTATGAGATGATTTCAATATTTAAAACATTGTTTCAAATTACATGAACAAATTAAAATTTGTTTATGCGGTGGATATTTTAGTTAGAAACAGGTCTGGTCAAACTTGTACAGTTCATTTTGGCTACTAAAAATACACTTACGTTAGGCCTAGGGCCTAGGCCTAATTATTTTTTTTGTATATATATTTTTTTTAAATAGGCACCCTAGTATAACTTAAAAAACACAAACAAACACCAAAGCCTTAAGTAGGCCTACCTTTTGACAGTTCAGAAATTTCGCACTGGGAATTTACGAAGTCGTCCACGGAGTATCTCCTGGAACATGGTCCTCCGTTGAAAAGATGACACTTGCAGCTGAAGTTCCTCGCCTTCTCCCGCTGAACATCGATCTCATCAGCTCCATTGGTGTTGATAGCGATGCCATCATGAGGGAAGACTTCTACCGTAACCAGTGGGCCTTCTGCTACTTCTTCGTCGCTTTCATGGTAGCTTTCTTGGTCAATTGCTTGGTCATCCTCCGATGATGATGAACATGTCGAATCAGAATCTAAATCCGAATCCGATTCAACATCGTCATCATCATGCATGAAGTTGACGAAGTAATCTTCCACGAAACCGACCATCGCTCGTTCCTCTCTGAAAAGATTCGCATCTCGAAGTTCGTTCAAAGCCTCAGCAAGACACTGATCCTTAGAACTCATTTTCAATCAAACGAATTTACAAAACAATGATAAATCTGTAGGGAAAAAGTAAAATTCTAGCAAATGTTTTCGACTGAAAAAGCAACACAAGTCAATCGGATAAGCAGTTGACAGGGGATGCTGGTCATCTCGCCCCCAAACACTCTCGCCCCCAACAATCTCGCCCCCAACAATCTCGCCCCCAAACAATCTCGCCCCCAGCCTTTGACAATCTCGCCCCCTGACAATCTTGCCCCCAAACAAAGTCGCCCCCTGATGATGACTGGAAGTTCTGATGACTTACGGTGTAAACTTAGAAATTAATTGATGGGAGATGTTGTCGCAATGCTGTCAAAAACTTGTATGATATTTTGTCAGAAAAGTATCGGCTTATAATCATCCACTGAACGAAGTTTGAGAAGGGTATTGAAAAATCACAAGAAAAAAGGGTGAAATGCTCTGCAACTAATAACCACCGTCCCATTGATCTCTTCCACGGCGGCGGACTAAAGTTTGCGATCGATCGATTTCGGTAATCAGTGAATCAAATCAAAGTGGCATTTTTCAATGTGCACCCCAGCTTGTCAGGTGACACGTTCAATGACTGACAGTTTGATTTTGTCTCCACGAAATGCCCCTGAGTGCATTAAAAAATTATTTTTATTCAAGAGTGAGAGACAATTTTCAATAAGAAATCACAGAACATCTTAACAACAACATGTACCATTCCTTACTACGAGCCTTCCTCCATGCTACGAGGGAGATCATTCACATATTCTTTGTTTTTTAGTTTACGCATTTTCCTTTATTTTCGAATCGACTTTAAGTGAACACTTTATTAACTTCATCATGGTTAAAAAGTCGACTTTTCCAATTTTTTCTTCAGATTGTCAGGGGGCGACTTTGTTTGGGGGCGAGATTGTCAGGGGGCGAGATTGTCAAAGGCTGGGGCGAGATTGTTTGGGGGCGAGATTGTTGGGGGCGAGTTTGTTGGGGGCGAGAGTGTTTGGGGGCGAGATGACCGGCCTCCTTGACGGGTATTGCAATGCTGTAACGCGTACCCATTGAATTTATACAGGGACGCCATGATGAACGTCAATGCGCATGCGCGGTCTCGATCCTTGGGTGCTTTGTCCAATCATGGCTCTCTGTTTAGAACATGTGACAGGGTTTGGTGACGTCCTTAGTAACAAGTGGGGGTTTGTTTACAGTTTTCGCTCTGATTCTGAATACTGTTAATACCACATTAACAGAAGCAACCAAAAGCATGACAAGAATCATATCAATATTATGTGGAAACTGGCAGAAATAAGTGCGATTCTGTTAGCAGATTCCATTTGAGGGTTCCCAGTCGCACATGTAGTACCTTCTACAACAGGAATCGCTACAAACTCACGCAAACTGACGATATTGGATTTACTGAACTCCATTTTTTTCAGATTAGCAATAGGCACAACATTTTCTTCAGTGATTGCATCAAAAAGCTGATCGCCACCAAGATGCCGCAGCCATCTCTCAAACAGTGGTATGAAGACCGGAAGAGGTTAAGGGTCGTCTATGATCATTCCCGGGCAAAACCAGTCCAGAGGAAGAACAAAATCAAGAAGAGTAGGCAGGCGGCTTTCAAGTCTGCGTTAACTGACAGGACAAAACCATCGAGACCGCTTCAATACGAGGAGACTAAAACGATAGATTCGTCAATGGAACAAGAACAATGTGCAGCACAAGCAAGAAGGTACCGTAGCTTTGAATTTTCGGATGAAGGCAAAGTTAATACAACTAATGAAATTAAAGTCAACATTACAACGACAACAACAATAACACAGGCTGAAGGTGCGTTACGCAATAGAAAATGAGAAATACTAGAACATTTTTGTGTCAAAAAAGTCTCTATGGTATTAGTTGCGATAATCGTAACCCTCCATCCTCCCGACGGTCGGAGACCGGAGGGTTACGAACCAAGACTGATATTATCCGTGTAACTAGCAGTTTTGACCAGTTTTTGCCAGACTCGTGATCAGATTCGTCCATTTTTTCCACTTTTCAAAATCATGACAGACATTCTAAACACATGGAGTTGATCTTTATTGTATGACAATGTCATCTGGAACCCTTAAAACAACATCATGAAAATATTTGGCAGAAAAAACGACAAAAACTTACCAAAAGACTGACCGAATATATCCATAATCCATAGCGGGGCCAACTAGTGATTTTGAACGTCGCACTTGCTTGGCAACAACCAATCAGCGTGACCCAACCAAACACGCATCTGGACGAGCCATGGCTGTCGTATGCGTATCGGCCATTCCAGCTTGCATGTACATGTACATGTACATGTACATGTACACAGCCTGCATGCTGCGCACTCGGTCCGGTGGGGGGATCGGTGCTTACACACACAGGCAGTGAGTTTGCATGTACATGCAAGCTGGAGTGGCCGATACGCATACGACAGCCATGGCTCGTCCAGATGCGTGTTTGTTGGGTCACGCTGATTGGTTGTTGCCAAGCAAGTGCGACGTTCAAAATCACTAGTTGGCCCCGCTATGGATTACGGATATATTCTGTCAGTCTTTTGGTAAGTTTTTGTCGTTTTTTCTGCCAAATATTTTCATGATGTTGTTTTAAGGGTTCCAGATGACATTGTCATACAATAAAGATCAACTCCATGTGTTTAGAATGTCTGTCATGATTTTGGAAAGTGGAAAAAAAGGACGAATCTGATCACGAGTCTGGCAAAAACTGGTCAAAACTGCCAATACCATCGATAATATCAGTCTTGGTTCGTAACCCTCCGGTCTCCGACCGTCGGGAGGATGGAGGGTTACGATTATCGCAACTACTATGGTATGGGACACACATCTGTATATTTAAAGAAAGAGTTCAGTTAGCAAGTCTTTGGCTGTTTTTTTAGCTCATGTAATCTTTCATTACGATCAAGGTATTTCTGCCTTGTTTACACAAGGTTGAATTAAGAACATTAAATGCTTCTCTTGACCTCCACAGAGACGAAGCCCCATCCCATGGACATAAGGAAAATCATCCCATGATACAGATCTTTATCAAGACGCCCGTCATCAACCCCAAAAACCTCTGCCTGCGACTCAATCATAACACAACCATCTTCAGCCTGAAAAAAGTAATTCACAGGAAGTTGGGCATCCATCCTGCGTTGCAATATCTACATGCAGGAAAACTTCAGTTCAAGGTAGGCATGGTACACTTTTCTTCGTCCGGCCCCGTGGTGCATATCAATCGGACCTTCATCCACTGTTTCCATTTGTCCAAGTCGAGTGCATCTCTTCTGGACTCATTCCAGGGTCTCCATCCACCCAGCTTTTTTTCTGACTTTCCACAGTTCTTCTTTACGTGCCTGAATTTTCTTTTTCCTTCTGATTACTTTGCGATGATAGCAATGCAATGGTGATCCATAGTATTCTCTCTCTGGAATCTCAGAACAATTACAATTGAATTCCATATCCTACAATAATGACTCTATTGCTTGCTTTTGGTGTGATGTTTTTCGACTGCTCCATGGTGATTGTGTTTGCCCCCAAAAATTGCAATACTCTTTTCAAAGACTGGTATTGGATTGAGTCCTCTAAATCATCAATTAAATTCCTATCAAGCTTAGCGTTTGCCTTTTTAACGTTTATATTGTTGTTGATCTTATTTTTTGTTGATCTTTACTACTGTACCTTTAATTCAATGTAAACCGAGAATGTATATGTTCAAGGTTTCAATGATAGTATAGGTCTATCGTATAATCTTAGGCACCTTCTCGAAACTATTCCAGGATAAGTTGTGGGAAAGTTTATCCACAGAGAGTAAACCATTTAGGATAAGTTGCGGATGGATGTTTTTCACAGGGTATGTTCGCACCAATAGCTAACTTTTAAGGTCTTTGGTTTAGTTAACAAATATGGTCTTGTTGCAAGACGTTCCCCTCAAACTTATGCGCAGTATAATTAGGCTGCTTGGGAGTATCTTGCAGGGGGGAAGATCATCTGTGGTGTGAAGTCTGTCCGCAAGTTATGCTGGAATAGTTTAGAGAATGTGCCTTTACGTGAACGTTTCTTCTTCTTTTTCGCCCAGTCGTGTGATGCTTTTAGTCTTCTTGATCTCGGCATTCAACCGGAGACGAATATTACTCTAACACTGGCAACAGGATTGCTGGGAGGGGCTCCAAAACGTGAGTGCAACGTTTGACAAAATCAAAGTCTTATCTTGTCTATTCTAGTTTTTCATGTCTCACACAAAAAGACTCGCTGTTCAGCCAATGGGATCTTTTTGTGAAACCCGTGTTTCAATTAGCCTTTTTGAGATGTGGTGGACACATTAGAAGTGCATTATCTGGTTTGTTTTAATTTTGCTGTATTCACCCAAACCAAACAGTGCACTCATTTAGTGTCCGCCATTTCTCAAAAAGGTTAATACTGATGACAGTAATGAAATAAATATTAAACAAATCAGATGATGCATGACTTCTTTGGAATAATACATTGGTTGATGGTTCTCTTATTCTTAACTTACTTTATTCAGTCCAACTGAAAATATCAGCAATTTGTTTGTTGTTGAGAAACAAGCAAAATGACGTCATGATTGTTGGTCAAGGGTTTTTTGCACAGTTACGGACCAGGGTGTTGTGCGATATGGGTGCCCTTGATAAAGTTCTTATGATGTAAAATGTTCACAGTAATCTATTAACAAAGTTCATACGATGGAAAACGACTGCTCATCATAAACTCTAATTTCTTAATTTTAGCTGAAAGAACAGCGGATGAGACATTCCTACGGAATTTAGCAGGAAAACTCGGCACAGACTGGCAGCAACTCGCAAACAACCTTCATTTCACATCGGCAGAGATTCACGAGTTTGAAAGCCACGCTGAGGACAACCCGGGAGAACAGGCCTTTCAGATGCTAGATTCTTGGTGGAGGAAACAATCCAATGACGGGGAAGCCAGGGAATGGTTGAGAAGTGCTTTAATTCAAACAGGCCATAGGGATTTAGCTTCAAAGATATCAACAGGTAAGAAAGTATCTGCTCCTTTAAAATGAAGTTTGTATAGAAATCGAATAATTTTGCATTGTAGGTTACGTTGAGCTCCTGGAGCTATTTTGAATTAAACCATTGTTTAGTAGTACCTATGGGCATCTATTCAGTATAATTGCCAGCTATATTTTAAGAAAAAGGTGTTTCTTGAAACCTAGATGGTTATGAAAAAACTTGACTGCTACAGTCTTTAGTATTGTGGCCCTTAAGGGACATCATGCATCGTAAATATCTTTTCAATTACTTGCGCAAATATTTGCAATGTCGCAATTATTATTACATATATCTTTGCAAATGTCTGTGCGATGTCGTAAATAATATTATTGCAAGGTCACAAACATTGCAAATATGAATTGATGGCTACGTCTGGATCGCCGCATCATCATGCGCTGAGGTATCGGACATCCTTAGCAACACCCTTAGCAAGAGTAGTAGCCATAGCCTTAGCCCCCAACTCAGATAGGCCTATCATTGCGAAAACAATTATTTGCGATGTCGCAAGTTTGATTGCATATTGCAAAGAGTGATAACATTTGCGACATCTCAAATATTCGCAAAGATATTTGCAAAGATATTTGCAAAGATATTTACGATAATTTTTCAGACATAAACGTAAATATTTGCAAAGATATTTGGAATGTGTGATCCCTTCAGGGCCACCATACTTTGGACATTGCAATATTAAAGGAACACATCCTTTAGGCAAAATAAAGGTCTGCATTTATCCAATAGATAGACCTGATGCGCTTATAATTTTTTTTAATCAAAGGAGACAAAGCGGATTCTACCATATAGGATTCAGATCAGTCGTTAAGTTCAAAAGTATCAGAGAAAATATATCAGGGATTGTACCATTTCTTACTTAAAAGGTAACATTATTGTCTTATTGATGTTGGCCGGACTGATTTGACATATAACAATAACAGGTACCGGTAAACCTTCCAGTTTTGGTGACAGAATTATGTATAAAGCATTGCTTATATTTAGGGATAAATATTGAGGACCAGACACATATTGTGCTGCTAATGATTTGATTTGGATATGCAACCTTTTTTTCTCGATTTTATTCTCCTTTTAGGCTATGTACACATATCCCCAGGAGCACGTTACATGGACAAAGCTCACAGTACATCAGGTATTGATGAGAGGACGCTACAATACCTGGCTAAGAATATTGGGACAGATTGGAAGCAAGTCGCCATTTTTTTAGGTTTTATTACTGCAGAGATTGAAGCATATGAATGCATTCACAGGAACGACCTCGAAAAACAAGCCTTTTATATGTTCCTTGCGTGGGAAAGTAAGCAAACGAACCCAAAGGAAGCTGCAGACAGGTTGACAGAAGCGCTAGCAGACGTAGGACGTGATGATATGGTCCAAAAAATATCAGGTAAGTAACGTTTACCCACTCCTTTGTGGATTCTTATCTTTGCCTCTTTAAACAGCACTTTCGTATTTACAAAAAGTAATAACCATTTTGAGGAGAAAGACAAAAATCACACCCTAGTTTTTATTAAACACGTCTTACAAATAACTTGTGAAGATTCATCACAGGGTTAAGATCAGTGATTTGGATCACTCCTGTCTTATGTGTGAGTTACTGACCAAGCGAAAGACAGAATACAGATTCAAGAATTACATGACAACATACAAAATCATTCTATTTTACATTTTTTTCCCATCAATTTAATCTACAATTAAGATTTGTTTAAAACTATACATGTCTCCTGACGATGACTAGAGCAAATTAGTCGAAACGTTGACACCAATTAACAATATCACTCCGCGGCAGTGAAGTTATTCGAGAAGTCCCCTCGATCCACTAAGTGAAAGTAACAGTAGTAGTCCCGGCCGATTTCCCTACCTACCCAGGTAGTACTTAAAAAACAGGACAGTTCTTTTCAGAACTAAGTTGTCTCCCGAATTTCAAAATCTACTCAGCAGTAGTAGAATAATAGCAAGACAAGTTCTCACAAGAACACACTACTGTTTATAGCAACGTAGGTATAATCACATGGTGTTATTGCAAACCAAATATACATTGATACCTCACCATGCAATGCCTTAAAACCTGTATACAATGTCATTTACAGTTCCCATGCTATGGTTGTCCAAACTTTGTCTGATGATATTGAAGTAATCAATGTGTTATCCATCCATTCTTCCAGGCCTATCAAAGCAAGCTACATCAGTAAGAGCAAATCCTTCTCCAAAGGGAGACCAGACAAGCTTTCAAAGACAACCCCATGGTAGGAGTGTTAAAATATACATTTTTTTAATAAAACTTTTTTTCTTAATTTCAAAACATAATCATCTTGTCCTCCATTGATATCATTTCAAATGATACACATTGCTTACACATTGCTTCAATGCTATAGGCCAGACTGATTTGACATTAACCTTAACAGGTAAACCGCCCAATTTAGGTAACGCTAATTAAGTAAGCAATACTTAATATTAGGGATAAATTGCCGACCAGCCTCATTGATTTTGTTAATTAGATTTGGCATTTATAATACTACTTCTGGATTCCATTCTCATTTTAGGTTATGTACACACATCGCCAAGAGCAGGTAACATGGATGAAGTTCACAGTAAGGAGCCAAAGGAACATCAACCATCATCCAATACATCAGGTATTGATGAGAGGATGCTGCGACGCCTGGCTAAGAATATTGGGAAAGATTGGAAGCAACTCGCCACTTCTTTAGATTTTATTGCTGCACAGATTGATACATTGGAATACAATAACAAAGATAACCTCGAAGAGCAAGCCTTTCAGATGTTCCTCACTTGGGCAAGAAAGCAAACGAACCAAAAGGAAGTCAAAGCCGGGTTGACAAAGGCGTTTGTGGAAATAGAGCGTCATGATATGGTCCGAATATTAACAGGTAAGTTGGCCATAAACCGCTCATTATTGTTGTTCTTGTCGTTGGTTTCTCCAAACAATGTGTTCTTTTTGCACAAGGATAATAAATCACTGTTTTCGGGAAGAATACATTCTTCCCGATATTCTTGTTTTCCATAAATGTACCATAAACCAAGTGAAAATAGTAAAAACATTTGTTTTTTTTTGTTTTTTTCCCGTCCCCAAAAAATAAACTGTTTTGTCCTTTGTTTTGTAAACATTCATATAACATGCATGTTTCGGTTGAGTTGACGATTTATAATTTTTGCTTGTGTTTGGTAAGAAATTATCTTAAAGCATTTTCAAAATAACAATTTCTCTAATGATGCAATTTCTTCCTCTATCATGTCTATAAAAGCTGTAGACATAAATTTGAAAGCTTTATTATAATATTTAGACAATTCCTGGTAATTAACCTTACATCTGGGACAGCCCTGGGTTCAAGACAGTGGATTTTGCAAAGTATCAACAATTTTCAACATATGTTTTTCAGGCGTAACATCCAGTACCATTAAATACTAAATAAATTAAAGGACTTACATGTTGAGAAGAACTTCATTTTCAAGAGCAGCACATGAAACAAGAATTGGCTTCTTGTTAGGGACCCAGGTTTTTTGTTTCTCTCTGATGGTCTTTTGCTCCATTTGATGTCAGCAACTTATTTGGTGTACGTGTTGCCAAAACAAGCCCCTGTTTACAAAGCATGTGTTCAATGATGGTAGTGCAAGAATTACTCATTATTTTTGTATAAAATATTTTGTTGCAGATGTGCACTCACCGTTCAACATTGAAGCGTGTGGTGAAACTTTGGTGAGTCATTACAAAGAGACAATGAAAGTGGACACACATCCGATGTATAAGGATATGGCTGTTGATATGAATGAACTCTTCGTCAGTTTAGAACTTTTGCAAGAAACAAACAAACCTAATCAGTCGATCAATTTGCAGTCGGACGCCATTAATGAAAAACATAGCGATCAAATGGCAAAGGATAAAAAGTTTTCACACATCACAACGTATTCTGATTGTAAAGGCGAATACAACGTCGGTAAAACCAAATCAGAGTATGAGAAAATTCGCCTCAATTCATATGAAGACATGTTAAGTCTTGATAAGAAACGACTCTTAATCACTGCGGAAAGTGGGTACGGTAAATCAACCCTTCTTAAAAAGATGGCTTATGACTGGGCTGTTTCTCACAAAAAACAAAACTCACCTTTTTCAAAGTATAAGCTTGTCTTTTTGTTGGAAATTAACAAAATGGAGGTCGATTTTAACATTATGGATGAAATATTTTCTCAAATATTGCCTCGAAATGAATTTGAGAAAGAGGATCTTAACAATTACATAACACAGCACCCAGATGAAGTTGTCATTCTTCTTGATGGAGCAGATGAAGTCTCCTTTCAGACCTTACAAAATGCAAAAGAAGAATTCAGTGTCTTTAAAGTCCTCTCATTCAAGTCTCTTAAACGCTGTAAGGCTATTGTAACAAGCCGTCAGTCTATGGCACTTAAGTTACTAGAGTGCAATACAGATTTTACAAGAATAAACATAGTTGGATTCGATGACACTAATAAACAAGAATACATCCGTAAATACTTCAACAAATCTGATTCCGAACACCATGCTCATATTCTTTCCGAAATAAGCAAGTCTGAAACACTTTGTAGTTTAAGCGAGATTCCTCTATTTCTTTGGCTGATGTGTTCATCATTAACTCAATCCAAAAGTCTACCTGAGAGACTAGCGGAACTGTTTGAACATGCAATGGGCATATTCTACCAGCAAAAGATTAGCAAAGATTGTACATCCAAACCCTCTAAGAAAATAGCAAGAGATGGGTTTCATGAGCTAATGGCCAGACTTGGGCAGGTTGCACTTGAAGGTTTGGTGTTAAAAAGCGATGAAAAAAATGTCCTTGAGGTTTCAGATTTCGATTCAGAAGATTTCAAATTGGGATGTGAGGTTGGCTTGCTGACTCCATTCAAGTTCATGCACGGTATCGACAGGGTTGAACAAGTCAAATTCTACCACTTAACAATAATGCAGTATTGTTGTTCCGTTTACCTGTCTGATTTAGCAAAGTCTAGTCCAGACAAATTTAATGAGCATTTGTCAAGATTTTTCGAAGGCGACATTGAAAGAAATGGATACTTAATCCGTTTCTGTAGCGGGATAAACCAAAAAGCTGCAGAACGTATTGTTGAACTGACCAAAAACCACCTCTTAGTTTACAACAAAAACACTTCTGTTAAATGTGAGAGGTATGTTTCTTTACATAGGATAATGATGTTAGCATTATTTGAAGCCAAGCTTAAGTCGACTGTAAAAACCCTTGAGCTAGATGAGTGGGTAAGATTTCCATATGAGCTGAAAGGAGAGGACCTCGTGGCTGCACATTATTTCATTCAAGACTTTCTACCACAACGATCCAGGCTTCAGGTTGTTTCAAATGATATAAAAATAACTTGTAAAGGAAAAACCGACTTAAGTCGCTTAGAACAAATAATGGCTAAGACAGTGTGTAGATTATCATTACATGTAGTTGGAGTCAACATGAACGACCAGATGCAAAAACTTAAAAATACTTCTAAATGTTTAAAATCATTAACCTTACAAGATTGTCAGTTAAGCTGTGCCTCTGTCCCACAACTTTTCAAATTGATGAAAACAACCCCCAAATTAGAGGTAGTTGATTTGAGTGAAAACAATTTACACGGTTTGAAGTCTTACTGTATGCCTCCCGTTCCTTCCTTGAGAGACGTGATACTGAAGGGGTGTAAACTACAGAGTAACGATATTGGGCCAGTTTTCTCCATCATTGCTGCTGCAGGCAGTATAAAGAGGGTTGAGCTTGATAAGAATAATCTCCATGGTATTCAAGGAGACCAGATAACTCCTGTTTCTTCATTGGAGGAATTGTCTCTATCGGAGTGTAGTCTGCAGAGTGATGATATTGAGCCAGTTTTCTCTATCATTGCTGCTGCAGGCAGTATAAAGAAGGTTTGGCTTGATAAGAATAATCTCCATGGTATTCAACGAGACCAGGTAACTCCTGTTTCTTCATTGGAGGGATTGTATCTATCGGAGTGTAGTCTGCAGAGTGATGATATTGAGACAGTTTTCTCCATCATTGCTGCTGCAGGCAGTATAAAGAAGGTTTGGCTTGATAAGAATAATCTCCATGGTATTCAACGAGACCAGGTAACTCCTGTTTCTTCATTGGAGGGATTGTATCTATCGGAGTGTAGTCTGCAGAGTGATGATATTGAGACAGTTTTCTCCATCATTGCTGCTGCAGGCAGTATAAAGAAGGTTTGGCTTGATAAGAATAATCTCCATGGTATTCAAGGAGACCAGATAACTCCTGTTTCTTCATTGGAGGGATTGTATCTATCGGAGTGTAGTCTGCAGAGTGATGATATTAAGCCAGTTTTCTCCATCATTGCTGCTGCAGGTGGCATCAAGTGGGTTTTGCTTGATAAGAATAATCTCCATGATATTCAAGGAGACCAGATAACTCCTGTTTCTTCATTGGAGGAATTGTCTCTATCGGAGTGTAGTCTGCAGAGTGATGATATTGAGCCAGTTTTCTCTATCATTGCTGCTGCAGGCAGTATAAAGAGGGTTCGGCTTGATAAGAATAATCTCCATGGTATTCAAGGAGACCAGATAACTCCTGTTTCTTCATTGGAGGAATTGTCTCTATCGGAGTGTAGTCTGCAGAGTGATGATATTGAGCCAGTTTTCTCTATCATTGCTGCTGCAGGCAGTATAAAGAGGGTTCGGCTTGATAAGAATAATCTCCATATTCAAGGAGACCAGATAACTCCTGTTTCTTCATTGGAGGAATTGTCTCTATCGGAGTGTAGTCTGCAGAGTGATGATATTGAGCCAGTTTTCTCTATCATTGCTGCTGCAGGCAGTATAAAGTGGGTTGAGCTTGATAAGAATAATCTCCATGGTATTCAAGGAGACCAGATAACTCCTGTTCCTTCATTGGAGGGATTGTCTCTATCAGAGTGTAGTCTGCAGAGTGATGATATTGGGCCAGTTTTCTCTATCATTGCAGCTGCAGGCAGTATAAAGTGGGTTGGGCTTGATAAGAATTATCTCCATGGTATTCAAGGAGACCAGATAACTCCTGTTTCTTCATTGGAGGAATTGTATCTATCGGAGTGTAGTCTGCAGAGTGATGATATTAAGCCAGTTTTCTCTATCATTGCTGCTGCAGGCAGTATAAAGAAGGTTTGGCTTAATAAGAATAATCTCCATGGTATTCAAGGAGACCAGATAACATCTGTTTCTTCATTGGAGGGATTGTATCTATCGGAGTGTAGTCTGCAGAGTGATGATATTAAGCCAGTTTTCTCCATCATTGCTGCTGCAGGCAGTATAAAGAGGGTTCGGCTTGATAAGAATAATCTCCATGGTATTCAACATGTTCAAGGAGACCAGATAACTCCTGTTTCTTCATTGGAGGAATTGTCTCTATCGGAGTGTAGTCTGCAGAGTGATGATATTGAGCCAGTTTTCTCTATCATTGCAGCTGCAGGCAGTATAAAGAGGGTTCGGCTTGATAAGAATAATCTCCATGGTATTCAAGGAGACCAGATAACTCCTGTTTCTTCATTGGAGGAATTGTCTCTATCGGAGTGTAGTCTGCAGAGTGATGATATTAAGCCAGTTTTCTCCATCATTGCTGCTGCAGGCAGTAAAAAGTGGGTTCGGCTTGATAAGAATAATCTCCATGGTATTCAACGAGACCAGATAACTCCTGTTTCTTCATTGGAGGGATTGTCTCTAACGGAGTGTAGTCTGCAGAGTGATGATATTGAGCCAGTTTTCTCTATCATTGCTGCTGCAGGCAGTATAAAGAAGGTTTGGCTTGATAAGAATAATCTCCATGGTATTCAACGAGACCAGGTAACTCCTGTTTCTTCATTGGAGGAATTGTCTCTATCGGAGTGTAGTCTGCAGAGTGATGATATTGAGCCAGTTTTCTCTATCATTGCTGCTGCAGGCAGTATAAAGAGGGTTCGGCTTGATAAGAATAATCTCCATGGTATTCAAGGAGACCAGATAACTCCTGTTTCTTCATTGGAGGAATTGTCTCTATCGGAGTGTAGTCTGCAGAGTGATGATATTGAGCCAGTTTTCTCTATCATTGCTGCTGCAGGCAGTATAAAGTGGGTTGAGCTTGATAAGAATAATCTCCATGGTATTCAAGGAGACCAGATAACTTCTGTTTCTTCATTGGAGGAATTGTCTCTATCGGAGTGTAGTCTGCAGAGTGATGATATTAAGCCAGTTTTCTCTATCATTGCTGCTGCAGGCAGTATAAAGAAGGTTCGGCTTGATAAGAATAATCTCCATGGTATTCAAGGAGACCAGATAACTCCTGTTTCTTCATTGGAGGAATTGTCTCTATCGGAGTGTAGTCTGCAGAGTGATGATATTGAGCCAGTTTTCTCTATCATTGCTGCTGCAGGCAGTATAAAGTGGGTTGAGCTTGATAAGAATAATCTCCATGGTATTCAAGGAGACCAGATAACTTCTGTTTCTTCATTGGAGGAATTGTCTCTATCGGAGTGTAGTCTGCAGAGTGATGATATTAAGCCAGTTTTCTCTATCATTGCTGCTGCAGGCAGTATAAAGAAGGTTTGGCTTAATAAGAATAATCTCCATGGTATTCAAGGAGACCAGATAACATCTGTTTCTTCATTGGAGGAATTGTCTCTATCGGAGTGTAGTCTGCAGAGTGATGATATTGAGCCAGTTTTCTCTATCATTGCTGCTGCAGGCAGTATAAAGAGGGTTTGGCTTGATAAGAATAATCTCCATGGTATTCAACGAGACCAGGTAACTCCTGTTTCTTCATTGGAGGAATTGTATCTATCGGAGTGTAGTCTGCAGAGTGATGATATTGAGACAGTTTTCTCTATCATGGCTGCTGCAGGCAGTATTAAGAGGGTTCGGCTTGATAAGAATAATCTCCATGGTATTCAAGGAGACCAGGTAACTCCTGTTCCTTCATTGCGTCTATTGTCTCTTATGCATTGTGGTTTGCAGGATGATGAGATAATCGCACTGTCATCGTCACTGAGTATGAGCTTCTTTTTGGGAAGTCTGTTGAGGCTGTGAATTTAAAGAATCCCGATCCTAAAGTGTCGACTAAAGACCAGAATCTAGTTTTTTTCTTCCTCTTGGCAAATGTTTTGGTCATTTTTTGTAGCTCAGTCTTCAGCATCTTTTTACCGAATAATTCTTTTTAAATGTGCAACTATCAATGTAAAATATTATAGATTAAATTTAATGGTACTCTCACACTTTTGATTGTCTCACGGTAAAAGCATCCCCCCTTTCCCTGTTAGGGGCGGGGTATTGATTGTGTAAGCAGTGGTCTGCAACTTTTACAAATAAAACTAACCAGGTACAAAACAGTGCACAAAAAATTAACGCTGGACCCCAAAAGTTGCATCAACTTTAGTTTCTCTTTTGTAAAAAGGCGACACAAGTATAGAGGGGAAAATCTTATTTCCTAAAAGTATATAGTAACAATAAATAAATAAAGCTAAAATCTCACTATGGTCAACAGTTGAACATTGCTACACGAATACAGTCAATAGATCTTTCTTTTGCAACGTCCCGGCCCGAGTTTTTGCCAACCAAGATGGAGAAACTACAGGGAGCCGACAATGCAAGGCAGAAACAGATAATCACAGTTTGCAAAAATGTTACACAAAAACTGTTCAGAATTTGTTGGAAACAAACCAACCTGTAATGGGACGTATTTTCTTTAAGTAGAAAGTTTTACGAAACTCTTGAATTTTGGTCTCAACGTCTGTCAATACTTGAACGTTTTGCTACATTTGGCCGTCCATGCCAACCAGTGCGGTTTGTTTATCAACAGAAGAAAAGTCTTATAGGAAATAACTGTTACTTGTCAACTTGAGGGTTACAACCATTTTGGGAGGAGTGTTGGCTGTAAAAGTAGGTTTCGAACGTCTTCAGGAGAATGTGGGCTGGCGCTGTTGCTGTGGCTCAAGTACGGCTGGAGGGGTACACAAAGTTTGGGCGGGAAGTAGAGTGATCATACAGCGTAGTGTTGAGATTCGGCTAGAAGGATGGGCTCCTTTATTTATTATTGTTTGATTTTTGGGCTGGACAAAGAACGCTTGGGTGGAGCGGTGTTTAAACCTGCGATATCCGACTATACATAGCCGGAGTCGCAGGTTCAAATCCCGCTCCAGTCAATTTTTCTTTGTTCACCCAAAACTTTATTTAAAAAAGTACCCAGACAGTTTCCCCTTGTGGTTTATTGCTTTTTATTTATTTTACAATTTTACATGAAAATACAAGAATATAATTATACAAAAGGATAAAGAAGAATCTCTAGAATGAAAATGTAAAAGGCAGTATAAATAAATTTAAAAAAAGGTGGGAAACATCCAGATTAAAAAGGGGCAAGGGGTAAGATGCTTGAGTAGTGATGACCGATGAGATGAATGTGTTTGATCAAGAAGCCGATGTCTTGAGTCACTTCGCTGTGAGCCCTGTTTATTTGGATGGCTTCCCTGTCTCAGCGTTGGTGCCATAAGGAGAACACGGGTGACGAGCTTGGCGTTGTTCCAGTCGATGCGATGAACTTGTTCACGTGAATGCTTGTTGATGGCCAGGTTTTTTTCCAAGTTAGTGTCCTTGTGTGCCACTGTGTGCTCTTTGATTCTTGTTGAGATGATGTTTCCGGTCTCTCCGATATAGTCGTTACAGCATTCTTAGGGAATACAGTTCGCACCGGCCCTGTAATGGGTGTCTTGCTTGTATTATTTCCTATTATCCACCCCACGCAAAGCTTCAAACACCAATTAATTTTTAATACAAAAATGTCACTTCCCTGGCTACCTTTGCTCAGAAATGTTGGGCTGAATCGAGCGACTTCGGCTTCGGCTATCGCCGTTGGCGGTAGCAGCAACGTTTGAGATAAGGCCCGTTCAGTAATCCGACCATACCCATAGCCAAAGTCGTCAATTCGGACATGATCGTTTTTACTGGCTGTATATACAAACGGTTAAAATGAAAATTACTTTTAAATTACACTCGTCTGGCTAGATTTTGAAAGCAAGGGGGGAGGGCGGGTGCAACATGCTCATTATTGTGAACGGGCTTTTTTGTGCCTGTGGCCGGCCCTAAACTGTTGAACTCCATGCTTTAGGACAACAAGAACACACAAGCTATGTTTTTTTTTTTAAATCACTCGTAAACGCGTTTCCTTTTCAATGTGCGTATATCCTACCGTGCTATGAATTTTGATTGCTGAATCACGTGGTTAAGATTACTAATCTCAGTCATTGTTTTGTTTTTGTATGGCCTTTTTTAGCTTCCGTTTGGATTCACTTTTATAGTTATCGGGATTTTCCCTTTTTGTACCTCGTTTTTTTATATAAAAAATAAGAAATACAAGTTTTTGCCCCGGCAGAAGGTCACAAGCAATGGCTCTTTCGAAAAAAAAGTAGGGCATAACTGTCGTATATTTGTGGCTAGAATTACACCCAAGACATTATTTTCCAATCCTATGCGGAACTTGAATGACTTACAAATAACAGAAAAACTAAACTTTCACACTCTGTTTTCTTGAAACACAATTTTGGACAGTAATTGCTTACGACGGTCTTGCCGGTCACATTTTCGCCAAGTCCTTCATCCAGGCACACGAAGACCCGTTACTTATTACCAAGCTTAGTGAAGCTGAATTGTTTTCATGTACGGCATGCCGGGGTGATGTTGTAAATGCTCTTTCTAAATAACTGCATACTGTTGTTGTTATTATATTCTATTAATAATACTACTATTATGTTGCTGCTAAATTTGTTCAGTGGTGTCTACTTTGAAGACTTGATTTAAACCTTTCTCTCAAGAGGAGGTACACTGTAGTTGTTTCCGATGAACATACCCAGACGGGTCAATTTATTTAAATTGCTCCCACAGGTTTTTCAGCGGTTTTGTTATTTGACATCAAGAACAACATACTAAAAATCTCAGAAAAATCGAAATTCCGGAAGGGTTTGTCATTTTCAAAATGGCGTCCAAGATGGCCGCCAATACCCTAAAATGACCATAAATCATCATCCATCACTAAGTGCTGTAACCAGCTAACTAACCAGCCCTTGTGATAAATGGGCATACTAAATACTACAGTCTAATTTGTACAGGGTTGTTGTTTTTTTGGATAAATATCCAGTATTATTATAAGTAGTACGGCAGTGGATATTCCTCGAAGCTTGTTTTCCCCACAGACACCCAGGCAGGCTGTATTTGTTAGTTAACCCAATGAAACAAATTGTTTTCGCGTTGTGGGAGCAAAACTGGAGAAGGCGTCTAATTTACTTTCTTTTTTATGTCAATTTTATAACACCCCTGAACTTGCTATATGATAGCGTGGGTGAAATGTATATACAGTGTTGAACTATTATGCTTGTAAATATTGTGCAAAAATGTATGTTTCATATTAATTGTAAGGCAGTTTTACTGTTCCTACAAGTTCTTGCCAACAGGAAGAAAAAAAACCAGAATAGTTAAATTTATGGACAAATATGTATTATCAAGTTGTGCCTACTTCTGTGTAATAACTATCGCTAATTGTAACTTGTCAAGTTTATGTGTGGGTGTCTGGTGATTGCAACTCTGTTTCCTTTGTTTCAACAAAATATTGTTAAAATAAACAAATTCATCTTGACCGAATTGACAATTCAAGATGATAATACGGTAAAACAGCTCATTTTATTCAAGTCACCGAAAATGTGAAATTTGAGAAATTTAATGAAAAGATCTTCCACTGACTAGTGGGAGTTACAATTTAATAGAAAGAACAGAAAAAAAAGAAACGACAGTTTTTCTACGGCCCTGACATTATCTCCCGTCACCGTTATATAGTATTAATATTGTTTATTGTTTCGAGTCTCGGGGATAATACTATTGTTTGTTGAAATGATGGTGTGTTGTTCTCGTCGGGACAGTTCCATCCTCCGAAATTCCGGAGTTTAAAATAAAACTGTTATGAATAACTAAACTTTCATATTGCATTTAGAGGCGGGAATCCGTCATGACTTTGTATATAATATTATTTTGACCTTTGACAGGTGATTGACGAATTCTTGCAATTAATAGCACCCGCTGCCAACATAAAGGTCACATGCTGTCAATAGTGGGCGCCACCATTATATACTTTTTATCATGGTGTCGCCATCTTATTTTTCCTACCACTCAAATCAATGTAAACCAAACGAGCCTGAAGAGCATAATAGTAAGGTACCTTTTCATTGGAATGAAAATCAGTAAACACTAAAGTTATTTCACATGGGGAGCAAGCCTAAATATGGCAACAGCATGATAAAGGTCCGTTAAGTGTTTTTATTTATGAAACAGTTTGTTACAAAATCCTTTGGGATTTACAATATGAAAGTGTACCATATGAAAGATAATCGACAACAGAAAGGTGCCAAATGTTTGTCAGCATTATGTACCAGGAATTTAACACACTGTTTAGTGTCTATTAAATGTTTAAATTTTTTTTTTTTTTTTTTTTTTTAAATTAAAAAAGATTTACACGGATGATGGGTTATGAAGAAGGGGGCATTGTTTATCGCAGCACTAATCTGGTGAATATTGTTGTGAGGCAAAAGAGGTTACCAGCCCAAATCCATGCCATTTGTGTTTATGACTGGTATCCCGTTAATTGATAGTTTACAGTTACGTCTTTACTTAAGGTCAGTGTGATTATACATGTCCCACAAGTTGAATTATGACGTAATTTTAATTTGGACTTGCTATTGTGAAAACAAATCGTGTAAATGGAATCAAATTTGAACACCAGATGGTGATCAACTATAACTTTGTAAGTTTTCTTTTAAAGCTGACTATGATGAAATAAATAACTCACGACACAGTGGAAAATGTATCCTTATAACAAAATGGCATCAATTCTTTTAGCGCACCGTGTATCGAGAAATCGCTGAGTCATAAGGCCATGTCACACAGGGCAATTTTTAGAGGCAACTTGGGGGCAACCAAGTGTTCCCCATGCAAAAGGAGCACTTCGGTAGTGCAACAGACATTATTCTAGCTCTAGCTGTAACTTACTAAGCATTGTATCCCCTTATAAATAACAAGAAAACTGAACTGTGAATGAGTTTTCTTATTGGAGATTGCCTGGAACTGGTTGCCTGTAAATTGAATCGTGTGACATGGCCTTTCACAGCTATGACATGAACAAACCAAGGAAACATCTGGAACAAAGAAAGTGCCAGTTGATAAAATGCCTTCTCAAACGTCTCTATGGACATAAAAGCTTCGGCCTATGGAAGGGGGTGCCAAATGTCATGTAAAGTTTCTTTTAGCTGAGTGATACAGCTTAATAGTAATATGCTAAGCGAAAGTTAGCCAGAAACATGACTTTAACGTAATGTCTGCTAAATTTATGTCTTCGTTTGCATCAGTTGTGTGTTCAGATTGTACTGATGCCATATTTTGGGTCATATTCGCCGGCATGAAATATTAATACCAAATTAATTTACCTTTTGCTGACTTCGTACGAGCACGCAATAGATTCAAGTTAAAACATAGGTCTCTATTCTCACTTGGTCTAAATACTCACTTGGTCTAAATGCTCCCACTTGGTCCAAACTCTATGCACTCACTAGGTCTCTATTCTCTCAAGTGTACGCTCACTTTGTCTAAATATTCTCACTTTGACAAAATACTTTCACTTGGTCTAAAAATAATAACTTCACTTGGTTTAAACACTCTGCTTGGTCTAAATACTCTCACTTCTCTAAACATTCTCACTTGGTCTAAACACTTTCACTTGGTCTAATAGTCCCACTTGTTGTAAATACTATCACTTAGTCTTAAAACTCCCACTTGGTCAACAAGTTCGCACTTCGTCTAAATAATCTCATTTGGTCTCAATACTCTCACTTGGTCCAAAAACTCTAAATATGTGTCAAAATATACTCATTAGATTATATTTCAAAACAAGTATCTTTATTTCAAACCAACTATAGTTTACAATAATATGTGTCGTTATATCATAGGTGATAAAATACAAGAATCTCGCCAATAGTAATTCTGAACAGAGGCCTAAACAAATTAGCCATCTTATACTGATGTAAGTTCAGCTCTAATCTAATTTAACAAATTAACATTATGCAAAATAAAATTATAACACTTCCAGAAAAAAACCTTAGGTAACAAAAAAAACACGCTAAACTCCTACTCACGTTTTTTGTGCAAATAATTTTAATCACTGCTCCGATCGATGTAAATATGGATGTTCATATCAGCGCTATTAAAAGTAAAATCTTAAAATTAAAAATGTCTTTCTGAAGATCAAAAATGTCACAGCTGCAATGTTTTCCCACAAAACGTTTTAAAAAGGACCATTATAAAATGTATAAACTAAAGTTGAAAACAAACACTAAAATGTAAAGATTAAACACACTGGTTTACGATGCAAAGACACCATTAAAAATATTTAAACTAACTCAATTTCATAATGCAGATTTTGTGTGAGGAAACTTATTTTGGTAAAACAAAATTGCCAAATAATATGCACAACCGAAAACTTAAGTATTTTCTTTTGTAAACTATACTTCACAAAGCAAAATGCATATAACCAGAATCTTGCTTCGTGTTTAATTCAACACGAGGCAAGCTAGTCTGTTGCATGTATAAGTTGAAAACGCAGGTATTTTCCTTTAACTACTTTATAAAGATAACAGCTTCAAGGTGCTATACAGGATTGGCGAAGGATAAAATACATTATTGTTTAGTTTCAGTTTACTGTTTATGAAGTTAACAATTGAACCAATTTGTTTCTGTGAAGTATTTCACCCTGAAATTCGAGAAAACTGTATCTGAAAAAAAATGAACCCAACGTAACAACTGATTTCGGTTGTAACAATCGAAATTAAGGGCAATGATTTTACATGCTGAAAAGTGTGCACGTTTTGTTTATTATTTTCTCCTGACTGAGACGACCGACTGAGCCCAAACTTTCAAAGTTTTTTTTTTTTCGTCTCCTTTTTTTCATGTTTATATTGAACCGGACAAAGCAGGAGCTTCAGCTTTACCAATCCTGTGTATTATGTGCCTTAAATTGCAGTCTAATTCAACCGAAGAAAAGTTTAAACAGTTCTGCTTTTGATGAAACAATATTAGGATTTGTATGTAATACCTGAAGAAAATAATTCTGTGCAAAAGTAAAAGTACAAAAATAAAGTGCTATGGTTGAGGCAGTTTTTCCATTCTAAATTCTAAAATCTTTAAAAGAAACCGAATTGTTCACTACCGTCATTTTTAAGTAGAAATATAATACAGGTTTTCCAAGTTAATTTCAGCAAAAATGTTAAATTCAATTTTAGTAACCCTCTAGTCCGTGTACGACCCGGGGCTGCTGAAAAGAGTTATAATAGTTTGCATGACCCTTGAAGTAAATCAACAGAATCGTGGTTTAAAATAGATACATAAAAATTACTACATCCGTAACATTTCGTGCTTTGCATTAAATATTGTCATCGAATAGCAGACAAAGCCCCATCTCAACATTTCTAAACTGGCAGTAAATGCTTCCATTCTTTGCACAAATCGAAGTATATGTAATAAAACCAACCTGTGAAAATTTCAGCACATTTCGTAGTTTCATTTGCAAGAAAACGATAAATGTATACGCATTAATATAGGCAGTGCTTTCGTCTCAATGAGACGAAAACTAATTCCATTTCCTTTATTATTTGAAAACGCCTTCCAGTGAAAGTTCTCTACCATCAATATATTTATACCATGTAAGGTAGATGTAAATCTGTGAACATTTGTTTTTCTTCTTACCAATGTTGAGCTGGGGCTTTAATTTCAGCTCGGAAGTATTATAAGCTCACAAGGGACCAATAGTTGCTCTCATTAACAGTTACCGGTATTTTTTTTGTGACGATTATTTTTCTAATAAGCAGTTTAAAGACGCCCACTCGTCAATGCGCAACAAACAAATTATGTAAGCTATGTACGGGAACATGATCGTTTTGTGCCACGAAAATAGTCGTTGGGTATTGGTGACGAGTGGGCGTCTTTCAATGAACACAATAGTTTTGGGAGGCTCTGCCTGCGATCCTTGCTCATGCTGTTTTATTGCTGAAGGCATCAGTGTGTTTAGTCGGATGAAAGACAATATTAACCTTTTGGTTGCTCGTTGGTAAGAGCTAATAATTATTTCATTACCAGAACAAGCGTTAATAAGTCAACTCTGAAGGGAGGAAATAAACAATGAATGATAATATGAAGTTGATACACGATTGCCATTGAATTGACCAAAGTGTGACAACGACGACTGTAGCCTGTTTTCAATTTTATTCCTATGTGGTTTCCCCCCCCCCAAAAAAAAAAAAAAAAAAAAAAAAACACGAGCTGATGAGCGTTCCCTCCTACCGCATACTGCAGCGTTGTCGCTTTGGCTGGGGCGGTGTATTTGCAGTCCAATTCAAAAATAACATTTAATATTTTCCTAATTCGATCAAATTAGTTTGTTTTTTTTGCAGTGCAATTTGGGTCTGTATACGATGACTGAAACTATTTTGCCGATCTGTTTAGTGAGTGAACCTACTGAAAACATGGTTAAATTCGTGTTGACCTCCATAGGAAATGTTTTTTTTTTTTTTTTTTTTTTTTTTTTTTTTACATTTTTTTGTCTCCGTTTTGTATTCAAAAGAGCCCTATAATCCCGACTGTATTATGTTTTGCTTCCAATATCTTTCTGGAGAGTACGAAAGAAGCTTTCAAATGAAGGAAAGTTTGCCGAGTTTGCATCATCGGGCCTTCCATTTCCCGTGTTGAATGGTGAGTTGTGGAGATGTCATTTAGTAAATGCGCGCAAGTTTTCCATATTATTTCGATTTATAGTGCACACACGATTTCGTTCTTCTCACCAGGTTTGTTTTAGTCAGTCTATTTCATTTATAGACATTCAAGAATACACTCCACCCTCTCTTCAGTTGAATTTCTACTCATTTTTTTATCTTTACAATCGATGAAACCACCGACTGGTTGGCCCAGCCTCTTGCTGCTGGCTTTTGCGAATTTAACTGATCTTTGCGACCTCTTTTGAATGATCTTTGACCAGTGAATGTTAAACTGTCAGTGAGACTGAATTACTCCTTTTGACTTTTGAATGCTGATGCGACGGAGCATTCATTGAACTTAATGAGTTTTTATTAAAAAAATGGCTGATGGAAAAACCTATACTAATTTGTATGTTTCATGTAACCATGTGTTGCTAACAGACACTGATAAATTCACAAGTAATATCTGAGTATGAACTATTTTGTAGTTGATAAAACAGACATACAATTATTCGCAGTAAAGAGGAATTAATAGGCACTTTTTGTTGCTTTTTTACATCGTAGATTCTTGACATTATTGTGTGAAACAAACTTGATTAGACCGTTGTAATTGGTCTAGGTTTTAACGTTGTATGGAGCTTGCTGTTGACCGTTGTACTGCCCAGGATTCTGCTGCATGGCAATTGGTGGCTGGTTCATATAGGCCGGTGGTGGCGCCCCAGGTTGCTGACTGTAAGCCACTGGCTGTTGTTGACCGCCAGAGGGCACTACAACCGTCGTGGTTGTCCTCGATGGCGCTTTGTTCTTGCAGCAGAGGTGGTAGCACAGGCAACCGCAGCAAACACATAACAGGATTACCCCGACGACGGCACCGACAATGACACCGACTATCACCCCTATGCTCCATCCAATAATGTTGTTAACAAGGTCATCTGAAAAGTTAAACATCAAATATTAATCTATATTTTTTTCAGACTCATCAACAGAGACCAGAGATTATAAACCTGATCAACCACATGGCCAAATAATTCTCTCCTGTGTATGCTATTATCACAACTGCATAATAACATACCGTGCTTTTGATCTAGAATTGAGAACAGTGCACCGTACATTTTATGCTATCCATCTGAAGGTATTTTACAAAGAAGTAGTGTCTCTGGGTAATGGGGAGTAGGGAGAGTCACACTGTAGTCCAATCAAAATACGGAAAAAGGGTCAACCCAACACTTATTGCAACCGTCTGCATTTTGGAATAGCTAAATACTTGTGGAACAATGCCTAATGTGAGTTTTCCCAGAAGTTCCATTACAATGTGCACAAATATTGCTCTAATCGGTAACTTTAGCATTATTGGGGTGCAGTGTGATCAAAGGTTTCTCTATAGCTCATCCATACTTTAACTAATTGTGAAGTAGCATGTCGAATTTACAGTTTAGTTACATGACCTCACAATGACATCATCAGTTGCCATGGAAATGAACTGTAGAGGGCGCTATACTCCAGTGTATTTTATGTTCCACAAAATTTAGAAACATGCTCACTCCTGAAAAAAGCAACTACATGCAATAAGGGAACTTAGAGCTGGTACATTAACTGGCCTTTGTATGTCCAAGTGCCGAACTGAGAGGTGTCGCTTGTTCCACTATCCCCTAGCCCTCTATTGTTCGCATTTTAGGAACATCTGGCCATAATTATCTCCATGGGAATGTTGTATATGTTTCTATAGAGCATTGGGTAAATTTATTTTATAAAAAAGAATCAATGCTTATTTAATGACTGTTTTTGTGAACTGTACTTTTCGGCTTTTTATAGCTAGCCGCGGTATTGCAGTGTTTTAATAAACCATAATAATAACAATACTAATACTATACTATACTACTACTAAAAATAATAATGTAAATTAAAAATTCAGAATTGTTAACTTTATAAACTTAAGTTTATTTGTTTTACACATATTGGCCGGCACCAGTAGGTTCTAATGGCTGGTATCTGGCAATTTTAACGAGCCTGGAAGTGTGGCGTGAGAATGTTCAGGCTATGTAAACAATGGGAGACTTTTGAGACGTTAGCGGGCGCCCCAGTAACAGGTCCTTTTCTATAGAGAGGTTGCATGACCCCGGGAAAAGTTAGTTTCGCAGCCATGTTGGGTAATGCCGTGTACAAACTCAATGGCTGACGCGTCGTGTGCTGAATGATTTCCAGCGCCAGCTTGTGCACGCAGCATTAGAAAAAGGTCTCGTGTGACGTCACGTGAAACCTCTCTATTGCTCTCCTAATAGAAAAGGACCGGTTACTGGGGCGCCCGCTAACGTCTCAAAAGTCTCCCATTGCCTCCACCACAGTGCAAGCGCTTTGTGGCGCACTGTATCGTGAATCGCAAAAGAAAGTAAATAATTACTTAGGGCCGTCTCATCGCTCGAGTCCCCACAGTTGTCGTTCAAGTCGTCCTTCAGACTTTCGTCAATACATCGGCCGTTGTCGCATTCAAAATCACTGGACCCACAGAAACCTGCAAAATTCCACACGAATCAAACAAAGCGTCACATAGTATTAAACGGTGTTGCAAAGTGAAAACCGAATGGGAAACAGCTTCATAATGACTGCCCTTGATTGGTCATAATATCGGCACAAAAAATGTTGATAAAGTTCACTCCAATTCCCAGAGAAATTAATATAGGTTTTACCTGGTCATTTTCGGCAAAAAAAAACCCCCAGCCTATTTCAATTTCATGCATTCGTAGTAAAGCGATTTTGGTTATTCAATTCACTTTGAAGCATGCATGCGAATAGTATTGTATTCAATTAGACTTATAAGGTGTTCTTTTCAGCCATGCAAAATTTAGCAGAGAAGGTGCAGCTAGAGATTTTTGCGAAAAGTTACTGCAGATTTGAATGCAGTTCGAGTGGATTGTTAATTCGAATGGTTATATTTTTTTCTTAATCGCTTGAGGCAAACGAAATATTGCTTACACATTTAGTTTCGGTTGAAATTGAATGACTGTTTTTTGAGGCGCTTTTAATTCCGCGCTAAACAGAATATCGCGACGTTTTATAAACTGGCCGCTTTTTTTTTTGCGCAAATTTTGAAAATTGACCGGGAAAACATAATCGTCGTGTGCCCGGAAGTAGGACGCAACGACTCGTTACCGGCGCAGGGTCGTACGCAGTTAAGGTCCTAAATAAACGTGACCTACATAACTTTGATAAAAAATAATCAATGGTATTGACCCCCTTGTACGTACGTCACATGCGGCGACTGTGGGCGCGCTCACCATTTTGGAAGTGAATATAAAACGCCGCGTCGCCTAACATGCGCACACGGAAACATTGACTTCAAAAAATGGCGCAACCAAGATTATTGTGATGACGTCAGGTGAATTGGGTCAATAGTTTGACTGATGGGTTTACTGAAAACTATTTTTTCATTAAAAAAATCCATACCTGTTGAGAAGGATGTGAATACAATGTAAAACCCAAGACCGGATCCGCTGCCGTCAGTCTTGAATCGCAGGGTGATCGAGTTCTGTGTCGACGCGACGGCTGACGGTGTGGACGATCCACAGATGGTGGCCAACTTGATCGAAAATATTACCAATTAGTCCATCGTAGATATCCAGGTAGTCCCCGCCGCAAGGCGACGACCCTTCAATATCCACTCGCTTGAAGGTTATGAGAACGTTCCTGAGGAGGGATGTCTGGATAGTAACAGTGCAGTCCACATCCGTGTCATACGACAAGGAGAGTTGGGAGTCAAACGTCCCACTACGGTCAGTGCTGATGTCGATTGTTTCACCACACTTATCCGTAAAGAACCCTAAAGATTCAAAGACAAAGTAAAGGAATTGTTTTAAATTGAAGTGGGTGTAAAGCTGAAGGCTCACTCATTATGAAGTACACTCCTGAAAAAAAAAAACCATTTCCTTCTGAAATTCTGTCAAAATCGAAGACGGGAACTTTGAACCCCAGCGAGTGCGCAGAGCTTATTTCGGTCACATCAACCAATTTTTGGCAGGCTGCGTGGCAGAGTGAGTCTATGTAATGACGAGTCTGTCTGTCCGTCCGTAATTGGGCTCGAGGGACATGGTGGGGTGTTTTTCGTTGTTGTTGTTTTTCTTTTGTTTTGTTTGTTTTTATGTATCAATATTGCAGGAGTTAGCTAAGTGTTTTGAGTTTCACTTCGTCAGCCCGTCTGTATTCTTTATATCATTTTGTTTGATGTGTTTTGGAAAGTTTTAGTGCCCCATCAATAGTGTGGTATTAGGTAAAAACACCAACAACAAAAGCAAAGCGGGAAGAAGCCTTAAAATTACGAATTCAAATATAGGCGTAAATAACAGGGGATGGGGGAAATATCCCTCCCCCTCCCCCGATTTTTGGTTCTTAATTATTGTTTTTCTTCTTTTTCTTTTTTTGGGGGGGGGGGGGGGTTCACTGGAAAAGCACCTGATAGCTTAGTAAATGAATAAAGCCTTTCTACGAATCACTATGACGACAACACCAATGTCTGTCCACGCCCATATACACCCATCTGTGGATGCAAACAGCGAGCAGACGGTCATTTACACGAATGTTACTGAACTTACTTGTACCCACCACTACCCTGAAATATGTATATCGTTTTTGGAGGGATTGATCCGTGCAGTAGTAGCGCTGCAGCGGCTGCTCCAGTTAAAATTATACTAATGTTGTAAAATAAGTGTATTGAATGTCATCCAGGCTATTATTTCACATTTCCGGCATGTTTGCTTTGCACAAAGGAAGAGGGCGTGATTGCTTTTCATAATTATTTGAACAAACTACCTAGAACATTAACAACAAAGAGGGCATCCATAATCATTTTTCTTTTATTCTTTTATCTCCCCCCCCCCCCACCCCAACTTTTCACAGCAAATTTACGCCACTGGATTTCAAGTTTCCGTATAGCAATGGACACTGTTGTGTGACTATATTCTAAAGTTGCCATGACAGCTGATGCCGCACACAGTTCAACGAAAAAGGGGCTTGGCAATCGTAGAGAAAAATCAATTCAAGGCAAATTTTCATGGCTTGGATTTTTCCCAATACAGAACATGGAACAAATCGGTCCTGGGGTGGAATCGAGAGAGAGAGAGGAACCGTACCGAGAAGTCTGCTTTTTCTCGATCTCCTTCAGTAAATTAAACATTAATACTAAAACGAAAATTGCCACACAAAAAAAGAAAGAAAGAAAGAAAAATGTACACAAAACGGTGTCTTTGGACAGGTGTTTTTCACGTCTGTGTTGTCAATGTCGTGCCATTTCATCTACATCTGTCCCCGTTCAGGCACGAGTGAACAAAAATTAGGCACGATACATCTGGCCCTACACTTAATCATAGTCAAATATAATGTTGGATAAAATAGTTATTTTAGTCATCAATCGCTGCATAGATTTCAAAACACTAGGAAAAGGCGGTTACATGATTGTTTACAGAATTGAAGACTAAATACACGGGTGGAAATGTTCCTTTTCAAAACAAAAACCCATGATGTTTTTTTTCTATACAGCTTCACACACTCTTCTACTGAAGACTTAAAAGAGTCAAGTAATATAGTGACCGAATTCCATTGCTTTGCAGCACATTGTTAGTAACTCCTCCGGAAACGAAATATAATTATGCCCCGTCTGAGGCTAAAGGGCTTACCGTTTAAGGCCATGGCCCACTCAAGCTGGACCACCACCAGAATCCAAACACATAGAAAAACACGCTTTGCTGTCGATTCCACCATTTTGTGTCCTCTGGAAACACGGATTAATGTTTAATGTTGGAAAGAGCTCGCAAAGGTTAGTTATCAGTTGTTTTGACTTCAGTCTTGTCATGTACCAACTGCTGCTTGCCACAGTGTTCGATTTCGTTAATTTCGGGTCGGGTTTGTACACGTCGTACACACAGAGCTGTGCGGTGCAATGGGTGTGTCTTCTCGTGGCATCGACCTCGAGTTCGTATGCAAAATAGCGCCTGCAGGCATCTGACCCTTTTGTTCAAAGTGGTGGGTTGAAAATGAGATTTATCATGAAGCTTTTCTTTATAATCATATATTGAATACCAGTCTGTATCTTTTGAAAATCCCATATAAGTACTTAAAGCCCCAGCTCAAAATTGGTAAACTGACTGTAAACGCTTCAATTCTTTGCACAAATCAAGATTATTATTTGTAATAAAACCAACATTTAGTTGTTTAATTCATTTGAGAGAAAACGGCAAATGCATTCAAAATTTTTGTACGCATCTCTGTAGGCAGAGTTTTCGTCTCACTGATACGAAAACTAATTTTGCATCTTATTTCATTTATCATTTAAAAACGATAACACTTTAGAAAGTTTGTATGTAAATCTGTTTACATTTATGTTTTTCTTCTTACCAATGTTGAGCTGGGGCTCTAATAAAAAAATAAAAAGAAAAAGAAGGAGAAAAACGTGTTTTTTTTTCTTCTTGAATCTGCTTTCTAGTCAGCGCCTTTGTAAAAAAAAAAATGCGCGATGTAGAACTAGGCCGCGTCCGAATCAAGCGACTTCGGCTACGGCTATGGCCGCTGGCTGCAACAACCCTCCGATGCTAAACCCTCCGTGGACTGACGTGAGTAACCGGGCGTCATCATTCTTGCTGGTTTTCAACAAATACTACAAAGATTGGATGTTGGATGTTTCATTCTTTCGCACACATCGTCACAAACTGCCCCCGCATGGCGCCATTGTTCATTATTCGATAAACACAGACTCGGGTCTTACCTCAAGGTCATCGCAATAATTGATTACAAATTTAAAAGGATTGTGCTCGTCTTGTGGACAAGTCAAACAACTCCAATACTAATATAATTATTAATAACAAAACTGCATGAGCCTGTTATTGGTGCCCACTCCCCCCGCCCCCCCCCCCCAAAAAAAAGCAAGATGACAGTTACATTATGTTTTTATTAAGTGATGTGTAAAGCTTTGCAGATAATTATATAGTAGGCCTACTTAATGATACAGTGGGAATATATTGTTTATGTTTTTAACGTGATTGAATTGTGAATCTGGCGTTGATAATATAAAGTAAGTAACTGGTAAACTTGCGATTACAACCATGTAAATCTGTTTTGGGGAGGAGTGGTGGCTCTGAAAAGAGCCGTTGTGGTCTCGACGTTTCGAACAGTATACTCTGCTCGTCTTCAGGAGAAAGTGGTTGGGGCTGTACCACAAGTTTACAAGTTGTAGTTACTTCCTATGTCTTAATTGTCTAATGTTACATTTTTTTCCTCAATGAGTCCTAAGTTTGCCTGTTGGTGTCACTCAAATTTATAAATTTAGCTTCATTCGATCAATATCTTGCATCCCTCAACTCAACCTTGTCGCAAATACTGTACATACAACTTGTTGCTAGTCTTCTTTCGTACAGGACGCAAAACACGCGCGTTACGATGCGGCTTGACAAGAGGCTAAATCTAACCTCTTTTTCACGTTGCTATGGCGACGAGGACAACGTTGCTACCCTCTTAAACAACGCACGGTTTACACTACACAGACTTTCGAGAGATTTCTGTTTTGCATTTTGTTTCATGAACATTCCCCTTTTATAATCTACTCCCTAAATTTTACTGCGAGACATGTGCATTATATATGAAGCAGCTACCTTCAAATAGCTCACGACGGGTAGAGAGTGTAGTGCTGGGTTACTATCGTACTACCGCGTCGGGAGACCATCGGATATTTACCCTGGTTTCTCTTATAATCCATCAAGTAAAATGAACACCATCTCGGTTTTTCTCTTCAAATGACATGATGATTTTCACCTTATTAACTTTTCAAAATGCATCCGGGTTATTCCCAGTCTCTGTAAAATATGGATTTAAATATTAGCTATTGTCATTTTGTATTATTTATTTATTTATTTTTAGTCCAGGAAATTCAGTTTAATATTTCAGACAACACTCAATGAATATATTCGTCAACGATTAACAGCTGGGGGAAAAAAATGAAAAATGGGTTCTGGGCCTCGATTCCACAAAAAATCTCCAAGTCAGTACATGACACTATCTCAATACAGCTTTCATTACTAGTAGTAATTATTAGTAGTGTTTCATGCGTTGATCGTAATAGGGCCTATTATTGTGCAAAATTATGTTATGTTTTTTGTTTGTTTGTTTGTTTGTTTGTTTGTTTGTTTGTTTGTTTGTTTGTTTGTTTGTTTGTTTGTTTGTTTGTTTGTTTGTTTGTTTGTTTGTTGGGTTGTTTGTTTGTTTGTTTGTTTGTTTGTTTGTTTTTTTTTTCTTTCTTCTTTCGTATTGAAACCGTAGGATTATTTTGGAGATTTTGTTTTGTTTTCACTACAACTCATCATTTTTTCTTCGTCCTTTTTTACATAATTAAATGTCACATACAGAATTTGTATTCATCAATTTTGTATTTGTCTAGTCTGAAAGCTGACTGATTATGAAGTTCATACCAGTACCAATCTTCCATAGAAAAACGTCTGTACTAAAATACTGTCAAAGTCGAGAAAATAGGATTTGAAGACCCAGATTTGAATTTCGGTTGTAACAATCGAAATTAAGGACAATAAGTTTACATGCTGAAAAGTGTGCACGGTTTTTTCACTATTTTATCCTGACTCGGACGACGGATTGAGCCTAAATTTTCACAGTTTTTTTTTTCATGTAGTGTTCTCAGTTTTCGCTGTACAATTTGCTGTAGGCCTACAACTCATCATTTCTTGTGAATCACACATAGTAACAACACTGCACTATCAGTCACAATCCCACCTTTAAATGTATCTTGGAACTGTGCCATTTGTACAGGGTTAGCAGCGTATAAGCCTAGTTGTAAGTTAACAGTTTGCATCACTAAAATGCATTATGTTTAGTGTGGTATAATTAAAACTGTTTGGACAAATCATCATCCCCTTTACCGGGCTCCCCTTTTAGATTCCGCGATCCACGCAAGTAGGTCTTGCTCTAAGCTCAATTATTATCACTGTTGTTGGATCGATGCTATTAGTGATGTGATCAAACAATGCAGTTCCTTTGCATTTATCAGTGTTGCTAATATTTACATTTCTAAGTGTAAATTTGTAGACCAGTCGGAGACTGGACAAATTTAGCTTCTACTACGCAAACATTTGCTTTTGCAATTTTTTTTTTAAGTAGGCCTATAGTCAGTTTCAAAAATATTGAAGATAAAACCGAACGATGAAAGCACTGTTGATTCAAAGGTAAGGGCAAGTGGCGTATTGCGAGTTTTATTTGTTTAAATCCCACTGAACCCATCAGAGAGAATCGTAATAGCATTTCCAATCCCCATGGTTGGTGCACCGGCGTAACTAGGGTAACATTTTTGGTGTGCACAAGGGGGTGGGGGGCACCATTTTTTTTCCCAAGGGAGGCACTTTTTGCCAATGAAAACTGTAGTTTCCGTTTGTATGATTTTTCCTTAACAATCCCCTTTTCAGTGTATTTAACCATTATTATGTAGTGTTTCCCATTTTTGACCCTTTTAAGTTTATGATTGAAACAGATCATTGAAAGTCACAAATTCCAATTAAATTCCGAGTTATATTTTGGTTTACCATCCGCTTTCACCCTCAAATTAAACATAGTCACAGTCGATGAAGCTACAGGCTAGGGCTAGGCTGTAGGCCCTAACCAGATTGGATGGGATAAGGGAAAGTGGTGGGTGGGGAGAGGGAAGCTCAAGTAAGGTTCGCCCTTTTCGTGCCCCTCTAAAAAATTTCTATACTTAGGCCTACACCGCTGCTGAAAAAACCCCAGGGCATTTCCTGCCAATATACCACAACCTAGTCATGAGATATGTGACATTTTATATCATAACTTAAATCCATATTTTTAAAGAGTCCCCCTTTCTTCACAGTCATCAAAAGTAGAATATTAAAAGAAAACGTAAATAATGTTAAATTTTCTGTTTCACCCACTTGCCCCCCCCCCCCCTCCCCCAAATGAAATGTCTGGTTACGCCAGTGTCTATAACCCCAAGAAAATTGTAATATAATTATAACATTCTAATTAAATTTGCATGGCTAAAACTGAAAGTATAAAGCGCACTCATTATTAAATCATACGGTCTTAGAAACCATGGCATTCAAGTTGTTTATTTAGGGTGTAGTCCATTAATTTTGAAGGGTTTTGTACTGTTACTCCCGCTTTGTTTTGGGACTATATTTTAAAATTAAGATGTTATATTAGTGATTTTAATTTTAAACTGATAGAAGGTTGAGATATACATGATAATTTTAACAATTAAATGCCAGGAATTGCTTATATTAATTAAATTTGCTATATTATCCTCCCTGCTCAAAAAATGAATCAGTCCTGTATGCTTTGCCCACCCCCCCCCCGACTTCAGCAACATGGCGACCTTCACAACTTGATGCGCGAGGATTGTAACAGGAATTTGTTTTTATTTCTTGCGTTATTATAAACAAGGTAAGTCGGAAATACAGAACTATATCGTCAGTTATGAACTTAAGATAGAGACAATACAAAAATGGTGAGAAATGGTGTACCTTTTCAGAGCAAACTTATGTTGTCCAAATTCCGGACATTACCTTGCTTTAACGGGCGTTAGCCCCGTCATTCATAGTTGCGATAATCGTAACCCTCCATCCTCCCGACGGTCGGAGACCGGAGGGTTACGAGACAAGACTGATATTATCGACGGTACGGGCAGTTTTGACCAGTTTTTGCCAGACTCGTGATCAGATTCGTGCATTTTTTTCCACTTTCCAAAATCATGACAGACATTCTAAACACATGGAGTTGATCTTTATTGTATGACAACGTCATCTGGAACCCTTAAAACAACATCATAAAAATATTTGGCAGAAAAAACGACAAAAACTTACCAAAA
The DNA here is from genome assembly GCA_911728455.2 of Marthasterias glacialis. Classification (NCBI taxonomy): domain Eukaryota; kingdom Metazoa; phylum Echinodermata; class Asteroidea; order Forcipulatida; family Asteriidae; genus Marthasterias; species Marthasterias glacialis. The sequence continues at coordinate 11,912,206 of OU452222.1, read as the reverse complement.
GACTGACCGAATATATCCATAATCCATAGCGGGGCCAACTAGTGATTTTGAACGTCGCACTTGCTTGGCAACAACCAATCAGCGTGACCCAACCAAACACGCATCTGGACGAGCCATGGCTGCGTCGGCGGCTGTCGTATGCTGTCGGCCATTCCAGCTTGCAAACTCACCGCCTGTGTGTGTAAGCACCGATCCCCCCCCCCCCCGACCGACCGAGTGCGCAGCATGCAGGCTATGTACATGTACATAGCCTGCATGCTGCGCACTCGGTCCGGGGGGATCAGTGCTTACACACACAGGCGGTGAGTTTGCAAGCTAGAATGGCCGATTAGCATACGACAGCCGCCGACGCAGCCATGGCTCGTCCAGATGCGTGTTTGGTTGGGTCACGCTGATTGGTTGCATGCTACACGCACACACAGTCAGTGTGTGTGTGTGGCCGTGAGGGGGTGAGGAAGCACCACACGGCGGTACTACGAGCTGTGTAGTTTGTGCACGCATGATGTTCATAGGTACCTACATGCTGCGCACACGGTCCAAGGATCGATGCTTACACACACAGGCGGTGAGTTTGCAAGCTGGAAAAGCCGATACGCACATGACAGCCATGGCTCGTCCGGATGTGTGTTTAGTTGGGTCACGCTGATTGGTTGTAGTCAATGGATGTAGTCGATGGATATTTTGGTCAGTCTTTTGGTAAGTTTTTGTCGTTTTTTTTGTGCCAAATATTTTCATGATTTTTTTTTAAGGGTTCCAGATGGCGTTGTCATACAATAAAGATCAACTCCATGTTTTTAGAATGTCTGTCATGATTTTTGAAAGTGGAAAAAAATGCACGAATCTGATCACGAGTTTGGCAAAAACTGGTAAAAACTGCTAGTTACACGGATAATACCCGTCTTGGGTCAAAACCCTCCGGTCTCCGACCGTCGGGAGGATGGAGGGTTACGATTATCGCAACTAGTACTAGCTAGGCTTTTGCTGGAATTTTATGACAAATCTCTGTGCATGTATAACTTATAAGCCCATGTCAACGATGGCAAGGGAGCCATGATGGTTGCTGTTCAGCACGCCGGGTCATATTCCTGCACTAGTCTTTATTCCAACAGTCTTCTTGCAATGACTTTTTCCTGAAAGTGGTGACATCAAAGTTTCGTGCAGCAGTAAACGTTCTTGAATGTGCTGACTGATTGCGTGCATTACCTGAGAGAGACGAGCGAGTGACACCATGGAATAATAAGTAAGGTTTTGCGGTGACACCATGCATGCCATGTGTTGAATCTCTTTTGAGTATGTGTGGTTCTGAAGGAACCATGGAGGTATAAATGGTCACACTCTCTGTTTGCGTTTGGCGACGGACGACAGCATGACGAATGAATGACATACATGTAGCGACATGAAAAAGACTAGCACAGGAGTACGACGAGTCATAGCGCCCTCTCGCTGTACAGCGCAACAGCAACCATCATGGCTCCTCCGCCGCCGTTGACATATGGGCTTATACCAGCACAGAGATTTGTCGTAAAATTCCAGCAAAAGCCTATGGGTTATCGCACTGGGGGGGGGGGGCTTGCGTAAATCTTCTCCAGACTCTGAAAGCAATGACCGACCGATCATTGAGGGATAAATTTGCCCAAAAAAGTAAGTCTCGATTCGAAACTTGATGTCAGGTTTTAGAGAACATGGTTCGTTGGGCCAAGCAGTGGAGGTACATGTAGTCCAGCGTATTGGCACAATGGTTATATATGGGGCTGTATTAACATTAATCATACAATGTAGATTAAAAGAAAGGAACAGCTTAGCCCCATATAAAATACATGTACATGTAGTACCAATACGCTGAACTACCTCCGCTTCTTGCTTGGCAAAAATGCAGTATCCGGCTGCCACTTTATTCCCCTGTTAATTTAGATCAAATAATATCCATACTTATCCAGAAAGGTTGACAGAATGTATGTATACCAAAGTCGGAGAGGAACAGGCACTTCGAATAATTACAAAGACCAAAGTGTCGAAATCATGAAAAATGAGCCATTTTCACGTCTGCGTTGGGCTTGACAATGTTGCTTGCTAAGCACCATTTGAGTTCCTTTGGGCATGAATGCGCGGAATTGTTGGTCTCGCTATGAAATGTCCACTTTACTTTTCTTGTTTAAAGGTCAATAATTAGCGTTTTAGCTACCAATTCCTCGAGAGGAGTATTAAAAAAAGGAAAATAAAGTCCAACATCCATTGCATAATCTAAAAAATCCCTTAGAAAGTGGTAGTCGAATGTCGAAACTTTCCCTCTTCTTGGCCCTAAGAACGCCATGACCCACATCAACTTCTGAATCAAAATTTACATTTTTTGGTCCCCAAAACTTTCCCCTCAATAATCTCTTGGTCATTGCTCAAAAGTCTGGAGTACATTAGATCCGAGGTGCAATAACTCATTTTAGTGGAGTTTTATGAAAAATCTCGGAGCTCATACAGATCCGTTGAAACGTCGGAGCCATGATGGTTGCTGTTGCGAATGCGCGCTCCTTTAGTCTTTATTCCAGCAGTCTTCTTGCGACATTTACCTCAAAGTGATGACGTCAAAGTTCCAAGCAGCGGTAAACAGTCTTTGGAGTGACACTGTGCTGAATGTGTGCAGTACACTTGGAACAGCCACTGTTGACTGTATATTTCAGCCGCCTTGGACAAGGCTAGGCTGCAATTTTAGTGACGAAAGTGACGTCTGTTTGCGTTCGACGATGACAGCACAACGAACAACTACACAGTCACAGTCATAGGGCCAAGAAGCGGAGATAGTCCAACGTATTGGCACTATTTATGGGGCTAGGAACAGCTATGCATTTAAAAACGATTATAAGTCCCGGACGCCGTTAACCCCAATAGTGTCAATACTCTGGACTACCGCCGCTTCTTGGCCCTACAACACTCTGTCCCCACAATGTGACATCAACTTTCGAAATTGTGACTTAAATTTTTTGCCAAAATTTTTCCCTCGAAGATCGCTTGGTAATTGCCGGCGAGTCTTGGAGGAAGGAGTACCTTAGATTCGCGATGCGATAACTTCTTTTGGTGAAGTTTTGGGGTTTTTTTAGAACGCAAGTGTGTGATGTCAGGTAGTAGCATGTGTACGGGCATATTTAAAAAACGTTGGGTCCACAAAATTATTTATGTACTTTCGTTTCTGCGAGCGCGTGCGGATTGTTCCCTAGGAAAGGCTGGGGAGAAAACAGAAAAAGTCAACCCAGTGCTGCAGGAATCCAAAGACTTCAGTGATAGCTGGTCAAGTTGGTTAAATTATGCCGTAAGAGGGCGCACTATTAGGAAATTACTACAAGCTTAAAAGCAAATCACTATTGATCAAGTGAATTCTTGGGTCAAGACTACAAATTTTACGAAATTTCTATTGAAAGAAATGCATCCTATTTAATGGTTGCTTTGTTTTCAACAAATTCGACACCATTATTGAATAATATTGTGTAACACAAGCCGTGATGATCTGTTTTTGTTTTAAATCGATGACTCACTAAAATGGTCTTTCAACACTGCTAAAAGCAGATACTTTCGATAAAGTTATTCATTCTTGATTTTTATGTTTATATTAGGATTCTTTTGAACACCCCTCTCCCCTTCATCCAGCCGAGAAAGTAAACTTGAGTAGAGCAATCTGAGTGTGATGGAGTTGACTGTCCTTCTAGTGGCCTGCCTCAGCTGCGTCACGATGGTCCGGCATGCTGGCGCTGTTTCAATTGGTAAGACAACTTGAGGTTTAGGAAACTGTAACTAGTAAACTAGTCAAATTTTGACGGTACGACCATGTAAAAAATCTGTTTCGGGAGGAGTGGAGGCTCTGAAAAGAGCCTGTGTGGTCTCGGCGTTTCGAACAGTATACTCTGCCTAGAACTCCTGAAGACGAGCAGAGTATACTGTTTGAAACATCGAGACCTCTCTTTTTAGAGCCACCACTCCTCCAAAAAGAGATTTCTACATGGTTGTGCGCGCAAGACTTTTACTAGTTTACTAGTTGTAGTTTCCTATTATCCTTCCCACCATGCAAAGCTTCAAACTTCACCAACTTGAGGTTTGTTTGTAAAAGTCATAGGCGGATCTAGTCGGAGGTTGCATTCAATAATTTCGGAACGCCAATCATCCTTACTCGCAGCTGAGAGGCCGAATCGCTAAGGAAACAGTTACAACGTGGTCGAGACATAGGCTCGTAAAAGCTCCTTTTGGCAGCCAGTCTCAACGAACACAGACCACAGCCAGAGATGGAAGGTGCTTGATTTTTCTGGACGAAGGAAAACTGAAGGTCCCAGAGGAAACCCTCGTGGCACATATAGTTGGTTGACGGTTACAATTATAACTCATGATAGTCACTATGATGTGCAGATGAAACCCAGGCAGTTGGGAGAATTGGGTTCAATATTGTCCTATAATATGGGAGCAGTGGTGTAACCTGGGCCCAATTTCATGGCTCTGCTTACTGCATCATTCTGTGCTTACGAAGACCATTCGCCGCTTACGAGGTTAGCGCCGAATTTCTGCGCTAGCTGTGTAAGCATGGAATCCTTAGTTACGTGAACTATGCACGCGCACAAGCAAAAATTCCTTGCTAACCAGTGAAATACGCTTAAGTAAGCGGGGAATTTTCTGTTTCCTCAAGCGCTGATTTTCTTTTTTTGGGGGTGGGGGGGGAGCAAGTGGGGAAAAGTCATGATTTGGGAGGGGGCTATTTAATTCCTTTGTGCACTCTTTTGATCTCATTTGGGGGGGGCAAGTCTTCTGAGCAGGGGGGCTCCTGCCTCTTGCCCCTCCCCCCAGGTTATGCCACTAGTGGGAAGAATGCGTGATAAAATGCTGTCAGGCATATCCCATTCGCGTAGTAGTAAAATTTTGTATTAATCCTCCAAAATGCCCAAGACGTTTCTGCACATCATACTAAGTATTTAAGTTGTCGTTCCAACTGACACAAGCCTTAACAACAGCTCCTCAAGCTGGCTCCGGCCTCTGCCTTTTACCAATTTCCAACTGAAGTGAGTCTGATGCTGTATCGGTCTGCCATTTTTTGAACTCTTTTATATCCACAAATATGATCTTATTTGGGTATTATACATGCACATCAGCTCTGGCATGTCTGGTAGAATCCTGCCAGGGTGAAGGAAAAAAAATTAATAATACCCGCAGCAACTGGTTAAGTATAATTTTGAACGAAAGTGAATGCCGATATTCAAAGAGTATTTTAAAGTACCAGGAATTTATGAACGGACTTTCAGCTTCCAACATCAGGTAAAAATAGGAGAAAACATTTCTTGTAATTTTGTTTGCATTGTTAGAGCTTTATACCCAGGACGTCAGTGGCAGTGCAACAGAGACTGACGTCCTACCAGGGCTGCGTGTACATGTATTATTTTGGGGCATTTTATAAGTGAGCGAAAAAGTGGGGATCGGATTTCCTCAATTTTTTTTGTCCAGCGTCACAACAGGGCAAAATTTCATGGCTCTACATACAGGTTTAGCGCCAAAGTTCTGGATTAGTTTAGCTTTGTAATCGAGGTCTATAAATGAAATATGCGAAGTATGCACTCGTACTTTCTTTAGCAGGGTACCCTGTGAAAGTAACGGTTCACTTCAGCATCATCAAACTCTGCACCATAAAAACTTTGCACCAAGAATGTTGGCTACCACATGTAGCCAACTTATCACCAGCTTAGTGTTACTCAACCAATTCAGTACTCAGCAACATTTTTTTCTTCAGAATTGATTCTTTGAAAAAGTTGCTGTCATCTCTCCATTCCCACCCCCCCCCCCCCGCCCCTAAGGAAGTCTCCCTCACTGTCACCCCCCTGACACAGAAGCACCCGCACACATCCCACAACCCCCCACAACAGTCATCCCAACACATTCACCCAAAGTCAAAGTCTCCAATGTTATTTTGATCTTTTTATTCAAAATGAAATAAAAAGTAACATTCAACAATATTTAGTGTAGTAATATCAGTACTTGCTACTCCAAGTGGCTAAATTTGTTTTTGAAAATCAATTTATTTACAAATGTAATGGGAGACTTTTGAGATGATAGCGGGCGTCCCACAGACCGGTCCTTTTCCATTGTTCTCAGCGATGAAAACAATGGAAAAGGAGCGGTCTGTGGGACGCCCGCTATCGTCTGAAAAGTCTCTCTTGGATTCATTGATATTACTTATCCAGTTTTCTTTTTGGAGAGGTTGAAGTGCAAGAAAAAAATTGTTAACAGTGTTTCTTATTTCTTTTTTCGGTGGTGGTCTGCATCAGTTTACCTCACAAACAACTGCAACGCCACTGTCCAAGCCAGCAGTGGGGGCTTCATCGAGCCAGACAGTCGTCTGCTCTACAACAACAACATCGACTGCACCATGGTACTCACCACCACAGAGGGCAGCCACTTCCTCCTGCGCTTTTTCCGCTTCAACCTAGAGGAGCCAATCAGCGGAGCATGTGTGGACCACCTGACGGTTTATGACGGCCTGAACCGATCCATCCCGCTGACCGAAACACTCTGTGGTCGGAAGCAGATTGCTGATATTGTCTCCGACAGCAACAGCTTGACTTTTGACTTTGTGTCTGACGACAGCGGCAGCACAAATGGCTTTGAGATATTCTACTCAGTGTTTACTAATGGTAAGTGAACTCTAAATTTAATTTTTCAAAATCTGCAATCAGATTTTGCTTGATTAGTTAGAGTAACACCAGGCACAACGAAACCCTAAAGTTTCCATTATTTCAATTTTGAGTAATTGATGTTTTCAATTTCTTTAGTTCATTAGCTTTTGACTGATTATGACTATAGTCATGGGCGTACGAGCCGGGGGGGGGGGTGTTGGCAGAGAGGGCAACTGCCCCCACCCCTCCATTTTTGGGAAAATTCGGGCAAAGCGAGTAGAAAAAAGGGAAAAAGATTTTTCAGAAATTGGTACCTTTTATTTTTATCTGAGCTAGTTTTTGACTCGGTATGGAATTTTTTACAGAAAAAAAAATAAATAAATAAAATGGTTTTTTTTTTAAATAAATAAATGTCATTTACATTTATCCAGGCCCTCATAAACCCTCAACACAGTACTCGTACTGTATTTTGACTACACCAACATGACCAAGGTGCTTGCCCCATCATTTAAGCACAGAATACCGCCAATGATACAGTCGATGGCATGGTTGGTAGCCACCAAACTCTCCACCGGTGTTTCATTTTCATCTACTCTCATTCCTGGTATAAAGCGGGGATATGTCGAACCCTAGAAATGGACGAGGTCTTTGACCACAGAGTTTGCCAGTATAATTTTGTTTTTCTTTATGTCATGCTTACTCAAATTTTGTATGTGTTTGTTCTCGAAGCGCCATGCACATCCGAGCAGTATGCCTGTAACAATAGCAGATGCATCGACATCGCCCTGAAGTGTGACTCGTACAACATGTGTGGAGACAACAGCGATGAGACAGACTGTGATGGTAAGTTGTAAATCAAGAATCCACTTGCAATCTGGACCTTTGAACCGTCATTTTCAAGAGCGAGCGCCCTCCCTAATCTACTCCACTTCATCGGTAATCGTTTATTTACCTTCTAACAAGTTCTTTGCATTTTTCAAATTTTTAGTCACCCATTTTTTGACATGTTTTACGTGCGTCCTGGGGAACCGATCAGTGCATTATCAATATCATGGTTTGGCCAGTTTTCTTTGGTTATATGGTTGCTGGACGCCATTTTTCAGTCGAAATATAACACAAACAAATTTGCAGTCTAGTCTAGCACCTGTGTGGGCACATGCATTATTTTGGACCGAAAATGGCTTCCAATTGCAAGTTGTCACAATTCTCTAAATACACAGCTCTGGGTTGGGCTACATCTACAAGTTTTTCAGAGCAACTGATGACTTTATCATCATAATCGTCACTCTTAAGGCTGGGTTATAGTTGGTCGCGGGAAGATAATCGCCGGACTCTGTGTTTGCTGGATGCCGAGCCTTTTCATTGCAGCCTATGGTCATTCAGGCGTCAGCACCGACTATAAACTGTCTCGCATGTCATTTTTACCGCCGTGTGACCATCGTGCAGCTGACTGTAAACTGGCCATTACTGTTCATCTGGGTCTCATCAAAGCTCTGTTTGGACTCCCAGAACCCTAAATATATTTCATTTGCTCCACATAATGATAATAATAGTGATAATAATTCCGGAGCCTTACAAAATGCAAGTATCTACCAACAATTGGGTACTCATGGCACTCATTATTTTATTATTGAAGACAGAGTTGAAAGTTTTTGAATTATGAGACCCATTATGTAGTACCTTGAAGGTTTACAAGGTGCTGCGGCACATTCAATAGCCACTGCCAGAAACACAAGGGCAAACCCCTTCTCCTAGCGATAAGTGTAACTGGGTACTTTTACGTACATTACACAACGCATGGGACCTATGGCTTTACATCCCAGGAGGACGAAGCAATAGTGGTTTTAAGTGTCTTGCTTGCAGACACAAGTGTCAAGACACTTAAACGTTAATGCTGCGTCCTTCGGATGGGACGTAAAGCCGTAGGTCCCATGTGTTGTGTAATGTACGTACAAGAACCAAGTACACTTATCGCAAAGAGAAGGGGTTCGCCCCGGTGTTCCTGGTTTGATCGGCTGCAGATTGCACCATAGCACCTTGCAAACCATTACATGATGCAATGTAAAGAAAAAGGTCTCGTACTTCAAACCATAACTCTGCATACCTTGCAGGAAAAATACTGAGCGCTTTGAGACGCCCCACGGGTGTGATAAAGCGCTGTATTAGAATTGTGTATTAACTACTGTAAACAAACAAAAAAGTAGTATGCCGCATGGGAATGAAACAAATCAAAACTTATAAAAACATGTAATTGTTCAGTTTAAAAGCTTTAACGCATTTCATCTAGCCTTGCAGTATTATTCATCCAATGGTATCTTTGTGTTAATCCCTTTCAGTGACGGTCGTCATTGACACGGGCCTGAGTGCAGCTGCAATCGCCGGTATCGTGGCTGGTTCCCTGTGCCTCCTGCTGCTGGTCTTCGGCGTGATCAAGGCCGTCGTCCACAAGTACCAGTCGAAGCAGCTACTGAACCAACTGATGGAGGAGATGAGGAAGCAGCCCACGACCAACGAGTACTCGGAGAAAGACTTCTGGGGAGAGAATAAGCCTGTCGAGGAATAGAGTAGCTTAGGGTAGGCTTGAAAAATTTTAACTTGATGGCTATTTTAGCTTCCATGATCTTCAGCTTTTATTGATGAAATATGTATTGCATACAAAGCAAGAAATGGCCAGCTCTCATATACTTCAATATTCTCATCTCTCAATAAGTTGCTGACCTCATCCAATAGCCTTTAACCAGTTGCCGCCGGGATTCTTTGATTTTTTATCCCCGCCCCCCCGGGCTGGATTATTTTGTCGGAATTGCCCTAATCATAATTTTTCGTTGAGAATACCGCTGGCACAAGGAAACAAAGATTCTCTAAATTGGACCATGAGTTTTGTGCTCTCTCTACCGAAGAATGTCAAATTCATGCAGTGTAAATTGCAAAACCTCGGCTGTAACCTACGGCATAGGATTGGTACTAAACCCGGAATCGTGGCTGAAGTATGGGTTCACTCTGACTTGCCTCCGATGAGCCAAAAAACAATAAATAAACAATGGTGGAAGCCTCTCATTGTCTCATTATCCCCTTCTTGGACTAAAAGGGACAAAGGTCTGGAATCGGTGATTACACAATAACCACCGCTCAATAGCCAGAAAACGGTGAAAAATTCAAGACCTTTGTTTCTCTTTATGTGGGTGAAACAGCATTGTGCGTGCTCTGTGCACGCTCAGCAGTGGAATGTCCCGGCAAACTTTCTTCCGGTATTCTGAAATTACTTAATGGCCTGTTTTAACGCCACCCGTTTGCTGGCTCGGAAAATATCTGCATTGATACACGGCATCCAGCGCCTACTGGTTAAACAACATCCGATACCCACCTTCAAGTTTCCCTCGGCCCACGCATAAACACTCGCCATGGTAAGTGTGCATTCGTAGTGACTGCACCAGCACTCTGGAACGAGCACCCTCTGCACAACCGAGACTCACCCACCGTCAACTCATGCAGGACTCAGTTGAAAATAAAGCTATTCAGAGAGTCAAGAGTGTTTTAAAACACCCATAGAAAGAAGTATATAAATGACATAATTGTTGTTCATGATTATGGTATTCACCAGTGCCTGGATGTCTTAAAGCCCCAGCTCAGCATTGATAAGAAGAAAAACGTAATTGTTCACAGATCTACATATACCTTACACGGTTTAAAGATAATGATGGTAGAAAACTTTCCTTGAAATAATTCTGCCTGAAGTGTTATCGTTTGTAAATAAAACATGACATAAGATTAAAAAATAGTGAGACGAAAACTCTGCCTAAAGAAATGCATACAAAAATGCTGAGTGCATTTTTACCGTTTTCTCACAAACTGAACAACGAAATGAGCTGACATTTTCACAGGTTGGTTTTATTACAAATATCTTGATTTGTGCAAAGAATGGAAGCATTTACAGTCAGTTTACCAATGTTGGGCTGGGGCTTTAATGGATGCTCTTTTGAATTTGGACACTTTGGCATACAGAGCATTTTAAGAACAAAGTATCGAATTGTTTAAAGCACAATGAAAACATTGGTAATTGTCCAAAAAACAGTATCCGCACTTTGTGTGACCCAATGTGTACAAAAACTAAGCAACAAAATAATGGACCTGGGAAAGTTTAAGCTCAATCAGTCAACGGAGTCACAAGAAAATAATGGAAAACCCCTTTGTATTTTTTTCACTGTTTTTTTTTCAAGCATTTAGTTTTGAACTCGCAAGTTCAAAACTAATGGCTTTACTCTTTTCTAAAAAGACTATACCATTTCAGACAAAATTATTTCAATGTGTCTTTATGTAAGTTTTGTGCAAATCTGTGGACGTTTGTTTTTTGGATCTTTACCAATGTTGGGCAATCTTTACCAATGTTGTTTCACCCACACAAAGAGAACAGATGGTGCTAATTGTTTTTTTCCGATCTTTGGCAAATGTTGTTTTTTCCGCGTGTGTGTAATCCCTAATTCCAGACTTTTGTCCTTTTGTTCCAAGAAGAGGATTAATACAAGACACTGAGAGGCTTCCACCAATGTTCATTCATTGTATTTCGACTCAATAGAAGTAAATCAGAGTGAACCTAGTTTTCAACCTTGTCTCCGGATCGAGGAACAATCCTTAGCCGTAGCTCTCGGCCGTAGTTGTAACTCACGGTGCGTGAATTTGACATTTTCTCGACACAGAAAATAAAAATCCCAGTGCTATCAAGAGAATCTTGGTTTCTTGGTTTTGTCAAGTCAAGGTTTCTTTGTGCCAGCGGTACTCTCACAGAAAAATGATTCCGGCAATTTCGACAAAATAATCCCACCAGGCTGGACAGGGACAAATGGAAGATTCCCGGCAGGAACTGGTTTGGAATGTAAAGTTTACATTGTTAAATTAATCACAATATTTTCCAACGAGTTACACAAGCTAGTGTTGGTTGAAATGTCATAATTAACATTTTGTACAACTGTCAACCAAACAGCAATCTATGCAATATGTATTGATCAATCTTCTACTTTTTGTGTTATCGATTGTCGAATATCACAACCGATTCTGCTAGCCACCGTCGTTTTTAAGCTTGCCGCCGAGCATGATTTCCTCGCCTATAAATCTCCCATGATACTATCATGGTATCATGATAGAGCATTCACTCTTCAAGCGAGGCAGATTGTGTTATCATGCTACGTGACCCCTCACTTATAAGCTGCGGTAGCTATCATGATATGTGACTGCCTTGCTTATAAGCGACGGTAGGCTAGTCAAATCTGGTGCATATCATGCCAGCCGTCCAGGATATACTCAGTCACACTAGGTGCTAGTATGATTGTTGCAAAGCAAAGTGGAAAGGTGGTGCTACATTCACTCCGCTTATTCCTGAACTGATGAAAATGCAACGGGTTTACAAAGCAACAACTAAGATAAAGAAAAGAAATATCAGATATCAGACTTCAAGTTGATAATCTAGAGGACAAATTTTGATTTTTCTGGCGTTTCTCAAAACAAATTACAGCTGGTTTGCATAGGCTACTCTCTCCAAATCAAGATAAAGTTCCACATTTTTGTTTTTTGAGTTACCTGGTACCAGTTGCAGAATTGATACATCACAATATGGTGGTTTAGCTGATGGCCTAGTTGGATGAAGAGGAAAGCATTCTTTGTGCCCAGCAAATGATTGTCTTTAATGAGCTCCATGAAATATGATTTAATTTTATTTCAAAGTAAGATAACTTATAAAAATCATGACATGTGTACATAATTGTTTACATACACAGTTGGTTTGTATTTTAGTGAGATATGTACATAAGTAATGAAAACATAGAAAGTAATATATTTTATTTATACCATTTTTTATGATAATTCTTGGTAATTCCGTCCTTTTTAGATGAAATAGATCATACATTAGACCACATTTGCTGTTCTTTGTTTTGTTTTGTTTTTGTTTTTGCTTCTTTTTCAAAGCATTTTAAGAATTAAAACATTAAGTAATGTAGTGCATTTTGTTAAAAGCCAGTCAGAATATGTAAAATATGTAATTAAGTTCATTTGCATCTAGATTAATTGCTTTTTCTGTTTACAATAAAAAAAAAAGCATTTAGTAAACCAGTGCATCTTGTTAAAAGGCTGTCAAACACAATAAACGTAGGTTTGGTTTAGTTGTAACTTGATTGCCCCTAATTTTTATACTCACCTTGTTTTTTTTACGTATTTTGTACATTGTAACATTTTGCTGTGTAATGGTTGGTAACTTCATTAAATGACTTGAAAACTGAACATTTGTTTGTGAAAATATAGGTGAATTTATCTGGTTTAAAAATCACATTAAAGTGTAGAACAAAAATGACCGAAAATCCAAATCATGATCCCAATCACCTGTGCGTGTGTTCCCCCTCCCAAACTGGTTATGCCCACCCTCTCTTGACCACCCCCTTACCTTCCCTGCTAGGTAGACATTTTTTTTCTTCTTCAAAATGACATTCATCATGAACATCTCAATAACCGGCCGACAGTTAATGAATTACTTAATCTCTCGGTCGTAGTTTTAAACAAAATAACAATATAAATTCATAATGACACTTCATACTTTTGTGAAAATTTGTCTAATCTTGAATGAACCCGGCAGCCATTCCTTCTTCAATTCTTAATTTGTTTTGTCTACATCAAATGATAAGAAACTAATTTTGTACCCTTTCGCGCCCCACCCCCTTTGTGCCTTTAAAATATTGTTTATCTAACATAAATTACAGACTATATTCAAATCTCTTTAGTTAAAAAAAAATCTTTTGAAATAATGAAAGAGTAACATTCGTGTTTAATGTTCAACACAAGAGGGCGCCAAACTGGGACTGGCAAGTCTCTTGAAACCTGCGCACAAAAATCTTTGCTGCGCACGCACATTGGATTTTCAACAAGAAGAGCATGCGACTGAAAGTGGGCAAGGTAAGTTTTCTTTTTGTCTCACTTTTACCACAATTATTCCTTCATTTCAATGCATAATAACATATCTTCGGGTGTTTCTTGTTTAAAAATTATAACTGATACTCTTGCATACTGCAGCTTCTCAGAGTACTTACACATTTTAACACAAATTGTGAGTTTAATGTTTCGCAAAAATATTTCGAATATGGCGGACTTACCCGCCATACAGAAGATGTCCGTTTTCATCTTGTATTAGGCCCCTTATTTTTTCATGTGTAATGTTTGTATTATTGCTCATAGCCGCATAAATAGTACAAATCCACTTCGTATCCCTTACCCCTAGCCCCACTAAAACCATTAGTACAGTCACAATTCCTCCAATTTTAATCATGGAAGTGAATGGCATTTAGTGAGTAGCGTTGTCAAGACCACTACTGTATACGTGAAAATGGTTTATTTTCCATGTTTTTGACACTTTGTAATCATTCAAAGTACCTGTTCCTCTCTGTATACATTCTGTCGTCAACCTTTCTGGACAAGTAAGGATATAATTTGACCTAAATTAAGGGAGATAAAGTGTCAGCCAGCTACAACATTTTTGCCTCCCAAATTACTAATTACCATCAGTAACTGGGGCGCTATTCTCCTTGAAAAATTGCCTTTTTTTTAGAATTTGACTTTGATGGTCGTACTAGCGACCCAGAGAAGCATAGCGGTTACACTGTAATGATTTTATTGTGTGACACCCAGTTCAAAAAACAATTGCTCAAATTACATGTATGACAAAGATGCAACAAAATAGCTGGAAAATTGCCTACTGGCTTTTCAAGATATCAAAGATGAAATAAGGGGCATTTAATTTCTCCCAATGTTTACTGAGCCATTGCGCAGTTGTGGCGAACATATTAAAATGATTAAGTTGTGGTATGCGCGGAAGAAGTTCGCAAGGCTGTACGACCTTTTTCTGGGCACACAAATTATGACTTTTTGCCCCAGCAGAAACATGGCAATAGCATGCACTAACATGGCTCTTTTAAAAAAGTAGGACACAGTTGTTGTATATTTGTTGCTAGAATTAAACCAAAGACATGTTTTCCCATTCCTATGCGGAATTTGACTTTCCTGAATGGCTTAATACATGTACAAATAGCAGAAAAACAACCCAAAGGTTTCACACTCGGTTTTCTTGAAACAGAATTTTTGACAGTATTTGCTTACGACCTTCTGACGGTCACACATTTTTTACCTCCTTCCAGGTACAAGACGAGGTGCTAGCTTGTTTTGTTTTAATTTGAAGAACTTTCAAGGCAAACCATAGAGTTATATAAAAGAACTAGAGGGCATACAAAACCATGCGACACGGCCCGACAAGGAGCATTTTTTGCCATTGAGAAAATGGCGCGAACCATTCATTTACACTGGTCACTCATCAGTTTAAACAGCAACCATTTTCTAAGTGGACATTCGTATGCAATTAACCCATAGGGAGTTCCGCGTGATATCGCTTGTGTTCCCTCTGTTCTTATATATAAATGTATGAGGCAAACTGACATGTTTAAAATGTGTCGGCAGCCAAAGGGTATGTGAAAATTTGGAGAAAAAACTTTGGCAAAAAATGTGAGTTTTCATTCGAAAGTTCATCACAGTCCCTGATACTATGTGGGCTCAGGGCCATGAAGCAGAGGGAGTCAAGCACATTGACACTATTATTACTCTGTGTGAGCTATGG
Source organism: Marthasterias glacialis (assembly GCA_911728455.2). Lineage (NCBI taxonomy): Eukaryota > Metazoa > Echinodermata > Asteroidea > Forcipulatida > Asteriidae > Marthasterias > Marthasterias glacialis. Next base: position 11,896,933 of record OU452222.1, on the reverse strand, counting down.
CTTTACATCTGCTCGGTTCCTCCTGATTGAGCTCTACTTATACCGCTGGAATTTGCAGGAAAAGTCACAAATTTTGTGGGAAAAATCAAATGCTTTTTGAGCCTACACATAAATACAGAATAGCAAGTTTGCAGAATAGCAAGTCAGGGTCTGAGAGTTCCCCCCTCCTCCCCAATGTCTTAAATGCGCCTCTGGAGACAATTTTCCCATCCTTTTTATTTGTTTCCTAAAGAAACAAAACCAATAAAAAGGGAGGCCTGTGGAGGTCACAAGCCCCCTGAGAGACCTCTTGAGTTTGCCTCTAGTACCCCCCTTGGGTGCAGGCTAACGATTTTTGTTTTTAGATTTGAAGTTTAAAAAATATGATTTTAATTTGCCTCAAAGGTTGTAACAGCAAATCTTTTGTGGGCAGAAAAACAATATATTTTTACATCTTATTCTTTAAAAAAATTAAAAGCTCACTTTCTGTTTCGGGGATTTTTACTGAAACAATGAACACATTTGACATATTTCTTATTCAGTGTCAACCAACTTCAACATGAATGATGCTTGAGACCATACATTTGTCTGCTTTACATAAATGTGTGTGCCCCTCTCCCCCCTGCAGTTTAAGCATGCAAGCACACAGACAAGGAACGGCACGTCACAGACACAACCTGAAGTTGCTCGGGTGAGTCAACATATCTTCTTCAGAACTCTCTAAGTTTAATGTCAGTTGATGCTTAGAAAGGCCAATAGCAGAATGTTTTGGCCATGTGATTACTCAGTGCAAAAGAAATGAAGATTTTATTCAGGTAGACCCAATTTTAAAAATGCAAGAGAATTCATGTCTCCATGAAATTTTACATTTGATGAGCCTTGTGAAGTGTTTAGAAATCGTGACCTCACGACCTCGTAGTTTACAATCCTTTTGCAGGTTAAGGAAATAAATTTAACACCCGAAAAACTACGACCCGAACAAGTCAACATGGTCAACTGGTTTTATTCTGTATTTTTTTGTGATTTTGTGCTTTGTCCACTAGCAAATGCTTGACTTGAAGGCAAAGTAACAGCTCATACGACTTGTCACACAAGTGTTTTCTTGTTTATTTTTCATTATTCATTTGATCGATACAGACCTAAAAAAATGAATTCTTTGTGCAGAGTTGTAAAATAAATTTGTCCTAAAGATATCATAGCCCCCCAAAAACATGTTTTGGATTCTGTTCTGTGTCAAGTAATTTTTTGTCCAACTGTGAACGATTGTCCAGAAGGAAAATAAACACCAGGTATTACTTGTGTTTTCTTGTTGAGTTTCTATGCATTAATATTTATTGTACACTTCAATGGACTATGGATACTGTGTGCGAAGTAAGGAAATAAATCTGTCCTAAGTTAACTGACCCCAAGTGAATTGTTTTTTTTTTATATTCAGTATCAAATTAGTGTCATTACATGTATTGTGATGTGTGTTTTATTCAACTGGGAATGTTTGTCTTGCGGGCAAATTAACACCACATACATGTACTTGTCAAAAAGTGTCGTCTTGGTGAGTTCTCATTATTTGTTTGATTGTACAACAAGACTTACATGATACAATCTGTTTGGCGGATGAGGAAGTAAATTGAACCCCTTCCCCTCAAAACAAATAAACAAATAAATATAATATAACAATAAATCAATAAATATATAAATAAAAAGGAATGGCGACCCCAACAATTTAAGTAAATTAATTGTTTGAGGTCCCAAATTCTCAAAAATCTCATTCAATCAGTTGTCTGACTTTGTAATGATTATAGGATTTTAGGCCTAAAATAACAATTGTCATTGAAAGAGGCAGATCATTTTTTCTAAATCCAAACATTTCAGTGTTGAGCATGGAGGGGTTTGGAGGTTATTGTGGGGATCCCTAGCCGCAGACAGTAGGGGTTTAAGGTTCAGGAAATAAAGTTAAACTCGAAAAACTATGATCCCGAAAAAAAGCTATGATCCCCCCAAAAAATATATGACCTCAAAAATTGTGATCCCCCCAAAAAACTATGATCCCCCCCCCAAAAAAAACAATGATCCACCAAAAAAACTATGATCCACCAAAACAATTATGATCCCCCCCCCCCGAAAAAAACTATGGTCCTCCCCGAGAAACTATGATCCCCCAAAAAACTATGCCCCCCAAAAAAAAACACCAAAAAAAAACGATGGTCCTCCCTGAAAACTATGATCCCCCCCCCCCCAAAAAAAAAAAAAAAAAACTATGGTCCTGCCCGAAAAACTATCCCCCCCAAAAAATATGATCCCCCCCCCAAAAAAAAAACTTTGGTCCTCCCCAAAAAACTATGATCCCCCTAAAAACCATGATCCCCCAAAAAACTATGATCCCCAAAAATGGTGACCCCGTATTTTAGTGTTTTTGGTTTGGTTTTGTGTCAATACTTTTCTGTGTGTGATGTTACCAGATGCAACTTAACACTTTGTATTATTTGTGTAACAGTGTTTTCTTGTTGAGTTTTCCCTTTTTTTTCTTTTTTTTTTGCTCCTACATCAGACCTTAAAAATGTATCATATTTACGCATTGTTGGGGGAAAATGTTTCCTTGTACTGTACCTTTGGATCCTTAAAATTGTATGGTTTCATTCTGTGTCCAATTATTTGTGATGTTTTGTCTAACTGAATGGTTGTACCAAAATAAATTTGTCCTAAAGTAACTGAACTAAGAAGTGTATTGTTTTGTATTCCGTGTCAATGAGTTGAGTCAACCTTACTGTACTGTGCCAAAACCTGGACGCTCTGTATCCAGCAGGCGAAGACCTTGAATGGGACTTACACATGTATGCTGAGGATGGCCTTGGACGTGGCACATGGACTGACCAGAAGGAACACCTGCCTCTTTGGCGATCTACCAAAACGTCTGACAAGGCTCCTGAGGGGTGGATGAGAATTGAGAGCACTGTTTTTGGCATCCTGAACTGGCAGCCTCATCTAATGGGAATCAAGGAAAGTCCTGGAGCAAGAGGAGGTTGTCCTACATTGGCGTCCTTAAGGAGAGACACTGGAGTCCCCATGACTGAAGACCTAGACTCCTGCATGAAGGACCAATCTGACTGGAGGGAGAGGATCAGATGTGCCCCTGTTAATGAAGGACCTCCTCTAGCCAGGACCTCATTGCTTTGTATTCTGTGTGAATTAAAAAAAGTTATTTGCCCACAAAATGTGTGTTTTGTCATTTGTAATTGGTTGTACTGAAGGCAAATAATAACAGCTTCTATTTCGTCAAACATTTTTGTCTGTTGAGTTCTCATTATTCATTTAACAAACAATCAGACAAAGCCAAATACATAGGGCCTAAATGTTGTGAAGAATGCAAAATAAATTAATTTGTCTGGAGCTGTGACCTCCCCCCCCCCCCATAAAAAAAAGAAAAGAAAGAAAGTGTATTGGCTGTATTCTTTGTCAATTTTCTTTTTTTTGTGATGTGTATTTTATCAAAAGAATTGCATGTCTTGAAAAGAAAAATTAACAGCAGATGTTGTTTGTCAAGAAATGTTTCATGTTGAGTTCCCGGTACATCAGTAAGACTCAAACAATGCTTTCTTTTGCTCTTTTAATTGCCTGTTACAAGTGTTAGTTTGTCTGTGTACTGCATTGGTCAATCAGGAAATAAATGTAACATTGGTTACATTAAATGATGGTGTCTGACTGTTGTATTGATTAGAAATCTCTTTTAGCTGCTAACTGGTAGGACTGGTAGTGGTCCTCATTATGCTGAGATGTATTCAAGCAATATTCACCTGCAGTGTATAAGCCACTGGTAATGCACACAGTGATGCAAGAGATGGAGTTGATGATTACTATGTCATCCCATCAGAGTGGTGAAGTACAACTGTTCAGACCCGGATGGAGAACCTCGTAATGACAACATGTACATAGCATGAACACAGTCACCCTCCAGAGAGGAATACAGCCACAAATCCTGCAGATCCTAGACCGGAAAAGATGCCTTGAATTGCTTTTGCAAAGATGAGCTACTAGCAAGGGATGTTGTGAATTTCAAGACAAGGGCTTGACGGTCCAGGACAGAGATCCAGAAAATGCTTACAACAACTTGATGAGACTTTTAAACCCCAGCCTTCCTGAGTTCTACAAATTCAACTGGGGGATTCCTGTGATTTTGGAGCATTGAGGCACATTTGACATTCACTTGCATAAATGTACAGGGCATCTTACAAATTTCATATCAGTTGATTTTGTGGGATTTAAGCAGTAGGCATCCTACACAGCTCATTTCCATTAATTTTGGAGGATTGAGGCAGTATAGGCAGTACAAGCACCCTGCATGTATAGGCAGTACAAGCACCCTGCATAAATTCATATTTGTTGATTTTGTAGGATTAAGGCATTTAGGCAACCTGCGAAGCTCGTATCCGTTAATTTGGAGGATTGAGGCAGTGTAGGCACCTTACATAAACCCATATTGGTTGATTTTGTGTAGGATTGAGGCAGTAGGCGTCCTGCATAACTTGGATCTGTTAATTTGGAGGCAGAATAGGCACACTGGAATTGTTTTGGAAGGATTTAGGCTGTTTCCGGCAGGGTGTTTGTACGGGGGATAGGGTTTATATACTGTATTCATGGTACAAAGACCTTTTGTAAACAGTGAATCGCTAAAAGGTAACTTACAAAAAAAAACATTTTTTAATAAAGAACTTGATAGTTTCAAATCAGTATTTTTCTCCAAGTGTTTTGTTATTTTTAGTGTGGCATTTAAACCTCAACAGCCCATAATGGTGATCAGAGGGTTTTGGAACTGACATCCACAGATAGATTTAACTAATCAAGCAACAGTTGGTCCTCATCAGAGGCAAATCTTCAGCAGAGAGAGAGAGTTAATAACAACATATATCTGTAGTAGGTGATCCAAACAACAAATGATGTGACAGGACGGAGTAAAACTGAAGGATGGGCAGACAAGGGAGCCTCAGCTAGAACCAAAGATGAGCGATGTGATGGAAATGGCACCAGACTCCTTTCAGATGAGCGATGTGATGGAAATGGCACCAGACTCCTTTAAGATGAGCGATGTGATGGAAATGGCACCAGACTCCTTTAAGATGAGTGATGTGATGGAAATGGCACCGGACTCCTTTAAGATGAGCGATGTGATGGGAATGGCACCAGACTCCTTTAAGCTAAAACACAAAGAGCCACCCACAGTACGATAACAAAATGGGAGATCCAAGCATGAAGAAAAAAGCTTCCAGATTCCAAGATTGTAGCTCTTGATCTTGCAGAGTTGGATTATGAGGCATGTTTCTGTGTGTACCTACTATATGATGGAGAGCAAAGTGTTATGATTGTAGTCTAAACATTCTTGTGCAAGATGCCAAAATGGAAAGCTCTTTTTAAAGGGGAGGTAAATGTTTATTTTGGCAGTTGAGTGTTGATGTAGACTTTAGTATACTAGGGTATGACTGTTAGGAGCAGTCATGGTCAGGAGACCTTGGTAGATTGTTGTATTATACTTAATGCTACTTTATCAAACACCAATGTGTAATAAGCACTGTAAGAGTATGAAGACAGACACAACTTTATGTTCTTCGACTGGTTTACCTGTAGGCAAGGTTTTGCAGAGATTACATGTTCTTCAGGAAATCCCGTAGTTAGGTCACGGATTTGTGTCAGTCTATGTTACCTGAAACAATTAGTTTAATTTCTCTGGCTAACCTTTACAATCCATAAAAAAACTAGCACAAGTTGTACTTATAATCCTGAACAATTTCAATGATGAACCATGACATACAATGTAGTAACAAGATGTTCATATTAGTTATTAGTAACTTCACAGGTAAACCTGTGATAAAAGAAACCATGGTGTTGGCTGAAGACTACAAAACGAGCCGAAAAAACCATCTTTTTTTACCAAGGAAATTGTGAATCTGACATACCAGAGAGATGGGATGCTGGATAGGACATACACCCTCATTATCAAAACTCATGGTAAATCTTAACTGAAAACTTGGAAGGTTGGAGTTCTTGTATTCTTTCAATAACCAAAATGTACTATTCCTTTGAAGTTCAAATATAGGATTGTTGTTGGTGGGGGAGAGTTCAGTTCCCTCCTGCAGAACACCGGTTTGGATTTATCGAGCCCTCGGACGGATGCAAATGTGGCGTCCACCAAACAGTTGAGCACCTCATCAACTCCTTCCCCGATATTGTTTTTTTTTCCCGTAAACATCAAAGCCTTGTGAACCTCAATGTTGACATCATCGAATGGCTGGAAAATACCAATCTATTACAAAGTCTGACTTTGTTCCCGAGATGGTTTCCATATGAACAATGTCAATGACAGGATTGTTAATCACTGATTAAATCCTCCGGAGAAACATTTCCATCACACTTTCAAAGTTGAGAAAATAGCATTTGAAGACCTCCAAAATCATTTGTTCATTTTGGTTGTTGCAGTTTAAAAAGTACTACAAGCACAAAATCTGTGACAAAATTAAAAACCGTTATTTGTTGATTCTTGAAAATGTAACCAGCCACTTTGATGACATTTTCACAGATTTTTTGTCCGATATGTTTAATGAAGAGGATCAGAATGAATGTACTCTTTTAGTAACCGACGTTCATTTGAAAATTTTGAGTTTTTTCCTATCAGATGGCTGCCCAGGGTATCCACCACCTCTCGTTTTGGCAGGGGAAATTAGATGTACCATCCATGCAGTTGAGATGTCATCCTACTAGGGTGGAAATGGTCACATGGGGCAATGGACAGGAATCCTGACTTCTTCTCTGCCGAGTCCAGACATTCACAATGACTGCCTTCCACTTGAACCTTTTGTTTGGCTGAAGCATATTTTGGATGAACAGTCCTCACAGGTAAGACAATCTCCCCAATAAAGTCAGTGAGTGAAGTATAATTAGCATTTTTGAGATACGGTGGACACATTACAAGTGCACTATTTGGTTTGGGTAAATTTGTCTGTATACACCCAAACCAAACAGTACACTCATATCGTCAATGTTTTCACGAAGGGACGGACATGTCAAATTGGGAAAAAATCGTGTTTGGAGATAATCACACAAGAGCATCATCACATTTCAAAACTGCAAAACAAAAGCACAAAGCTTATTCTTTTAAGTCTGTACTTTCCTCCTGTTATTTATTATGAGTTAAACTTTCATCAAATGTGAATTTTATATGATCACTTCATCAATTTATTTTTGATTTATTCGAGAAATTATGAAAAGGACGGCATCCCGAAATGACACTTTTTGTGTTTTCACGAAGCGACGGGTATACATGTATGCCCGTCGCTTTGTGAAAACACAAACGATATAGTGTCCGCCATATCTCAAAAAGGCTAATGGGATTGTTGCTGTTAAACTCTATTCTCTCAGTACAATTACTCATAGGTGTTTATTAAATCTAAGTCAGGCTTAGCATCTCCTAAGACATCTACCTGTCAACAAGTAGATGTCCAAGACCAGCCTATGATAAAGGAGCTGCACTCTTCCAGTAAAAGGTAAATTCCTAAAAAAAATGTTTACCTCTGATCCTAAATAGAGCTCTGTAATAATTGTGCAGAGGGCATGTTGTTGCTCATGTTTAAACAGTAGTTAATATTAGTCATTGTCTGGTAGCATTACAATTCATTCAAAATGTTTTTATTTTTGTTTGGCAATCATTGAAGAGTTGACAGGCTGGGTTATTTTTTTCTTTATTTTTTCCCCCTTAATTTTAGGTCCTAAGGTTTTTAAGTCCCTGAAGATGCTTCATGTTAAACACAAAAAATCAATTCGAATTCTTAGCTTTTGGTAATCTATTTTTTTTAAAGTCTTTTGCTTTGTAAGTTTCATTCTGAGAGAGATCTCACAGTTAATACCTGCTACAATTCTCAAGAGAACTGTCACATGCATATTGATGTCCCCAACAAACAAAATAATCCTGAAATGCATGACTTCCTGAAATGCATGACAGTTTTCTTGCTGCTTACAGATTTCCTCACTTATTTTTGATTGAAAGTATACAAAAATCCAAAGTCAAAAACAAATTATCTGAACCTAATTCTTGCAAATTGTGTGATTCATTTCTATTGCAGTCAGGCTTAGCATCCTCAAAGACATCTACCCATCAACAAGTAGATGTCCAAGACCAGCCTATGGTACATGAGCTGCAATCTTCAGTAAAAGGTGAATTCCCCAAAACTGTACCTTTAACATTTACCCCTGGTCCCAAATGGAGCTCTATTCTGATTGTAAGGAATGTATGTTGTCGCTCTTGTTTAAATAGAAGTTTATATCAGTCATTTTCTTGCGATGCAATTCATTATTTGACAGGCTGCATGGATTGTACTTTTTTTCTGTATAGATTTGAACGATTTGTGGAAAGTCCCATTGAAGGCTTCATGTTAAGTGCAAATATCAAAACAAAATCTTAGTTTTTTGTGTTTGAAATTTTAGTATGTCATTAATTTGCTAGATAAGTTTCATTCTGAGAGCTCACTGATGATAAACTTCATACCAGCACCAACCCTCGAGAACTGTCTTAGGCATGTATTGTCACCCAAAATTACTGTTGCTTATTTTAAATGCAACAATCAAAATAATCCTGAAATGCATGAGTTCCTCCAAATAGTTTTTAGCTGCTTACAACGTTGGTTTTCTTCACTTATTTTTGATTGAAAGTCTACATTAGTGAATTACCTCTACCTAACTGTTTTAATGATGGGTAATGTTCTTGAAAACTGAGTGTTGCAAATTGTGCATTTTGTTTGTGTTGCAGTCAGGCGTAACATCTTCCAAGACATCTACCCGTCAACAAGTAGATATCCAAGACCAGCCTTTAATGAAGGAGCTGCATTGTCCAGTAAAAGGTAAATTCCTCAAAAGTGTACTTTTAATATGTACCACTGGTCCCAAATGGAGCTCTAATTGTAAAGAATGTTTGATGTTCCTCTTGTTTAAATAGAAGTTAATATCAGTCATTTGCTTGCACTGCAATTCATTAGTTGACAGGCTGCATGGATTGTACTTTTTTTTATAGATTTGAAAGATTTGTGGAAAGTCCCATTGAAGGCTTCATGTTAAGCGCAAATATCAAAACAAAATCTTAGCTTTTTGTATTTGGAACTTTAGTATGTCATTTGCTAGATAAGTTTCATTCTGAGAGCCCACTGATTATAAAGTTATACCAGCACCGACCCTCGAGAACTGTCTTAGAAATGTGATGTCACCCCAAATTACTGTTGCTTTTTTTTTAATGCAACAATCAAAATAATCCTGAAATGCATGAGTTCCTCCAAATAGTTTTTAGCTGCTTACAATGTTGGTTTTCTTCACTTATTTTTGATTGAAAGTCTACAATTACGAATTATCTCTACCTAACTGTTTTAATGATGGGTAATGTTCTTGAAAACTGAATGTTGCAAATTGTGCATTTTGTTTGTGCTGCAGTCAGGCTTAGAATCTCCAAGGACATCTACCCGTCAACAAGTAGACGTCCAAGACCAGCCTATGATAAAGGAGCTGAACTCTTCAGTAAAAGGTGAATTCCTAATAGTGTACTTTTAATATTTACCCCTGATCCAAAATGGAGCTCTGTAATAATTGTGCAGAGGGCATGTTGTTGCTCATGTTTAAACACAAGTTTGTTATTGTCATTTTCTTGTAGCATTACAAATCATTCAAAGATATTTGTGTTTTGTTAGGCAATCATTTAAGAGTTGACAGGCTGGGTTGTGTTTTTTCTTTAGGGTTTCTTAAAACCTAGGTAAAGTCCCTGAGGATGCTTCATGTCAAACACAAAAATAATATCAATACAAGTTCTAAGGTTTTGGTAATCTTATTTTTTGTAAGTCTTTTGCTTTATAAGTTTCAATCTGAGAGAGAGAGCTCACTGATGATAGAATTCATACCAGCTACAGCTCTCAAGAGAACTGTCACATGTATATTAATGTCCCCCAGAATAATTTTGTTTATTTTGATTGTTACAATCAAGTAAATCCTGAAATGCATGTGTTCCTTCAAACAGTTTTCTTGCTGCTGACAGTGTTGGTTTTCTTCAGTTATTTTTGATCAAAAGTATACAAAAATCCAAAGGTTAAATTCAAAGGTAAATACTAATTATCTGAATCTAACATTTATTGATGAATGATAAACACTTAATGTTTCAAATTAAGTTTTTTTTTTTTCTTCAGCCAGGCTTACCATCTCCAAAGACATCTACCCGTCAACAAGTAGATGTCCAAGACCAGCCTTTGATGAAGGAGCTGCACTCTCCAGTAAAAGGTAAATTCCTCAAAATTGTACCTTTAATATTTACCCCTGGTCCCAAATGGAGCTCTAATTGTAAAGAGTTTATGTCGTTCTTCTTGTTTAAATAGAAGTTAATATCAGTCATTTTCTTGTAGCATTGCAATTCATTAGTTTATTGAAAAGCTGCATGGGTGGTATTTTTTTCATGTATGGATTTTAAAGATTTGTGGAAAGTCCCATTGAAGGTTTCATGTTAAACTGAGTGCTGCAAATTGTGCACTTTGTTCGTGCTTCAGTCAGGCTTAGAATCTCCAAGGACATCTACCCGTCAACAAGTGGATGTCCAAGACCAGCCTATGATAAAGGGGTTGAACCCTCTAGTGAAAGGTGAATTCCCTCAAAAAGTATATTTTTAAAAGTTAGTCCTGGTCCCAAAAGGAGCTCTGTAATAATTATGGAGACTGCATGTTGTTGCTCTTGTTTAAACAGAAGTGAATATCAGTTTTTTTTTCTTGTAACATTACAGTTCAATCAAAGAGATTTTTTTTATAAAATTATTGTTTGTCCATCATTCCAGAGTTGTCAAAATCACTGTTGCTTATTTTGATTGTAACAATTGAAAATAATCCTAAAATGCATGAGGTCCTCCAAGTATTTTCTTTCTGCTTTTAATGTTTGTAATTCTTCATTTACTTTTTGATAAGAAATATTGGTAAAAATCCCTAGGTAAAAGCAGTTGATATGAACCTTACTCTTTACTGATGGATAATGTTTTTTAAACACTGATTGTTGCAAATTTTGCCACTTGTTTGTGTTGCAGAAAGGCAATTGGCATCTCCAATGAAATCTACCCGTCAACAAGTAGATGTCCTCGACCAGCCTAAGATATAGGAGCTGCACTCTCCTTTGTTGTATGTATTTTGTTTAAAAAAATATGCAGGTTATGTAATCATAATTATGGGGAAATTGTTTGACCTTTTTTAAGGTTAAAACCAAATGCATGTACTCAAAACAAACTTGTGTACAGTTTGTCTCTGCAGAGGTTGTGTCCACTTCAAGAAAACCAGGTTCATGACAAGCGCGATAAGCAGTTTAAACAAAACAGAAAATGTAAACATTGAACATTTGAGCACCTTACGTTAACCCCACCCTTTTCAGCTTTCAAAAGGTGCACCAATCAATGCAATACTTTGAAGAGTTATGACAGATTGAAAAAAAGAAAACAACAATATTTATTAACTGGTTTAACCTTGCCCTAGTTATTGCAATCCTCTGATCAGGGGACAGAGAGATCATTCAGCTCAAAATGTTCACCCATATATCTTCCCTGAATAGATAATAGAAAGAAGAAAGAAATTTTAGTAGCTTCAGAAACAAATTACTTATTACACTTTCTCACTACGGTCTACTTGTAACAAGAACAAAGGCTATGAAGAGAAATAGTTAAAAAATAATGTGAATAAATAATGATGATTTGATGATAACATTGTAAACAAAACTGATACCGTCCATCACTGGGGGAGGTAAGGGGATCTTCTCCAGTTTTTAATCACACCTGCAAGGTATTTTCACATTACAATTGTTGGCTTGCATACAATTTCTTACCCGTAAACTTGACCTTTCAGAGCCAGAGATGTAGCTAATAGTTCCCTGAAGTCAAGTGCAGAGGGAGTCACCTCTACTGACATCTGGAAGGACACCTGGTCTAAAGGAGAGAAACGCGTACGTTAACATCAGTATCATCAAGACATCTCAGCTGTTCATCTAGCAAGCAAGAATGAACAACCAAGCACTTTGAGTTTGTAGGTGTGTTAGTTTAATGTTTTGATGTTTTATGTTATCGTCGTATAGTGGGCTGTTTTTGCAGCACTATACAGTTAATTTCTTATAAATGTTGTAAATAAGTACACCATTGCAAGCAAGCAAGCACATACGCGTTTTTTGAACTGTGAAATTGGAGATCTTAGAGCCTCGGTGGTGCGGAGATTTGATTGGTGGGGCGGAGATTCGATTGGTGGTGCGGAGATTCGATTGGTGGGGCGGAGGTTCGATTGGTGGTGCGGAGATTCAATAGGTGGTGCGGAGATTCGATTGGTGGTGCGGAGAGTCAATTGGTGGTGCATGATCCGATTCGGAAACGATGGTGGTAAACACGGAAAATTCCGAATAAAAAAAGGGACCTGGACACTTGCACGTGGCATGTGGGGTCCTACTGCCGGCCAGGGTGACAGCTGGTTGTTGATCTTAAAGGTGCATCAGGCTGCACCATCGGAAGGAGCATGGTTCTGGTGTGATCACAAATGGTTGGCAAACGGCAGTAGTCCCGAGTCTTGGCCGTGGGGCTTTGGGACCGCGTTACTACAGCTAGGGGACTGCCTCGGGGTTCCGCCTTGGGGTGGCGGACCGGACCCTGCCGAAAGGTGGGTGAAATGGCTCTGACGATGCTAGAAAGCGTGTGGGGCTGGTATCCTGGGACCTGCTCGTGGTGGCCCTGCTTTAGACTAACCTTACCAGGATGATGTTGGCAAAATTTAGAACTGACTAATTCGATTAGAGGTGCGGAGATTCGATTGGTGGGGCGGAGATTCGATTGGTGGGGTGGAGATTCGATTGGTGGGGCGGAGATTCGATTGGTGGTGCGGAGATTCGATTGGTGGTGCGGAGATTCGATTGGTGGGGCGGAGATTCGATTGGTGGTGCGGAGATTCGATAGGTGGTGCGGAGTTTCGATTGGTGGGACAGAGATTCGATTGGTGGTGCGGAGATTCGATTGATGGTGCGGAGATTCGATTGGTGGGGCGGAGATTCGATTGGTGGGGCGGAGATTCGATTGGTGGTGCGGAGATTCGATTGGTGGGGCGGAGATTCGATTGGTGGTGCGGAGATTCGATAGGTGGTGCGGAGATTCGATTGGTGGTGCGGAGAGTCGATTGGTGGTGCATGATCCGATTCGGAAACGATGGTGGTAAACACGGAAAATTCCGAATAAATAAAGGGACCTGGACACTTGCACGTGGCATGTGGGGTCCTACTGTCTGACGATGCTAGAAAGAGTGTGGGGCTGGTATCCTGGGACCTGCTCGTGGTGGCCCTGCTTTAGACTAACCGTACCAGGATGATATTGACAAAATTTAGAACTGATGAAATTAAAATGCTTGCGTTGGTGTACTTATCAAATATTTGTTAATCTTAATTACAAAATAATTAATCCAATTTGAGATGACTGTTGATCATTCAATTCAGTTCTGCATTACTATCTGTGATGTTAAGCTTTATCAGTGGTATGTGGGTCATTCCACCAAGTTGGGACACAGTGTGATTTTTGTGCAACATTTGTCCATATTATGAAAGAGAAATCATTTATTTGACTCAATTGTTTATCCTTTGTATGTGAAAATGTTTGTTGAAGTAAAAATTGTTTTAATGTATTTTAATGGAAATTATTATGAAAAATAATGAAAATTATTATAATTCTGGATGTAACACGGACACGGTGTCCATGTTACATCCAGAATTTTATTTTTCAAATTTTTCAACACTCAAATACATAATTATGCAAATTCCCTTTTTGCACTAATTACAAGGTACAACATGTACCAGGCAAAACATTTGTTGTGATAGTCAGTAATTAAATAAAGCAGAAATGGGGCAGGACTAAAATCATGTAGACGTCATACAAATGTCACAAACTGTGTCCCAACTTGGTGGAATGACCCATATACAGTAACTTTGATGTGGTAGTTTTTGCCCCCAAATAAGTATACGTTGTTTTTTCATTTTTGATAATAAGCGCGATTATGTTAAGTAAAGAAACGAGGCTGCTGCTGATTGACTGGAGTGTGAGTTATGCGTTGAAAAAATTGATACCGATATCGACTTGTATCATCTCGTATAGAAAGAGGACATTATCGTTTGTCCACAAGACCCGTGAAAATGCACCTGACTGGTGTTCTTGTTATTAATTTATTACCAAATGTGCCACGTAACAAGAGTATGAAAAATATATGCATCTGAAAAAAATTAAAAATATAGAGAAATATTATAAAACACTAAAAAAAAAAAAATTGAGCCATGATAAAAATATTATTTAGAGGGCTAAGCTTGGGTTAAAGTAATTTTCCTTTAACCAAAAAATAACAAATTTCAAACAAGGAATTAATAATGATAAAATGTACATATATAAACCGTTGATGTTATAAAATAAAATTAAATGATTTCTAGGTAGGGCTTTGTTGACAACAAGGTTTGTTTTACAAAACAACTTATTCTGTTTTTTTTTATATTAAAATTGCATAAAATTTCACCATTAACTTCTGAAAAAAATAATAACTTCCATGATTTGATAAAAAGGATGGTCAATGACACTTAAAATTAGCATAGGCTTATTGGTATTTTAATCAGAAAACACATTCTAATTTATAAAACAAAAGATAATGGTTCAACAAGATTAAATATTTTGATTGCCTTAATTACTTACCATAAAAATGAATACACTCACACCTTCATCTGTTACAGATAAATGTCCTTTTAAAATAGAATGTCACAATTTTATTTAAAACAAATATACGTTTATATAAATGTTATGTTTGTTTACAGTAGTTTATGAGTTTAACAATAAATACATGATAATGCTAATGTAGTGTCTCCTACTAACATTCCATAATTAAACTAGGCTGTGAATTAAAATTAATGTTATTCAAATGCATTCAACATATAACATATATCTTGCAATGATTTAAAAAAAAGTTGTCCCCAAATATAAAAATGCTAAACCGTAAACAAGTTACATATTTTTAATTATTCAGATTTTAACCTGTAACAAATCCTGTTACAAAATCAGTTAAATGTAAATGATGACACTGATAAATATTGATAAATTGATTAACATTTATATGACAACATGAAAAATATAAATGAAATCAACTCCAAGAAGTCTATGTTTCAAATCTGAACAACCTCACATTTTACATTACTAACCACAATGAAATGAGCTTTTTGGAAATAACTTAAACATATTGATGTTAAAAAATATGAATGATAAATTATAGGCCCACACCCCCAACTGTCGATTTTTATGTGAGATACAACAAATGGTTAAGGTTTTCCTTTAAGAAAAAAATCAAATATATATTTTTTATTTACATGATGTTCATTCAATGAAATCACCTGTGGGATTAACATGTGTAAGGGAAATTAATGTTGGGAATTGGGGTCTGCCTAAAGGCCTATGAAGACTTCCCAACTCTATTACATACAATTACAGTAAAAAAAATAACAAATTAATAGTTAATATTTATGCAATTTAATTATGATGATATGAAAAGATTACATCACAAATGTGGCTGGTTTTTTGGGGAGGGGTGATTTTCAAGCTCTCTAACTTAAGTCAGCCCCACATGTAGATTAACACTTTTCTTGACAATTATGATACTAACATTAATCAAAACAATCACGAGTATGAATTTTATAATCAGTGAGCACACATCCTCTTATTTCTAGTTGTATCGAATAGGTTAGTCCTACATTTAGATTTACTCTATGCTTTTGTGTATTATGATTAGTGAAACTAATGAAACAATTACCAATGCATTACTTTCTAATTAACTTCTTAGTGAAACAAATAACTCCAAACAGTTCAAACTATCTAACATTCTTCTCTTTACACTTTTCTAACAAGATAATTCATTATTATTATTATTTGGATATATTTATTACATTAATTACTTGCAGCTTGAGGATCTAAACTCAAACTCGAGTAGTGTTTTGTTTATAACCAGAAATACATAATAAATATACTTATATCAATGCAATTATTACAATAAACTTGTGTAGTTATGAACTGTCTTTGAAAAGTAAATTGTTGGAAATGAAGTGTACAGTATTAGCTACAATTTTGTTTTTTAGTCCGTCACTAACGCGAATTTGAAACTTTGTCTTTGAACAACAGTTTCCGATGTTTGCACCACCTTCAAATGTATTCTAATGAGTTTAACTATGATTATTATTATTAATTATTAACAAAGATGGATTGGGGTTTGAGTCGAGCGACATAAAGACATCGCGCGTTGAAGATATAAAACAAAACGAAAGTTTTCGCTTCGTATAGAAAGAGAGCACTATTGTTAGTCCTCAAGAACCGTTAAAATGCACTGGTATAATGTTATTACATTTCTCCATAATTAACATACAAAATTATGTTTATTTGAAAAGTTTTTCCAAGTATGACAATACGTGTTTATATATTTATGATATACAACTTAACAACTTATGAACTACAGAAAAAATGTGATTATGGAAAGGGGGAAAATAAATTTTCCTGTAACCAAATGATTACAGACAGAGTTTGGTGATAACACAAAGAATTAATGCAAATAAATATATAAAACATTAAATTTATTTAAAAATATCAATGATTACTAGTTAGGGCTTAGTTGACAACAAAGTCTGTTTTACAAAATAACTTATGAATTATTTAGTGCAATTTCACCACTAACATCTGAAAAAAGTACTAACTTATATGGTTTGATTAAAATTACTAACTTAAATGCAAACAATGAAGAAATAATACAGTAGAGAAATAATTAAATATGTGATGATATCGCCTACTAACATTCTATAATTAAATGTGGTTTTGATTTTGAAATTAATAAATGTTTAAATGCGTTAGATGTTGATGTATGCCTAATTTATTGTTATACATATATTACATGAACTAACCCCAGCTTGAGGATCTGAACTCAAACTCAAAAGTTGTATTCCATATGTTAAAAAAAAATAATAATAAATATACTTATATCAATGCAATTATTACAACAAACAAGAATGTTAAACTTTGTCTTTTAACAACAGTTTCCAATGTATGCACCACCTTTAAATATTATTAAAGAATTATTAATAAGAATTAATTTATTTTATTTAATAAAATGTAATTGAAATGGAAAAGTAGGCGAACGCGAGTTCATAAAATCTTAAGTGACAACCTGTGAATCAAAAAATTGTGCTGTAGAGATTGAACGTCAATTTGCAGTTATACAATCGGTGCGTCTATTTAGCCGTGCGGAAAAAAAAAGCAGCCTCGTTTCAGACACAATGTTTAAAACTTGAACTGATGATATGAAAATGAAGAAATTTCTGTCTCAGTTGCCATGAATTTGATTCAGTCAGTGTGTTCAAAGATCAGAATGATCCCATATTCTACCAGTGTTGTAGTGCTCGTACTCGTACTTCTCTAGCAAAGTACTCGTTCTCGAAGTCCATACTCGATACTTGACTGAAAAAATAGCCTGTACTCGGAGTCATGTATTTGATACTTGACTGAAAATGTTCTCGGACTCGATTTTAAGTACTCGTGGTCAAAATACGATTGTGTAAATTATGTCTCGTTAATGTAAATTTATGCCAGTGCTATCCGAGGAATAAGGCTCTGGAAAAAGTTAAAGTTAAGTTGTATTGATGTACTCATGTTTAAAAGATAGTTAGTAAAAAAATTTAAAAAACAGTACTTGGAGACCCAAGCACTTCGTACTCGTACTCGTACTCGTACTCGACTCGGTCACCGTAAGACTCGGCAGTACTTGACTACAACACTTGGTAGTAAATAAAATTAAAGTAAAGATGTAAGAGATATTGCTTAATTTTTTTATTCAAGATGCATGTAATTTTATCAAGGTTGACTAAATTGAGGGAAGGCTATAGAGAGGTTTCATGTGACGTCACCCGAGACCTTTTTCTAATGCTGCGTGCACAAACAGGCACTGGAAATCATTCAGCAGACGACGCGCCAGCCATTGAGTTTGTACATGGCTGTACCCAACATGGCTGCGAAAACAAAGTTTTTCCGGGGTCACGCAACCTCTCTATAGAATGTGGTAGCGCCCTCTTGTGGTAGCGCCTTTGGGGTAGAACAATTTATTTAATACGTAAATAAAGGACCCATACCTCTGTTGAGTATTTTTAATTAATTTGATTTAATTTTTTTAATGTTAAACTACTTTGGTTAGTCTGAATAGTCTTTAATTTTTGTATCATGTTTGTATTATGGGTTTTTTGTTTTACAAATAAACTGTTTTTAAACAGACATCAACGGATCTTTCTTCATTAACTTTTTCCTCTCCTTGTGCAAAGGTCATAGGTCAAAGGGCGCATCTCATTATTCAATTTTTTTTTTGACCTATCCATCCTAAGGTTTATATATAACGTCCGAGCGATTTTTTTCAAGCGGCGATTTAGCCCAGTGGGCTAGCTCACAGCTCCCGGAATTCTGGGGCTGTGAGCTCGGGGGTTCAAATCCTGGTGGGCCCCTTTTTTACCAGTAAAAAATAGGTTTTTTTTCAATTCTTGTAAAATAGGGTAGGGCTTGAACCCAGTACCTTCAGCCCTGTAACCTCTGTCTCTCACCACTCTGCTACTGAGCTTTCATGAAAATCTTAACGGTTTTTGACCTGATGAATATTAGAATGGCTGGACTTAGAAAATTTTTGAGAAAAATTTTTCCCTGGCTATACCCTTGGATTTTTGGCAGATCTGAGGGCTGACCAAGGGCCTTGGAGCTGAGATTGGGGAGTAAAATTTCTAAGGGCTGAGGGGTTGCCTTGGCTCTGAGACTGACTGGGCCTGGGGTTGGGAGGTTGCTGGGCAGTCAGTCAGCCAGTGGGCTGAGATGGTTGGACTGGAGGCTTGGGGTGAGGCTGGGGAGATGGACTATAGCAGTCGTGCTGGGGATGGCTGGTGGGACATGGGCATGATCTAGCTGGGAAGAGGACTTGGGCCATGGGATGGGAAGCTGTTGGGCAGTCAGTCAGCAGTTGGGCTGGGCTGGACTGGTTGGATTTGAGGGCAGGAAAGATGACTGGTAGTATTCATGGTGGGGAAAGGCTAGCCGGTGATGGGCATGATCATTATAAGTAAGGGAGGGTGGGGACAGACCCTGGTTGGGAGGGTGGATGCTGGGGAAAAAGTCTTGTTACTATTAGGTGGGCATAGGTTCACAGGACCTCACCGTAGGGTGGAATTGATTTAAAGGAATTGCTTTAAATTCCGTTGAAGGAATACATGTCCCTGTAATGCAACATTGATTTAAAGGCATAGGCTGTACTGTTAATCATTGAATGGTATGGAAAGGTGGTGTACATTTTTTTGTTCATTGAATATGTGAATTGGATAGTTTAGAAGTACTTTAAAGGTATGGTACTTTTTTGATTAAAGGAGTTATGGTATTTTTTTTAACTATAAAAAGAGGGTTATAGTTTGTGCTGAAGAGATTACAGACTTAACCACATTTTTCTGGGAAAGGATTGAGAGGATATTAAACTGTTTAATTGCAGCCATCTTTGTTGGATTACCCGTCTACTCATATATCACTGGATTACATGTACTAATTTACTGAATGGTACCAGTCTATTATACTTTTTTCCACGAGATTGGATTTTTTTTTCGCGTATGATTTTGGTGTGGGGGTAGGGTAAAATGAATGTGGTAGGTTATTGTTATTGTTCAACCCTGAACAAATTGAAAGAATTTTGTCTAATTATTTTCTATGTGGACAACAATAGCACAAAAATGAAGGGAATGAACAGATTTCAGCTACATTTATAGAATCGTTTTATTTGACAACTCCAAATAATATATAGTATAAATAAAATTTGTTGCATAAGAATCCATTTACTGTAACTCATTTAAAAAGGAGACAAATTTGACTGTTTTGAAGAGAGGTATTTTGTTGCACTATTTTGGACACATTTTCTTTGGGATCATAACTGTTGATTTACACCTCTATGGTATGGAAACTACATCATGAACTGGGCATGTTTTCAAGTTAACCCCAAATCATGCTGTCACAGATTTTGTGCATGTTATGCTTATTTCAATTTTGTTCAATGTTTTTATTTCGCATGGTAATATTGGAGAGAGAAATATTTTACAGGACTACTGGTTCTGCCCTAAAGTTTCTAAAAATTTATGCTTTGTTTTAAAGTCTTTTAAAGGGAAATCATCGCTTTTCAGAAAAAGTAAATTCGTTCAACTCAACCTTTAAAATTGTCATCAAATTAGGTATTCATGTCAAAGAAGTTATTTTTTTCCCCGGAAATTCTGCGCACATTTACGGTTTTAATTTTGGTTAATCAAAATGCACCTGCTATGTAGCTAAACCTGAAACTTATTTGCATTTCCTGTATTTATATATGCAAAATATTTATTTACTTTTATGATCTTTGTCCATCATTTATATGTAAAAGCTTGTAAACTCAAAAACAGTAAATGTAAAGAAATAACAGTATTCAAAATACTGTATGTCCATTTTAAATGAAGTTTGGGAGCAAAAGTGCACCCTTGCAAGCAGTTTAGTTCTGAGATAGATGTTACCGTCCTGGTAAAGGTTATTCTAAAGCAGTTCTCAGGATACCAGGTCCCAAGATACCAGCCCCACAAGCTGTCTTAGATGTTTCAGAAGGGTCGACTTTGCCACCCCAAAAAACCATTCAAATTATTGCCTAGATCTCCAACAGCATGAGTTCAACAATACGCATGTTGTGTGCTTGCTTGCAAATGGTGCACTTACTTTTTAGTAGAACATTTATGTAGATGTAACGATCGGCCTTTCCCATGAAATACGCTTATTACATTTGCGCTTGCGTACAGACGCTATTGGTTGGCAAACACCATAGAGTTGTGCACTAGGCAAGCACACAAACGCGTATGCGTGACGCAACCATCAGCCCCCCCATACAAAAAAGCGCGATGTTCCTTTATTTTGCCAACCAGTAGTGTTGTGCGCATGCACGATGTGCAATTTACATAGTTCATGGGAAAGGTTTATTGCATCAGGGATGTACTTGACCTTGGTTATCCATCCCTGATCCTTTCATGAGTATAAATGCCTTCAAGGCATTTGACGGTTCGATATCATGAGATACTCTCCTCAGACTCTGAAGCCTTCAAGATTGTTGTGAAAGTTGTTTGACTGTAGGACATCAGCTGTCTCATGCTGTTAATTGATAAAGAAAACAAATGTATAGAGGTAACACATTAGGGCGCATGAAAAAAGGGAAAGGTCATTTGAACTGCCCCCCCCCCCCTCTGGTGATATCAATCTTCCCTTGTTAATGAAATCTGATGAGGCATCCTTGTTGACTTGACAGTTTCAAAGCATTTCATTTTCTTTAATTCAAAAGTTGATTAGATACATCGACCTTAGTATACATCAAGTCTGATCTGCCCGGATGGTATTATCCAAACTAAAACTGATCGAGTGTATTTAGTTTGAGAAAGACGTGCAAAAACACTCTATTCCTAGGTTTAACTTAAGGAGGTATGAAGTTGGTTTGTACTTAATATTATTTATTGCAAAATATATACTTTTTCAACTTGAATGAAGACAATGTTATAAACAGCAACTGTTGATGGTTTATTTTGGACAAATAGTAGTGGTGTTAATGCTTAAATGAAACTGTGAAAAACAGGTTTGTTGATAGCAAAGTGCATTAGATCAATAAACTTTTTCCTGTTAAATCATTGGTTTTTAACAAGTTATACATTCCCATCTTCTTCTCTACAAAACACCCACATCTGTACCACACAACAAACCTTTGACAATTCATCCTGGGGGTAAATTATTTAGATAATGGGTTTTGTTAATGAAAACATGTTTTCTTTTTTATTTAAATCTGTAATCAATCTGTAAAGATAACCACTCATGTGGGTTAGGCTGGTGCCAGCATGGAGTCCCCAGAGTGTTGTGGCATGTGGTGTCAGGGTGTTGTCTGTACAGTGCTGCAAAAACAGCCCACTTTTTGATGTTAGTGTAAAAACCGTAATGTAACCCACAGGGTTTATACATACCTCTGTTGTACCCCTCACAAATTGGTGATGGGTAGACATTGGGCTGATGATAGGCACTAGCAGGTCCCAGGAATCTTCTTTTTGTGACAAGTAAACATCTGCAGATGGCACACCTTCAAAATACAAACAAATGTATTCTATTTTACACTAAGTCAAACATATATTTATTTCAATAAGGTATAGTTTCAAGTATTCAAATGATTTACAGCGTGTCTTGGTGTCTTGGCTGAGTGGATAAGAACACCAGACTCAAGCTCCCGTGTTTCTGATCAGCAGAGTGTGGGTTCGAGTCCCAGTCACAATACTTGTGCACTCAAGAAAAACACTTAACCATTATTGCTGCGTCCTTCGGATGGGACATAAAGTTGCAGGTCCTGTGTGTTGTTTAATGCATGTAAAAGAACCCAGTGGAAAGAGAAGGGGTCCGCCCCGGTGTTCCTGGTTTGATCGGCTGCAGATTGCGCCACAGCACCTTGTAAACCTTTACATGGTGCTATGTAAAGGAACAGGTCTCATACTTCAAAACTCTGCATGTCTTGCAGGAAAAAATACTGAGCGCTTTGAGACGCCCATCAGGTGTGATAAAGCACTGTATAAGAATTGCGTATTGTTATCATCATTGAAGTAAAAATGAGATGAGTGGAAACACTTGAGAACAATTTCATTCTTCATGTGTTAGTCTGTGTAGAAACTACTTCTAGAACACAAATTTAAAGGGATGGTACTTCCAATGATTTTTCAACGTTATACAAGAAGCTTTCTCGCAGGGAAGAATTTGAAATTATTTTAGTGGATCAAAAGCCGTTAATAATTTACCATCTGCAAGTTGATGTACAGTGCACAGACATCCACTCTGTGGATTGGTGGGTCTCATCTCAGCTGTAGGAGTTCTGTAAAAACAAAATCAAGAAATGATTTAATTTTATCATATTAGGATAGAATAACGGTCCTTTTTGTGATTTTTAGGAATGATTCAGTGATTCAAATCAAATGAGATCAATTCGGGGGGTAACAGTCATATAATCATAGTCTATGGAGCAAGATTTGCATTTAAGGTTTTCAAAATTGTGGCCAATTAAGCACCCCAAATAGTTTGGGCTAACGTATGGGCCCAATGTCATGGAACTGCTTAGGCACAACAACTTGCTTAGCACATAGCGGTTGTGCGTATCAGAAAAATAATACCAGCCAAACTACCATGTTTTACTGTATGGTTTCCTGCTGGTATCCTGCTGATTTTTGCTTAGTAGAAAACCTTTAAGCAACGTTCTTGGAATTTGGTCCTGTTGGCTCATCCAAATTTGTGGATAGAGTTCTATTTTACATCTACTCCCATCAGAGTTTGTTACAAAACTTTGCTAACTTTGTTAAAAAAGTTTGATTGTGTCACGGAAGACACGCCTGCTCATGCTGCCTGCCCTCTTGACGTCAGAGGGGGACTCCACCCTGGGCCTCCCTGGGGAGGAGGGAGACCCAGAGGCCGACCACGCAACACCTGGGTGCGCCTGCTGGAAGGGACCATCAATCATGGACTCGGCAGTTGTGGCAGGCTGCATCAGATCGTACTGGGGGGGGGGGGTGGCTGGGTGGTTCTACATCCCCCACGATGGATTACAGAGAATGATGATGGTGATGTGTCTTTTTGTAATGAGACCTATTTCCAGTGTGGCAGAAGATTATGTCCCTGGACCCTACTATTCCCTGGATTGGCTAAGAGATTGTGTCTCCCGAGACACCCAGGAAATGGTGTCCGCCTTTAAGTTGTATGCACTGAGGTAACATCTGTTTCCACAGTACATGAGAGTGTGTCCCTCCCCCCAAGACAAGAATTATGCGCCATGTTTAACATTGAGTGTTTCGCAGGTGACAGGGTAGCGAAGTAGAAATTTATGCTTCGCTTCTTGATTGTCACAATTAAGTTAAAAAGTTAGTTACATAACTAAAAAGCAAATATTTTTCGCCAACATCTAAAAAACAACAACAATATAGTATCTAAAATTAATGTGCCGGACCAGCGGTGTAGCCAATGGGGGGTTACATTTAATTCATTAAAAACCATGGTACTTGGGCCCCCGACTGAAAATCAATATGCCACCCCCGCCCCCGCCAAAGTGAAAAATCCTGGCTGCGCCGCTGAGCTATAAAGCCAGAGGCTTTATTAATACCAGAGAGAGATGATCGTAATTTGAATATATTTTCTGGCAAAACACAGGATGATCGAACACAAAAAAAAGCAAATTAATGTTGACAGAATAGTTTGTTGGGTGAAGAGAGATGTCAGAGACGATTTCCCCATGCCTTGCACTCGCATGTCCCCCTCACTTTTCAGTAGCGATCGACGTCCCTAATAAAATCATCATTATCACAATCAAATTAGTAACTCACCATCACGCTTTTGTGGTAGTTGTGCCCTTTGGAACTCGGTAAAAACTTGAATTTGTTGGAGAGCACGGCAAGAAGACGTGTTGACACTGGCCATCTTGTCTATCAAAATGAGTGGTACGACCTGTCACGTGATCATGCAACGCCAAGGGGTTAAAAAAACAACAAATTTGCATAACAACAACAAAGGGCGTTTCTTTGGACAGTTTTGGCCATTGTTTTATCTGAAGTTACATTAATACCCATAAAAATAATAATATTATTAATAAGGTATCATATGAAATACGCATGAATGTTGTTGCTAGAATCACATAGTCAAGTAACCTGGGCTTCCTGAAGTTAGAGTAAAGAAACAAAAATAAAAATAAAACTTTTTCTTTTTTTAAAAGAAGCGACAGAAGGTATAGCATAAATCAACATTATGGTCTGAAATAAAACTTGACAATTTCAGTCTTAAAACCAAAATGTTTCTTCTTTTTTTCTATTCAAAGTAATCTACATAATCAATATTTTTCTAATTATTGTAAACATAATTCAGCTCTGGGGCTGCAAAGTTTGAATATAAATAAACCAATGATAATAATAAAAATAATGATAAATAAGAAATCTTCAGTAAGTCGGGTAATTAACCTTAAAAAGCCTGAAAAACGACCTTTCGCAATTTATTTTCCCCTGAAATGATTGATTTTCATCATAATTCACAAATATCGCCAAACCCCCTCCATGAGAAAATTGCCGTTTTGACCCAGGATATGACCATATTCCTGTGCCCATTGCTTGTGCACAGCGTATGGGCCTTGGTGGACCCGTAATATGGCCATATTCCTGTGCCCATTGCTTGTGTACAGCGTATGGGCCTTGGTGGACCCGTGATATGGCCATATTCCTGTGCCCATTGCTTGTGCACAGCATATGGGATGGTGGACCGTGTAACACGTTCATGTTGGACCCGTGATATGGCCATATTCCTGTGCCCATTGCTTGTGCACAGCGTATGGGCCTTGGTGGACCCGTAATATGGCCATATTCCTGTGCCCATTGCTTGTGCACAGTGTATGGGTCCGACGCGACAAGGAATATGCCCGTATAGTAGGTTCAACTCGCTCCATAGGCCGTGTACAAAATAACCGCATAGGAAATCGCCCATATCCTGGGTCAAAACGCGATTTTCACCATGGAGGGGGTTTTCTCATAACTTGGGTTTGGTTTCAAAAGTGAATTTTTAAGGTCCAAAACTGGCCGAAAACTAGTTTTCTAGAGAAAACTAGTTCTTAGAGACCCCAAAGTATCATAATTTACGTTTTTTGAAAAAAAGTGAAAAACATAATTTTTCGTAGTTTTGATGTAGCCCATTTTAAATTAATCTACAAAGCAACTTTAACATCGATTTCAAACACGGACAACTTCTCAAAATTTGTGTAGTGTAACTAAAAAGTGTTTATTTTAGGGTTTAAAACCTGCAGAAAAATAGTTTTCCATTTATTTGTTTTAATCTAATTTGATACCCGTTTTTATAATTTAAGGTTGAAAAGAAAAGTATTTTCTCATGCAAATTTGGAATAGAACATCAACATTTATTAAACTACAAAATTCTGGTTATAATTTAAAAAAAAGTGGTGTTTTTTTATAGACCTCTTGAATGTTTTTTTTCCCCTTTTTTATGCGCTTGATATCCGGATTTAATTTCAGTTAAAAAGCATCCGTTTCATTATGCATGGTTCTTTCCTGAAATCAAACTTTTCACGTCGTATTTTCATCTTTCCTATTAATTTCTTCAGTGAAAAAAATTCAAATTTTAAGCATACTGTAAGATGACAGCCAGAAGATGACAAAAGTAGTAGGCCAACCTACCAACCCGATTAAAAATCTTTTACAAAAAATCCTTAAAAACGAAAAGGATATCGGTTTTTATTTGCACCCAAAACGATTCATTTGGTGTGTCCGTGACTCGACTTAGCCAAAATACCATTTTTAACCAAAATTCTAACGTTTTTTATAAACATAAGTTAAGTTCTTCGTGGCATCAAAAGAAAAATACTTTGAGCTTGTGAGACTTTGCCCTTTTGAGGACTATTAGTATTTTAAATTAGAAATCAATTTCCTTGCTTGGTAAGTGTTTCTTTCCATAACAGGTGCAAAAAGAATTTATGCTAGGAAACTATAACTAGTAAACTTGCGGGTACAATCATGTATAAATCTCCTATTTTTTTTTAAATTTTTATTTATTTATTTATTTATTTATTTATTTATTTATTTTATTTTATTTTATTTTTATTTTTATTTATTTATTTATTTTTTTTTTTGGGGGGGGGGGGGTTGGGCTGGGAGGAGTGGTGGCTTTGAGTGAGCAAAGCACACACCTACAGCGGTCCTCTAAACAGTGGGGGAAGGCTGATGAGTGGCTTGGACACTATCACAGAACATCTGCGTGTCTCATTTTAGTAAAATATCTTCTGAAGGTCTTGAGAACCCCATCCCACCAACCCCCCTGGAATATTGTGTAGATCACTTCTCAGGTTTTAGAGGTTTTTTTTCCAAGAATTGTCACTTTGCCTAAACATTTCTTTTCAGAAAAGCATGGAGGCTGAAGCCGAAAGGTTACAGGACTGGGGTTTATTTCAGACTGTCCGACATCTTTTCAAAAGTTGCACGGCCCGATTTTCTCCGAAAGAATATACTTTTTTAAGTTTTTTTGATACTGATACTGTTTTTAAACGAAAAAAACAAACGAAAACCTTTGCATTACGCTACGGACAGTGCACAAAATACATGTAACATGCCCAATTGTAAACGACTTCGGGATCCCGGCAACAATTAAATTTTAGTTTTTAATTAACTATCCACTAATCTTTGGAGGGTTTCCTTTAATGCAATACCTCAAAAAAAAATAGAGCTTAAAACTTTCCCGAATCTATAAAAATAAAATTCAAATCTAAATGTTGGGGTCAAATCGGCCAAAAAATCGGCCCTATTATAGCATCTTTAATGACTGATTCTTGATAGTCCATGAGTTTCTCTTTATTCATAATAATCATTTATTATTCTTCTAATCTGTGAGGTTTGAAACAGAAGTAAATTGCATGTATCCTGTTTATACGGACGGTATCATTATGGATCTCAATTAAACAACGGACGGATTTAAAGGCGCTGTGCAGGGATTGGTCAAGCTGATCAGTGCAGTGTTCTTACTTTTTTTGTCTGATTCAATACATACATGAAAACCAAAACAAAAAAAACGTGAAAATTTTAGCTCAATCGGTCGACTGAGTCAGGAGAAAATAGTGAAAAACCGTGCACACTTTTCAGCATGTCCTTAATTTCGATTGTTACAACCGAAATCAGGTAGATTGCGGTTTTTTTTGTGTGGGTGTGTTTTTTTAAATAGGTTTTCAGACCGTTTTCTCGAAATATGACAGCATTTCAGAGGGAAATATTTCACAGAAAAACTGGTTCCAGTACAGTTTAGCTTTCAGACAGAAAGTAAACAATGCTTTTTTTATCATTACCAATCCTATATAGTGCCTTTAAATCCAAGCGTACAAATATTTTTTTAATAGTTTGTGAAAGCACTTTTTTTAATAAACATCTCTCTAAACGTTTTAGATTGAAATTCACTGAAATCAATTGAAACTAGGGACAAATCATCTGCAGAATGTGCCTAGATTCAATCGATTAAAATGAATTTCAATCGAAAACTCGGGGTCCTTGCTCTCACCCTTTTTAGTGTAAACTTGTCAGTGACCACAGAAATCATTGAATGTTAAATATCAATTAGAAACTATGAATAAGAAATTGACATACAAAATTACTTTGCACCCGCCATTTCTTCAAAATGCTTGTTAATTGTTAACTGAACCTTCCATTCGACAATATGGAGGGAGTGGAATTCTAACAAGTATTGCCAGCATCTTAGACAGGCTCCCTGTTTATAATAGCAATCATGAATACTGACTCTGACTGTTCTAAAAGAGGGCCAGACTATTTTCCTCTACTAGCCTCGGTTTCATTCACTCTAAAAAAGCAACTTAGTCAAAACAGCGTTAACTAGTCATTTCTGACCACATCTTGACTAAAATTAGTCAAAATTGGTCTAAAATGACTAATAAGAATGTTTTGACTAACATTAGTTTAAGAGTGTAGTGTTTTAGTTTTAAAAATGTAGTACGGCAGGATTGGACTGTGCCTGTGCTGATACAAGCATGGAATTTGGCACGCAGTCAGAGTATGTCATGAGAAAGATATTTGGATATAGGGCCATCACAGATTTGTCCTTATGGGTACAATAACAAGCAATATCAGCCAATTTGACAATTTTGTAAACTGCTCGTTATTCTACCTATAGTTTTTCAAAGGACAAATCTGCCATGGCCCAAATATCTTTCTCTTGACAAACTGTGACTTTGTGCCAAATTCCATGCTTGTATCCTCAAAGGCACAATTCCACCCCCCCCCCCACCAAATATCTTCCTATCTGCCTCAGTACATTAATTTGAACAGACATGAAGCACGGTGGTTACCATAAGTTGAAATCCATTGAAATCCATCTAATAATTGAGCAATCACAATCACCAGAGTGTCTAACTTCTTAACATTTTAATCTCTGCTGTCTAATTTTGTCCTGAGTAACTCCATTTTTGAGGGTCGTTTCACTCATTCGACCAGCCAATATTCAAATTTAACTCGCAAGTTGCTTATTTGATGGCTCTGAAAACACCCAAAAGCTATTTTTATCTTTCAAATAATTCAAAAAAAGGACGGAGTTGGCATAATCATTAACAAGGAATCTCTCTTAATGAATGATTTGCACACAGTGCCAAAATCTAAGCGTACAGTGTTTCAGAAACTCACATGACATTTAAACGAAGTGATCTCCTAAGAAAATAACAACACGGTGTTTTCATACAAATTCAAAAGGAATTGATACCTGACGTCTAAGAGTACAAAAAAGAGGATTCCTAAAGTAAATATTTTAACTTCTTTAGAATAATTGTTACAACTTATAAAAATTTGAATGAAAATGTTAAATAAGGCACCAATATCCTTACATAATTTAGCAATCTATAATCATTTTAATTATATAAATTATATTATATTATAAAACCATACAGACAGGAACACAGAGTGCTCTTTGTTCATGGTGAAACTTAAAAACAACCATAGAAAATAGTTCTTTCCTCAATAGGCCTCTGGTTACAGGGGCGCCACAGAGGCCATGGCTTCTGCTGCCCTGGTCTTGGCCTTGGTTGCCCCTTCCAAAGTTTCCCATAGACTTAAAGATTCTCTACCGGAAGTGCCTTTTGCAAAATGAAAATGGCCTTGCCCTCTCAAAGATGAAATTCCAGGCCGGATCTATGGTTCAGGGATGAGATTGTTTGAAAATAAAAAACATCCTGAAAATTGGATAATAATTTCCTCTTGGTGTGGGAATGAAGCTCCCTGGATGTACAGAATGTTACACGTTAGAGGTTTACAGACTCTCTACATTATTTCAAATAGGTATCTGAAGGTCTGGTCTTAACAAAGGTGAGTCTTTTCATCTCTGAGATAGCAAGTTTGCCTCGTTCAAGAAAATCTGAAGGTGCATGGAGACCAGTGAAAAATCCTAAAGTCAGGAAAAACATCCTGAATTCAGGAAAACAATTCGGATAAATCACATGCCTGATGGTTACATTTTGTTTTCTCAATCTGTGCTGGTCTAAGATTGTGGAATATGAGGCCTTTGCATTGAGGGGATTGATACTCTTATTGTAAGTGTTCACGGGTCCCCATTCATGCCTTTATCTCATCTAGGAGGAAGTGGTGGCTCAGAAAAGAGCCGGTAGGTTTGTTCTCGACTGGCGTTCTCATCGTCGTCATCGGGAATCTGAGAGCACCAGCAATATTTTCTTGGGTAAAAATGCAAAAAAAGCCTCTCCGCCTTGACTCTCAATCACAATTTTTAACCTACACAATTTGATCTGAATTAGTTAGAAAATAATTGTTTAGAACAAAAAGTGACGGAGGTTTTCAATTGAAAACACTTCGCCATAGTTTCTGTTCTCCTACATGAACTTGACCAATTCTTACAGCATTACTCTAAAAAAAAAAAAAGGAACAAAAACCTGCCATTTGACAAAATAATATACTGTATGTAAAATATTTATGTACAGCTGTTCTCGAGAGAACTGCATCTTTCAGTAAATGCATTCACTAAAGTGCATCTAAATCCAAATAATTTCTACAATAACGTGTTTTCAAAAAAATATAACTCCACCGATAAATTTGATCCACTGTTTTCTGTAATAATTAAAAGCTGCAAAAATATATACAAAATATCTTCTACTTGGTAACATAATTATTCTTGGTTTTTCCGCAAACAAAAATACTGACAATAATTGCAATTGATTTGCGGTGCCACCTGAAATCACTGCACAATTATTTCGATGAATAACTTTTATAAATAGCACATTTTAGTCAGTTACGAAAAACTTGCGGGTAAACACTGTAAAAGTCTGTAATGTTCCATTTTGGGCAGACACCAGGGCCTGATTTCAGGGCGCTGCTGACCGCGGACTTCTGCGCTTACCACCCTTAGAAACACACACTTACAGGGTGCTGTAAGCGCAGAATTCTGTGGTAAGCAGCTCTATGAAATCGGGCCCAGCATAGAGCTGTTTAAGCACAAAAAGCACAAAATTATGCTTGCCAGAATAATGCTCACCAGCCAAAAATACCATGTCACATGTACAATCTGCGACTGGTACCCTGCTTATTTTGCTTAGTAGAAAACTGTTCAGAAATATTCTGCCGCTTAAACAGCTCTATAAAATTGGGCCCAGGGCACAAAACTTGCTAAGCACAGACAAAAAATCTTGCTTAGCAGAAACAGGTAACCAGCCAAAGTTCTATGAAGTTTACATTGTTACGACTGGTGCCCCACTCATTATTTTTGCTTAGTAAAGAAAGTTGCTCAGCAGTCTATTCTGCTTAACAGCTTTATGAAGTTGGGATCTGATCTCAAGATTAAAAAAAAAAAGGTGACATTGTGTGTTTTTTGATTCAACACAAAAAGTGTTTCCTCGATGGTAAGTTCGTGCTCTTCTTTTTTATTTTGGATGTTCCTTTCCGATGTGGAATATCCACTCATGTATGTCAGTGGCATGATAAACAGAATAGTCATATAATTATGTCCAATTTGTTACTTAAATGTAATTCACCGGAAATATACAGAACAAAATCATAGCACAACGCCACTCATATATCAAAACTTGTATCATGCAAAAATGGACGGATTGGTTTTTTTTTTGGCTGGAAGAGCAATGAATGTAACAATTATATCTCGGATAAAAAGGAATTCTGCTGGGCATGCTTGATTATTTTTTTTAATGTTTCGCTCAGCAAACTGTATTCAGTGTTTCAATGAAATGGAGTCTATTATCCATCATGTCTTGGTCGCTTGGGCTCACATGACGGCGCAAGCTCGACTGCCTCCCTCCGTCTTGTCTCCGCCTCCTCCTCCTCCTCCTCCATTTGCCTGTACCACCTTCCCGTTGCCTTCCTTCACCATCTTCTGCAGTCGTACAATCAGTGGGTTGAAAGAAGAAGAAGAAAAAAAAGCATAAGAACCGAGAAATGTGATCTCCTACACTGGTCAGAGGATGTCTAGATTTGTCAACCTTTTTTTTTGAAATGGAGTAGAGAGTATTTGTCTTCCTTTCCAAGTCTAGGATCTCTTAAAAATAGTTTCCCCTCGTTCCCGCCTTTTTCACTTCACAAACAGATGTTTCCACAAGTGAAGAACTTTTCCTCTCACCCTCTCCACTTGTATTTCCACTGTACTCCTGCTAAGTGTTGACAATTCTGAACGGCACCCCTTTCAGATTTCCCATTCGAATCGAGATTCATCACCTGTACTTTTGGGGGTGATTTGAGGGGAATTCCAAATATGAGGCATTCGATAAAGTTTCCTTTTGCTCCATGACTTTGAGTTTCACACATCCCTTCAACCAAACAGGGCCCAACTTCATGGGGCTGCTTACCAAAGAATTCTGCGCTTACGGCGCCCTGTAAAGTGCGTACTTCTACAGGCCATGGCAGGGCGTAAGCACATGATTCCGTGGTAATCAGAGCCATGAGATTGTGCCCTGTTGCTGGTTTTTGTCCTTGTCTGAATTTTATTCCAAGCAGTTCGGCTCTTTTTTAACCAAAATGCCCCCAAGAAACGAAGCAACTGATATCATCAAAATATATTTCATCCCGAAACGACAAAAACTGAACACGTCAACACCAACACCAGCAGTCCTCAATAAAATGTGCCACAAAAAACGAGTACAGAATAATATATGTTTTTTACCCATACACCGTTTTGTTTTCTCGGGTGGGATTCGAACCCATGATATTTGCATCCCATTCTCAAGCAGATGTCTTACCATTAGACCACCGAGGTTGCCCAGTAGCTTGAGTCCGGGTTCGTATCCCACCCGGGGAGTATGCCTGTGGATTTTTTTCAGAGGACTCGGGAAAGTACCGAGTATACAGTGCTTAGCACACATCGGTGTATGGGTAAAACACAAACAATATTTTGTATCCCCGATGCACACTTAACATCTATTACAAACAATTACAGAGCAACAAAAACTAAACAAACCCAATAAAACGACAACAAAACCATATGATAAAGACACGGTAGCATTACAAACACAAACATGAAATGAACAAGACGTACATACATTTCTAAACACGACTGAATAAAACCATAAAACAAGGATAAGTTCACTTCAGTTCCCTTCCCTATTTAGACTTCCAAAAGAAAAAAAGAGAAAAACTTCAAACTTTGTGCTCATCTGACATGACTGATTATCGATGATTTAATAACTGAATAAAAAGTATTATTTCTTTTGTACCCATACACCGATGTGTGTTAAGTACTGTGTCAGTACTTTCCTGAGTCCTGTGAAAAAAAAATCCACGGATTATGAATTCTAGAGAATAACACCTTCACTTGTGTAATTGTTAAAACTATTGATTTATTTCTTGCTTTATTTCTTTGTTCGCTTGTTTCTACACAAGAAAGAAAATGCTGCTTTACAACTTTTGGATCAAACTGCAGTGACTCTAAAAATACAGACAACGAAACCTGGAGCATGATCAGCTAAAAAAAACACACAACAAATACACGATGCATGCCAAGTGAAATATAAAGATGCAAACTACTAGTCAATGAAGTCATCAATAAATGTTTATGCAACAAAAACTGTCCTCCCTCCCCCACCAAACACTGCCACACAAACACACACACACACACACACACACACACAACTCTCAAAGGAATCATATTTGCAAACAAGATTTATGAGTTAATTTGGTGAAACATGATTTTAATCCGCTTGGACCTTCTGTTTACAAAACAAAGGCCCCAAATGATGTGCGAGAGGTTGGAATTGTGCAACACGGCAAACTGCAAACAGTGCAGGTGAGTTTGAAATGCAAGAAACTACAGGTGCTAGTCAAAGGTTAGTAGTGGCTCTGAAGTTGAGCTCAGCCAATTAACGGGACTTGCTCAACTGAACTTTTAAAGACATAACATTTATGTATTCCATAGTGTCTAAAATAAATGAGTATTCAACAAAGACTTCCAAGAAATCTTTGTCTCAAAGAAATCGGTGATGGTTGCCACGTAAGCATCCATCTCATTTAGATTTGTTTTTAAATGAACGGTCAATGTGGGATCTAGTTAAAAGACCCAAATTTCATGCGCAGTTTCACGCAAGATAATACACCGTTCAATCTGAAAGGTGGAACTATTATAAAGAAGTGACTAACACTGGGGCTACGTTTTCAGAGTTAGTCTCCTCAAAAACATCGTTTCACGTCGGTTAAGGATTTAGTGATGGTGCGGTTATATAATATAGGTGTGCATTGGCAGAAAGTAAACATCCTTGAAAATAAAACGCAAAGTTTGTGTGGAGGAGTCGGTCTTATCGATGGAACTTTGATTGGCTCGTGCAGTCTTTTGTTAAAGGGAAATTACATCATTTGCAGACATGAATAAAATGTTCTTTCCAAGGTACTTTAAAGTGACCTACATAACTGGAAGTACATAGTACCCAAGTACCCAGTGAAATCGTTTCGCCAGGCGTTAGTTCATTTTAAAGAAAAATGCAATTTTGTTTTCATGTTGAAGCCGATGGTTGACCTATCATCATTTGCAGAAAAAAAAGAGAGTTACATTTGATTACAGATTCATCTGCGTAAAAACAACCACTCTAAATTTTTGCCAATATCTCAAAAACGCTGTCACCTTTTGAAATGAAAGATTCACAGGTTCGTTTTATGGGTTATATATCTACAATTATATTGGATTAAAACAAACATACGGTTCCAAATGCCAATGATGTAATTTTCCTTTCATGACATTATAGCTGCAAGTGAAGCAAAGCGACCCAAGCTAACGTAACATTGTTATAAAATGACAGAGAGCCGTAATTATTCAACTGTGGAAGCCACGTGGGATTGGACGTGGGCATCCTGAACGAAGATGACAAACAACTTCAAATGTCACCGGCAAAATTAACAAACAACACGACTCTGAGCTTGCAATTAATTAGACATAAAAAATGAGGATGAAGCTTGCTATTTGCGGCAGCAGCTTGTTAGTTAAAAGTTGACTTTTTATTTCATTTCCCAGCAGAGAAGTGGAGGCTTAGAAGGAAGGCAGGTTTTAGTCTGTGATTGAGTTGGTGAGACAAGAAAGAGAGGCCTCGGGATTGAAAGCAAGAGACAGGAAGAGTCTATCCAGGGAAAGTGGATAGAGACAAAACAGTTTTGTAAAGAGATTAGCGTGTCGTGGCCGAGCGGTCTAGCACACCAATTCTGGTTCTAGTGGCCGAGTCATCACAATGTCGGTCCTTATCTTGGTCCCGACTCTTGTGTCTTTGAGCAGGAAGACACTTAACTAAGATTACTTCTTGGTGCTTTAGCCCTAACTTGTGGACCTTGCGGGGTACCCAATTAGAATTAGAATAAGACTGCGCTTGTGATCGTCTTCAGTTATTATAACATGCTGCGTTTATGTTCTTGTTGTCCATCTTTCATTAACCGACGAGTTACGAATGCCAAGCAATATCTCGCTTACAGTTTTGACTTGTCTTTGATGCGAGTGGAATCAACTAGAACAGATGTTAGCCAAACAACAGCTCTGTTGCTAGACCTTCTTGATGTCCAAAAATATCAAACTTAGGTACGTCTAACTTCATTAGCCTTTTGTCAGTTTGTTCGATTTCCTTTCACAACCACTTTGACCGCCAAGTCAAGTTGGAATGACTCAAGAGTATAAATACTACGATATTTTGGGGGAGTTTTTGTCCTCACACCCATGTGTGATAAGCACTGCTCTCCGAGTCTTACAGGTATATCCACATGTTACTTGAGTGGGATTCGAACCCACGACCCCGGCATTCTACAGCAGATATCTGAACCTAGACCACCCTGTAGTTTACAGCACGTACCACACATCGGTGGCAGGTTAAACCTAAATAATATTCTTTATCACCCAGTGCCATTTTTACACCAATTAAAGTAATATCACAAGGAACGTACAAGACCGCAAACAGCTGATGACAAGAGCAGATGTCAATACAATCCCTTTGAAACTTTTTTGGAATGTTGATGAATACATGCTTAAAAAAAAATAGATATATATGTCCCGGGAAATGCAAAAGAAGGTGTAGAACTGTCTCACAAAAGGAAGTGTTTCTCAACATCTACAAAATGTGAAAAAGTTAAGCATTAGAGACACTGTCTCGCTGCCATCTTTGCGGCTCTGATACTTCTCAAATCGAAAACCCCTTAAGTTCATGAGAAATCAACGCCATCGCATCCCTTAAACACAGCGAGTCAAAGATGACCAAACAGTTGGAGCATGTGGTTAGGCCTTCCTTCTTTTCTTGATTAGCTGAGGGGTGATTTTTGGATTATGAGAAGGTTGCAAGAGTTTGGAGCGAGACAGTGTCTTTAGGGTGTCAACGATGACAAGAAAAGAAGATGAGGTGAAGAGATTCTCAGAAAGATCTTCTCTTTAAGACATTAAATAAGTAAGAGCTATAACAGCAGAAGGGGGTGGGGCAATGAAGGGGGAAAAGCAGGTGGAATAGGGAAGGAGAGGGTCCCACAAAAGTCTTGGACATCTTCTGGTCAAATTCTCAAGCTTCTAGAAAAATACTTTTATTTTCATTTGACTTTCTCTGAAGGTACCATTCAACAACACTGATCTTAAGTGTCTATAAAGCATAATGGTCTATCAAGCATCAGCTTTCCTGTCGCATCAGAGTTTTGAAACGCAGAAATTTGGCACAGTATACGTCCAAGATGTTTGCAAGACAGTCATGGTAATAAGACAATTGTTTTTTCTAAAGACAAGAGGTGAAGAGATGAAGAGATTTTGTTCTCGTCTTAAAGCCCTGACCTCCAGCTCTGAGCAAGCCTTAAACTTCCAGATGTTAAAGAGGGATTCTAAGGTCCAATTCCGTTTTGTGATGCACTCATTTTCCAATAGATGGAGTCCTTATGAAAGTGGAAACAAAATTACAAGTCTCTTACGTCACGTTAGAACGGTGTCAAATGCCCTTGTGTTTAATACCCTTCCAGCGCAAATCTTGTCAACATCCTAAAACATCCAACGTTACATTTTCAAATATATGGGTCTGCATATTTTGTCCATGTGTTCAAGTTCAATCCTGAATTTTGATGACATTCCATCAAAAAAAAGGCTTGAATTTGACCTTTTGACTGACGCAACAATGCCTCCTTGAACAGACCCATTTGTTGCTGACATCCGATGGCGCCGTTTTTCAAATTTCGCTCTGAAAGAGTATAAAATAAAATGACGTTTTCCACCGTTTTAATGTGAGGTTACTTGTAATTTTGTCCCCAACTTTCATAAGGGCTCTATCTATTAGAAGATGAGTGCATCACAAAACCTGGGAGACCCTATTTAAAGGCGGACATCAATGCCCCAATAATTGCCTTGTCTCCCCCCCCCCAACTCTTTGAAACTCGGCCCAGAGACCTTAGGCGTAATCACCTGTCCCTATGACTGAGTCACAATTTGGTAAAGCTGCCAAGCGGAGATTATCCCCTACAAACATAACTTGCCGAGCGGGGCACCAGTCTCTATTAGAGTAGACATCCCACAGAATGTTAGTTGGTAATACACTGTACCAGATATTTCTTCCAGACCCCCCCCCCACCCCGCCCCCACCCTCATACTGACGACACACTCTGCTTCTGTCTGCCCATGGTCTGGCATTTGGGGAGTCAGATTGCACGTAAAGATACAGCGAGCATGTAAACGTGCGTTTTCACTCCCTACACAATAAAACGCAGGTATTTCAAATTCCAAAATGGCGCAACCAAAAATGAGTGCGGTGATGTCATGAGAATTGGATCAATTGCAACAGCTTCCAGAGCTCAGCAAATTTTTCAGCTCAATGAAATTGGCCCCCAGGAAGTTCAAGGCTTGTCTCGTGTCGAACACAGCGACGGTTAAACAGAATCAAGAGCAACATGGCATGGAGGAAAGACAGAACACGCAGGAGAGGATGGGGATGCATTGATTATTGCTGTTAAGGACACTGAGAAGTTCATGCTCCACCTGGTTCTATGGAAACGGCTAGCACTACATGAGGGAGCAAACTTGTGACTTTTTTCCCGTTGCTTTTTCTTGGATTTGCCTCATCTGGATAAGAGAAAAGGGGGGAAATTAAAGAAGATTGATTTTCAGGGCGGCCACACAAACAAAAACCCCAAATCCGCGAGTATAAAGGGTCATTTTGAGGTTGAATTTCGGACATCAATAGAAAAACCGAAAAAGCCCCCCCCCCCCAACCCGCCTTCTGAGCATTTCGGCTCTTCAATTCCAAACATCTTCCTTAAAGGATGGGCGCCAGACTACTTTGTCCATAAGTCATGCAAAAGATTGCGGTTAATAAACAACAAAATCAGCTGAAAATAAAATTGCCCCTTTGTATATATTTTTTTACAATTTATTTCATTTTAAATAAAGCTCTCCAGGAATGCCCATAAAAGCAGTCCTTCCTCATGATGCAACAGCACCGACGGAAACGAGGGTTGTAACCAAAACGTTTTGGAAAAACCAGTGCTACCATACAGACACGAACTGTTGTGGTAGAAAAGCGCAATTCTGAACATTTCTCATTCCACTAGTGACAACGGGTAATACATTGTGAGCCAGGCTTGTTTTTGTGGGCGTTGCCAGAGAGCATTGTCTTAAATTACAATGAATTATGAAAAAAATATGAATGGGGATTGCAACAGGAATAATTTCCAGCTGATTTATTATTATTTATTCATTGTAAACTTTTGCATGGCTTACAGACAAGGTAGTGCGGCACACATTCTTGAGGATATAAAAAAACGGAAATATTTGACGTCTTATAAAAAAAGCTCTCTGGTCCAGAAGAAAATTCTCTGCTACAAGACCTTCCGTAAAGTTTTTGAAACTCATACTATGTGATGGGCACCAGTATCTAGTTTGTTCCTGGGGACCCTGCGAAAAAAAACCAAAATGACCTTGGATACCAAGCCTAGACTGATGAATGTTAGGCCTCCACTGAGTGGCTCCAGGAATTATGAAGAAAAGAAATCTAGTCAATATTTGAAGATGAAAACAGGTGGCGTATGAATGATGGGAGAGTTTGCCTGTAAGAGAAGCAGATGGTTAATACATGCTGAATGGTTTGGCGTCTTCCGTTCTGCGTCTTCCTTTTTGCCTTGCGTCAGGCTAAACAGTCTGTGAGCAACAACAACAACAACAACAACAACAACAACAACATAACTTGCACCAAGATCGTCATTATCACTTGATGCAGGGATCGAATTACCTACTGGACCACTGGCCATAGTCCGGTAATTTTAGCACTGGGCTGGTAACATCACAACAAGCGAACCAAACGAGACGAGACGAACCGAACGCATTCCCAAACACATTTATTTTAAGATTTCCAATTGTATACAAGTTTTCCAGCCTTTTCAATAAGCCATTTGGCTTCAATAGTCTCTGGTACACTGACTTGCTTAGTCACAAGTAACTGCTTAAATTTAAACTCCCCAGACTGAAAGACAGTGTTGCTACATCACATTGTTCGGTACGCCCATGCAGTTTTGAATGAATGTGTACGACACGATGGTACCAGGGTTTGCCCATCTGGAGGTTGCTATACAAAAGCTTGCCCCGAACCATGGGACCTAGCAACACTGTCTCCAGTCTGAGGAATTCAAATTTAAGCGGTCACTTGTGACTAAGCAAGTCAGTGTACCAGACATTAGTCAAACCCAACTCGCAAAATGGCTTATTCCAGACCTTCGCCTTCAAGTGCAGCAAATATGAATTTAAAAAAAAGGGGACATTTTATTCTGGGCCAGAGAAATAACTGAGCAACAAGACTTGTGATCTGGTGGCCATTTTCTTGCAATTCTAGCACTGCGCTGGGTACATATTTTCCCATATGACTTCTCCTTATACACAAATAAGGTTACCAGCCAAAATACCGTGTCACATGTACAACTGCAAATGGTATCCTGCTTCTTTGTGCTTAGCAGAACAATTTTCAGCGATATTTTCTGCTTAAACACCTCTATGAAATTGGGCCCTGGTTGGCTTGGTGGTACCTTGCCCTGCCTGTCCCACCTCTATGGACCCCGGTTCGAATCCCACCCCGACCATGGCTTAGCATGTGGATTGGGTTTTGCCAGTTCCTACCTGATTGTATGGGTTTCCCCTATTTCGGGGTTTTTCCTCCCACATCTTAAAACTGAGATTTCTTCATCATCTTCCCTACACAGGTATCTTCAGGCCTGAATGGATTATAGTACGAGGCAAATTTAAGGGTTTCTCGGTTTCTGTACCAGAACGATAAAATAACAATCGTGATCATGCAAAAAGCAGATGGTTGTTAAAAGCAGTGGAAACTTGTTACGTCTTGTTTGATCAGCGTATAGTCTCATCTCGAGATTAAAGAGTGCTTTAATTATGTGCATTTCCTAAAAAAATAAATTAATACAGTTAGTTTGTTCGAAAGTTTAAAAAGAGTGCGAGCCGTTAGTTTAACTTAGCAGAAATTATCATGCAGTTAATTTTGAATTGTTTACTCAAGAGCGCTTCACAACAACACTTTCCCCCCAAATTTAATTCCTAAAACTAATTGTACCCTACAAGATATGACACTGACTTTGTACCCTCCATGTTACTACAATTGAAGCGTAATGTCAACTTCTCATTTTTGAAATATTTTATTTTTAGGGGAGGTACAGATTTGGCATGGCTGTTTTGAGAATAAAATAGACCACAAAATGCAGGGTGGACTTATCGGAAGAAGTCTTTGACTAGCACCAGGTTTATGAATGCATTGTAGTTGTAAGGTTGAGTTCACATTAAATGCCGCCTGACGACCCAATGGTGTTTTTATACACAAAGCGATCTTGGAATTGACTGAGAGCTTCTCATGCTCAGGGAGCAAAATGGCAGTCATTAAAGAAACACATGAACATTTCCAAAGAGACAATAACACGGGAAGCAGTGAGACAAGGGGGGAGAGGGAAAAGGACAAGGGAGAAGGATTTGGAGAGCGCCTAGCACACACACACACTGCTGGGAAACAAAAACAGTCACCGTTACATGAAAGCTTACGTTCTCGGCTGAACCGTTTACTTTTTCCTTGTTGCCCCCGCTAGGCACCCCGCCCCCTTTCGACACGCCGTTTGTCGGGATTGGGGTTGCGGGCGGGGCCTGTTTTGCGCTGGGTTTGGGCTCCTCATTGGGTGTGGCCGGTTTGGGGCTGGGTTTGGGTTCCTCGGGGGGCGGGGCCTGTTTTGAGCTTGGTTCAGGCTCCTCTTTGATTGGCTGCTGTTTTTCCGATGCCGGATCATCAAGTTCAAAACTGAACACACTGACAGAGTCCTCCTGGTTTTGTAATAAAATTGTTTTTAAATCAAGGATTGTGTCCAAGTAATTAAAAAAATAATAATAAAACTCGTCACTAAAAATAGATTAGATATTTAAAGCTTTAAAAAAGTAGACCCCTCTTCTCCCTCAACAATTATATAAAAAAAAAAACATAGCAAGAAAATCTATTGGATTTCCCCAAGAATAACTTTCCTGGCGATTTGAAGTATTTGGCTTCATGCTCTGAGAAAATTTTCAAGAATTTTCAGCTTGTAGTTTTAACTTCTTAAGGAACTAAACTGAAAAGCGTCATCTCCTGTGTACAGTTGTACTCTCCTGGAGACAAAGTCGGCCAATTTGCATTCTCACTTACTAATATTAATCTATAAATTATCGTTATCTAGCAACTTTTCAAAATAGTTTGATTGAACTCCAAAATATATTGACTGAAATGAAGACTTTAATAATGCCCAAATCTGGCTATTTTAACAATATTTTTCTGTTTACTTTTCTGCCAAGAAATTATTGTTGGCTGTTCTGATGAGTGACTGGTGGATGAATACATGACGGGTGAAAAGATAGGGAACTATATTCTTCTCTCTATCGCAACTAAATGACAAACTTGGATGGGAGTGCGTGTGAGTTAGTCCTTACGTCTTGGTCGCCATTTTGAATTTCCTTTAGAGCTTTGTGTCCCTGTATAATCTGCTCACGGGTATTGAAGAGATAAAACACTTGCCTTTTATAAGGTCAGAGGTGAAAGTTCAAAGGTACAGAGTTCAAAGGGTGAGATGGTCCTTCAAGGCTCGGTTTGAAAAGTGAGATTAGGAACTTTTGCACAATGGATACAAATAGTTTGGGCTGATTTGAGGAATTTTAGCTGAATTTTCGGTCTACTCATTGCATAGGAATTTCTACCGCAATGTTGGAGATGAAATAATACTTTTTCAAAGCTTGATTTTATTTTTGTCTTGGACTTAAAATAGCTTTTTCTTATGGTTATAAAGTTCACACCAGTGTGAAGATTTGTTGGCTGAGAGAAATGTTTCCACACATTAGTAATTATTGTAAAAACAAACAAGTCACAACTGGTTAAAATCTTACTGCTAGCCTACAAAAAAAATAAGCATTGTAAAGCTAACTGGATGTGAACGAAGAGAAAAAAAGGTGTTTTCTGGTCAAATATAAATTTCAACTGCAATGTGTCACGCACCACTCTAATCGTAAAACTAGCTTTCTAAAGCTTCCACTTCAAAATAAACGACAAATCTGAAAAGGGGAGAAATGAAAAGCTCTAAATTTCTACCAATTCAACAGTATTTTCTTCTGACACTACAAAATTGCCTCGCAAATGTGCAACCCCAAAACGGAAACCCAAACTACGGAACTCTGTGATTGAAGCGTGAGCACATTACCTCTCCAGGTTGCAACCACTTTGAGAATAAAGAAAGAGGGAGAGGAAGATGGGAGGTACTTGCTCAGTCGGTTTCTTTGGTTTTGAGTGAAATCTGCGAGAAAGGGTTCTCAGAGGTCTACATTTTTAGAGGGGAAAAAAAAAGGGTGCTTGAAGTACGGTTTGTTAGAGGCGTTTTTAGGAGTAAGGCAGACGCAGAGAATTCTTCATTGGGGGCGAGTTCTGGTTGGAATGTGTCACCTTGTTTCAACCGGAGGTGTGACTGTTAAAGAGAGTGACAAAAACTGAAAAATGGGTTGTGTTGTCCTCTTGGTCTGAACATGAGGCCTCCCGCAATAAAGATGTTACATTTAAGAGGACTCTTTACATCACAACAAATAGAAATCTAGATGTTGGGTCTTGACAGGATCTCGGGCTTTCTCCCCTGAAATGCAACTTTATCACTTGTCAAGAAAATCTGGACCACGATCTATGAAAAATCCTAAAGACAGCCGAAATATCAGGCACGACATCGATGCTATGTCTTATAAAACGATATATATGTTGAGGAGTAGTTTTAACTGAATTAGGCGTTATTTGAAAGCCCTTAATCATATCAATTTGATGAGCAAAGAAACCCAGTTTTGAGATCCCGCCCGAGGTAGTGAGTGGTTTTGGCATGGAGTTTTACAATTTCTCATTGTATTAAAAAAAATTTAAAAAAAATGTTTTTAAATGCCATCACACCAGGCTGCATATCTTTCCAGGAAAACTGACACTCGTTTGCTGCGTGTTTTGATCCGTGCACAAAACATCTCGTTGGATAAATCGCCACAAAAATTAGATTTGAATTAAACACACCAAGACCAGGACTCCCCCCTGTCCAAAAAGCATCTGACTTACTCCACAAATCGCTCTTCTGCAAGGGTTTCAACTAGAGATAGGAAGAGA
Source organism: Marthasterias glacialis (assembly GCA_911728455.2). Lineage (NCBI taxonomy): Eukaryota > Metazoa > Echinodermata > Asteroidea > Forcipulatida > Asteriidae > Marthasterias > Marthasterias glacialis. Next base: position 11,853,194 of record OU452222.1, on the reverse strand, counting down.
GAGAGAGAGAGAGAGGAAGCTTTCTCAGCCCATTGAGGTCTTACTTTGTTCAGCATGTGCACTCGAGTCTTCAGCTTGGACCCCGTGCTGTACGCTACGGCCGAGACCGACCGATAGAACGGATCAAACTGCTGCTCTTCCCTCGGTTTGTCCTCCCACTGTTTGCAAATCTCCTGCAGCAAACAAGAAAATACACCACTTTTTTTGTTTAGCTAGGATCTAAATTTGAACCTGCCTGCTATCTAGCCTTATAAAGTTGGCAGTCTCTCTATTTGTCAATATTTTTGTTCCGGGGACACCAGTCAATGGACCTAATATCAAACCACACTGACCCTAAGATGGATCAACACTGAACCCATATCCAACCCAACTAACCCTAGAAAGGATCGACAATGGCCTAAGTATGAAACCATACAGACTCTCAGATGGATCAACACCGGCTCTAATATCAAACCACACTGACACTAAGATGGATTAACACTAAACCAATAACTAACCATACTGACCCTAGAAAGGATCAACAATGGCTTAAATAAGAAACTACACTGACCCTAAGATGGATCAACACAGACCCTAATATCCAACCACACTGACACTAAGATTGGTCAACACTGGCCCAAATATCAAACTGATCTGACCCTAAGATGGATCAACACTAAACCAATAACTAACCAAACTGACCCTAAAAAGGATCAACAATGGCCTAAATAAGAAACCACGCTGACTCTCAGATGGATCAACATTGGCCCAAATATCAAACTGAACTGACCCCAAGATGGATCAACATTGGCCCAAATATCAAACTGAACTGACCCTAAGATGGATCAACACTGGCCCAAATATCAAACTGAACTGACCCTTAGATGGATCAACACTGGCCCAAATATCAAACTGAACTGACCCTTAGATGGATCAACACTGGCCCAAATATCAAACTGAACTGACCCTTAGATGGATCAACATTGGCCCAAATATCAAACTGAACTGACCCTAAGATGGATCAACACTGGCCCAAATATCAAACTGAACTGACCCTTACATGGATCAAAACTAAACCCATAACTAACCACACTGACCCTAGAAAGGATCAACAATGGCCCTAATAACAAACCACACTGACCCTGAGATGGATCAACACTTGACCCTAAAATTGATCAACAATGGCCCCTTCCAATCATTCATGGATTAACTCTGACCCTGAAATGGATCAAGACTGACCTGTAATCGTCTCTCTTTCTTCTCCAATCTCTCATACTTCCGCTTGAGGAGCAGTAGTTCCCCTTTGATCTGTCCCACTTCATCCTGTCCATCGCCCTCTGTGGCCATGGAGCCGATGCGAGTCTTCCTCCCAGAATCCTGCATGTTCTCCATCTGCCGCAGCTCCTATAAAGAACAAACAAACGGAGCAAATTTCCAATTTCACGGATGTAATAACTGCATCGGGGTATAACAAATATAGTTTTGATTTTACCCATACACCGATGTGTGCTAAGCTCTGTAATAATAATAATAATAGAGAAGTTGCGTTACCCCGGGAAAAGTTCATTTTACAGCCATGTTGGGTCTAGCCCTGTACAAACTCAATGGCTGTCGCCTCATATGCTGAATGATTTCCAGCGTCTGTTTGTGCACGCAGCATTAGATAAGGTCTCGGTGACGTCACGTGAAACCTCTCTACACAAAGTTCTTTAACACTTCTTTATCACATCCGAGGCATCTCAAGGCGCTCATTATTGTTTTTCTACAAGGTATGCTGAGCTGTGTCCGCAATATATCCGTTTATTTACATAGCACCATTTAAGGGTTTACAAGGTGTTGTGGTGCAATCTGCAGACAACCATACCAAAAAACACCAAGGCAAACCCCTTCTCTTAAGGATAAGTGTTCTGGGTTATTTTATGTGCATTACACAACACACAAGGCTTGACGTCTCAGCCGATGGACGAAGCAATAATGGTTAGGTGTCTTGCTTAAAGCCACCTATGTTGCAAAATATCAACTTGGGTCTCCCAGGCTTCGTCAAGCAAGAGGCTATGACTGAGAATCCCGAACGAACCTCCTTAGTGCTGCTTGTGCTCTAAGGGTGGAGGAGGGTGTAAACCTGGAATTTCATCTTTGAGAGGGCAAGGCCCATTTTCATTTTGCAATCGGCACTTCCGTTGGAAAAACTTTCAAGTCTATGGGCAGCTTTTAAAGGGGCATCAAGACAAAGACCAGGGCAACAGAGGCCATGGCCTCCATGTAATTCTAGGCTGGGCAATAATTATGAACTAATCCACTTCAATATACATGTAGATAAGAAAAATTATCTTTAAAGGGGCGTTGAAGGGGCGTCGAGGCCAAGACCAGGGCAACAGAGGCCATGGGCACCGTGGCCTACTTGTAATTCCAAGCCAGCAGTAATCCTGAGAGGAGCAGCGACTCTAGGTAGTATTATCGTTGTAAGACATAGTGGTGGAAAAACAGCCAGAATCAAGCGCAAGCTGTAGTCCATCAATGACGTTGATGATGACCATATGCTGGATATAATAATATAATATAATAACTAGTTCATAATAACGTATCAATGAGCTTTAAAGCCCACATTCACTTTTGGGAACACCGAAAAACAAAATGTTCACAGATTTGCACATAACTTACATTGTATAGAGACGATGATAGTAGAAAACTTCCTGTGAAATATTTCTGTCTGATGTGTTATCGTTTTTCGAATAATTAGTGAAATAAGATCCACAAATGATTTTTCGTCTCATGAGACGAAAACTCCGGCCGTTAGAATGAATACAAAAATGCTAAATGACTTTGTATTGTTTTCTCGTAAAGGAAACAATGAAATGAGCTGAAACTTTCGCAGGTTGATTTTATTAAATAACTCTTGATGCTCATAAAGTATGGAAGTATTTCCAGACACTTTACCAATAGTGTATAATGGCTTTAAATTAGTGCCCAAGTCATTGGGCCAATAACATTCCTGTAATCTTTCTCAGCTCCCTGGGGTGAATACAGCCCTGAGCTGCCGTGGCGTTCTGAAGGCTTTTTCCAACACATTATCAACCTCTACCCTCGCAGGTACCCATTTATACCCCTAGGTGAAAAGAAGCAATTGTAGTGAAGCATCTTGCTCAAGGGCACAAGTGTCATGACCGGGATTTGAACCTACACCCCGACGACTGGACCACCAGAACTTGAGTCCGGTGCACTAAACCGCTCGGCCTTGACACACTACAAGGATCCACTTCCTTGTTGGGTATTTTCAGAAATTGAACTCAATCCACTGAATCTCAATAACCGTTTGCTGTCTCAGTAACATTACCAACCTTTGTAGTGAGTTTAGAGAGCTTAGAGTCTGGGGCCGAGTCGATCTGTTTGCCGTACACACTGAACTTGATGCTGGAGTTCTCAAAGTAGGCCAAGACGTCTTCGGTGACGCTCGGGATGGAGACGATCCTGCTGTGGTTCCACTCCGGCGACAGCGTGTCCTTGATCTCGCTGGTCCAGGTGAACTCTTGCTCGTTGTAACACTTGTACTTCACTTTCAGTCCCTTGGAGAAACGGGACTTGTGGACCTCACCGTTACGGATTGACACCTTCAAGAAAAATCCAGAAAACTTTGAACTCGGAATTTGTCTTAAAAAAAAAAAAAAAAAACGCTGATGATGGAAATACAATTATGCTGTATTTGTTGAATCCGTCATTTTCGTGAAATAATTCAGCTCTCAATGTTAAACATTTCTGTAAGCTTTAAAACACAGTTCATCACGCAAACCTATTATGCGTGTGTTTGCACGTCACCGTACACTAACTGAAGATCCCACTGACTGCACAGCACTGTACCTGCAGCACACTGCACACATGACCAACGGCTTTACCTCCCATCCGAAGGTCGAAACAATAATGGTTACACAACCAGTCATTTGCCTCAAGTGCCAAGAGCCGGACCCACACTCTGCTGATCAGAAAGACCAGACCTTGAATCTTAAGCCCGGTTCAAACTTCACGCGAATGCGAAGGCGAAGCGAATTTGACGTCACAAATTTGCAACGAACAATTCGCCCCAGTTAAAAATAACTTTTTGCAAAATTCGCTGCAAATGTAGGAGAGCGACGTCAAATTCGCTTAGCGTTCGCATTCGTGTGAAGTATGAACCGGGCTTTATGCTCTTTACCGCTCGGCCGCAACACGGCAATTCAAAATAATGGAACCTTTCAAAAGTGACAACAATACCAGTCATTTGCCTCAAGTCTAGAAATCATTCTGGTTGAAACAAAATTTAGTCCTGGTTTTGTAACTTACCTTAAAGTGGTAGGGTTTACCCAGAAGCTCGTTCGGTTCGTCCACAAAGTCATCTTCTTCAATTGGTTTACCCTTCTGGTCACACGGTTCAATGCACACGATGAGCGACCCCTCCTCTTTACCCTGTAAAGAGAAAAAAGGATGGATTTTAATTCATTTTATTTATTTATTTTATTACACATCCAACGGCACAATTAGCACCAATAACAGGATGAAAAGGAGACAAGAAGAAATGTTCAGTTTTAAATGTGGGAGGAAAACCCCAAATGGGTGAAAACCCACGCAATCAGGTCGGGACTGAAAACCCAATCCACATGCAAGGCTCCGGTCCGAGGGTGGGATTCGAACCAGGGTCCACAGAGGTGAAAGGCTGGGAAAGAAAACCACTGAACCAACCTGATCCCCAGCCCCATTGTCCAATTTTTATCATGCATCAGGGAAGTGAATGCACAAAAATGGAAAGACCGGAAAAATGGGTGGCGGTCTTTTCTTCTTGGTCGAGAAATTAAACCTCTTGAACTTCACAGGACGATACAGTAATGGGTCATTCCATGAAGGTGGAACCATAGGGACACCGTTACATCGTTACCACCTATGATGCTTTTTCACCACTTCACTAGTCTACTTCGTCAATCTTGCTTTACATAGTATAAATAACACCAAACGTGAATCATAAAAAGGTTTTACTTTATTACTGTGGTGTAAAATAAACATGATACAGTGCCTGCACTGATGTAACAGGGACACCATAGGTGTGACATTTGGTGTCCCCGTTACATTGTTACATATATCCTTAATTTTCTCAGCCATGTGTGCTTTAATACCCATGAAGGCAGTTATTTTTCTTATGGATTTGGCATCAAGTTTCTGTTGAACCTTGTAAATTTGTTTATTACTTCCATAATATTGAAAAATATGTGTTACAAGCATGGTGTCCCTGTTACATCGTTACCTTGAATTTTTAAGAATATCAGCAAAAATATCAGGTAAGATGGTGTGGGAAGGATTTGAAACTGTCTGAAATACTGTCAACACCCAAATAAAAGGTGATGATTGATAAACATAAATTAGAATCAACATTTTTTCAAAAAAAAAATGATAATATTGAAAAATGTCACAAAATAGGTCCCACGTTCATGGAATAACCCTAATGCATTTACAGACTTTCTACATCGCCACCACTACAAATAATGGAAAGCTAGATGTTTGAGGATAAGATAAGCCTGGGATAAGAGTGTATGAAAATGAAACAATCCTCATGATTGGAAAACAATTTCCTCTTGTTGTGAAAACGAAACTGTTTTCCTCATTAAGTCAACAGGGACTCCAACAGAGCTGGGGGCAGTGTGGTCTGTATCTTCACCTTGAAATCGGTAACTGTGATCTTCCCATCGAAGTCCAGGTTGAAGCCGAGACTTTGGAGGAAGGCATTTGCTGTGCCGATTAAGACATCCTCCGCTGGCTCCCAGAAGGGGTCCTCCTCCTTGGGGATGGTCATGATGCTCTCGTCACCATCGATGTATCTTTGGTACAGATCCTGGGGATGAAATATGATAATCAAAAGGACCAATGGTTAACTAGGAGTTGGTTGGCGACGTTCGTAACGCATGCGCACTGAAGTTGAAGTGCGAACGACTCGAACATGTCGTGTCAACGCAACCATGAAAAAAAGGCAAATTAAATGTCATCATTTCTGATAACTGGTCCCCTCTGCACTGTGCTATTAAAATGGTAACCAGCAATGCGACCAACCTCGCTAGGCTGGTAAACTATGGTAAACTATGGTCCTTGATCGAACTTTCTCATAGTATACCGTTGTGTCAGGGCAAAAATGTCAGATCTCAATTTTGTAATAATGTCAGATTGCACACGACTGAGGCCCAGTGTGTGTTCATCCGGAATATTTTAGAAAGATAACATCATTTTTGCCTTTTCAAACTGTGTGTAATAAAAATGCCGTTTTGGGAGATACGACGCTGTTGCATCGACAGGAAATATAACAATGAGCATTTACAAAGCACTGGTATCCGCCTTGGTCAGTGAACCAGTTAGTTCATTCCTTAAACCATCTCAGCTCTGTGGGAGCATACAGCCTGAGCTGCCATGTAAGTAGCCCACCAAGCTATAGTCAATCACAAGAACCACCCATCTTTACCCTCACACATACCCTTTTACTCCCGGGCGAAGAGAAGCAATTTACTGTTAAGTGTCTTGCTCGATAACAACAGTGTCATAATCGGGATTCGAACCAACACCCCTGATGACTTAGCCACCAGGCCTTGAGTCTGGTGCACTGGACCGCTCGGCCATGACAAGCCACGTAGGGTAAGAGGGTGTATCAAACTCTCAACACACATTCCCTTGGGGAAAATGGACTGTTCCCGGTGAGAGCAGATTCGGCCCCCATCTAAAATGTGCGGGTTCTCAGTGGGAAAAGCTACTCTCAATTTAATATTTTGCTTCTTGTTTCCAAAAACAGGTCCGGAAAAAAAAATGATAATGGGGGTTGTTCCTTGAATTCCATGGTCGACTTCTGTCAGCATTTGGAGAGATTGAGGGCTAATCTACGGAAACAAAACTCTGTTCCAATCTGAAATGTCTTTTTCTCAACAGAAACAGTCGATACTATGTCAAGGTTAGAATTACAGGGATATATAGACAAGGGGTTTCACTATTGCAGAAGTTATTAAATTTCACTTTATGATAAGTAGACCAAGTGGGTCAATTTCATAAAACCTGTAAAGTTACTATAGCTGGAGACATAGAAGGGCATAACTCAATTACCTATGAAAATAAAAATAACGTACCTGGACGACATAACGACGATTGATAAATTTCCCTCTCTCCCACAGCCAGCTATTTCGGTTCAGAAGGTCCTTCATCTTTACCATTACTCTGGAAAAAAATGGGAAGAACAAAATAAAATACAAATATTGACTGATTCGAGTGCTATGGTTAAAACTACTCCTCCCGAGCTGACCTCAGGAGGTGAAGCCAAGGGAAAATAGAACGATAATTCCTCGATAAAAATAATTCATCAATTCACAATACTTATTAAGTTCACTTACAAAAACCAAAAAACAAACAAACAAACAAACAAAAAACAAACAAAAAAACAAATAAACAAACAAACAAACAAACAAACAAACAAAAGAAAACATACATATTAAATACAAACAAATCAAATCAAGTCTGCTACAAGAGGCTGGGTCCAAAAAGTCTGGGGGAAATTATTATGTATTGTTTAAACTTTCAAATTCCTAAATTTGTAGAGGCTTTTTCAGAAGTGTGATGATTTGGCCAAATTGAAAAGTGGAAGATCAGGTTACTTTCTTGAGAAACTGTTTCCGAAAGCTCAGGTGATTCGCCTTGCCACTGAAGTTCATAAGCTCGCCGCCAAGCATGATTTATAAACCTCCCATGATACTATCATGGTATCATGATAGAACATCCAGTCTTTAAGTGAGGCGGATTGCGTTATCATGATACATAACCCTTCACTTATAAGCTACGGTGGCTCTCATTATACATGACCGTCTGATTATAAGATACAGTGACTAGTCAAATCGGGTGGAAAGTTAGCGAAAAAGGGGGCTCACTGACTGAAGCAAAGTGGAATAATGGTAGGGTAATTTTCAAATCCATTTTAGGGATAATCTTTTTTGGTTGGATCTCAAAGGATCAATAGAAAGGACAGGGAAGCAAGATAAAGTAAAAGCACTTGAGAACTGAGGGAGTTCTGAGGGAGAAGCTTGGTGAGTATCTCAAGAAAGTCGTACTTTGTCTCTCTGTTGTTGCCTTCCTGTGCCTCTTCACTGAGCAGCACAATCTCAAAGCCCTTGTGCTTATCCAACTCCTCACTGACTGCGTTGACCTCGTTCACCATCGGCAGCAACTCCAAGATCTGATCCTGCGCCCTCTGTTGATCTGCAGCAATGACCAAGGTGGGTTTTGTTTTTTTCTTAGACAATAATAATCAGTTCTTACACAGCACTTTATCAACGGGCAGGTATGCTAATTTGTTGATTTGTGAGACCCATGTATCCTTTTGGTTAGTGATTGCTTTACACACGCATGCATCTGCGGGGTGCACAAAGTAATGGCTACTTCGGGCTCCAAAGCTTGTGTGTTTGTGTGTAATGTTTGTGTGTCATTTTACCAAAAGTCACACGTTTCATCGTTCAAGGGCAGCTCTTTTGACACAAACTTACAATTCTGAGAAATGCATTGCGATGGAGAAATCCAACTGTTACGCCACCAGATTTTTCAGAGTCTCTGAAACTCACACATAGTTTTGACGAACTTGCCCTTATCGCTTCTCCACCCATCAAAGTTTTCAAGTTTCAAGCTATTCAGGAGTTAAACCAATTTCTTTTTCAAGAACATGCTGCTCTTATTTGAAAATGGTGAGTAGGCTATGTCTTCCGTTTTACGATGCACCAGCCCTTTGACCCTAAGAATTGAACTCTCACCTTTTGTCAGGTTCCCGCCAGCAGTCAATCCCCTAGCCTCGGCCAACTCCTTCTGGGCGAAATCCCACTCGATGTTGTTGGGCGTCCCCTCGGGTGCTTTGGGATTGACCGGGTTGTGGAAGACAAACATGTGGTTGGAGCCGAACATGACGCGGTCCAGATGTTCCAAATTGCGTGCCCCGGTCAGGGGCAGACCGTTGACTTTGATCTTACAGCTGGAGCTGTAAGGCTTGAGGGTGATCTCACCGTTAGAGTTGGTGACGATAGCGTGCTGTTTGGAGATGCTGAATGATAAAACAAATATGAAAAAATGACTTGATCACTACAGATTTTATAAACAAAGTACAAGATTTTGTCGAAATTTTTGTATCCCTTCTCCTTGGCCCTCACATCAAATTTGTTCCCTACAGTATCACTAATTTGTAGGGTGTCATGACCGAGGGCTTTAGTGCATCGGACTCAAGTTCTGGTGGCTAAGTCGTTTGTTTTTACCCTTTTTAAACTTTCTGTGATTTTAATTTGTTTTTATTTCAATTTTGTTCTGTTTCAAATTTTATTGAAAATTGCTGTCTTAAAAGCTCTGTATATTTGCATTTGTTTCAGCCTTTTGGCAGCTGTAACTAGAATGTTTTTACAATGAACCTATCATATAATATAAGTCATCAGGATGTGGGTTCGAATCCCGGTCATGACACTTGTGTCCTTGAGCAAGACACTTAACTGTAACTGCTTTACACAGGGGAAGAGGCAGTTATGTTTGTCTCGCAACGGTTTCATTTATCCTTCCTTTTCTTAGCTGTGCCGTGAAGTGACTTGCGTTTATATCTCTCCATGTCTTGTTTCTGCGCATTGGGGCAGGTTTCTATCCCTTCAAAAAGTAGCCCACACCTTGAGTGGCCTTTTGGCCTTGTGATGGGTAAATTGCATAAAAAATTAAATTAAAAAAAATATATAAAATGTTTTTTTCTTCTTCTTGTGATGGGTAAATTGCATACAAAATAAAAAAGGAAAAATATATATAAAATGTTTTTTTTTTCTTCTTGCCATGATACTTTTATTCCCAAACTTTACTGGTGAAATTTGTAATTTAGTTTCTGTTTGATACAGCGGATGCAGCAGGACCTTGTATCCCCCCATTCAGTGAATCAGTCATACCAAAAGCATTTAGGCTTATCATTCAATACCTGAGGCCACTAAGCATGACAGTCGGTTGAGGGTTGGCGTCTTTGCGTCCGATCGTGGTCTCGCTGGCTCCCAAGAAGTGAAAGACCACGTTGCTCAGCATGACGTCCTCGTTCAGGTTGGCAAAGTAGGGTTCTTTGTTCTTGCGGGACTGCATAACGGCTTTGTCATTCAAACCGCCGGTGTCTTCCTCCTGTTGTTGGGCATGCTGAAGTCCAAGAGAAATACAGGCGAGGAAAATAGTCAGAATATGCAAGAAGGGTTCGACCTAAATATTTTTCCGTCACCTGTTGGTTTGTTAACTTTTTGCATGAGGGAAGACAGGTTCAGATGCAATCAATGCTGTCAGAAGAGTGTCCATTCAAAACATTACAAATAAAATATTAATATATAAGTAATTACGGAGTCCGTGAAAATGTAACGTATATAACAAAAGAAACACATGGACAGAACAATGACAATATCAATCTCTGTACATAAAAGGTTTCCACCTACATCCTTGACCCCTCATGATTGTGCAGAGCAAAAACTAAGAGATTTAGAGTGTCACGTTAAAACAAAAACAGAAAAAAAAAACATTTTTCTGTCTTAGATTACATACATAACTTTTTGACTTTTTCGGTAACTTATGGGCACCCAGTTGTTGGATGGCTGATTTTTCGGCTGTTAATTGTCCTTCATAGTCTACTGCAATGTACTGGGATGAAGTTAAGGTGAAGCAAATCATTTCTAGGAGTAACTTCCTGCCAACCAAAGACAACATTTCTGTCCACGTTACGTACGTAGAAATCTTGACAGGTATCCTCTACAATTTCTTAAAACCATGTTCCTAGTGTTTTAAAGTTTGACTGGCAAAGAGGCAAGAGGCTCTAGTTGAACACACACAAAAAAAGAGTATTACATTTGTTCCTTAACCAGTAGGTGCCGGATGACCTGTTTACATGCAAATGTTTCCCCTGCCTGGAAACGGAAGCGATGTACAGACGCCATTGTGTAAAATCCGGAATACTGGAACAAATGTCGCCTGGCCACTCCACTGCTGAGAGACCATGCACACGCCCTCTAATGCTTCGTTTCACCCACACAAAGACAAAACATGCTCTTGAATATTTCGCAGTTTTCTGGTCATGGTGAGGTGGTTTTCGTGTAATCCCCGATTCCAGACCTTTGTCCTTTTGTTCCATAAAGAGGATTATGAGACATCGAGAGGCTTCCACCATTGTTCATTCATTGTATTTTGGCTTAATGGAGGCAAGTCCGAGTGAACCGAATTTCCAGCCTTGGTTCCAGGTGTAGGACCAAACATAGGCCGTGGCTTTGCATATCATGATGCGTGAATTTGAAATTTTCTCAGAAGAGAAAACAAAAATCCTGGTGCAATAAAGAGAATCTTTGTTCTCTTGGCTTTGTCAAGTCAAGATTTCTTTGCGCCAGCGGTACATCAAAAAAAAGAAAGGATTCCGGCAATTCCGAGAAAATAGTCCCATCAGGCTGGACAGAAAAAAATGAAAGATTCCCGACGGCAACTGGTTATTGGGTAAAGGAGTATTGAGAAGGGAAGATTTGACTGTCTTACTTTTTTATCCCAGTCAAAATCCTCCATGGCTTCCTGGTTGGCCAGCAGCTGGGCTTTTATCTCCTCCATCATCTCCTTCCTCATTCTCTCTTTATCTGTGAAAGTACCAAAAAGAAAAAGAAAACAAAAAGAAATAAAATAAGACCGTTTCATCTGAATAATAATAACAATAGTTTTGGAGGCTAATCATCCTTACTGGCAGCTGAGAAAGCTGCATTGCGAAGGACATGGCTAGATGTGTTTGAGCTGCAGGCATTTAAGGGCACCTTTGGCAGCCAGCCACATCAACCCATTATATGACCACGGCGCACAGCCTGAGATCGAAAGGGTTTGATTTTTCTGGAGGCCTGGATGGCCTGGAGAAAACCTTCGTGGCACAGGAGACAACTAATGCACAACTCTACCCACATATGGCCCAAGCCGGGAATCGCACAAGGGACACATTGGTGAGAGGCGGGCGCTTTACACCTGCCCCACCTAACATATAATTTGCATATAAGGAGAATTTAGTAATTCAATTACAATACTTCTCAGGGCATAAATTACACACCGGCCATGCCTCTGTTGCCCTGGTCTTTGCCTTGGTGTCCCTTCAAAAGATGCCCCTTCAAGATTTTCTTATGGAAGTGTCCGTTGAAAATTTAAAATGGCCTAGCCCTCTCTAAGATGAAATTCTGGGCTTACTAGCCTCTTCAAACCATAAGGCAAAACTACGACTTAACGGCAGTAAGAATTTTTTTTCTGGCGGTACGTAGTTGTTGTTTTCTGGTGATTTCCCACCAAAGTTGATATCACTCTTTGTAGAGTTTCCTTGCATTCAAAGAAGCCAAAGTAAACCCACCTTCCGGGGTCATGTTGACACCGCCTGGGTCGGCTGTCGGGAGTGTCCCCCCAGTCATGGCATTCTTGAGTCTCTCGTTCTCTTCCCGGAGCTCTCTGATCAGCTTCTCCACCGGGTTCTCGTTGACCACGGCCTTGTTCTTGATCTTCTTGGCACGGTCGGCGTAGCGCAAGGTGCCTAGGGTCTCGTCGTGGTTGATGTCCGCCGGGGAGAGGGCGGCGATCATGATAGTTTTGCTGTGGTTAGGTGTAAATCAAGATGAAATGTGAATCACATCAAGTCACATCTGAAAACTATTTTCCTTCATTTACCCTGATTAATTTCAACTTGTACAAGTGACCTTTTTTTCAAGCAAAGCACTGTTTGAGATCATACACATCAAATTTACACCCTGAAAATTCTCAAAAAAAAAATCTAAACAATGTCGATGACTCCATGTAGACACCAACCCTGTTCGCTTTGACACAACCTTGCCTTGTTTGAAAACAACACTGTGAAGCATCCAATATTTATTCATATTTGGCAGGCCTATCCGATATTAAATTTCGGAGTGTCACGGCAGTAAACACCTGTCAAAATAATGGATGACACGCGACATGTGCTCCACCAATGAGACTATGAAATCAATTTTAAAAATCTGCTGCCAACCATGCCAAAAACACCAAGTCAAACCCCTTCTCTTTACGAATAAGTGTACTGGGTTCTTTGAGGTGCATTACACATAAGAAAGACCAAGCAATAATGCTTTTGGGTGTCTTACTCAAGGGTACATATGCCATGATATTCATGAATGAAACCGAGTCTAAATAATGATGAAATGAATCTGTTTGGATCATAATAGTTGAGCCCGGAGAACACCAAGCACATCAGTGTCTATCCCAGTCCTCATTGCGGAAGTGCGTGTGCGCAGCCATCTTGGTTGTATAGCAGCTTTCCTATTGGTCGATCTGGTACAGTTTGTCTTACTGCCTATGCAACATGGTATTTTTTTCCGCCCATTGCTGACATAGAGGGCGTACACATTCGACACAGATTGGTGCACTACACTACAGAGAGTGAAATCCATGCGTTGGGCCTCATTAATAAAATGTAAACCCTCAACTTTTTCTGTAAATCAAAGATTTGGAGGTCCTTGCTTTTATGGATTGTTAAAAAATGGTCCAACATTGTGCCCCTGGGGTTGTTGACTTTCATCCTGGAGCATTTTGGGTAGACTGGCCCTCTAAAGATGGCCCTATTTTGCTAAACAGTGTAGGGTCATTTTTCCAAGATGAACTCTGGCCAGTTTACTCGTTCAGGGGTATTTTTATTTTGGGTCAGCCTAGCAAAAATTCTCAACGGCAAACCTACTAAAAATTGAAAAGAAAAATGAAGTCCAGTTGTCAGAAAAAATATATTTGATTTGTTTTCTAGAGGCTGAGAGACTTTTAAGTATTTTTGGAGTATTTTTGAATATTTAGCATTTAGCACTGGTACTATGGGAGTCTATTTAGTGTGGTGCACCCAGATGAAGATCAAGCATAGCATTCTCCGAGTTGTATAAACATTTCAATAGTTCGAAATGTAACGTAAGGTCACAAATTCCTGTAGAATAACTTGCTTCTTTCTAAAGAGACGTGTAAACATCGGCTTATTACCTGTTACCTCCCAGGGCATTTTGCAGTAGTTTTGTGAGCACCGAGTCACGGTATGGAACAAGCACTTTCTTCTTCCCCATGGAGAGATCTGCCAGAGCCTGTAAGTTGAAATTTAAAAGGAGGTATATATAAACCGGTGCTAGAGTTTCAGGAAATTTTCCACGAGGTCTTGTTGCTCAGAACTTTCACTGGAAAAACCTGCGCCCCTCAAGAACAAGAACAAGAGCAAGAGCAAGAGCAAGAGCAAGAGCAAGAGCAAGAGCAAGAGCAAGAGCAAGAGCAAGAGCAAGAGCAAGAGCAAGAGCAAGAGCAAGAGCAAGAGCAAGAGCAAGAGCAAGAACAAGAACAAGAACAAGAAAAAGAGCAAGAGCAAGAACAAGAGCAAGAGCAAGAACAAGAACAAGAGCAAGAGCAAGAACAAGAACAAGAACAAGAGCAAGAACAGGAACAGGAGCAAGAGCAAGAGCATGAGCAAGAGCAAGAGCAAGAGCAAGAGCAAGAGCAAGAGCAAGAACAAGAACAAGAGCAAGAGCAAGAGCAAGAACAAGAACAAGAGCAAGAACAAGAAAAAGAACAAGAGCAAGAACAAGAGCAAGAGCAAGAGCAAGAGCAAGAACAAGAACAAGAACAAGAACAAGAGCAAGAACAAGAGCAAGAGTAAGAACAAGAACAAGAACAAGAGCAAGAGCAAGAACAAGAGCAAGATCAAGAGCAAGAGCAAGAGCAAGAGCAAGAGCAAGAGCAAGAACAAGAACAAGAACAAGAACAAGAGCAAGAACAAGAACAAGAACAAGAACAAGAACAAGAACAAGAGCAAGAGCAAGAGCAAGAACAAGAGCAAGAGCAAGAGCAAGAGCAAGAGCAAGAGCAAGAACAAGAACAGCAGCAGCAGCAGTAATAGAAACAACAACAACAATTTACAGAACTTTACTGTTTCTTTCCTTTCTGATACCTCCTGAACTCCTAGACAAAGGTTTCAACTTTGAGGCGAGTCTCCTCAACAGAACTTTTTCTTTCTTTTAGGCAATCCGTCGGGATCTAGCTGGTTCAATTCTATCCTTTTGTCAATGTCAACTTTGTTATGTTTATACGCTTGTACTTTTATAACTTGCCCGAAAAATGAAACAAACAAAAGTATAGCATACATGTACATTAGAAAATCTTTAATAGATGTTTTCAAAAACCTTTAAGTTCCTTAAGGCTCAGCACTTTCTTAAAAGTGCTGAGCCGACGAGTTGTGCCTTCTTTGATCACCAGTCTAGGTCACTTTATCTTGTGGATAAGGTATTAGGAGTGGTAGATAAAACCAAAGATTATAGAGCGCTGTAGGCGCAAGATGGGGAACTGGGCCTTTATCTACTGTTGGA
The DNA here is from genome assembly GCA_911728455.2 of Marthasterias glacialis. Lineage (NCBI taxonomy): Eukaryota > Metazoa > Echinodermata > Asteroidea > Forcipulatida > Asteriidae > Marthasterias > Marthasterias glacialis. Next base: position 11,837,826 of record OU452222.1, on the reverse strand, counting down.
AAGTGAAATACGCATGGGTGCCATTTCAGCAAGTGAATGTCTGTGTTTCCCATTGACAGCAATTGTCCTTGTCTACACTGGTCCACACGTATCAGTGTTGTATCAGCGAGATTTTACATTTCAGCCAGAGTTCCCCATCTTGCGCCTACGGCGCTCTATAATCTTTGGATAAAACCAAGGTGCAATGCTTGTGTAAAGTACTTACAGAGATGACGTTTCCGAGTGAGGACAGTGACTTGTTGATGTTAGCTCCTTCCTTCAGTCTGTCGCCGGTGGCTCCAGTACTGTCGGCACGCTCGCTACCTAAAACACGGTCACGAGAGAACAAACTTGGTGAGTAAAATAAATCCAACGTGCTCGTTCAGCGACTTGATATAACAGGACTGCTAATTCAGGCTCTTTGGACAGGGCTCTAAATTAACACTGGACTGCAGGAGAGTGATTTTTAGCGCCGGGCCAGTAACCTCATGAATGGACAAGCTAAGCGGGCTAATGTTTTTCAATTAAATAATTATACCTCAGTGTAATATCTTTCATAAAAAAAAAATAATGGTTGAATGTTGACTTTGAGTCTGGTAAATATCTTTTAATTCTATTGAGCATCGAAGCATAGTTGCCCAGAAGACAAATGAGATCAATCCTCTCTACGAACTTCTATATCCAATTGCCAAAGTGAAGGATTCAGAAGGACTGGGGGCGGTAGACCCAAATAACAATGGCTTATCACAGGGTCAGGCATTCCAGTTTTATCTAAAGTCCCAACATTTTGGAGTGGAGTGACATAGGAGAAGAGGATATGGGAGGATTGAGGCCACAAGCTAGCCAAACTACCTAGTCTGTAAGGGTGAACATGCCGTTAATATATCTGTTAATATTTGCTCAACTTTAAGGAGGAAGTAAAGTAATCTAAACAAAAAAATGTATCTGAAAAAAAACCCACATAGATTGCAAGACTTGTTTGGTTGTGATGGTGCGTTGTGGCCGAGTGGTATAAACAACAGGACTCAAGCTCCGGTGTTTCTGATCAGCAGAGTGTGGGATCGAGTCCTGGTCTTGACACTTTTGTCCTTAAGCCTCAACCATTATTGCTTCATCCTTCGGATGGGAAGTAAAGCCGTAGGTCCCGTGTGTTGTGTATTACACATGTATAAGAACCCAGTTACACTTATCGCTAAAAGAGAAGAAAGTTTGCCCCGGCGTTTCTGGCAGTGGCTGCTGAGTGTGCCGCAGCACCCTGTAAACCGTTACAAGGTGCTACATAAATGGGTCTCATAATTCAAACACTTTAAAAAACCTGTCTTAAAAAAAAATAATAAGTGCTTTGAGATGTAGGTAAACAAAGCGCTATATAAATACCAATTGTTGTTGTTTGTTGTTGTTGTTTGTTGTTGTTGTTGTTGATGTTACTGGCCCAATGCTTAAATGACTAAACTCTGCAATCAGTGAGTAATTGCGAGCCCCAGGGTAGAATCGTACCTGCCAGATCCACCAGGTTGATGACGCTGGTTTTCTTGGTCTCTTGCCCCGCTTCGTTCTTGCTGATTTGGTCAAACTGAATCGTGACGACCGTGTGAGCGCGGCTGCTGGTCGCGTTCATCTGTGTGGCTGCGACAGTTCTGTTGGATGTACCTATCAATGAAACAGCAAGAGCGTAACATGATCATCAAGTTTTAAATACTTTCCTCCGAGGGCTTACCATAAACCCTACGAGTCATTTGTTTCGTTTTATCAACCTCAAAATGTTTTAATGGAATTCTCGGCAAGATGTACTCTACTAGAAGAGGTTTGATAATTACTCCACAAATAAATAACCACAAAAACTTTCTTTGGTAAGAAGCACTGGAGAGCTGTTGATAGTATAAAATACTGTGAGAAACGATTCCTTTTGAAACAATGTGGTTTTGGAGAAAGAGAGCATTTTCTGCCCCCAAATTTGAATCTGAGACACGATCCATGATCTCCAGGTACCCACAAACACCCTCTTGTGCCTCCGTCACCCATCCCATCACTGATGTCCCGGAAGTATTCATTCCTTTCAAATCCCTTTTCAACCTCAGGGTACCCAGACACACCCTCTTGTGCCTCCACCACCCAACCCCTCACAAGACCACCTGATTTCTAAATTAGGATCCATCACTTTCAATACCCTTTTTCGATCTCAGGGTACCCACAGACAACCTCAGGTGCCTTCACTACCCATCCCCCTTACAAGACCACCAGATTTCTCAGTAACACTCAACCTCCCTCTTCAATTCCCTTTTCTACCCACAAAACCCTCTTGGTACCTCCGCCACCTGTCCCCTCAGGACGTCCCCTGGGTTTCTCAGCAGTACTCACCCTCTTCAATTCTGTTCTCAATTTCTCTGTAGCTGCCCACAGCCACCTTCTTCAGTCCCTGGACATAGAAGAGACCCTCCTTGGGGTTCTGTCGGACTGCTAGACCTCCCTTTGGGTTGACCTTCTGGAGCAGGTCACGAACCTGCTCGTTGTAAATCTCAAGCATGGAGAAGGTGACCTCGTATTTCTAAGAAGAAGAAGTGGACATATGGAAAGTATGTTACAGGTTGAGAAGTTATAACGATAAGAATAACACTTGTTGACGGGGTGAGAGTTCATAATTCCTTGTAGAGCCACGGGCCAGCTATGATCAGGGCCCAATTTCATAGAGTTGCTTAAGCAGAAAATACTGCTTAAAAATGTTCTGCTAAGCAGAAATGAGCAGGATACCAGTCACAAATTGAACGTGTGACATGGTAAGCATAATTTTTTTTGTGCTTAGCAACTTGTTTCATAGAGCTTAAGCAGCTCTATGAAATTGGGACCTGGGCCCAATTTCACAGAGCTGCTTAAACAGAAAGCAGTGCTTAAAAATTATCTACTAAGCAAAACTAAGCAGCATACCAGTCGAAGACTGCACATGTGACATGCTATTTTGGCTGGTAACCTTATTCTGGTAAGCATAATTTTGTTTGTGCTTAGCTACTTCTTGTGCTTAAGCAGCTTTATGTAATTTGGCCCTGAAAGACAGTCCCCCTTTAAGGAGTGCTATTTTCGGCCATCTTGATTTTCTCCCATTCAAACCAATGTAACCAAACCGAGGCTGGAAGGGCAAATAGTCTGGTTCCTTTTAGTACAATGAATATGAGCATCTATTACTGTTATTGGATACAGAGAACATGACCAAGATGGTGGCAGCATGATAAAGGTCTATTGCACTCATACACCTTAACAAATGATGGTCTGGTTATAAAACCAACTTTCACTTGATGTTAAACTCTGGTATAACTCTTTCAATTTCTTATTTTCACTCCTTGCAATGCTTCCAATGGACGACCTTTGGACGGTTCAACTACCCATTGGATTCGGTTAAGTCACCTGGGTGAAATTTTCCTGAGTAGTTCGCATTGGACTTAAAATGGTCAAGATACCCATTGGCTCGGTTAGCTTACCCGAAAAATGTCCAGTGCGAACACGGCTTAAGAGTGTTCTGAAAAGGAATTCATTTTTTTTTTTTTTTTCGCTTACCACACCACCATCACTCTTTTCTATCGTCTGGAAGAGGACATCACAAGTAATGGGAACTATACCCCTGTGAAGGAAGACAAAACATACCAAATTAAAGTTGAAGTGCAAAGTTGAAGTGCCAAATGATGAAATGAGCCTCCTTGCCTTGCAGACATTTGAAGAAGACATTCAATCCTTACTAAAGAACATGGTTTGTGGTTAAGTTCATCATCTCTGTAGATTAATAACTAATTTGTATAACTGCGCTTTATCTAAGGGCTTCTCTTAATATTTATTTTTTAAGACAAGCTTTTAAAGTTTTTGAATTATGAGACCCATTTAGGCAGCACCTCATAAGGGTTTACAAGGTGCTGCGGCAACTGCCAGAAACATCGGGGCAAACTCCTTTTCTTAAAGCCCCAGTTCAATATTGGTGAACTGACTGTAAATGCTTCCATTCTTTGCACAAATCAAGATATTTGTAATAAAACCAACCTGTGAAAATGCCAGCTGATTTTGTTGTTCCGTTTGCGTAGAAACGGTTAAAATACATTCAGCATTTTTGTACGCATTCCTAAAGGCAGGGTTTTCGTCTCACTGAGACGAAAACAAATTTTGGATCCCGTTTCATTTACTATTGAAAAACGATAACACTTCAGGCAGAAAATATTTCAAGGAAAGCATTCTACCATCGTTATCTTTATACCATGTAAGGTATATGTAAATCTGTGAACATTTATGTTTTCCTTCTTACCAATGTTGAGCTGGGGCTTTAATAGTGATAAGAGTACGTGTAACTGGTTTATTTCTGGCTTACACAGAAATTCTCAATGTTCGGGTCAGTTCGGACCTTACATCCTTAAACCACTCGAGAATGCAATTCTCAATAGTTTCAAATCCTACCTCACCCGAATCATTTACTAAAAACAAACTCTTGGTTTCTAGTAACTTACTTGTTTGGTCCGTAGCCAACCATGGAGTAAGACTTCCCAGAACCTGTTTGGCCATAGGCAAACAGTGAACAGTTGAACCCTGCATAAAGAACCAAAGGAAATATAAATTTTTTAAAATCATTGTTATATTAGAAAGGAAACCTTTCGAGTTCTAATTCTAATTCTGATTCTTGGTCGTTTCTCGGCACGGTCCACAAGTTAGGACATGAATACTAAGGAGAAATCGTAGTGAAGTGTCTTGCACAAGTGCAAAGACCAAAACTCAAACCCACATCAGCCTAGATCTGATGAAATTTATCTCAACTTTGTCTCGTTAAATTATTTAGAATCAGACCTCACCGTGTTTAAATAACTAGTTTAACCAGTAGGCGCCGAATGACGTGAATACACGCAAATGTTTCCCCTGCCTGGAAATGGAAGCCGTGTAAAGATGCCACTATGTAAATTTTGACCACCGGAGCAAAGGTCACCCGGTCATTCCATCGCGGAGTGTGCACAGACCACACACACACACCGTCTAGTGCTTCGTATCAGCCACACAAAGACAAAAAGGTCTTGAATATATACTGGCGTTTTCTGGCCATGAGAGGTGGTTTTTGTGCAATCCCGATTATAAAGACCTTTGTCCTTTTGTTCTAAAAAGAGGATTATGGGACATCGAGAGGCTTCCACCATTGTTCATTTATTATATTTCGGCTCAATGGAGGTAAGTCAGAGTGAGCCGGCTATCGAGCCATGGTTCCATGGTTTCCAGTACAACTCCTAAGCTGTAGGTAACAGCCGATGTTTTGCATTTCACAGCATGTGAATTTCATATTTTCTGGGTCAAAAAACAAAACGGATGATCCAATAAAGAAAACCTTTTGTGCTCTTGGAATTGTCAAGTCAGAATTTCTTTGTGCCAGCGGTAAAACCTCCAAGAAAAAAAGATTCTGCCAATTACGCCAAAAGAATCCCGCCTGGGGGACAGGTCAAAAAAAAACAAAAAAAAAGAAGAATCCCGGCGGCAACTGGTGAACAAAATGGCTAAAAAAGTGCCTACCCTGGAAAGCATTGTCCAAGACGCCTTGGCCCAGATCGTTGAAGACGTTCTGTTGAGATGCGTAGTTACTGCCGGGGTTAGCTGCTAACACATTATCATCCTGCTCCGTGAAGCCATCGTGCGACCTGATAAAAGGGATTCAATTCAATTCAGTATCTTATTGTCCACGTTAAAAACGGAGACATTTTGACATCCACTGGCAGTATAAAAATACAAACATTATAAAAATGTAACAAGATAGAAGGAGTTTTAAAATAGGCTATAAAGCAACAAAGAGACCCGGTAAAAATCATTACAAAGGACCAAGAAACATACAACACAATACAAGAGTGCTTAAACAACACCAGATTAGACCCTACATATACGAGCATTGTCATTGAACATTCGAATAGCATTTGGTATAAATGATTGTCTGGTGTGGCAGAGTGAAGTCTGGGGAACAGAGAGGAAGACGAATACCAGACCTATTGAATGTGAAGCAGCTGTGTAGTGGATGAGAGGCATCTTGCATTACTTTATGAACTTTAAGCATGACTCTTTTTTTTTCATACAATGAAAGAATTAAAGGAGGATCAGTACAAATTAATCGCTGAGCCATTTTCTCAAGGTCTTTCCCGTTTATGTTACAAAAAGTGACAATACTTTGGATCAGAACAAAATGATGGAGAACAAACAGAGATTTCTTCACTATTTTTTTGTTTTAAAAATTAGAGATTGCAATGATTCCTGTCCCTGCGTTTGAGGATTTTGTAAAAAAAATTAAGTTAGTTTGAGTTTAGGAACATTTTACAACATAATGTATGCTTGACATTGCCACAAATCAGGCTTGGGATTTCATCTTTGAGGGGGCAAGGCTATTTTCATTTTGCAAAGGGCACTTCCATTGGAAAAACTTTCAAGTCTATGGGAAATTTTTAAAGGGCCGCATCAAGACAAAGACCAGGTGTGGATTTAACAAAATGCAAGGAATAGTCTTATCTGGAGTTAGGACGAGAACTAATCCTAACTTAAAGGACTAGTCGTAAGTTAGGACTATTATTTGTGTTTTTTGCCCATACACTGATGTCTGTTAAGCACTGTATACCCAGTACCAGGCCTCGATCTTAAGAAAAACCGGGGCAGGCCTTTGATGGCCATATCAGAGAAACTGTACAAGGGCATGCTGGCCAAGTTGGTAGTGACAGTGCAATTTTTCTGAAGGGCAATGCTGGCCAACTCGACAGGGCATGCTGGCCAATGGTCTCGGTGGCCTCAGTTAAGATCAAGGCCTGCAGTACTTTCTCCCGAGTCCTGTGGGAAAAAAACCCAAAAATTCACAGGACTCGGGAAAGTACTGAGTATACAGTGCTCAATACACATCGGTGTATGGTAAAAAAAAAAGGCAATAATAGTCTTATCCCCGATGCAAAATAACATCTATGAAGTTAGGACTAGTTTTGTGAAATACACCCCTTCCTCCATCATGTCCGTGTAATTCTAGGCTGAGCAATAATTATAAACTAATCCACCTAAACATAAATGTACTGTACACTGTAGCTAAGAGAAAATACCATTGTAAGTTTTTCTGATAAATATCAAATGACAATCTGCTGTACATTGATTGAACCTTCAACCCCATGTGGCATATTACAAATGATCTGATTCATCGTGAATTGATGACACCGTCCCCGAATCCTGGGACTTCCAAAGTCCAATCCTTAAAATCTGTGTCACGTATTCCATGTGACTTATCAAGACTTTATTTCAATAGACACGTACATGTAACAGTTGAGGGGCATCATATAAGTTCTATATTACTGGGAGTGTACAATGTATCTGATTGTGTGTGGCGGGGGGGGGGGGGGGGGGGAACAAGTTGGCCAAGATTTATGAGCATACATTTAATAATCCAACTACGAGCTGGCAAACAAGTATTTTCAAGTTTGCTAAATTATACAAACTGGCCTGGTCAATTTAACACCTCTGCTTTTACCCTTAGCGAAGAACTTTGCGCCTTTGGTAAATCATGTCTCACAAGTGAGCAAGGAAATTCTGCTAAGTGCGTATGCGTACTTCTTAAAGCATCCTTGACTTACTAAGCTAGCGCAGATGGCACTAACCCGGTAAGCGGAGGTTGGTGACCATAAGCGCAGAATTCTGTAGTAAGCAGAGACACGTGGAACTACATGTAAGGCCAGATTCAAGAGTGGTTATCATTGTAGACAAACGCAGTAACACAATAAGCCAGTAATGCAGTAAACTTTGTGGGTTCTGGTGTGGATTTCACAAAGCGCTAGGGGACTAGTCTTATCCTGAGTTAGTACGAGTAACTAGTCCTAACTTATAGGATTTTGATCTTCAGGCATGATCCAAAACCAGCATCCAATAGACACATCCTTGAAAAAGGAACCAGTAACGAACTCCATGCCTGAAGTTTCATCTTTTGAGAGGGCACAGCCATTTCCCTTTCTGCAAAGGCCAGTAACAATTGGAAAATCTTTAAAGTCTGCATGGGAAACTTTTGGAGGGGCACCAAGGCCTAGACCAGGGCAACAGACTGTGGCCTTTGTGTAATTTCACCCATGGGGCTCCATTCTTTACAATATTGAACTGTTTACGTCACCGTGTGGACACAACAATGCCCTATTCTTGGCAACCAGGATGTAAAGACCACTGAACCATTACTTATCCTGCAAAGCTTGCGAGTCAAAGCTCTTGTAGCTCTGCCTTTGTACATCAAGTTCTAAAATTAATAAGAGCTCCCTTGTACGAAAAAAAAATTAACAGATGTACTGATAAAAGAGACAGGAATTTGTCGCGGATATGCTGTCTCACTATCTGTACTTCGACCTCTTCCAAAAATGGTGAAGTATACAGGTGAGGCCATAATTTTGCATGGGTCCAAATCTATTTGCGCATAGATTAAATCCATTGTTTTGAACGTCGAACTATCTAGTTCCGACCCTCTCATACCCTGTACTTCAACAGGGTGAAAGACTACATCAATTTGACAGTTGTCGATTTATTGTTGATGTTTCATGAGAAACCTGGGGTGTAAACTCGTCGTTTTTTAATCAGCTTATCGGGGTTGTTTTTTTCATACTGCCTAATTAAACGCCTAACCAAACAATTCCGTGGAAAAATTTACCTCCACAATCACAGCGACCTTTAGAAGGATTTTGAAGGGATTTCCCCCTCAGCTTACACAAATGTTGCCAGGGGACACATACAAAAACAAATACACACTGGCAACAATCAAGTTTACTGGATACTCGCTCATCAGTCAATTTGGTCATTGTGACGTTTGCGGGCCATTGGAACACACTTGAATCCAAATGCACGGATGAGAATTTTTTTTATCTGACTTCAGACCTTTGGATGTCTGCCTGGTGAAAAACATTCTAAGCTCTGTTATTTTTTTTTGAGATATGAAGAAATCCTGCTCCTCGATCTACCTCTCTAGGGTTTACTGTTTTCAGAATTTCCTTACAATCAACAACTCTGGGGATTAATACCAAGAGGTGGAAATGCCATTATTTCAACATACTTCCTAATGTTTGGATCCTAGTTTCAGATTTGTCTGTCAGCAAAGATTCTCACCCACTGTAAATAAAGGCCTGATGCTCAAAGAAGGCAGAGAAAGCAATGGCCTCCATGCCCCTGACCATTGCCTCCATGCCCCTGATCATTGCCTCCATGCCCCTGATCATTGCCTTGGTGCCCTTTAAATTGCCCCCGATGGAATTTGAAAAAAATTGTCTTGCCCTTCTGAGAATGGAGCATCAAGCCTGCAAATCCAACTCAAATTCAATCTATGCAGGCCTGAACAGAAGTAAAGGAAACCCTGCGGGATAGAAACAAACCGAGCCTTAGCCACAAGGTTTGATTTTATATCTGACACTTCGAAGGGGCAACAGAGGCAACTGCCTTCATGTCTTGTTGCCTTGTTGCCCCTTGAAATGTTCCAGAAGAATCTCACATTTCCCTCACACTGTAGGGGTGCCTTTTACTTATTAAGGGAAAAATGGCCTCGCCCTTTACAGCAACCATGGAGCCAGGAACAAAAAATTACAAAATTGTTAGGATACTGTGAGAGCAACATCAGTAACAATGGAAATCAGACTGTAATAGAAAGAGCACCATGTCTGATCACAGGACACTGGGCAAGTTTTCCTGTGAAAGTCTAACCCTGTCAAAATTAATCAACGAATAAAAAACCTTCCAGCCTACTAAATTTACATCAAGGAATTTTGAGTGGCCAGATATTGAAATAGATATTAAATTCTAACATCCATTAAATCATTGTGGTGGTACCTGCTGTTAAAATATAGAATTGGAACTGCCTCTAGCTGCCGGGCAATCTCGGTGGTCTAGAATGGCAAAGGTCGTGGGTTCAATTCCCACCCGCGTGAATATACCTGTGTGGGTTTTTTTTTTCACAGGCCTTGGGAAAGTACCGAGTATACAGTGCTTACTGCTTAACCCATGTCAGTGTATGGGTAAAACACACACAATATGGCCAGATATTGATTGAAGTTGTATGAGAAATTTCATTCTGAGTTTATAAAACCATTTATTAGTTACAAACATGTACGAGCTAATGATTAGCATACAACAGCACACCCTAGCCTGGAACGTGATTGAATTTGTCCACCCCAAGCCCTTGCTACCATTTTCTAATTACACCAGTGCACGTTTATTTCAGTGTAAACATTACACCGCCACCTCTAGGCAACAAGTGTGTGTGTGTGTGTGTGTGTGTGACACAGAGGGCTGTTGCTATGTACACAACAGTGATAGTGTCTAGGCACTGTGGGTTTAAGCTGTTTGGCTCTTCAATAGATGCAAGCAGTGGCAGGCTGGACTGTGCGTACAAAATAGAATGTATTTTGTTGCAAATCCTGATGGGCAGGGAAGAGAAAGCAAGTGAGCTTACTGGAATCAAAGACCTCTGTTATGTAAATTTAAATTGTGACAATACCTTGGCAGGAAGGGAGTAACAAACGTTACTGTATTAAGTTGAAGGTAGGGATAATGAGGGGGTGTGGAGGGGGGGGGGAGGTAGAGTGAAGCAACAGGAAGTAAGACTAGTAAGTTGGTTGGCAATGGCATACAGTGACCAGAGAACTTGTGCCCATTAGCACCTACATGTATTCTTTTTCCTCTTTCTGGGAAATGTGTGTACACTTGATGTGTTTCGGTTTTAGACAGTGTGGCCAGACTGGTTGGGGCAGGGGTAAAAGTAGGCCTGATACTTCACGGAGGCAATTGCCTCTGTAGCCCCCTGGTCATTGCCTTGGTGCCCTTGAAATGTTCCAACAGAGCTTTACAATGTCCTCATAGAGGTGCACTTTATCAAGGAGAACATGCCTTGGTGCCCCTTGCCCTTTCATCAAGAACAAAAGGCCTGTAAAAGTGACCAAAAGGGCACTACTTGGAAGAGTTGGTACTTTCAAAACATTTTGATTGGCTTGGAATTTTGTTTCAGAACATCAAAAAAAAATCTGAAAAAATGTGTATAATTGAAAAGATGCCTTGATTAACTTTGCCAAGATAATTTGAATGTCTTTTACATAAATCGTGAGATACAGGGCTTGAACTACATGTATACCAACTAAACCACTGGCCAGAGTCCATCAATTGTAGCACTGGGCAGGAAGTGTAACCCCACAACCCGAACCAGTCCTGTGGTCTTCTGTTCTTCCCAAACTACATACATTTTTAAAGATAAATCCATGTTAAAGCTTTTCAATTCAAGACCTCCTCGTTGAGAACAATCAGCAAGTATCAGAACAGACAGAAATGTTTCAGGTCCAAACAAAATTGTACCGAAAGTGTACTTTCAAAAAAAAAAAGAATAATGACGAAGCCTGAACCATGGTTTCGGAAAGGGCCTCAGTTCACTACTGACAGGTTTTTAAAAAAAATTTTTTTTTTATTTTTTTTTTTATTAAGAAGGCCATTTTTAATGAGGGGCTCGAAGGTCAAACTCAGTTCTGTGATCACTCATTTTCTAATGAGAGAATCCTTCATGTGCGAGTGGGGGAAAAAATATTTTGAAGTCTCTAACCTCACATTAAAATGGTGTGAAATATCAGTATATTATTTGAATACTCTTTCAGAGCGAAATTTGAGACATGACGTCATAGGATAGCAACAACAAACGGGTCTGTACTATTGACAGAGGAGTTTTCGGTTTTCAGTCAAGCGGTAAAATTCATAGCTTTTTGATTGAATATCACCAACATTCAGGAATAAACTGAACCATCTTCTTTGGAAAAATGTACCGACCCATATATTATTTGAAATGTGAAGTCACTGGATGTTTTTAGGATGTTGACAAAATTCTGAATGGAAGTATCAAATACAATGGCACTTTACACTGATTAAACAAGAGGGTAAAGACTTGTAACTTGTCTTTTTTTCCTACACGTAGGAAAAAAGACAAGTTACAAGTCTCTACAAGTTTACAATTTCATTAGGTAGGGCTCAAATTTGGGGGGAAAATCCACAAGACCACAGGGCTTCTAGTTCAAATTGTGTACTCGACCAGGGATGGATTTCACAAAACTAGTCCCAACTTAGGACTAGTCCTATAAGTTAGGACTAGTTACTTGTCCAAACTCCAGATAACACTCGTCCTAGTGCATTGTGAAATCCACACTAGGGGTGGATTTCACCAAACTAGTCCCAACTTAGGACTAGTCCTAACTTAGGACTAGACCTAACTTAGGACTAGTCCTAACTTATGACTAGTCCTATAAGTTAGGACTAGTTACTCGTCCTAACTCGAGATAAGACTCATCCTAGCGCTTTGTGAAATCCACACTAGGGGTGGATTTCACCAAACTTGTCCCAACTTAGGACTACTCCTAACTTAGGACTAGACCTAACTTAGGACTAGTTACTCGTCCTAACTCGAGATAAGACTAGTCCTAGCGCTATGTGAAATCCACACTACAGAATTGTTTTTACAAGACCAGAATTGATATGAGAGAAACAAAAATGTCTGGACACAGTCTAACATACTGAACGGTTTGATTTTGAATAAGTACTACGAGAAGATTTATCCAAATTTGTATTAGGCCTATGGGTAAGCATTCTTCAAAAGGCCTACTCAACAAAATTGAAATAATAGGCATACATCATACAAGAAACTATCAGACTGAAAAACAACATTTGATCTAAAACAGAAGACCACTGGACTTGTCAAGTCATGAGTTTACTGGCCCAATGCTAAAATCGGCCTCAGGCCTGCGGTCCAGTGTAAATTTGAAACCCTGATAAGAACTTGGTCCATTGGAAAATGAGTGCGTCACAAAAATGAAATCAACCTTAAAGTCCCCCCTCAAAGAATGCGAGTGATTTCCGAAGGCAAAAGTTGACATCACATTAAAATAGGAAGCATATCATGTCTGATGTGTATGACCTACAGAAGGCAGCGACTCTCTGCCGCTTGTAAATTACCCTGTTGATCATTCACTTTAAGTGTACGCAACGGACAAAGAACCATTCATCAATCACACCAACAACAACCTGCAACATCTCGGCCGCACGAATCGTATTTCACGCTTTTATCAAAGGTTGCTAACCGATCTCAGGCAATCAAAAACGCTCACAAGTCATCTGATACTGTAGCCGCTACTCAGACATCATCCAATCAAATTACACTGATAAAAAACTTCAGATAACCTCTGAGCTTTTTTTTCTCTTTCTTTCTTTACTTTTCATGTCAATCTGCCCAGAAATTGATTACACTTGCTTGATTGCCCTATCTTCAAAATGGGGCTTGGATTTGTATAAATTACTAAACTGTAACCCTGTTTGTTCCGAAACACTTGAAAACAGTCTGGAAACTGTCAATGTGTACAGAGACCTGTCTTTGTTTGTTATCTGAAAGTTATAACTTAACTATTTCCAATATAGTTGCCTCTTTGGTTTAGGGTCTGTCCAATGTTTTCAACATTGCAAAAAGTCATGATAGAAAAGTGTTGGAAGGAGGAGGGGCATAGGGAGGGAGGGAGGGGTTCGGCGGAGGAGGAGGAGTTTACAGGCTGTGAACCACTTTTAAAAGTATTTAAAATGTTGATATTTCCACAGGAAAATCAACAGAGGAATTGATTATCATTTTGTTTTATTCAGGGTGATTCGATGAATGTGAAAAGTCCCGAAAAATGGCTTGGTAGCCTGACTTCCCCCTTATTCTAGACCCAGAACCTCCCAGATGTTATAACTCGGGAGGTATACAGACTCTGTGCACCACCAAAAAGACAAAGCTACAGGTTTAGACCCAATGTGGACTAGTTCTTTCTCCCTTTGGTGACTGCTTTGCTTCTTTCAAGAAAATTGAAATGCTCAAGGAGATTTTGAGAAAAATCCTATAATCAGGAAAAATCCTGAGAAATCACACACACATATGCATGTTGATTATTACTTGAAAAATCTAGAAAACATTCTTGATAATGCTGTGGCGTGATAGCCTTAAAAATCTTCAACATTTTAACGATTGTTCTAACATTGGTCAATTTATGTTTCTATGAATATATATGCATATTATATACACGTCATATTCAAACACTAACAACTCAAAAGCCAATAGCAATCCTTGCATTCACTTCTTGAATATTCAAAGCCACAACAGCCAATAAGATTCCTCCACTAAGTTGCACACACAATGTAACAGTTATTATAATGATTATTCAGAGTCTCAAAAGCCAACTACAACCCTTTTACATGTTTACTTTGCATTAAAATACAATGTAGGTCATATAGTATGTTAACGAATTACAAAAATTCTTGTCAAAAGTCCAATACGTGCAGCGTTTGTGATATAATTTTGATGAATATTCAACAGACCTGAAACAGCCAATCACAATTCCCTTCTAACATGCAAATCAGCAGGTGTCACAGGCATTTGAATGACCCCGAACACTCGAGAACAAGAATCTGGAACTCTTCGATCTAGCTTCACAACTGCTGTGTTGATTTTGTTTTTCCACCCGCTCATGCCCCCCATCAAAATGTGCCCTATTTAATGAGTCTCCACCATAGCAGACTACACGACTGCATCGATTGATAAGCAAATAAACTCTGTAGGTTTTTTTCCATTTCACCAGGCAACCGAGGTTTGGGACCCTGGTGTGATCCATAAGAGGGTTGGGTCTCATTAATCACAGATGGTTATCAGCAACAGGTATGTAACTATGGACCACAAAACACTCCCACAGTTGCAACTAGGTAGAATTCCAGTTCTACGTCACGGGGGCAACTGCATGGTTACCCAGGCAAAATTAATAGCCTAATTGATAACAAACTGGACTTCTAAAGTACAATTTCTTCGGGATTCAATCTACAATGCAGGATGGAAAGACTGCTCAAGACAGATAGGGAAGACATAATACTAATAGTATAGAAGCAAGAAGATATAAGTTTTTTTCTTCTCCTAATACATCTTTGAAGTCTGTAATGAGCTTGAGGTGGATGACACTAGGTAGCTAGTTCTGGTATCAGGGATGAGCAACCGGGTATTAGTGCCCGGTTCCCTGCCATTTTGAATGTGCGCTGATTTTTTAGAATATGGCTTTGAGCGGAGACCACTCCGGCCAGGCATGTCCAGGTTGGGTGTGTCTGTAAGTGAAACGGACTTGTTCCGTCCAAACTTGAGAATCGTCCCAACTATAGTTGGGACTGGTCCCAACTTTAGTGTTTACAGTTGGGCTGGGATTCCAGTGATCTTTTTCGGTGTGCAGAGAGGGATCGGATCAGTGGAACACTGTGGATGGCCCGTAGTGGCAACACTATGGCCACTGGCAGGTGGTGTGGGTGAGCATGATTGAGCATGGACATGGACTACAAGATTCTTAGATCAATTTTTCTCGAGTTTTTCTGTGATAATTACTGAACATCATGTAGTCAAGAGAAACTTGAGAGGATGACACTATCACTTTTTATCAGGTAATCCCAGCTATGGTTGGGCCGTCCCAACTGTAAACACTCAATTTAGGACTGGTCCCAACTATAAGTTGGGTGGTCCCAACTATAGTTGGGACAATTCTAAAGTTGGGACGGGACATACTTATTGTGCAAATTTATTTGAGAGTGCCCACGTCCACAGAAGTTGATGCCTTCAATTGTCTGACTGGTAACCCATGTTATTGTTGAAGGAGTGGAGAGGCATGTGTAGTGTATTTTGGTTGTGAGAAAATGATTTTGTGCATTATTGTTCATGAAGTCTTTGTAGTCGTTCAACATCCAACAACAAACACCATTGAGGATTGAGTTACAATAGCTGAGTCTCCTCGGAACTTGGGCCTCAGGGTTATGAGATTTCTGGTCGTCTGAAGAATTTTTGCGACTTGATTTGTGGAGATGAACAATCGTACGACTTGCTGAAGTGATATAATGTTTCACAGGATCGACACACAAAAATGACTTGCAGAAAACCAGATTTTTTAAAACCAGTTCTCCATGTTAATAGTGAACAGTGGAAATATCTTGTAATCACTGCTTCGTCATTGTGAGCATTCAGACTTTCACTGATAAAAACAAAGAATATTCACTTACCAGTAGGAGTAATCAAATGTGAACTGTTGAGGAAAACAATAAGAAAAAAGTGAGTTTTTATTTGTATTCATTATTAAAATGGTTTATGGATAAAATAAATGTAAACAATGATTGACCTGAAACACCCACTGGGTCAAACAAGACCTGCATTCGGTTATTGTTGTTTGTTTGTTTGTTTGTTTGTTTGTTTGTTTGTTTGTTTGTTTGTTTGTTTGTTTGTTTGTTTGTTTGTTTAAAGACTTATTTCTCGTACTTTACTCTTCGAGCTTTTAAACTCTAAACCTCCTCTTAGTTGTCATCAAATGTAGAAAAAGAAACATTTTAGGTCTTGTAAATATTATTTTGGGTCCATTGAAAGTGATATTATTATTAAGTTATTATTTGTTAACTACAACACATACATCACTTCACAAGGAAATCAGTTACTTGTCCCCAAAGTACTGGCCAATAATACTTCACGGAGACATTTGCCTCCATACCCCCCGTGAGTCATTGCCTTGGTGCCCAGTGAAATGTCCCAGTACAAATATCACTCATCGAGATGCCCTCTACAGAGAGAAACAAAACGTGCCTTTCCCTTAGGCCAAATAAAAAAAAATACCAGTTGATCGTCCGGGTTTTTTCAAAATGAGGAGGATGCGGGCCTTTTTATTTTTTATTTATTATTTTTTTCCAAGATGGCCGCCAAGCATTTTACTTAAAAAAACCCACAAATTTTTCAGTTTAAAATCACCGCTTTACTTGTGGTATATCCGTTTGCTGATCCCATGTGTGGCGATTTAAGTGCGTGGGTCAGCAGCAGCGACGCGGCAGTGACGCGTGACGACCAACTCGACACACAAATGCTATTGATAAACAATCGGTCAAATCAACTCGACCAAATTTAAAACCGCAAGATAATCGGTCGAGTTGTCTCAACGGTCGAGTTGAACTGTCATCGTAACCACGGAGCTCAACCCCATTCCCAGAGGTGATCGATCTCGCCATGCCATTCTATAGGGCGTGCTCAGCTCCCATGGTAGCAAGGCTGCTTTGTATGATCGTGCACGTTGCACCACCGTGTGAGACATGCCGCCCGCCGCCTGCATGCGTCGATCTGATCCTGCATGCAGCGGCTGGTGTAGCAGGCAGTCCACCGATCGATAGTCGGAAGTCCCCCGCACAAAATGCGGTTTCTGTTTCCCAGACCCACGTTTTGTTGTTTCAAATTTTCACAGATCGGTAAGTAAAAACCAAGTATAAAATCAAAAAATCTTTTTTTTTTAATTTATACCAAGGATGGATTAAAAATTCATACAAGTTTTGTCTTTTTGAGGAAAAAAATCGAAAATAAAAAATAGTAAAAAAAAGGATGCGGCCTCAAAAAAGGATGCGGGCGGGGACGATCAACTGGTATTTTTTTTTATTTGGCCTTACATGTACATGAACAAAGTATCCAGCCAGTCAGTAGTGCTTCTAAAGATAATGTTTGGTATCAAGTGATAACTTACTGTTTTGGGTTCTTCAGCTGGAGGTCAAAGGTCAGGAAGAAGAGGAAGAGGTCACATGGAAAAAAAAAAAAGAAGATATTTGAATAAGACATCATGACAAAACACATGTATGTTTTTTACACAAAAGTAAACAATGACCTAGGTTTCCCAGGTCATTTTCAGCAAAAAAAAAGCAGCCTCTTTCATGTTCATGCATTCCTATTAAATCATAAATGTGTAAAAAAGGCGGTGTACCTCTTTAGTTTTATATATACATGTAGCATTAGGGCGTTTTGTTTTAGTCATGCGAAATCGGCGTTCATTTGAGCAGAGTAGGTACATGTACAACTAGAGATTTCTGCGAAAAGCTGCTGAGAATTTGAATGCTGTTGGAATGGATTGCTAAATTGACTGTTTTAGGGCCTATCTTTTTTAATCGCATTGACATAAAAGAACACTTGCTTGAAACAGTACACATTACATGTAAGTGAAATTGAATGACTGTTCTGAGGAGCTTTCAATTCCGTGCGAAATAGAATAATGCTACATGTATGTTTTAATATTGGCCGCTTGGGAACCTTAAGTTGAAACTTTGCTTTTGTGCACAGACTGTACAGTACATGTACCTCTCAACTCACAAATATTTCACCAAGTTACTAGAACTTCAAAGATGCCATGCTGTCCGATTTCTTTCCCAAACCTGTGTCTATTCACGTCAAAATTGGCCAAGCCCTTTTACCCCTTCTCCTGACAGGGCAGAGCACAATACATCTTGACAGCATGCACCCTAGGGAAAAGAATTGGCCTAGGGCTTGACCCCTTCTCCTAATTGGTTAGAGTACAATACACACACTGTACATCAGCAATTGTGAGAGCAATTCTTGGGTTGGAATTGGCCAGGGGTTCGATCCACCCTCCTAATTAATTGGGCAGAGCATACTCTATAAGCAATTCTAAAGAATGAATTTGGGAGCAGAAAATGCGAGGCGATAGCCCCTTTAAGTTTTGTTACTTATGAATAATTCCTTCTCAAGGACACAGTACGGGAGCTCTTTCAGGACAGCCCCTTGCCATTTTTTCCCCCCAATGGTAGAGTTACCATGATTGACAAAACAAACCTACTGAGCAAATAAAGAATCGTAGAGCCAATCAATAAATGTAAATAATCCAAAGAGGGTAGGCTTGGTACACTACAGCAAACATCAAGTAAGCATAAACCATTGAATGTACAATTGCAGATTCAATGATGCTGGATTTATGCTTTATACAGCTTCCAAAAGAAAACATTTTCCACTGCCTCTCCAGTTTTGAACCTTTGAGCCTGTCTTCCCAGCACAACTGTTCAGGGAAAGTACCAACAAATCAAAAACAAATTCTGGAAGTGTAAACTTCTTGTTTTCAATAAACACATCAACAAAACCCAACCTGTGAAAATTTCCTCAAGTTTGGTATTCAAATTTTTTTGAAGAGGGGAAAAACAACAACAAAATGTCTACATTGTCAGGAATTTTGTGCATTATTGGATCAATCAAAATAATCAACAACCATGACTGGCGTGTCTTGGTCAAGCAGATAAGAACACCAGACTCAAGCTCCGGTGTTTCTGATCAGCAGAGTGTGGGTTCGAGTCCCGGTCATGACACTTGTGTTCTTTTAGCAAGACACTAAAACCATTATTGCTGCATCCTTCGGATGGGACGTGAAGCCAGGTCTCTCATTTTGTGTAACGCACGTAAAAGAACTCAGTGCACTTATCGCAAAGAGAAGGTGTTCGCCCTGGTGTTCCTGGTTTGATCGGCTGCAGATTGGACCACAGCACCTTGTAAAACCTTTACATGGTGCTATGCAAGGGAACATACACTTCAAAACGTATCATTAGAACTCTGCATACCTTGCAGGATAAAATACTGAGCGCTTTGAGATGCCACTCGGATGTGATAGAGTGCTATATAAGAACTGCATATTATTAGGAGTTGTGGGATCTTTAAAGCTGTTTCCATAACTTTGAGAGTATTCAGATACAGAGAATTATCTGTGCGGATTTTTATCAATGTTAACTTTATAATGCAGATATGCATCGAGAATCAAATTAATCAATATTTTTTTTAAACATTACCGATCGTGTTTTTGTCTTTAATTTGTCAATTACTTTTCAGGCGTCTATCAAGCTGAAACACCTTCTAAGCAGGGAGGGTGGTATTTTTGACAGTTTTTTTTTATTAAGTGACCTTCTTTGATATTGAAATCAGGTTGTTGCAAAGGAAAATTCATGTACCTTCTCTTTCAGAGCCTCACAAAGGTTTGACAAAATCCCAACAGTTAAGAGCCTTCCAGAGTCAATCAGAATCCTACTAAGCATTATTAACCACTTAATGCTGGGGTTTCCAAAGTTTTGCTGGGCCCCGGGACGGGATTGATTTTTTGGAACTGGCGGAATAATTTGTTTGGAGAATATCCTTGTCACAATGAAACTTCCCTTCGGACTAAACAAAGTAAAGACAACCAAGCTTCTCATAAACTGCACCGAGATTTGTTGTTTGATCTGGGATCGGGTTTATCCCAATAGCCCTTGGAAAAAGGGAGATTTCGAGCATGAATTCCAGTACCCTTTAACCCACTTTTGTACAGCGACAACAACAAAAAGCGTTGCACGGTGAGTGCATGCACTGTGCATGTCACACGATGGAATGTCTGGGCATGTTAATATTCAGGTGTTCTAAGTTTATACAAAGGCAGATTTTACACATCATCCAATTTCTGACAGAAGATTGGCATGCATGGGTGTCTTCTGGCGTCAACTGCTGAAAAGAACTTTCTAACTAGCAGGGTTCTCCCCATGCACAAGCTAGCGTATCGGTCCAATACTCAAAAACAAAAAAGGACCAGGTTTCAGTTCAGTGTGCTTTGTCCGCACTTTCAAAACTTGGGTACAGAATGCCCCCCAGTTTTCGTAAAAAAATCTGGGGAGAATCCTTGACTAAAACTATGCGCTCGGTTTTAGCTGGCCTTCAGATGCCGTGCACCAAGCATGGTTAGGTGAGCTTTGCAGTTTAGATGAATCCATCCACCAGGCAAAAACAATTTTTAACAGATGTTGGAAGATTCGGGATACTTGTGGCTCTACTGATATAGAAAAATCTCACCTCCATCAACACTGAGAAGTCTGGTTGTAGCTCCTTCCATTTCAACGACCAGTTTTGCTCCTCGTTCCTTCTCCCTGTTTAGAAATAAAAAACAAACAAAAAACATGTTAACTTTCAATCCCTTTTACTCAATCGTGAGTAATTTTTAAAAATGCTGGGTGAACAAACAAATATTGACTAGAACGGGATTTGAACCTGCGACCTACGGATATTAACGTGCCGGCACTCTACCAACTGAGCTTCCTACCCCTATTATGGCAGTCTCCCTATTTTGTCAATATCTTGGGTTGGGGGTACCAGTCTGAAGCCACCTGAAACTACCATACGACAAGGGATCATACCCAAGCTTACGATACAACCTGGGAAGTGGCAGTACAGGGATCACCTTAAGGGAATGCAAAGTGTTTTTTTTAAACATCAAGCAATAAACCACAAGGGAAACTTCTTTTTTTTGGGGGGGGGGGGGAGGTTCAACCACATTTATTTGTACAAGATTTATTAAAAGTCTGCAGAAAAAGTAAGATCTTACAAGCATCTTATTTTAAAATACAGTTTTTTTTTGCTTCTCATTTTGGCTTCTCACTTTCAGGAAATAGCCTTGCTAATTGAGTCTGTCAAGCCGCAGTGAAGTAGCTTAAATTATTAACTATAGGCACAGTACATCAGTGCTCAAATTCCATGAAAATCTTCCGCAGACCAAAGGGCACGCAGAAATTTCACTGGGCCGGAAAAAATACTCTGAATACAAGACTTGCTGAACTTTCGAATGGAGATTTGGACGTGAAGAAAATCTACAATACTGTGTATAGGGCAAGGCCATTTTCATTTTGCAAAGGGCACTTCTTTTGGAAAATCATTAATTCCATGGGAAACTTTCGAAGGGGCAGCCAGGCCAAGACCAGGGCAACAGAGGCCATGGTCTCCGTATAATTCCAGGCCTGTGTGTAAGTAATACTTTTTAGACTATGAGACTGCTGGTCTTAGGCTTGTTTTTGTTGAGGTCTTAATACTTGTACATGCCCTCATGTTAAGATTACTGGACTCGGGTCAGAGGTCCAGTGGGGGATTTCAAACCCTTTACAATGAATTTGGGACCCCCTTGTGGAATGGGTTCAATCAGACGTACTGAAGAAATGTATTGGCTCACTTATACATACCTTGTATTAAAGGGTCGGACCCTCACGGCCACCTTCACCCTAAAAATAAAAACGACAAGAGAAAAATAAAAACATACTGCATCAATAAATCTGACAACTTATTGTATTGTTCTCCTTCTCTTTATTTCCCATCTCTGCATGGAAATACAGAAAATAGAGCGGATATAACCAAGTCCTTTTTCTAGTTTAAAAACAGAGCTAAATGGTACTCCCCTCCCCAGAATATAGCGAACCCTCCTTCTGCTATGCACCAATCCACGCCCCTTACAACCTAGTTGGAGTAACTTGGAACCTACATTGTATCATCACTTTTTTGACACTCTGTAATGTTATTCATCGGAAAATTATGTAAACAAAAAGTCAAGGGTTGGAGTCCTTCAGAGTCTGACTACTCAAACCCACAAAGGAAGTTTTAATAGATCTTCAAGTTCAAGAAGTTACAAATTCCCCCCCTCCCCCCCCCCCCCCCCCCCCCGCTCAGCATAGACCATTCTGGCCTGTTTATCAAACTGTGTGCATAGACCAATTGGATCACGCCTTTTGATCATGTGACCTCGGTTAAACTCGGTCACACGTGTGCCAGCCAAAACGTACACAAACTAAGATGTGTGGGCGGGGCTTGTTGCCAAAGCTGGAACGGTCTATTGACAGGATGGGCCAATGTCTGAGCAACCATTTTTTGACCTCTCGTAGAGGGTGCCCTACTCAAATGAAGTCATGTCCATAAATTCTATAATCTAATACCATGCCCACCAACTTATGAAGCTTCTCCACAATGGATAAAATATTTAGCATGCTTGACCTTTGACTGATGTTAAATCTGTGTCAAAGTGCAATTTTGAATCCATCTTCTTAAGTTTCATCTTTCTTAATTTCCACGCAATACACATAATAATAACAATAATAACAATAACTATAACTAGTTCTTATATAGTGCATTTCACAATAACGTCTCAATGCGCTTTACATTAGTGCCCTGATCATTGGACCAATAACATTCCTGTAAAGAATATTATTCAGTGTTTTCTTGCAAAAGCCATAACTTTTTACATATCTTTTTTTTAATAGCACTGCCTGCGCACTAAGGCTAAAAATATGTCACGCAAGTACCCGGATCTCAGACAATGTGTCCAATTTCGCTGATGGTCGCACGTCGATCGTACACACAATACGTGCTGTATAAGCATTAGCCTGTATACTGTACTACTACGGTCTGGTCGATGTGGTGATCGTGTGAGTGGTGGAATGTTTGTCTGACATCTGGGTATTTATAAGCAAAAGTGACCTCATCAGTGCCAAGTGCTAGTACCAGTAGTAGCACTCCTATTATAGAGGGTATGCAGAGCCGTTTTCTTACAGTAAACTTGTGGCCGTTTTGAAGGTCTATTGTCGATCGGTTGACTTCAACAGGTGGCACCCTGCGCTGAGGCATGATGGGATAGGAAAGGGATCATGTGTCTTGGCGGCGCAGTTGCCACTGCCCCCTTTGTCTTCCCATCATGCTTTGCACTATTTCATCGTCGCGATCAGCAATAAAACTCATTTTTTCTACAAAATTTTGGTCATGCCATCATCCCCTACTGCGCAATTTATTGAACAGTGTATTGTCGAGACAAATGCAATTGCTGTAAAAAGGTTTCCCTCATTTTAAACATACATAGTTTGACTACTTACGATTCTCCCCCACCCGACATGTTGCTTTTAAGTCACAACACCACACCGAGAGGCCACGATAGAGGTCCTACACGTAGGAGATTTTCAACGGGCCCACGGCACAAAAATTCCGGTATGCTTCACTCCAACCGCAACCCTCTTCTTCGGTGAATTTCACAATTTACAGACTCCAAATCCAAGTGTCCGTAACTCTAAGAAAACTGCAGTTGTAGGCAGTCAAAACCGCACCTTTCCAAAGATCATGATGTTAGGAAGTTCCAAGGTCTATTGGATTTAATTGATTTCGTAATAAAAGACATTTATTCCAAAGATTTTTGACGTCAATTGTAGTTAACTATCCACTCGACGATTTGTGTGCGGTGCTTCCCAGGCAACTAAACTAGTGCAATCATGACGTCATTAAATGATTGGAACCATCCACTAGCACAAAAAGGGGATGCCAGGTGCAAAGTCCAATGAGGGTGTCTTATGCAAAGATAAATAGCGCCCTCTTTCAGTAAACACGCGACATTCTCATTTTCAGGAATTAAATCACAAAAAGTACTATCTGGAAAACATGTTTATGGCTATAGCGCCCCCAATCGTCTTTGAGAACTAGTTATGGTCGATTAGTTACTTCAGAAGACTTCAACAACCATGAACAACTTCGCAAATACTTTTTACGCTCAATACAGTTATAATATGGTGACGCACACGTGCATGCTGATCTAGATAATAAACAAATGTTTGCGTTATCTAGACCAGCATGCACCTCGTTCCACGGCTCAACGCATGCGTCACCATTACTGTATTAGGCATACAACGTATTTGCGAAGTCGTCTATGGAGGAAGGAATTTCAATGGCCGTTCCGAATTGGAGCATTTCATATGAAAAATTAGTCTAAAAAAACAAAAGGTTTTACTGATTTCTTGTTTGTTAAAAAATCATAAAAATTAGACATACCAGGTTTTCCAACTAAATTGTCATAATATAGTGCTAATGGGTGCACTATGTATACAAAATTGGTCAAAAATCGTGCGGGGAAACTGATCGTCATAATTTATAAACCCACAATTTTTTTTGAATAATAATATTTTGGGGGTCAGGCAAATAGATTGTGTCATTATTCTTAGTTATCACAACCCGGGGTTCCTTGCTTCAAGTTTTGAGTAGACTTGATAAATGTTGGCTTTAAAGATGATCCAATTTGGCCTGGGAAGTGGAGGGATGCTTCATGAAGAGTGGCAGCAAGTCGGTTTTGGGAAAAATGAAATTTTCGGGATGTCTTTTTTTTGGGGGGGGGGGGAGGTTAGCAAAAATGCTCAACTGCTAACGTACTGGATGTTCAGTTGTCAGATTAATTTTTTGTTCTAGAGGCTGAGAGACTTTTAAAATATCTTTGGAGTATTTTTGAATATTTAGCATTTTTAGCATCGGATGCTATGGGAGCCTAATAGCGTGGTGCACCCTTATCACACTAGAATCTACATACCGCCCTCTCTTGACAATAGTGTTGAACAAATTCACACACCAAAAAACACAACTTTAACATCCAAGTATTTCTACCAACTCGGTGGCGACGAATTCTTTGCGGGCAACTTTTACATTGATTACTCTTTGTGGGCAACTTTTACATTGGTTACCATCTTGATTATAATTCATCCAATACTGTATCATTTTAATCGAGATTTCCTAATCTTTTGGTGATGATCGAGCGACACACAAATCCAAATTGGTGGTCCAACACACACCGTGACGACAGCTTCTGTTAAAAACGTCAACAAGGGTAGATGTATACACAAACCAAGACCTCTACGGACGTCACTCTACATAGAAAATAGGTTAAAGTTGACAGGTCTCAACAATAGGTGCCAAACATAACAAAGCCCCATTAATAACTGATTGTTTAATATCGGACGAATTAAGTATCAGCCAGGGCGGGCAACGCGTGTATATTGATTGTTCTTCTGCCGGGGGCTCGTGAAAGGAGCAGGGGCCCGAGGGCCTCTGGGGAGGGTCTTTTACGACGGGCGAGTAAAATGCGATTTGACGGCCTGTCCTCCCCCGCGGAACAAAACCCAATTATCTCCAAGGGATTGTGAGCGGGCTCGGTGATGGCAGTTACCTTCGGTGGATCATCCCCCCCCCCTTTTTTTTTTTACTCCTGTCGTCTATTTTATACCAGATTTCTGCGATGGAGGACGGTCGTTAAAATGGATGATTGAAAGCCCGTAGTTTAGCAAGTTGCTACATCAAACGCTGCAGAAGTAGTCCAGCCGTCGTGATCGGCCAATGACCTACCCGAGGCCATCCCAACCAATCATCCATCTTCGTACGTACAGAAGAGCGTGGGGTGCACCCGATCAGCACGCACCACCTGCGCGCCAGCTTCTGAAGTGAATGTGGAAAACAAGCAGGGATGGTTTCTATGTAATGACCCTTTTCGAAACCACGGCTTCAGCTTAGGCTTCCGGCTTGGGCTCTGTCAGTCAATTTGACAACGTACACTTTCGGTACGGGGCTTCAAACAGGCAGACGGTGCCTAAGCCTCAGCCGGAGCCGCAGCCGCAGCCGTGGTGTCGAAAATGGCCAAATTATGTGGCATGATTTTTACACGAGCTTAAAATCATGACGGCACTTTTCTCAAAGGAAATCGAACCGGAACAGAATTTCGAAAACATTTTATGTGCCAACAAGTTATCATAATGTTGAGGTAACTGCATTTTCGAGAGTTTTCAGCTCTCGCCGGCATTAAAAATCATTTTATACAGGTCATAATACTTTCGGAAATAAAACATTATTTATTGAGATCTTTAATGACCTCATCATAAGGGTCAAAGTGTAAAGGTCATTGAGAAAAAATGAGTACGAGGTTGATCAACAGTTGGTATTATCATTTGTTTATTCTTCATGTTATTTGTTTACTTTTTGGGGGAGTGGGTTGAAGGTTGTTATGTACATAGGAATAGAAAACTAATATTAAAAATTGACTAAATCATGTCAGAATGTGAGCTGAAACTTCCCGCTGGTAGATACATCGATCCACATTCTTTCATAACAGGGGGTCCTGCCATATGGTCCTACATTCTCAACACACCCAGTGTATACCCATATACATCGGTACCCAGCTGTTCGCAAATCACTGGGTGTAAATTGGGTTGCCGCATGCAATTGTATTACGTTCACATTCTTTCACAACAGCGGGTCCTACATTCTCAACACACATAATATGTAGCGTATACCCAGTCTCGGTAATTCAGTACCCAAAAACATCGGTACCCAGCTGTTTGCAAATCACTGGGTGTAAATTGGGCTGCCGCATGCATTGTTTTATAATATAGTCGAGTACAACCCTATACACCAACAGTGTGGCCCAGAAAGCTGTCACATTGTGCAAAAGGTAACCCGAAAAATTAGCACCCAACTGCTACCCTTCCAAAAGTGGCATTGCGGGTAACGTCCCGGCATGTGATATTTTCGAAGTGACGAGTAAACAATTTAACACCCAGCTGTTGATAAATTGTCAACAATGTAAGAACATGTTAAGAACAAGATCACGAAATGATCTTGGAATGGATTAGAGTTCAATTTAGTGTAGAAATTGAGTCCAAAAGTATCATTACATTCCTACTTTGGTAAACGCTTATACTTGCACAGGTAACTAAGTTCCAGCTGTGAAGCAACTATACACAACAAACCTCATTCACGTCAGGGAAAATTATTTGACGCGGGCCCAAAACTCGCACACCTTGGAAAAAAAAGATGACATGGTTCGAGAAGTATCTCATTAAAAACTAGTATATTAGTTCACTGAATACTTGGAGTGTGTGGCAAAGGAACCCAAACTGTCCCGTAAGGAAACAGGGTCGTCTCAAACTAGCAGGGCACTCATACCGGAACACCAAAGAACCAGTCTCTCAACTTATCACCTGGTCACCAAAACATGGAAGGAGAAATAGGGGAAGACAAACGCTCAGCTACATAGATGTAGTTGCTATAGGGACATCGGGGTGCTTCGAACTGATCTTCCTATGTAACTTGATGAGGGACTGGACAGACACGAATGGGCACATCTCGACATGATTCCAACTTCTGTCGACTTGAGAGAGAGATACTTGTTTGACGTGATGTATCTGCCAACTAAAAGACAGAAAACGGTTCCATCGTTGTAGTTATTATTGCATTGTTACCAAAATGTAGATCATAATGAAATATTCTTCTAAGGGTGTGCACAGCATTGGTAGTGTCGAGAAAAAAAGTACATAGATTTTGCATAATAACTTACACTGTAGGCTATGGCCGAAAACGTTTCTTGAAATAATTTGCCTGAAATGAAACAGCTTCGTAAGAAATGAGTAGAATAGTTTTGGTCTTGCCAGACCAAAACTCGACGTTTTTAAAAACAGTGAAAACATAATTATACTTATTTATTTATTTACTATTATTGTTGTTTATTTATTTTTCAAACTATTTTCTCGTGACTCCGAGGACCGTTTGAGCTTCAATTTGCACAGGGTTGTTACCGGTATTTCATAATGTTGGGTCACATAATATGCTCATACTGGTCTTTGACAATTACCAATGTTGTCCATGTGATTTAAGAGATATTACAAAAATAAACGGAAAAAATACCCACGCACAAAAAAAATAAATAAATAAAAATAATAACAATAATGAAAACTTCGGTACTCACTGGATAAATCAACTTCAAGAGATTGTACACAGTGATCCGAAAAACAGACCGTGACCGATTTTAGAATATAAGCCGCCCATCCCCCAATTATCGTCTTTAAAAAAAAATAGGTCATCTCGAATGTCAAGGTACAAAAACTGTCAAGCACAAGTATAACACAGATGGGGTTTGCATTAATCTTAGAAGAACAGCCAAAACTATTTTAATAATTATACACTGCCAGTGTGACTGGAACCAGCTGCACTGAAATTATAACTCTTTGAAGAAATGCATACTTAGCATTTTTATTTTTTATAAAGCATAAGAAGGGAGACTGTGAACAATTTCACAAACAATTTAATTATCTTGCAGAGGAATTTAGCGTGGGTGTCTAATTTTCTTGCTAAGTATTTTTTTCCTGAGGCAGGCCGACATAAAACAAATTCCACACGAGACGCTAATCAAAACTGCTAAGCACATTAGCGTGATAACGGTCGCAAACACAAAGACACGGCTAGCTGCTTTTGTTTGTCTGGTTAATGCCCCTGGTCAACATTGGTAAAGTGTCTGTAAATGCTTCCAATCTTTGCACAAATCAATTTGTAATAAAACCAACCGGTTGGTTTTATTACACTGTCTTGATTTGTAGGTTGCAACTTTTTATAGGAAAATGTCAGCTCATTTCGTTGTGTCATTTGCGAGAAAACGGTAAAAAATGCATTCGGCATTTTTGTACGCATTATTACAGGCAGAGTTTGGGTCTCATTAGACGAAATTAATTTGTGGATCTGATTTCATTTATTATTAAACGACGATAACACTTCAGGCAGAAATATTTCAAGGACAATTTTCTACCATCATTATCTTCATACCATGTAAGGTATAAGTAAATCTGTGAACATTTGTGATTTTCTTTCTTAACACCAATGTTGAGCCGGGGCTTTAAGTGTGACTTTCACTGGTGTTTTGCAGGTTTAAGGTAAATGGGCCAAGGACGTGGTAATCAGAGCAAAATCTGCCGCATGGCTCGGAAAACATGACCTGTATTTTTGTGTTTTGTTTTTTTACTGAAACGCAAAAAGGTGTCCCTCATAATCACAGAATGACTTTGTAAGAAGTTGTTGATGAGTTGCCGTGGGAGAGAACAAATAAAATAGAAAAGCGAGTGAAGCACGCCCCCTTTGGGCCTGAGATCGGCGTGAGATTTGACCACGGAGTGACCCAGATATTGGTCAATTTCGTGAGATAGATCAATCAGGGCACTGGTCGCCACTGGGGTTTTGACCGGCTGTAACGCAAAGCAGATTGTACAGAGGCCGGGGTGGCAAGTTTAGGCCTAGTGGTAGGCACAACGCATTGGCCCAGGCACTATCGTCAACTATCGTTCCGGAGCGGGGAGATGGGTGATGTGGCTGGCAAGGGGGCACAGATGCACTCCTTTTCACGGCTAATACTGGAATTCCATGGCTACCCCCTTCTTCCACGGTCGTGAGATCCCCCTTTTCCAATTTCGAATGGCGATCTTCTCCCATTACAATGTGCGTGGCTAGACTTGTCGAATCTCCAGCCGGCTGGTTTTCACATCTCATTAAATCCTTATTACCCGTCCAAAGGTCGTCATAACTCAGGTTGTTGGATGCTTATAGGCTACGTCTACCTGGCTCCTTCAAAGTTTTCACTTTTACTTCTAGCGATGATGGTTGGGAGGGGGGGGGTGAAGTCAAGTCATTTCCAGTGTTAGATTAGTTGAGCCATACACAAGTATCGATTAAACACTAATCGACACCGTCGTATTCCGATTGCAGTACCGAGAAGTGGGGGAACTTTGTCTGACCTCATTCTGCAGTGGTCAGCCTAGATCTGTCTCAACACTGGATGCCATGGTCTCAAAAAGGTTGACCCCGAAATGCGATTGTGATCAGCTGGGGGAATCGAAACTTTGAATAAGATACCCATAAATTTAGACCGTTTTCATACGAGAGTTTTTCATTACAATTATATCGTTTAAAGGGGCGGTAAGGCGTTCTTCCAGGTGAAGAAAGCTTCCATATTTCAAAGCTACATGAACTAGTTCTTTGTTTTCAAGAAAACATTAGCTTCGTGCGTACATTTTTTGGGAAAAATTGAGTTCCCATGACCTCTGCTTTACCATGCAAGGGAAACAAAGTCACATTCCAAATACAAGCGAGACTTACACCCGCTACAAAAAGACATCTTTTTTTTTTTTAAAGCAGACATCATAATGTGTATATCTTTATTTTATTTTTTTGTTTATTTATTATTTATTTTGTTAAATTACTTTATATGGGGCAGTTGCGTAACCAAGGGGGCGACTGGGGGGGGGGGGGGGGCTGCCCACCTGTGGAACATCTTGCCCCCTGCTTTCCCCGCTGTCAGCCTCTGAAAATTCAGGTTGACTCAGTGGTTTCTTTCCCTGCCTTTCACCTCTTTGGACCCCGGTTCGAATCCCGGACTGGAGCCTTGTATGTGGATTGGGTTTTCAGTCCCTACCTGATTGCGTGAGATTTTCCCCCCTATTTGGGGGTTTTCCTCCCACATCTAAAACTGACATTTCTTCAACATCTTCTCTACACAGGTATCTTCAGGCCTACGGGTCACAGTGCTAGTCACTTTTGAGGGTCCCATGGTTTCATTAATAATAATAATAAAACCGTGAAATTTGATACAATAAGGCAATTTTAACTGAAATTGACCTCTCTACAAATAATCCCTTGCGCCCCCTATGCCCCATGCAAAAAAACAATTGGCCAAGAGTGCCCCCCCCCTTAGAAAAAAACAAACGGTGAACCCCCTTGTGCCCCCTATAATTTGATCCTAGCTATGCCGCTGGTGCAAAGGGCAATCCTACTGCGTGTTTATTGAAAACTACGGAGGATGGGACTGACGTTTATACACTCTTCACCAAACGTTAATGATGCATGAGGCATTTACCCTTCCACCGACGTCCCTGTATATGGTGAACTGATGATTCTGCACGCACGTCATCAGAGTTCTTTGACATCCAATGGCTCTGCACTCCCGGTCAAGACACACCAACTTCTTGATTAGCCTTGTTTCTAAAAATAAAAAAGAAATGAACAAATGGAATGAAACGCCCATAACTTTCCCACCCACAGCTCCAATTTGAAAACGCCGGTACCCTATCCACCCATGCATTGCCCACATTCTGCAGGGTAAGCATATCTAATTATAGGCACTGAGGAGAAAGAGGGGAAAACAAAACTTCATCTATTGACAATTCACATCGGTTGCCCGCCCGTAAGAGTTGACGAGGTTGTTCTCCGGGTGCCCTCTTCGCACGTCACCGGTGCGAGGAGCGGTCGGTGTTGGAGCGGGTTGACACGGCGCGGTGGCCCCGCCGTTCACCGCTGGTGTAATTCCAACAACCAGCTGCGTTTCAATTAAGAATCCTTCAGTACAAAATAACGGTGTAAAAATTCTGATTGTGTCGCCCAGTGGGTTAAATTATATGGGCACAGGTCGTTACTGCGTGTCCTCGTTTCGGAGTCGAACACCCGAAAACCAGGGCAATCGAACCCGCATACACCACGGCACTATACACTCTAATGCAAACGAGTGAAAATTTCACTCTCTCGCCCGAGTTGTGTTAGTTTGGCTTCTTTTTTTTTTTTTTTAGAGTGAATTGAAACTCACTGTGCATCACCCTTTTAGAGTGAATTTGGAGCGAACTTCACTATAATTCAAGTTATAAATACCCATATTTCACTATAAAAGAGTTGTCCGCCATTAGGCTCTTTGCAAGAGTGGTATGGCGGACAAAACAGTGGTGTTTCACTCCTTTAGTTTTTTAGAGAGTAGTGTCCTTCGACATTCATTTACCCCAAAAAAGAATACCGGGTATATAAACTTCAAATTTAATTTAAAAAAATGCCACAAAGACAATATTTTCAACGTTTTCAAATGTATTTAACGGCAGAGTAATTATTACCAGATATTATTCATTTAAGTGAAAACTGCGATACGAAATGTACAATATTTATCATTACGGCGAGTGTAGCAAAGAGAATTAAGGATCACGTGAGTGTAGTGTTTTGCCTGCCCTGAACTGCCCTGGAATGCCCAAGTTTATTAATTTTGTAAACAAGGTGGCATGGTATGTAGGCCTTATTATGGCCTGCGTTAAGTTTTTCAAGAGCACAAGTCCTCTTTTATCTTACGCCGCAGTAATGAACCAGGTAACGTATCCGTCAGCTTTCCAAATTTGATCACCAACGACCGCAAATTATATTTTCATGTAACCGTCCGCCGCACGTGACCCTGGGGCTGTTTAGTCGGTCACAATAGACTTTCCCAGAAGTCCTTCGCGTGGAACAAAAAAGATGTGTCCTTGGTGGACCGTTTACGGGTCATCCGCGGTTGCTCGCCACTCCCTCGGGGGTG
Organism: Marthasterias glacialis; assembly: GCA_911728455.2. Taxonomy (NCBI): domain Eukaryota; kingdom Metazoa; phylum Echinodermata; class Asteroidea; order Forcipulatida; family Asteriidae; genus Marthasterias; species Marthasterias glacialis. The sequence continues at coordinate 11,805,268 of OU452222.1, read as the reverse complement.
GTTTACGTTGACTCCATTCTCTACGGTTGACCAGACCAGGCCGGTTTAAAAAGTTCTCACCAAGAAGTACGTTCACGCTGTGACTGTGAATCGCGGGTGGTAAATATTCTGAACAATTTTTGAACTGAGGGACATTCAGAATTATCACTGATTGTTTCAAAATTTCGATTTTGTTTTTCCCCCCGTCTCAAAAAAATGCGGGTGGATAGATGAAAGAAAATAACTGAAACAATCGAAATTTGATACGTGAGATAAGCCCGGGTTTAGCCTATACTGGGTGTGTATTTTCCCCAGGAAAATTGCATCAAGTGTGAGGAGTGGCGATGGTTCGTCCTTAGGAATTTCCCGGGGGTATTTCCTGAGAATAGCCCTCGGTAGTGTGAAAGATGCTTATGTTGACTTTCTCGATTATAATTGTCACGAGTTACCCCCCCCCCCCCCCCCTCAATTCAAAGTCTGAGTGACCGGCCATTCCACGTACATTCCCTTTAATGTCTTCGAGGAACTTCTTCGTTGAAAATGGTTGACCATTGCAAATTATTACTAGGGGCCCTTTCGAAATCACGGCTTGGGCTTTGGGTCCAGCTTGGGCTCCCGTCTGATGACGCCCCTGTAAGGAAAGCTCACGTTTTCCAATCAACTGACGAAGCCGAAGCCAAAGCCCAAGTCGGCACAAGCCCAAGCCCAAGCCGTCATTTCGAAAAGGGCCTAGGAGTACGTAACTCATAATGTACATGTACGTAAACAAAAGTATTCTACAAAAGTATAACAATGGTCTGTATAATGGGTGTCTTGCGCCTTCAGTAAAATATGACTAAAAAGAAAAAGAAGAAGATGAAAGAAAGAAAGGAAAAAAAGGGGGTGGGCCAAACATCAAAGATTCCTGGACAACTGCTATTAAATACCCAGTAAACTAACCCCGAATTCATCTCGCTTGACCCTAGTCCCTTGCAGGGGTATATAGTGTTTCCCGGGAAATTTTTTTCCCGGGAGATTGCCAGGGTTTAGCGATACAAATGTGAACAGGTGTGAAAACGGGGCTATGGGCTTTCTAATTGTTTAAATCTTGTGACCACAATAATGACATTAACCATACATTATTTCTTTGCATCACCTCAGGAATTGGCGGCTAGGGCTACAACTGCGGCTGTTGCTAAGAGCGTTGCCAAGGACGTCCTATACTCAAACGCACAATGACGCAGCGATCCAGCCGAAGCCGTAGCCCGTCAATTCTGACACAGCCTCACTGTGGTCAAACGGAGGCTCCAATCTGAAGAGTCAGGTTCCTTCGTACGAAAGTGAGATTTAAAACTCTTCACTGCCGTTGTGATACTTCGGGGACAAGACAACAACTGTTAAAATACTGGGTCTGTATAGCTCAAAGGTGGGGCAACAACTTTGCCACGTCAAAACTTGTCCTTGGGCATTTTCAGATTCAAGTTCAACAAACAAACAAAAACAACAAGAGGGTCTTCCCACCTTGCAACCTTCAACTTGACCAAACACCTACGCCTGATTCAGGCTGTAGACATCTGATGATACCCTAATCCACAAGCTACGCGTTGTTTGCATCTCGTACCGGATTCATCCGACTGGAATTGCAGGTGATGTTGGGTGGAGAGGGGGGGGGGGGGGGGGTGGTGAGGTGAAAGGTTAACTAGCAACCTGTGCAGGTGTGATAACTGCTACGGATGTACGGTACAGGTGTAGTGCAGGGAGGCCACCACGCCGCCAGCAGGTCAACGCACGACGAATACCAATGCCTTAAAAAGATCTTCATATTAAATATTAAGGATGGGAGTTAAGCAAAGACAATTTTCATGATGATTGCTACAATAATTGTACTAACTTCACATTACGTGTGGGCTGAACTTTCAAGCGGGGAAAATCGTGTACGGACAAGTCTTCAAAGTTGCCGGCGAGTTACAGAATAAGTTTTACTTAAAAAAAAAAAGTACAGCACATTGCATGCACTTTGTTATGAAATAGACAAAACTCAGCTACAAAATCAAGACTGATTTTGCACAATTATATGCTTACGACATTAGGGCAACGTTAGTACGGTCAATGATCGAGAAGTGGAGTGTCACTAAGGTGGAACATGATATTCGAACCCCGTTTCCCTTGAGTGTAAGCCGAGAGACTCAATACCGACGGCAGCTCACATTTCACCCCCTCGTTCCCACCACCAGGTCCAGCAATTGCACCGTGTTTGATTCCCCGTTCAACAACCTAGTTACCCAATATATTAGGTCATTTTTATTCTGGCAATGTTTATTTAATTTCCGCCTGGGGAAAGAACTCTCTCCCCAGCCCCCAGAGTTTATACCGTCTCATATCCCCCTATTCACCCCCGCCTGGAGCATTTATCTAACGGCACAGCATCATGGTCGGGGCCCGGGCCATGACCAATCCACGGACTACAATGAATCCGTCGTCATGGCCTCTTTCAGTACGACGTCCCAACTGCGAATGATTTGGGCAAATTATCGCTTTTCAAAACACTGCACGCGCCCGGCTCCCCGAGGAACAGCTTGGGCTCCCGGGAGAGTGCCGCCTTTCAACGGCCTAAATTCCTCGGTGCGCGGTGCTCCAAATTCGTGGGAAATAACAGGGCGATCCTAATGAACTAGATATTCTTTCCACGATAGAGACAAGCGGCTTATAGCGTTTCCATATCACGTTTGGTCAACAGGGAATGGTCGGTGATTTGCCTGCTGTCCGATTAACCGATTGTCCGACTATTCGAATGACGAACCCGAGCAAATACTTGGGGATGTAGCCATGTGGAAGTGATTTTTTTTCTTAATTTAAGGTCGCTGCAATCATCCGCTTTGAAAATGATAACGTAATTAGATTAAAGTTCAAATGTAATATATGTACTGCTGTCACGCTTAAAGATACTTTGTGGAGAGGTAAATTAGCACAGCTCTGGTTACACGTATACCACCCCAAAAAAAACACCACAACAACAACAACAACAACAACAACAACAACAACAACAACAACAACAACCAAACAAAAATCCAACAAACAAACAAACAAACAAACAAACAAACAAGCAAACAAACAAACAAACAAACAAACAAACAAACACACACACCAACAAACAACAACCAAACAAACAAACAAACAAACATTTAAACGTAACTTGATGTATATAAAGACGCAATAATATAAAGCCTCGTTTTATTTTGTTGAATTTTCGAGGAAAGCAAGTGCAGTTTTGAAATACGTAAGAGACCGTTGGAATGCACACACGAAACCCACAATTCGTTAATCTGTTAATTAATTCATAACACCGTAGTGTAAGCGTAAGCACAACTAAAGAAAAAAATCTTTGTCATATTTTGTTTTGTCAGTGAGAGAGAGGTATGCGTAGCAACATCTACGCTCTGTCTGTCAACGTTGCCAAGACATGTTGACCGGCGAATGAATGTACTCTTAAAATGTCTTCAAAACATCCTCTTTAATTCTTGAAAAACGTGTGCTTTTATTGTCAGATTGTTATGAACCAGGTGCCACGTTGGAAACAACAAATATATACCCCCAAAATGTCAGTAATAAACAAACAAAACAAAAACTCTGGAAATGTAAAAAGAGTGAAAAAAACCACTCGTTTTGTCCGCCATACCACTCTTGCAAACAGCGTTATGGCGGACTACTTTTATAGTGAAATATGTCTTCTTCTTTTTTACTTAAATCACTGTGTGAAGTTCGCTCCAATTTCACTCAAAAAGTGTGATGCCCAGTGAGTTTCACCCTCAAAGCGGAATTGACATCACTCCGGGGAGAGAGTGAAAATGTTCACTCTTTTACATTTAAAGAGAACTGAATACGTCACACACACAGAATCAACCCAACAATATTCTTATCAGCCCAAATACCGCCATCAATCTAGTCAGAAGTTGCACATGAGACCTTTAAGTTACGACAGGGGGGAGGTTGGAGGTTGTTTTGGGCGGGGAGAGAGGGTTGCTTCTAAACGGGTAATTGGGGCAATTACTCACAGTTTTAATAAGGAAATGGGATCAGACATCCTGGAAAATAATCCCCCCCCCCAAAAAAAAAAAAACAAACGAAAAAACAACCGATTTGTCAGTATTAGGAAATAGATGACCACTGTCATCATAAAAAAGAATCAAATTCATGACAAATGGTGAGTTGAAATGTAAACGTGGAGCAATTTAAAGCAAACAGTGTTGCTGACACTTTCAATTTGGTTCAATGGTTCACGGCCCTTATCTTTTTGACGAGGAGGTTTTTAACGCATAATCGTCATTCACGGTCTTCACTGAGTTTCGAGCCCCGCCCCTGCCCCAACAACCTCACCCTAGGTGTCGCGACCACATCTTCTGAAGACGAGCAGATTATGCTGTTCGAAACGTCGAGACCACACCGGCTCTTTTCAGAGCCACCACTCCTCCCAAAAGAGATTTTTACATGGTTGTACCTGCAAAATTTCACTAGTTTACTAGTTATAGTTGTCTGACCGTTATCAACATAAAGACTTGGGATGCATGCTTCAAAGAGAAGGAGCCAGAGTGATGTCAGATACGTCTAAACTTTTGGGGTCTCAGAGTGTTGTAGTCTGGTTCCCAGACCAAAAAATCTCCAACTATTCTCTGTCGATTTTAGGGTCAGGTATCACCCAAATGTCATGTGACAAAAAAGGAGAAATTCCTCCTTTTCCGAAAATATCCGAAATGCTCCGAACTCGTTGTCGTCATTCGGACAGTGTCGTTGATGGTCGGACATTTCCTTTTCTTTTTTCCCTCAACAAATTCAACACTACATTTGAATATATTTGTAACATTTTTACAAACTGATTATCCCAGGCTTTTTTTTGATAGTAAACAAAGCCCGTCATCATCCAATGACATCGTCCACCGTTGGTGACAAGTCATGAATATTTCTATATTGCGTCATAATCTATGTTTAGCTTTGGATGAGGCCTGACCTAAGATTTTTTAACAAGAGTCGTCAGGGAATCTTTGGTCAGGGAACCAGACTACTCAGAGTGGTGAGGCTTGCTCCCGGGAGGGCTTAGGGGAGGTGAACCCCCTGTTAATCACCCCGCCTGACACCGATCACTGTGACGATTTACACATGGTGCTTGCGGTCTTGAACCATTCAATTATAAGCGGGCTATAAACCTAATTGCCGTTACTGCCACTCCATCCACCGCAGTTGAAGGATAAGCATTGCCTCATCTTTGGTGGTCCATCAGGTCTTATCGCAGAGAGGTATTTGCTCCGCCTACCGAGATAACCTCCTCACCTCTCATTATCAACCAAAGAAAAGAAGAAGAAGAAGAAGGAAAAAAACCCTTTTTGACAGCAGTTGTCTCCAGTCCATTCAAGTGGCGTTGACGATGTCCGAGCGGTCGTTGCCTCTATCGCCGTGGCAATCACCGGGTGAAATCGAGCTGGCGTGCCCCACCGACAATCAACATCTGCAACTGTGTGCCCTTGAACATGACTACCGCTGGGCCGGTAAACAAAACAAACAAAAAACACGTCACATAAAACCACGAGAAAATCATCCACTCCGAGATCATGACCCCGCCCTTTCAGGGACGAATGTTATTATTGAAATAATTATGTTTTTGTAAACAATTTCTTCTTAATCAGTCGGTTTCATCTCAAGCAACGCTGCCCACGATACGTCGAAAAGTGTCACTGTCCAATATTTAAGCCTGTCTTGAGAAAAAAAAGGAAAGCGATTCGTTCCTTCATGTTCGGATAGAGGACACAAAATAAATGGGTTTTTTTAGGTGTGTATAACTTTGAAAATGAAACTGCTGATTGTCAAAGTGAGGAGGAACTTTGTAAGCATTCCACCACAAACTAGAAAACTACCCACACTAACATCACCAAAACTGTTACGATAGGTAGAAGAAGATCAGAAGGAAAACTGGGGCTAAATATGAAGAACTGAATACCACGAATTCTATTTGGGGAAAGGGTTGGGAGGGGGGGGGGGGCGCTATGCAAAGGAAAACTTTCACCTGTACTGTGGAAAAAATTCACCTGAACGGGATAGCCCCCGGCACCAATCACAGAAAGTACAACATAGCCTGAAAACAAACCCATGTATACGGTTACTTTTAGACGCCATAGAAGCCATGCCACGCACTCCTTAATACTCACTCTAATGAGCCCCCCCCCCCCCGCCCCCCACCCGCCCCCTAAGTTGCATCCGCCTTTTGGAAACTCTGGGCTGACGTTCAGGATTAATATTACTCATCAAATCGGCAATACAAAAATGAAAATCACAGGCAAAATAATAGGCCAGCGTTTGCATTTCTGCAGAAGGATTTCGGGAAGGGAGACCAACCGAGCGTAGTTCAAAATAATTATTCAGCTATAACTATTAACTTTTAAAATCTACAATATAGAATGGGGTCATTATAAATTGATAGTATTTTACTTATTGTGTTGATCACAAAACAAAGGTTTTTTTTTTTGGTTTTTTTTTTAATATATCTACAGCACTGAGCATTTTTGTTCTTCTACTACAGCAAGTCTTTGTGCTTGGTAAGTTCTCGGCTGATTCTTTTCAAGCCGACGGATGCCAACAACTACCCGAGATGTCAAGTGACGATGTGCCGTTCAGATGTCAAGTGACGATGTGCCGTTCAGATGTCAAGTGACGATGTGCCGTTCATCATCAAACTGTGTTTATCCTTAGTTGGATGAAGCCCTCCTCCATCAGTTCCCCATCTCGTTTGTCACTCGCCAATGCTTCTACTCCATGTTGCCGTGGTGATTTCATCTCTCCATCTCTCCATTTTTTTGGAGCCTCTTGGTCCATCTGTTGTCTTGCGTTCTTGATAAGGGGACACATTGCCTTCAAATCTCTCAAAATTTTGCTGTTTGGAATTGCTCCTTGATCCATTTTAAGAGTGTTGTTCCTGCAATCAAACAACTACAGCGTGTTGTAGTGAGTATTGATATAAAAAACATTACATTTGCCGGCGGAAACACAACCTGCGGAACCACACTCTGCAGAGAAGCATACGGTCCGCCATTTTGTAGAGTCAAAAAATAATTTGGTTCTACAAAATGGTGGACCGTGTTCTGAAACAAAATTAAACAAAAACCACACAATTTCAAGGGATATTAATGTGAATCATTATATTCTATACTTTTAAAATATCTATCCAACCACATTCATTTCATTACAAACGTCTTTTATAGCCCAAATGCGCCCAATCCGAAGACAATGTCCCTTTAATTGCCACGCCCATCTCCATTTCATTTCCTTGATCTTCTCTGTAGTATCTTTGACCTTTGTTTTGTCTAACATGTGGGCGTGACGACAGCTATTACTTCTTGTTACTCATTTTTTCAAGCTGTTGGCTAAGAAAGTTTGTTTTATCTTAATAAAAAATCGACCCTCGGTTCACAGGGGACGATGTCCAGAAGGTCCTTAACGCTCGTTGCCCACCCCTGTCAACTAAGCGTTCCTGACAGGTACAAGACTCGACCGTCACCCGCTGCTAATGCCTCGGATAAGAAGGCTCCACCAGTCATTTGGGGTGGGGGGGGGGCAGATTTCTGCTAGCAACTATTGCCTGGCATTCCAACAAAGCCAAGTATATCCTAGCCAATTTGCAAGTGTATCAGACGTCTTGGAAAGATTTTGAGACTTCCTTAAAGGCGCTACACAGGATTGGTTAGGAGAAGAAAAAAAATCATGATTTGGTTTCAGTCTGAAAGCTTACCGTTTGCTGTGAAGTTAATACTAGAACCATATTTTCTGTGAAATAGTTCCCACTGTAATGCTGTCATATTCGAGAAAAACTGGTATCTGAAAACCTAAACAAACACAACAGCTGATTTCGGCTGTAACAATCGAAATTAAGGACAATGTGTTTACATGCTGAAAAGTGCGCAGGGGTTTTCACTATTTTCTCCTGACACAGACGACGGATTCAGCCCAAATTTTCACAGGTTTTCATGTATGTATTGAATCAGACAAAGTAAGAACACTGCACTATCAGCTTTTACTAATCCTGCATGGTCCCTTAATAAGAACATACAAATTTCAGCGCGTTAATTTGACCTGATCGTTAAACGTGTTCTTTCCTGTGAGGTTTTGAAGAATAAGATGGTCGGCTTTTCAGGGAAGGTGACACTGTCCTCTAAAGATGGACTATTCAATCCAGTTCTTGTTATTATGAAAAATGAATAATAAGAAAAAGTAGTGAGCAGAAGGTCCAGTATGCGAAGTATATTTCATTCATCAGTTTTGGGAGCAGTAAAGCAGCTGTCGTCCAGTAAAGTGCCATGAACTTTAATTTACCTAAAGATGAAACTTCAGGAGTTCCGGTGACTAATCAAGTCACAATAGTTCCAATCCAAGATGGCGTGTCGAGACTTTCGTACTGATGCAGCCATCTCGTCTGTATGTACTTTGCAAACCTAGGGTAGCCAAACCGAGGTTGGGAAGGAGATGGCCTGGTGACTTGCGTGGATTGTACTTTATGTATATTGTAACGGATCAACCCTGCATCCGCCAGAAAGGGAGGGGAACCACTTGCTAAACTCAGAGACAAAATAACAACTCAAAATGGAAACAGATATGCAGGTACTCGCTCATCTTGTAATTCTCCCCAACGGGGACATGAACAAAATAATACGTATAATAAAGTCAATTAATAATAAAGCAAAACGTAGCAACTGGCTGAGTTGGGGGAATTTAAGGACACTCCTCACTTAACTAATAAATAAATAAATACAACATTACCTTAACATTATGAACCCGGCCGGACGACGTGCAGATAATAAACTATACAGAAATAATACATAGGCTGACCACTATCTGTGCTAGTACTTTTGTAAATGGTACTGAGAGCCTTCAGTTTACACATAGAAAGTATAGAGCCGCCGTCCGACCACCCTGATGTCCCAAGCCACAGTTCTAGAATGCCACACCTAGATTTGGTGCCTTGGTTTTATACCCAATAGGAAACTCTTTGTTATTTTAAATGTACTAGTAATCATTAAAGCTAAATTGAGGGGAAATAATGATACTAACAATGTGAACACAATCCTTGCATGCCAATGGTGGCTGGCAAGGGAATGATAAATTAATGACATAACTGACTACATTGTACCCCCGTCTGGCACAACAATACACATTCATTGCAGGCCAATACAGAGCCAGAACATGTGTTTAAACACTATAACAAAAGGAGCTTGAAATGCATCACAAAGCACAATCCTTGCAAGCCAATGGTGGCTGGCAAGGGAATGATAAATTAATGACATAACTGACTACATTGTACCCCCGTCTGGCACAACAATACACATTCATCGCAGGCCAATACAGAGCCAGAACATGTGTTTAAACACTATAACAAAAGGAGCTTGAAATGCATCACAAAGCATGTTCATTACACAACCCTCCCCTTAGCGAAGGCGTGACCTCACGCCTCAAATATTAAGTTTACTCAACCCATTATGATAAATTATCACAATTTGTAATACAATTTAGGGGACAAAAAGTTCCATGTCGATTCTGTTTGATCATTTCATGCGACTGACGTAGCTTGCAGAAAACTTTATAGTGTCCACAGTTGGTCTGCAGCCCAAAAGGGCACCATACAAAAAGTTCACATCTGTAGCCGCCTTTAAACGCGTAGTGTTAGTTTAGATCACATAATCTCCAGTTCGCATCCACAGTGGAGGTTGGCGTTGTCGACGTTGGTGTATTGGCCGGCCGGTCCAATTATCATCGCTGTCGTATAACGCGTCATCTACCCCATCACTCTGTGTGTTGCTGTTTGCTCTTGGTGGTAAATCAGGTGATTGGTCTGTGGTTGCATTCATTCTCACACCAGTCTCGCTTTCATTGTGTATTTCTGCTCCATCATCTTGAATGTTTCCAATCTCGGATGTAAAACTTGCATCTACCAGTGGATCCGGGTCATATGGCACTCCTTTAGCATTCAAAGGGGTCACATCTCTCCATAGTGTTGGGGGTCGACGTGTAGATGTTCCACGTGGTGTGCTGTCTTCTGGAGTGTTGTCTCTATTCGTTTCAGAATCCTGTTCAGAAGTACTCAAATGGCATGGTTTTAATCTATCAAAATGCACTACTGAACGATAATGTGTTTTTACATCTTCAATTCTATACACAGCATCAGAGATACACTTTTTGATCTCATAGGGCCCCTTCCAAAATGACTGTAATTTAGGACTAAGCCCAACTTTTCTTCTTGGGCAATACAACCAAACTTTATCGCCAAGTGCATATGGTTTACCCTTGAGTTTAGCATCATACAATCGTTTTTGTCGTTTTTGTTCACCTTTTATGTTATTTCGAGCCATTTCGAAAGCTTTGTGCATGCGACCACATATCTCAGATGCATATGCCTCTGGGGTTACATACTTTTCTTTGCTTAACTCATTTCGGGAAACAAGTAAATCTAAAGGAAGGTTAACTTCTCTACCGAACATCATCCTATTTGGACTAATCCCTGTTGTCTCTTGTTCACTTGCTCTATAACTCATCATAACATAGGGTATGTGCGTATCCCAATCTGACTGGTCTTCACAAACATACATACTTAACATGGCCAAGATAGTTCGATTAAACCTTTCCACTAGTCCATCTGACTGTGGATGATAAGCCGTGGTTCTAGTTTTATTTATTCCCAATAGACGGCATACTGATTGAAACAAGTTGCTTTCAAAATTAGAGCCTTGGTCTGAATGGAGGCTCAATGGAACTCCATACCGGCAGAAGAATTGCTCTACCAGTACTTTAGCCACAGTTTCTGCCTCTTGATTTCGGAGAGGATAGGCCTCAGCCCACTTAGTAAAATAGTCCATCACTATCAAGATATATCTGTTGCCTTTTTTTGATCGAGGCAATGGTCCCAGTATATCTAAAGCAACTCTTTCAAAAGGTGCACCAATCAGAGAAGGTTTAAGGGGACTACGGAACTTAGGGGCAGGTGTTTTTCGTCTAGCACACGTTTGACACTGTCTAATCCAGTTCGCTATGTTTGTACGGTAACCTATCCAATAATAGTTACGTTGGATCTTATTAAATGTTTTTGTACGACCCAAGTGGCCACCTGTCTTACTATTATGTGCTAACTCCAGTATTTGTTCTTGTAATGATCTAGGAACCACTAATTGTCTAAATGATGAACCTTGGTCTTCATACCGCCTATACAGGATACCTTCTTTTAGCTCCAGTTGGTCCCAGATGAACCAATATCCCTTTGTCTCTCGGCTTAGACCCGCAATTAGACTACCAGGAGGCCTCACCGAGGAATTATCTTTCATCTGTATTATTGCAGCTAATACACTATCATCTCGTTGGGCCTCCCGTAGCCCAGCTGGGTCCAAACCTGAAAAGACACTTAGCGAACAACTGATTATTTTATGTTTCACTTTAATATCAGTATTTATTGGGTCAACATCATTTTCAAATGGCATTCTTGAAAGGGAGTCTGCATTTCGATGTTGGCTACCCGGTCTGTAGCAAATTTCATAGTCAAATGCACTTAAGGTTTCTATCCATCGGGCTAGTTGGCCTTGTACATCTTTAAAATTACTCAGCCATCTTAACGACCCATGGTCGGTGCGTATGGTAAATTTTCTTCCATATAAGTAATGTTTGTACTGTTTTACAAAGTGTACGGCAGCCAACAGTTCTTTCTTAGTTACACTGTAGTTTCTTTCACTTTTTGATAACTTTCGGCTACCGTAACTTATTACTCTCTCTTGTCCATCCTGGACTTGTGAAATAACTCCACCAATACCTTGGTCACTAGCATCTGCATCTAGAATGAATGGCTTTGAAAAATCTGGAAATGCAAGAAAGTCTGCGGATGTTAACTTATGTTTAAGCTCCTGAAATGCTTGTTCACACTCATTTGTCCACTTAAACCCTACATTTTTGTGAGTCAGTTTATGGATTGGGGACGCTATGTGAGCAAAATTCTTAATAAACCGTCTATAATAAGAACATAAACCAAGAAAACTGCGAATGTCAGCAAGATTACATGGTGTTGGCCATTCTAGTATCTTACGTATCTTTTCTGGATCAGTAGATATTCCTTGGTTTGACACAATGTGTCCAAGGTACAGAACTTCCTTTTTATACAAGAAACATTTTTGGGGTTTCAATTTGAGTCCTGCGTCTGAAAGTTTGCTGAGGACTTCGCTCAGCCGCTCGGTATGTTCTTCAAAAGACGGAGCAAAAACCAAAATATCGTCTATATACACTAAACAAGTTCTCCAATGTAATCCTGCTAACACACGTTCCATTAATCTTTCAAATGTACTGGGAGCATTACACAGCCCAAAAGGCATCATGTTAAACTCATATAAACCAGATCCTGTTGTAAAAGCAGTTTTACATCGGTCATTGGGGTTAACTTCTACCTGCCAATAGCCACTAGCTAAGTCAAGTGACGAAAACCACTGAGAGCTAGATAGTGCATCAAGGCTATCATCAATTCGTGGTAATGGGTATGCATCTTTATAAGTTACTTCATTTAGTTTTCTGTAATCAATGCAAAACCTTGTGGTCCCATCTTTTTTTTTAACCAAAATCACTGGGCTTGCCCATGGGCTAAAGGATGGAGAAATTACTTTCTTTTTTAACATTTCTTCAACCTGTTCTTGAGCCTCTGCTCTCTGGTGATGAGGTAAACGCCGAGCAGGTTGTCGCTTTGGCCTAGCATCACCAGTGTCAATGTTATGATACACTAAATTGGTTCGCCCAAGTTCACCATCTTTGGAAAACACACTGTCATAATTATGTAACATATTTTTTAATGCAACTTGTTGGTTACTTGTTAAGTGTACAGAGCTTTGTTGGTACAGATCTTCTAGTTGGGGAGCTAAATCTTGATTGTTACATGAGTCATCATTTTGTTTAACAACTTGAGTTACAATTGCAGGTTGTAAAATAGCCACTTGCGTGCCTTTATACACCGTGGTTGCATCTGGTTTTAAATTCAACATTCTAATTGGAACACAGTTATTCTTGTCACAATGGGCAAAGGTTCGTCCAATCAACATACTATTATCTTTGGCTACATAACTACTTGATGGTTCTAATAATCCACCTTTTGTACCTACACCACGAACATGTACTTCACCTGGTACAATGGCCTCTTGACCAGAAGGTATAGTTACTGTTTCTGCTACAGAAACCCTACAACAATTGTTAGTAGCCACGCTGTTTAGTACTATTGGCACTTCATTCAATCCGAATCTTAATTTCCTCTTAGGTAGATCCAGAGTTCCTTCATGCAACAAAAGGAAATCTAAACCTAATATGCCTGCCTGGGTGATAGGTGCAACAAAAATTGTATGACGTCTCACTAGTTTTCCAAATTCAATGGTTACTTCTACACAACCTAATACTTCAAGGGTGGTACCCTCGACTGCTACTATCGACTTATTACTAGGCTGTAAACTTTGTCTAACTTCTAGAGGCTGTAACTCCCACGTATGCGGGTGTAAGATAGTGACCGATGATCCTGTGTCTAGCAAAAATTTCACATCAATTTTGTTAATCTTTGCTCTGACAAAGATTGTACTCTGGGCCTGGCAATTACTCATTATTGGCTGGGCACTGGCCCCATACTCAGCCGTCCCTCGTTTCCCTGCTGATTGGTTTTATCACCAGCGGTTCTAACTGGCTGGGCTCGTGGCAGATTGTTATTATATGGACACTCATATTGTCTATGTCCTTCTTGCCTACAATTCCAACAGACTATCGGACCCCTAGGTTTTCGAAACCTCTCTGTTTGTTTGGTAAGAACTCCCTGAAGCTCTTGTACAGCTTGCTCTAGGCGCTGTATTTTTACCTTGAGGTCTTCCTGGGGTTGTTTGGTTTCAAGTGAAGCACTAGTACAAGGCTCATTCTGGCATGCATTAGCACCTACATGTATTCTCTGTAACATATCAACCTTGTTATATTCTACTTGAATAAAAGCTTCTTCCTCTAGTGCTGTGGTAAGGGCATCCCCTAGATTAACGGGTTTTGCCCGTCTAACTTGCATTCTAATTTCAGGTAAGTCCAATGCCTCTATAAAATGATCTTTACCTAATTCCTCTCGTAGTTCAGCAGATATATCAGGGTATGCTTTAGCGACTAGTCTTCGAATGTCACTAGCTAACTCGGGTAACTTTTCACTTTTCCTGCGAGACCTTACTTTAAGCTTAGCCCTAAAGAGATATGATTGTCCTTGTGGGGAAAATCGACCTTTCAATGCCTTAACTAAAGCAGAATAATCATGTTTACTTGCGTCAGATAAATCAGTATAAACCTGAAGGGCCGGGCCTCTTAACCTTACGGCTAGGAACCTAGTTTTCTGCTCTACTGACCATCCATTTATTTGACTACATAATTCTAAATTAGTTAACCAATCATCAAATGATTTACTACCATCGTAATTATCAGGGTTTACTATTGGTTTTACGGAACCTACTGATACTGTAGTATTTTTTGGCTCACATGTTGATTTACGAGTACACTGCGGTAAAGAACAATATTCAGTATTAGGTGTATCAAAATCAGGAGTACTAGCTACTAAATTAACTCTATCTACACCAGTGGGAGTGTCCCGTGATTCTATTCTGCCCGACAAATAGGCAGACCCGTGGCAAGGGTCATCAGGGTTCTGGGGTAAAATCACCCCAAACTCAGCCAGTCTTGCTCTTCTGGACTGAATTTCCTCGTCCAGTTGCCTAATCGTACGGTTCAACTGACCGGTCAAATCTGTTCTCGAACTCATTTTGGCTTGCGCAATTTTTGCATTCAGAGAAAAGGAAAAACAAATTAAAAACAACAAAATGTCTCAAAATTCAGCAAGAAGCACTCTCCCAATTCAACAAATCTATCCCACCGCTGCCACCAAAATCTGTAACGGATCAACCCTGCATCCGCCAGAAAGGGAGGGGAACCACTTGCTAAACTCAGAGACAAAATAACAACTCAAAATGGAAACAGATATGCAGGTACTCGCTCATCTTGTAATTCTCCCCAACGGGGACATGAACAAAATAATACGTATAATAAAGTCAATTAATAATAAAGCAAAACGTAGCAACTGGCTGAGTTGGGGGAATTTAAGGACACTCCTCACTTAACTAATAAATAAATAAATACAACATTACCTTAACATTATGAACCCGGCCGGACGACGTGCAGATAATAAACTATACAGAAATAATACATAGGCTGACCACTATCTGTGCTAGTACTTTTGTAAATGGTACTGAGAGCCTTCAGTTTACACATAGAAAGTATAGAGCCGCCGTCCGACCACCCTGATGTCCCAAGCCACAGTTCTAGAATGCCACACCTAGATTTGGTGCCTTGGTTTTATACCCAATAGGAAACTCTTTGTTATTTTAAATGTACTAGTAATCATTAAAGCTAAATTGAGGGGAAATAATGATACTAACAATGTGAACACAATCCTTGCATGCCAATGGTGGCTGGCAAGGGAATGATAAATTAATGACATAACTGACTACATTGTACCCCCGTCTGGCACAACAATACACATTCATTGCAGGCCAATACAGAGCCAGAACATGTGTTTAAACACTATAACAAAAGGAGCTTGAAATGCATCACAAAGCACAATCCTTGCAAGCCAATGGTGGCTGGCAAGGGAATGATAAATTAATGACATAACTGACTACATTGTACCCCCGTCTGGCACAACAATACACATTCATCGCAGGCCAATACAGAGCCAGAACATGTGTTTAAACACTATAACAAAAGGAGCTTGAAATGCATCACAAAGCATGTTCATTACAATATACATCACAATGGAAGGGAACATGACATAGATGGTCATAATGACAATTTTTTAACGGCCGTTTTCAAAACCATGTCGTCGGCTCAGGCTCCCGGCTTGGGTCCCGCCAATTCTTTTGAAAAATGTGCGCTTTAGATACGGGGCTTCAAACAGGTGCACGGAGCCTCATGCCGGAGCCCAAGACGAAGCCATGATTTCGAAAATAGCCCAGGCATAAAAAAACAAAACAAAATGTGACATCAACTGCAAAGGACACCATAGTTTCGCGGCAAAAGTTTCCAGACAGTTTTAGTGATAGAAAATTGTAAGCAAGGAAAAAAAAAGATAAAAAGGAAAGAAAAAAAAAAAAAAAACACCAGGTGCACCAAGTCCTCAAAAGTTCCTAAGGAACGCAGACGAAGAAATGCGAAGTCATAAACCTGCAGATGCCTGACAAGAATAAACACTGTGCGGTTTCACTGCAATGAAGCAAAGTGTGAAAATCAAAAGGAAAATCTGGCTGATTGATTCCTATTGTAAATTTCATAAAAGCAGAGGAAGTAAAAAATTGCTTTGGAAAATAGCACAACAAAGGGCCGATGTTGTAGGAAATCACGGGTGCACAACGCCAATTAGCGAATGACCGTGAGTGAACTCTTCTCTCCGCCTCGACAAAAGACTAGTGTCAGTTATAGGCTCTGCACTATGTCCAACAACCTCAAGCGCGCCCGGCCCCCGCTCGATCGCCAACTGCTAACGAGTGGTATTGAAGAATTGTTAATGATCAATGCCCTTGCTCGAATGTGCCGCGTTTAGAAACATAGAAACGGTGGGGGGAATATGGCTCTGCAAACCTACCCCAGCCGGGTCATCGACTGCTGTGTCAGCGACATCGAGCGTTGTTTGCGCTCGGAGTTGTTTCAGCTCTAATCCTATCTAAGGGGCCTGGGGTTTGTCATACGTTTAGAAGAGACATGTTTTAATTGGGAGAGATACGGCAAATCGCTTTATCACACCTTCGCAGGAGGTCGATAAGAAACGTGGAGTTAAGTGGGTGCTGGGTACAAACGCTTTGGGGATTTGAAAACGAGACGGGACTTCCGTGCATGTTTGATCCCTCTGAGAGCAGGAGGGGGGTGGGGGTGGAGTTGTGTACCAGAGAAGCGGCATGGGTGCGGCTGCTGATGAAGGGTGACAACCAAGAGCCACTTATGCGCTCACATAATGTGCGCCAAAAACTCAATTAGCGGTGTTTTTCAGAACAGTTTTTTTTTGCGTTTGTTTAAAGAGGGGTATAGACACTGGTTAAGTCCTATCTCCATCGTCCAACCACCATCCTATTCGTACGCGTGACGTAATTCCACTGTTAGCCACGCCCACTTCAAACAACTGGCTGCACTGATTACCAGAACTCCGTAGGAATTGCACTGAGCTAGTTTTTCTCAGATGATTTATGCAAGAAAAAAATTAATAATTTGACTTGGCTGTAACAATGTTCTTCAAAGACTCGAGGTCTTCTAAGTAATGTAAGTTTCTGTCATAAGAAATGCCTTTATACGATGACGTGGGTGACTTTTGGTAAAAATTACGCATAATAATGTACAGAGATATAGCTTTGGAGCCAGAAGTAGCGAAAACTTTGGGCGTGCAGCAGACACGCGCGCGTGTGACGCAATGAACTACCAACAAGATAATGAGCACATCTTGCCATTACACGCTTCCATTAAAATTAAATTTCTCATTAGATAGTGAAACAAGGCAAATTAACATGAATTAAGACTCACCATATATGTGCATACATCAACCGCATGCAATTGCAAAGTCAAAAGAAAGGGCGTTGCCCCATGCAGGTGGGCGTGGCTTTCTGATGATTGGATGATGCAACTGCAAAAAAAACCTCTTCCCCGCACCGCTGATCGGAGGCCAACAAGCAAACGGCAGTTCCATGCACAAATCCTACGAGGCACGAAACATAATTCAACTTTATGACTATTAAACTGGATGGAGACAACAACAAAACAATTGAAAGTTACACAAATTGCCTGTGAGAGTAGCATCCGTTGGGGACTGCTTTTGGGCGCCACCCTTATAAATGTTGATATCAGTACATGTTTTTAGAAAACTCCAGAGCTATGAATGTAGACTTTAGCAATCGTTAACCCAAACATCGACCATCTTGAAAATCAAATCAAGCGATGAGTGACCGATGTTTGAAAACGATTGTCTCACTTCAATAAAAGGGCTGAATCATTTTATTTCGTTATTATTTTGCGCTGTTTTCGTTTAAATCTTTAGACATACCATGGACAAAAGTTGAACAGGGTTGTCAAGGAAATACAAAAGTGTAAAAACTGTCATCATAAGATGTGTACAACCAGACCCCTGTCAACGATAAAAATGCGTGAGAATAAACGTCAACGCGAACGCCAAAAGTTTGTGCTGTTTCCAGATGACGTCATCGCTTTTTGCGCATTCCAGCTCTCGTATACGGTTGACTGCTCGGATGTATTGACGTGAAAATGGTAAGTTTGATACGCTAAGCGTAATTTTTTACGTGACGTCCGCGAAAAATGTTGCAAACGCTCACGTTGACGTTCAGGTAAATACGTGCAGCTAAACCTCCCCAGTGTTAGATGCAAAACACCCACATACAAATAAAAATAAACCAAAGAAGCAGGAATAAAAAGAATCCCAAACCAGACTAAGATGCCCCCCCCCCCAAAAAAAAAAAAACACCCAAACAAACAAACAAACAAACAAACTAAGCTTCATAATAAAATACATAAAACCCTCAAAAATCAAACTGTTTCTGATATCCACAAGTTCTGAAAACATCTTAGGAAAGCGAATAATTGTAAAAGATTTTAAAGCATTTACGTTCTATAGGTTTCAAGTGATGAAAAAAGTAACTCGGCGTGACAAGAGTTAAAGGGACCGTTACCTTCGGATTGGGCGCTTTTGGACTACAAAATGCCTTTGTAATGAAAATATGGTTGGAAAGATACTTTAAAAGTGAAATATGACGATTGACATAAATATTCCTTGAAATTGTGTGCTTTTTGTTTAATTTCGTGACAGAACACGGTCCGCCATTTTGTAGAACAACAATTTTGACTCCACAAAATGGTGAACCGCATACTAAGATTGTGGTTCCGCTGGTTGTATTTCCGGGAGGCAAATTTATGTTGTTGTTTTTAATCAATATACTCACAACACACTGTAGGTGTTTTATTGCATGACAACATCTCTTAAAAAGGATAAGAATGAATTCCAAACAGCAAAATTCTAAGAGATTTGAAGACAATGCTTCCCTTTAAGCCTGAGATAAATTTGTTAAAATGTGCAGGATTTGTGAACTTCAAAGCCTCAACCTTAAATTGTAAAATAATTGAGCTTCAGTTAAAAATATTCTGTTAAAAAAAAACTTCAGTCCCAAAATAATGTGCGGTGAAAACATAGGCGTCTGAAGACTTTCACAATTTTACTTGACCCGCTGAAATGACCACAATGAGTTCTCAATCCCGTAAAGTCGCCACTTAAAGATAGAGCGTTGACCCGTGACGACATGACCATCAACCAGAGAGGAAGTGCCAATTTTAGGGGGTGTTTAAGCGTGTCCACCGAGGTTAGCCATTAGCGCTTGTATTTCGCCCCTAAGGCAAGTCGAGTGGCTCTATTGGCCTTAGTTATTGAAGCCCAAATCATCTTGGCTTATAAGTTGTCAATTCGTGTTGTGATCAACACTTTCATTGGGAAATGTCTACCCAGTATTGAGCGCTTGATGTTAGACAATGCAGAATTGTCAACTGGTCTGGATTTGTGTTAACTTAAC
Organism: Marthasterias glacialis; assembly: GCA_911728455.2. Lineage (NCBI taxonomy): Eukaryota > Metazoa > Echinodermata > Asteroidea > Forcipulatida > Asteriidae > Marthasterias > Marthasterias glacialis. The sequence goes on along the minus strand of OU452222.1, from coordinate 11,785,643 downwards.
TGGAAAAAAAACCAAGCCAAACAAAGATCTAGCCAGCCAAGGCCAACTCAATGAGCTGATACGCCATCAGCCAGAAAAAACAATGGGCATTTCATTTTGCAAATACCAACAAGCCAACTTGAACGCAAACTGAAGCCGGCCACCAAGGCTAGTCGACATGCAAGCCAACCTATAGCCACTGTGTTTTTCTGGGCAGCCACACGCCACACGCCACACGAAGACCATCATAATTCATCAGCGAACTAGCTTTCAGGGCTAGTGGCCAGTCAGACAGGGAGCTCACAGCCAGTGAAAAAAAAGTCAACCAGCCATCAAACAGAAAACACAAGGGCAAGACCGAGACTCGAATCCACACTCTGCTGACCAGGAACACCAGAGCTTGAGTCCAGTGTGCTTAACCGCGCGGCTACGACACTATTAACCCAGCACGCCAACTCATATAGAAAAAGTTAACATCACAAAACGAACTATCTATAAGCACGGATTTTGTTTTCCCCGCGGTATCATTTTGACTTCAAGATGGCGCCAGCTTGGTTTCTATGTTGTAGAATATGGCAGAATGAATACATTACAAGTGACAGTGGGGCTACATGAAATGACACAAGATCAAACAAGGGACAGCCACGGGTCACATGGGGGTAGGGCAGCAAGGGAATAACAAGTGGAGCCCATTCCCGTATCTGTCTACAATTGCCAAACACGTTTCGCACGCAAGTTTACGTGTGACAGGGCTGCAAACCCCTTCCTGGACCGCCCCCTTTTTTCGAAAGCCCCGGACGCGACACACACAGGATCAATCAAATATTGCGTTAATAGTTTGTTATTTTCAACTCGTTCACCTCTCGAGCTCCCCCTTTCACTGGACTCGCAAAGGAAATCCTCATCATAATCATGCCGAGCCGAGCCTTGATGAACACAACCGGAACCCCGAGACGACACTCGTAAAAACATCCCTAAATCTCTGACTTCCAAAAAATGTGGGGGTTCACGAATCTGGGTTAGGGTGCGCCGATTTAAGTACTCGGCCGGACGAGTCTCTCTCACAGAATCTAGTTCACACGGCGTATCCAAACACGGGCTGTTTTTGCAAACTTCGGCCCGTTCCCGATTTCGGCTTTAGCAGACCTCCCCATCGGTCCTCTAAAAAATGTGAGTTTTCGGCATGCAACTATAGAGCTGTTAAACTCCTGCTACAACTGGCTCTTTTTGTTGGCTGCATTCGAACGAAACAATGCACCAGAGGAGACTCTCTACGGCTACAGCTACGGCTACGGCTACGGCTGGATCTCCGCGTCATTATACGCTGAAGTGCAAGACGTCCTTAGCAACATCCTTAGCAACAGTCGCAGCCGTAGCCGCCAATTCGGTTGCGGCCTCTACCAAGCCGCCCCCCAAAAATGGAAAAAGTAGCCGCATTTTGGTACGGTGTTTCAATACACAGACATTTTCGTTAATAAAAACGGCGCCGGAATTTGAGGGTTTGCCGGCCAGAACAAACGGGAAACCTCGACTCCAAAATATAACAAGAAAGTCCAATGGCAATGCCGAAGCTTTCAAGACATCATTGTCCCAATCACTCTATACACACCTGCACCGAAACTGCAGCACCTCCAAGTAGCCTCTCCACTCCAGCTTAGTATAGCTCCCCCCTTATATTACAAAACGACGAAATCATTGTATCATTGTTGCCAACATCTTTGACAATTCCCTGTACTCGACAGAGATTAGCTGGTTCCCCTACTAACAAAAACAAAAGAAACACCATGGCAAAGTTAGCACAACGAGCATTTTTATCGACTAGCGTCTGATATCAATGATACTCATCCTAAAAACACGTGCTGGGTACCAAGCAATATCGACCTCAAGTCGACAAGTGGTCCTTGCGCCAACATGAACCCGGGCTGATCTCCCCCTCCAACCTCGATTTGGTTTTACAATGATTTGAATAGAAGAAGAACAAAATGGCTTTCATTTTGAGGAAGACAGACTGTGTGATCTCTAGCTCCCTGGTGGTTGGATCACGGAGGTAGAAAATATTCAACCTCCACGGTTTGGATGCAGTCGGGTGAGTCACGAACAAACTTTAAGAATAGCTCGAATTTGATTTATCGCTCTCAAGACATTCACCCCTTGAAGTTTTTAACACGCAGAATTGGTTCCGGATACAACTGCTGGGTCCCACAACAAATGTTATCTCTTTACCAATTAGGAACTTGTCACGCTCCATCATTGCGGTTCATCTAGAATGGATCCGATCCGAAGGTGTCTCTTTATGGAAGAGAGTAAAAAAATCGCAAACATTAAACAAAACAAGTTAATATTTTTGCTCCACAAGGCAGAGGTTTCACTTTTCCATAGACTTCAACGAATTCGTGCTGGTGGCAAACGTACCGTATAGTTGACTTTGTAATTTTAAAATTGTAATGGTGTGGTACTGTTCCCGTTCTACCCTTTTGCGTCTCTAGGTTTTTTTGATTGCCTGGACATCGCCTTCATAAGAGGCCTGGAATTACACGAAGCTCACGGGGATCATGGCCTCAGTCGCCCTTGCTTTGGCCTTGGTGCACCTTCAAAAGTTTCCCATTAAGACTTTAAGATTGTCCAATGCAAGTGCCCTTTGGAAAATGACAATTGCCTTGCGCCTCTCAAAGATGACATTCAAGGCATGTTATATTGATTTTTTTATAGTGATTTTTTTTCTTTCGTTTTTTGGTTATCCATAGGCTGGTCTTCTCTGTACTATAAAGTGTTTTAAGTTATTTTGTATGTAATGTATTCGTGCTGCATGGAACTCGATGAATAAACAAATCAACAGATTTAATAACTTTGACCAAATGAATGAATAAATAATAACAATCAGGACGATAAAGCTCTTTGGTGCAATGGAAGGGCAACTTACTGCGTGGGTCCCATTATCTGTTGCCATCTGGGACCGTGCCCTCAAAATGTTCAATTGAATAAAGGGACAGGCAGACGAAGAAGGCAGACGGACGGGCAAAATGTTCAGTGTGACAGACCCAATGAATACATGGGACACAGACAGCGATCTCCCCCCCCCCCACCCCCAACCCCAAACAAGATTGATTCCCTATTAGCCCGTGAAATCAACTTGTTACATCGGCTGGGCGGGACCCGCGCAGGATGCACACGTCAGGTTTCATTTCTCCAATGAGAGAGTATAGTTGAGGCTCCGTGATCGGTAGGGGGTAGGGGGATCAGCTCGTCCGGCCGGGGAGGAACACGCGTGTGATGCATGCCCAGCTGCAAGGGTCGTTAACCTTTCGAATTGAAAGAGCGCCCGCCTAAACTGACACATTCTCCTGACCAGAGCAGTGAAAAGCGAAAGCAAATATTTACACAAGCAACTTCTTAATGTGTATGCACACTCTTAAAAGACACATACAAATGAAAGCGGCATCCAAGGGGAAAAATTCTTAAATCTTAAGCAGATTTCATGACCCCAAAAAGGATCTGACCCCGTGGGATCCCGAAAATCCGGTTGTACTTCTTTGACCCGGAAGTGTATGCCCGCAAGTACCTGAGGTAGTGAATACTCTCTTCCATTAACTTCCACAAACACAAAAGGAGAAACTTATAAGATCTAATGTAGAACTGAGTTGGTAATAGGACATAGAGCTGTATAGGATCTCCAAAGACAGCAACCCTGAGGTTAAGTGCACCAAAATCCTCGTGGCAACAAATGGTATAATGCTTCTCACGTATAGTACGGCTGAACTGGAGCATGCGGCATGGATGATGATGGTGATGATGATGATGATGATGATGATGATGATGATAAATAGTATGGCTTGAATGACGAAAACATCGCGAATGACCCTCTATTTTCCATGCCTATTCAGAAGGGGTTTTTCATTTTTTTTTATTTTATCATTTTTGATAATCACCCATGAGAACCCACGAAGGCTTTCCCGCGCCAGTTTTGAGGTAAGCACCAGTAGACAACACTTGTCTATAGAGGTGTACCAGATTTCTCTGGGTTCAGCGAGGTTTTTCCCGGAATCCTGAGGTGGTTCCCGTTCAATGACGCCCGCCTAATACATACCTCAATCAACACAGAGCGTTCATGGGCGGTGACAGTGTCGCGGTAACTCACTCAGCGCAGCGCACTTGAACAAGACCTCGCTCGGGGACCGTTTACCGGTGGTTTAAAGGCTCCCCAGAGCTTGACACCAACTCGACCTATTTAAGGGAAAGTTACAAAATTGACATTTGGTACTCGATACGTGGCGGGGTATACCTCCCTTCTATTGTGTTCTGGAAATCTCTGGAATTTTTTGAGGATTTTAAGGGGGGACTTCTGTACAAGAGGGGAAGAGTGTGTTAGAGTATGGGGACATTTGGGGAGGGGGGGGGCTGCCTCTGCCACTTTAGGGCATGGTATAAAAACTGGACTATAATGAATACGGTAAGTAATAAAAAAAAACCACAGCATTCCAACTCTGGGATTTCACTGATTAATTATATCTTTGTGAAACAGTTGGTACACAGAAAATAACCACAGTCCTATTTTCCTTGCTCGATAGAAAGTTCGGAAAATTATTTGGTAATTGAGCAAAACTTTCACAAGCCGCAATTCTCTTTTAGTTGCAACTTTATATGATGTTGTACACCCAGTGTAATAATTAATTTGAAATGTTCATTTTGTTACAATCCAACTGTCAGAGAGATCTAGGATTATGGGAGTTAAGACAATTAAGTTTTAATTTATGCAACTGTATTCAATTATGTAATTTACGGAAAGTCCCCAATCATACCCATTATGTTTTATACTACGAAAGATCTTGTTTTAAACGATATGAAAATGTTAGTCAAAGCTTCGTCACGCAGAAGGCACATGATACAAATACGGGCTACCAGTTTTAAAGGCCACCGTACAAGAATTCATTTGCATATATATAAATACATGTGCATAGATGAATAGTAATTACCTACCCCTGCCCCAAAACAGACCCCAACATCTACTTTGGTATGGGAAGTACATCCAACAAGTGTACTTTAAAACTGATGTCACATTCCACCAGGCTTTTATTCAACTCAATTCAATGACTCCAAATCGAGGCTAGGAGAAAACAATAGTCTGGCCTCCTAACGCGGGGTGGTAATCACAGCTGACACGGTCATTGTATACAGGGGTCCATGCTATGATGAAAAGGTCCCTTTAAACGGGCATTTTTTGTCAGTCACGTGCCGCTCATAGAATGAAAGCTCCTCAGTCATCGAGATTGGTGGGGCTGATGGAGGTCGCATTAAGAGACGGAGATTGAAATCCGGGCTTCGCCCATTCTTTTAGGATTTCTCAAATTCCCAATTGTTTCCCCCTCTTGTACAATCACTTGCAAGAAGACTTTGGCAAGTACTCTTAAAATGACTTCAATGCCCAGAGTACAAAACGTCAAGCTAAAGAGGTTTGTCATCATGTTTTTTATTTTCTTCTTTTTATTACTTTTTTATCAAATAAAAACCCATAGGGTTTATGAATTTGTTAAAATGTATTTTCATGAAACAGGTTACGTTCAAGCCGGTGGTCGCAGGTTCGAATCCCGCTCCAGTCAACTTTTCTTTGTTCACCCAAAAATTTCCGCAGTTTCCCTTGTGGTTTATTGCTTGATATTTATTTAATATGATGCAAATTTGAAGTATGATAACTAGTAAACTTGCGGGTACAACCATGTATAAATCTCTCATGGGAGGAGTGGTGGATCTGAAAAGAGCCGTTGAGCCAACACTACTCACACAAGAGATTTATACAATTTGTACCCACAAGCTTAGTAACTTATTCTCCACAGCATGCAGCCTTCAAACATCGTGGAACAGACACTGCTTTATTCAACTCAAAGTCAGTTTATTCCCCTAAAATATTGAAAAGCTGTGTCTCTTTAGAAAGTTCAGATATTCTGATATTCCCTCCCAGATCATACTAACAGTTTTAACCAGTTTGGTTCAACGACCGCAAGTAGAATAGACTCTGCTCATATGAATCAAGCTCAAACGACGAAATACTACATCTGCCATCACAAGATCTAAGGAAATCACGCAAATGCGCACGCGTTTTCAAAATAACAGTGGGAATAAATGCCGAATGACTTATCAGGAATTAGGGCTTTCGATCTCCACGGAAGCTGGCAGGATGTCTTGTATGGATTTAATATATAAGGTTAGATGTGTTCTTTGTTTTCTTTTTTGTGGGGTATAGTCAGTCATTCCCTGATGGATGTGATTTTCGGAAACCAGCTTTGCCAACGAGAGGAAACGCGTGTACGCAGCAATAAACTACAAGTTATCTTCAACTTGGAATGAAAACCAAATTAATTGTTGAGTATTGTGGAACTTCGATTTGTGGGTTGGAATTTCTTTTGTTAAGACCTCAAGGTTGTGCGGATGACGACGTCATTGCCGTAATATTGTTTTACACATTGGTTACTAGTAGACAGTGACGTAGCCAGTATATATTTTTGTGCGGGGGGGGGGGCAAAGGGTGGAGGGGTGCACGTACATTTATAGAGGGGGAAATTTCAGTTGAGGTCAAGTCTATTATAACAAATTTCACGGTGCCCAGATCTGACAGGGGGAAAGCAGGGGGCAAGACGTTCCCACAGGGGGCTGCTGACCCCCTTTGCCCCCCTGGCCTTTGACCTCTTTGGTTGCCCCCATTCAGATCATGCGTAACCAAACCGAGGCTAGGGGAGGCAAAATAGTCTGTCCCCTTTTTTTTGCACAATGAAGATTATACTCATGATTGTTACTGCATGCACACACAGGGGACACGACTGAAATGGTCTCAGCTTCGATCCACGTTAATACACAATACAGGAACGTGACTCTACGGCGGAGCAACAACGTTCAAGTTTCCCTCAAAAAAAAAATGTTCAACCAGGAAACAGCTGTGACGGGAATATACCCAATCTGGCACATCAACAGCCCGTCCACATCTCCGAGCTGATGACAGATCCTTCCCGCCCACAATAATAAGCAGGTGAAACACTTTACAAGGCTGTAAATCGTAAACTGGAAGTGATTTATGAAATCTCAACTGACAGGGAGTTGTGATCTTAATAAAAGAGAAATTTTGAGGCAATAAAGTTAACATTTTAGACCTTGTGTTTGGTACCGGTATGGGACTGTGGGGGATTAGCTATGTAAAGGTCAATCAATTATGGGTCAACAGTTTCAGAGGATCGCTTGGGCTGGGTTGGTTTTAAGGGCGTGTGGTGATGTTCTTTCTGCGTGCACATTGTACCGGTCATCACATCATAGGTCATAGATACTGTTATTTGTAGGTCCAGACTACCTTAAAGACTCAGAACATTGTTAACAAGAAAAACATAACTGTCCACAATTTTACATATACCTTACATGTTATAAAGATAATGATGGTAGAAAAACATTCCTTGAAATATTTCTGCCTGAAGAGTTATCGTTTTTTTAAAATAATAAATGAAACAAGATCCAAAATTAGTTTTTGTCTCAGTGAGACGAGAACTCTACCTATAGGAAATGCCTATGCAAAAATTGCTGAATGTATTTTTACCGTTTCCTCGCAAATAAAACAACGAAATGAGCTGACATTCGCACAGGTTGGTTTTATTACAAAAATCTTGATTTGTGCAAAGAATGGAAGCATTTTAACAGTCTGTTTTCAAATGTTGAGCCGGGGCTTTGAGGTCATTTTGGTGATTATAGCCTCGTAAACATACAGGTGAACAATATTATGGGTCAGGGATGAAGGGGTCTCGGTTGCAGCAGACAGGGTGGTGTTTCTCACGAACGCAGACTCCCATTTGGGTCACAGACAAGTGGGGGTTTATGATCAAGGTTAACATTCAGGGCGTGGCATGGTGTTCATAATTTAGGTACAGAACTGTGGGGCCCGGGTTTATCTTTGCTGGATGAGGTTATGTGTGTAAGCTGTACACAGACAGCCAACAGCTTATAAAAGATCACAATATACAAAGGCGTGGTGGACTTTTTTCCGTACGGGCTATTCTGAAATGATTGTGTCCGCTTCTCAACGAAACAAATGTCTTCCACAAACCACCTTCTTTCTTTAACAGCTCGTGTGTGGGTGGTGGGGTTGGGGGAGGGGGACACCCAAACCTCATGCCTCGCTGGCAACCACCGTGCACCTATTTAAATAGCTTTTTCTCTGGATTTGAAATGTTGAATCACCGTGGACAAAGTGGGAAATCTTAATCAGCGAAGAGGAAGGAATCAATTCTGATTTTAATTGACTCCATGGATGACGGTATAAAGTCAAGTTTCTCTGTGGTAGAGTGTCCCGGGGGTCACAGTCGGTGGGTTTCTCCACGCAGCCGAACATTTCGAGTGAGCATGGGCTCACCGCAGATCTTTTATATAGTATTACTTTAGTGCGCGTGTTGTGTGGGTTTTTTTTTCCAGTCCAAATTTCTTTCCATTTTTTAAGAGCATGATCAATTTTTGATTGCGTTGGTCACCTTGAAGTTCTTGCTTTTTGGATGCTTTTGCGTGTGTGTGACCAAGTCTATATATTGAGACCGAGAACTTCTTTTTTTTTTAAAGGGATCCAGGTGTTTTGAAAGAGCGCGGGCATCCTCGCTGTCGTGTACAAAACCAATGGGGGCGTCCAAACAATAGGAAAACAAAGATAAGTTCTCGATTCACGGGGTCGACAAACATTGTGTGTGTTTTGTTCGTCTGTTGGGTTGTTTGTTTGTGTGTTTGTTTGTTTGTTTATTTGTTTGTTTGTTTGTTTGTTTGTTTGTTTGTTTGTTAGTTTTTTATTGGAAAGATTAAACGTTTAAATACCCAAACAACAGGGTGATGTTTCTTACTCCAGCACTCTTATTAAAGCGCTGTAAAAACCCACAAAACTTGTTGCTTGTTTTTTCTGTATTCAAATAGAATTTGTGTGTCCTTAACATTCGGGATTTGAATGGAGAGCTGTTTCGAACCAACCCTTCACTTGACAAGTTCAAAAGTCCACCAGAACTGGGAAAAAAAAGTATACAAATTTCCCGTTTTGTTAGCAAGCTAACAATCTCCATGCAGGCATTCGTGTTTTTGTATTGATGGACCTAGTTTGTGGACGATTTACCGGTGGGAACCCACCGCGAACGCGGACAAAAGAAATGAAAAAAAACCCGGCAGGCAAGCATGAAATGGGGCGAATTTTGCCCCGGATTTGTTTCCCCCTTTTCAAGACGGGTGTTGTTGAGGCGCGTACGAATGACCTCATAAAGGTAGTCTATTTATCATGTTCGTGTTCAGCACTGCCATGGTTTATGGTTGATGGTTGCAACAAAATAGCTGCGGTGTTTTGAATGACACGAAAAAATTCACGTCAGATTACTGACACGTCATTGAAAAGCGAGATTTTTCTTTTTAAGGTAGCTCCCGCGACGAATATTTTGCTTTCTAATTCTGCTTGTCACCTTTGCGCATTGAGGAAGTGCGAAACCCGAAAAAAAGAGGTATGTCGACCGTTTTAGACAAAGACAGAAAATGCGGTGCTGGGTTTTGAAGTATCGGCATGTAGAGTCAGCCTTGTTTTGTGGTTAAATAACACCACCGAAGAGACCAGACTATTTACACCACAAACCCCTTTCAGCATGGGTCTGGCGCTTTTCAATGGTGGAAAATATCACGCTACTTTGTCTGGGTTGAATTCGGAAGATTCAGCATGGTTAACGTTGCTGCAGCTTTTTGAGTTCGCTCTCTGGTAACCAAGTGAAGGTATGCATGATTACATTTTGCTTGGTGGAAATACAATCCGGTAAGGTTAGCGGTAACACCATATTATAAATTCCTCTCATGAGTTGTGGTGTTTCTGAAAATAATAAGGTATATCACTAGAGTAAACTGTTGTCACTTGTGGTATGCTTATAATTTACTGTTATAACAAAATAAAAAGCAATGTTGTCTAAACTCCCTTTTTAGAGTAGTCGACCATAGAGCTTATCGACTTGTAAAGCGCTATGGTGACCGCATAAAAAACGAATCATTTGAATAATGATCGCGTCAAAATACTTGCATTTTGCAACGCGCGAACGCATTTTGACACGCGCGTACCAGCTCCCTAAGGACGTTCGAAACCATAGATAATATAGAACATAATGTTCTATATCTATGTTCGAAACTGTTTAACAAGCGTGCGCGCATATCAGTCAGTTTTGGGAGCTAATCACCATCGTTTTCCGGTGCTTCCTCTCCATGTGTTAGAGACGAGAGGTATCGATACGGCGCACTGCCAATGTTGGCGAAGTTGTCGACACACCTTTGTCGCTGTTCCACCATCTTGTTCCCCCCCCCCACTCCAATCAATGAAACCAAACCGAGGCTGGAAAGATAAATAGTATGGCCTTATTCTGTATCAGTATTTAATATTGCTACATCACACACGGGGAACGCGACTTGGATTTTGTAGCAGCGCGATATAAAAGGTCAACGCAAGGGTTCATCATCCTCCGATGGACCCTGGTGGACTTCAGTCGCACTCTTGTCACAACACTTGAGTTAAGGACGAGGGCACTGTCAGTCAAATGTGCACTATCTGTGGGAGTAGCAGACGCTCAACCCTTTATAACAAGTTTATTTATAAATAAAAGAATTCTATTACGGCTTGGTTACGATAACCAAATATTTGTGCCTACGTGAATGTCACTCCAGGTTATGGGATTGGGACTACTAGTACTACTGGCGGGTAGACGCATCTGGTTGAAAAGAATAAAACGGAATGAAATAAGAAAAAAAGGGGAAAACAGAAAGAAGGGAAGCGTAGTGCCGCCACATGAATAAAGAAATCCCATTCTTATCATGTACGTACATGATAACTATCGTGTACGTACACGATAAGAGACTTATCGTGTACGTACACGATACTGTCGTGTACGTACATGATAATTATCATGTACGTACATGATAACTATCGTGTACGTACATGATAACTATCGTGTACGTACACGATAAGTCTATTATCGTGTACGTACACGTACACGTGGCACTACGCTTCCGTAAAGAAAGAAAGAAGAAAAAGAAGAAAATAGAAAGGGTACCTTTTTAAAGGCAATGGATAAGATTGGAAAGTGTTGGAAGTGTTTTTGATGAGTTTCAATCTGAAAGCTTCGTGAAACCGAAAATAAATGTCAGGTGAAGACCACACCCCCGAAAAAGGGTGTTTTTGTTTGTTTGTTTGTTTGTTTGTTGGGTTGTTTGTTTGTTTGTTTGTTTTTTAATAGGAACGTTTCAACAAGAACGTTCTATACTATTTAGACACTATCACTGGTCTCCATATTGGGTTTATGTGTAGACCAATGCAGTGGAATGCCTCCAGGTCTAATCCCATCTTAGAGGTGTGATGATGACGAAACCATGGAAACGCGCAGCGCACAGGATTGGCCATTAAGCAACCTCCTCCTGACCTCTACGTGAGGGCGTCCTGCTCAACTGACGTCATAATGCATAACGTGCCGACTTTTGAGACGCTCAGTAAATGGGTCAAAAAAACATTTTCTATTTTTTTTTTACGGGACCAGCATTTTTGTGAACTTGACAACTCAGTGATATTGGCTCCTGATGCTGGAGGCGGGTCGATTAATTATAATGGTAGGAGTTCTTAAACCCTTCTGACATCGATGCAATGTGACGGCACGTACGGTTAGACGCATGGACAGGTTACGGTAGCTGATCCAGGCTTGACATTGGACTGCAAGTTTTTGAGTCATGGACAATAATTGTCACCAAACTCTAAACAGCCTCGACGTTCGCCTTTACCCCCCTGCGACCCGAAATAAGACATCTCTCCAGAGATGAATACAGTGGGAAACCATAATGATCCTAAAACAAGATTGAACTTTTTAAAAGTTTGATATTTGTTTCAGTTGGGGCAACTCCCGCATACAAAGCAAAATGCATTTTGATCTTCTTAATTTCAGAGACATCTTGATAACTAATAATATTGTGCTGCACTTTGGTATTTGGTGTGAAATTTATTATGTAACATTATCAGCAAGCCATTCACTATTTTGGAAAACGATGACGCCATATAGTGGTTATGACGTCATCTAGCGGAACATAAGACTGCAGAAAGAAGGGCATTTCTTTAGTAATGATACACAATTCTTATATAGCGCTTATTATCATACCCCCGATGGGCGTCTCAAAGCGCTCAGTATTTTTTCCTGCAAGGTATGCGAAGTTACGTGTTTAAGTGTGAGACCTGTTCCTTTACATGCACCATGTAACATGCGCTGAGGCGCAATCTGCAGCCAATCAAACTACGAGGTTTGGGGTAAGGATTCACGCCCATATAAAGCTAAAATATAGGATTTATTTGGTAAAGCTGATAGTGCAGTGTTCTTACTTTGTGCGATTCAATTATACATAAAAAAAAAACAGTGACAATTTGGGCTCAATCCGTCGTCCGAGTCAGGAGAAAATAGTGAAAAATCGTGCACGCTTTGCAGCATGTAGACACAGTGTCCTTAATTTCGATTGTTACACTCGAAATTAAAATCAGGGTCTTCAAATTCTACTTTCTCGACTTTGACAGTATTTCAGACAGAAATAGTTCTGTGGAAGATCGGTACTGGTATGAACTTTATCAGTGAGCTTCCAGACTAACACTAATACTAATAGTATATGTACAAACAATTTTTGATGAATACCATCCCTGTATTCTACCTTTAATTATTGTTTGCTATAGCGAAAAGACAATATTACTGGGTGTGATGAGATTCTCGTCTTATCAATATGTCATAGTAGTACAGCGAAGAGTCTGTGGGTAGGCAGAAGTTTTAGTGAACGTCACTCTTAACCGCATTCCGATGAGAGCGGAGGTTTGGTTAAGGTATAACATTGTGATATTGGCTTCAGGTTTATGGTAAATAGGCTAATAGGATGCCAGCTTATGGTCGTGAACCTCTCTCCAGAATGTGAGAAAGTTGATTTGACAGCAACAAATAATGTTACCACTCGGCTATTGGAGATAGCGATCAAACATGGGTTCAACTCAGATCGCACAGGGTGAATGGATGTCAGAAATAAAAAGTTGACACACGCGCATAGAACCTATAGAAGCGATACCGTGATGAGAGCTGCTGTTGATGCACGTGTTCCTATGGGACCCAGAGAAGGCGGCAAAACATTGTGCTTTCTCTGCACATTCAAAGCAAACATGGTGAAGCTCTCTCAAGGTCGTCTGCGTGTCTGTTGAGTGCGCAGGGGGGCAATGCTTTCAGTGGTTGGTAGTTTCTAACATAATTATCCAGCAGGTCCAAATCAGCTCTGTTACCCATGGGGTCCTGCTTCAAATCTAACGATCCATCCGTCCCTTAATCCCCCAGGTTAGACGACTTCCTACCCCGCGGTCATTCACACCCATGACTCGCTGGCATGGTTCCCCCCGTGAAGTCAAAGCTTGGCGGCAACCCCCTCACCACACGGGCCCCGTCATCGCCCGCTGCAAGATCGGGGATGAGGGGCAAGTTAAAGAAGTAACGCGTTGTTTTTACCCCCAAGTCTAACAAGAACGTGACTGAAAGTTGATGAACACGCACTCCAGGTTTCACCCTCATACCCAGGCTTGACAACACAGGTCAATGTTATATGGCACACGGTCTCTTTTCATCGACAGTACTGACCATGATTCCAAGTCAACGTTCATTCCTAGACCAAGGTACACGCTTGGCCGTTGGACTGCCCAATTACACTCCACAACTCACCACAGTGTACCAGAGCCCTATTTCCCCGTGCATTCCAATTTGAGTCTTATATGGGGGGTACACGCTCTTGGTGCTTGTCGTAGGAATCCAGGATTGTCAGTGACGTTAGTAGGCCAGGGCGTCCGCCACGGGTTTTGTTCCTCCTCAGAGTTGAGGGGAATATGGGTGTGGGATTCATGATGAATCTTCACACGTTGCGTGTCAGGCAGGTGTTAATGAACCGCACCAGGGATACCCCAGGCTTCTTAGTGACAGCGCGGGTTTACTGGGAGGCAAACTCTCGCCATCGGATTAAATTGAAGAAACATTTCTACAGTGACACATCGACAAGGCACTGGGGACAGACCTTCAACCGCTGACTACTCACCGCCATGTAAACACAAACTCACGTAGTACAGTGTTGAAGATTGGATCCGCCGTGTGCGTGTGACAAACTAAATGGTGCGATGATGAGACAGTTTACTGAAGAATCAGTGAAACTTTTCACGAACAAATATTCCGTCCTTTTCAAAGACACACACACACACACACACACACACACAAGCAAAACCAATCTGTGTACCGGTAAATTAAAGAATTACAATCAACTGAAATATATTATTGTCAAGTTTGAAGAAACTATACAGTATCTGTCATCCAATTTCATCTAAATTGACAGCAGCACCTTCTCATAAAATTGCCTATTCTGTTGGTGAGTGTGACGTTATTCCAGTGGAAGTCACGCCCACTTCACACAAACTGACTCCATCGATTGCTAGAAGCCCGTAGGAAATGCATTGAACTTTCTGTCTTTTGATGATTTATGTAAGAACAACGTAATGTCTGGACTCAAGATGAATCCCTGTGGGCAAATCTCTATTTTTCTGTTGTTAAAGAAAGAAGCTACTACATTGTTATTTATATTCTGAAGTTAGTTTCTTAATATGCCTGAAATATGCCTCAATATACCTGAATATGAATACTATTATGTTATTATTGTTTCTTATTTATTTTTATCTTGTTAAATAATTCTAGTTTTGTTTATTTATTTATTTGTTTTGGTTTATTATTAAATTTCTATACATTGTGTGTTGTTTTTATTTTTTTTATATTTTTTACATTTTTTTCAAGAGTGAAGTTATACAACTAATGTATTAATTTGTTCATCATAATTTATTTTGTGCATGTAGGTATATAATTTTTAATACATATTTTTATACATTTGTTTTGTTTGTTTTGGGTGGAGGGATTTCCCCCCTTTTTATTTATAACTGATATCTTGTAACTTTTGGAAAACCTTTGATTATCTGACACGATTTTCTCCTTCAGTTCTGGCCTGTTCGTTTGAGTACCATTTGCTTGCTTTCCTACTTTCTTTTATTATAAAAATGAATTTTAATCAAACTTTAATCAAGTTTATCTGGGGAAACAATGATTTTTTTGATTCCCCCCCCCCTATCATCACTTGTTGTCTCTTCTGTACTACACGGCCCTTACTTGTGTTTTATATGAACGGTGACAAATAAATAATAATAATAATACACCTATGATGGAATCAGTTGCAAACATTTTCCTTTGTTTTTATGCCAACTGGTTTCGTTGAGTCTACGGTTGTAAAATAAACACAATTCCCCATAAGCAACACCCTTTATCGGTATGCGTATTTAGTGTAGCCTCACAGCATCAGTAACGCAGTGGAAAGTTTTTAACAGGCAGTGGTGATAATGCCAACTGCATGTAGCTGACAATCGTACCCGTATAGGCCTATAGGTCGTCTTTTCTACTGTCAATAGCTCCCCATCCACAAATCACTCAGATGGCTCCAAAGGAAAGCCAGAAGCAAATTATCAAATTCAATTCAAACGGGTTAGATTAACCCTGAAATGATATATGCCTACTTCAGGAAGAGCACAATTAGAACTGGGTCGGGAGGACAATTTGCCTGGACAGCCATTTGCATTTGATGGTCCCACAGCTCAAACGAGGACAATAATTACAAGAACAAAAACAAACAGAACGACATCAATGGCGAGCAGAGTCACAACAAGACTACTTATAACAACAACAACAAACAACAAACAAACAACAAACAACAACAAAGGCAGCAGCAACTGCAGTTCAACATTATCAGACAGTAGTTTCCATTTCTGAAAACTCCATGGGCAAGGTGCCTGCTATAGCCCCACCCCCACCTCCCACAATGAAGGGCAACCCCGTGCAAGTGTGGACTGATGGCTGCCAAAAGGGGAAGGCGACGAAGAGAGTGGTTCACACGGGTGTCGGACGGGTGTGGACGTCTGCTGGTCATCTCAATTCACGATGATGATGTGGAGAGCGATTCTCCGGTGTTAGTGATGGGAAAGCCAGGGATTTTGACGAGGTCAGGAGGAAAAAAAATGACTCAGTTTGAAATGATGATCCCCTCTTCATAAACACTTGATTATCTCAGAAGAGACAAACCCGTACTGTGTGAGTTGTCCGTTTGAACAGAATGTCAACTTCCTTTAAATAGAACTTTGAGTTGACTGGAAAAACAAACAAATTACAACTAGAGCCAAAAGTGAGTTTACATCAGGATTTCTTTCAATAGTTAGGGTTCTTGCGAAATGTAGTCAATACAAAAATTGGGCTTCGTCATGGATAGTTGTTTTTTCTCTTCCGTTGAAGATGAAAATTAATAAACTTTTCTTCAATTTGCCAACAGACACACAAAGTTAGTTTGCAGACTAAAAAAAAATACCCACTCCAATTTGAAAGACAGTCACAGCCGTGAGTGTCTGCTCTTTTCTCGGGAAACACCCGTTGCACTTTCCCCCGCAACAAATTCCCGAAATACAAGATTTGAGTCACTCTGGTTGGTATGAATGTAACCAATAAATGCGCATAAGAAGAGATTATCACTACCCATGCTTACAAACGAACAATTGCCATTGGACGTGAAACTTTAAAAGTGTTGGACCTGATCGATTTTTAGCTGACCCTGATTCAGCATTCGAAGGTGACAGCACTTGTAGTGATTCCCTGTTGGTAGAAAGTTCACGGGGCACCACCCAATCCAGTCAAAACCAAAGCCACATGTACAGATTAATCTGTGATTGAATACCCACAAAACACGGGACATTAGTCTCCAATGGCTGTCGTAACAAAGATGGATTATGATCTGTTCCTCTGTGGCTTTCGGTTGCCTGTAATAATTAATCAATAACGAAAGCTAAGGACAAGGGCATTGATCATCCACAAAAGGCGCGAAAAGCTCATGTTGTTGTGTTGACGGTCAACGACCTCAACGCCTCCACTTTGCGCGGTGGAGGCTTTTCGGTCGCGTAGTACGCACTCACGGCATGAACACGTAGCTCCATTTGGGCCTGGTGAGCGCGTGCCTGGTTGTACTGAGCTTTTCAGTTGTCAAGCTTGAATACAGTAGGCAAGAAGGCGTTGAGGTCACTGTGTGTGACCTGTGTTTGCCACTCATCCATCCACTTGGTTGTTTGCCACTCAACCCCGTGGGTCAGGGGACAGTGGTCGGAACACGGTGATTGATACCGCTAGCTTACGCTGCCAGCGTATAAATACCGCGGTACCTCGGCTGCGGACGGTCAGTCCGCACGTACAGAAGCTAGGGTGAGCAGCTACCGTATGTGATGTACACGCACGCTGTGCTTAATATTCGACCCTACTTTTAATATTATTGCCTGTGGGTTGCGCCTGAAGGGATCCCGGGTTTAGCTACGGACGCGTCTTCCTCGTACATGCATTTATTTGTGGGAGAAGCTTCAGTGTCAGATTGAGGTTGCGGTTTTCGGAACGTCGTCATAGAGAAAAAGGTAAGACCTTACTCAAGTGTTCTTTTAGAAAAAATGAGCGCATCTTTGGTGTGTGTGTGTGTGTTTTTTTTACAACTTGCTGTGGCTTTTTAAATACCGTTTCATGGATGAAGCGAACATTGCAGAAGAGGTTGGGGGTATGTCACTCTAAAGTCCAATCATAAAATGCGTTTAAAAAGAATCGTGTTTCGTTTATAAACCAATTCGAGACTTCTACTGACACAGGTGTTTAATCAGTACGCCCCAACAACGTCAAGGGCTTCACAGGGAGCTACTCCCGATCAGGCATTCATAAGAACAAGGAACTACGGCTCTTTAAAATAGTGTTTTGTGCTGCAAATGGCGTCTTATTTGATGTTTATATAGTCATGTGTTTTCACCCGGTGGAGGCTAGATTGATATGCACATAACGTACATATCATCTGTTTTTGTTTGATGTTCGTGGTAGTAAACAGCAACTCGAAAACATTTTTAGATAACTGACTAATCGCTTTAAAAAGATTAAAACCACATAAAACGATTATCACAACATTGGATAAAAGAGAAAAATAATGAAACCCTTACTAACAGTTAGTTGTGTCAATTACATGTTTTAGACTGACTTGATATTTTTTCTGAGGCGGGTGCCGGGGGCGTGCCGGGGGGGGGAGGGGAGGGGGGGGGGGTGTCTGTGTTGAAGGAACCAAGGCTTTTGCGTTAACTTGAGGGTTTAATTAGCGTTGTTGTAAAACAACCATGCATTACACTGGTTTCTACGTCAGGCGTTTAGACAATCAATTCGGGTATCTAAAATAATACACAATGGTAATTGTATGGTGTGTGGGTCTTTTATTGACAACGGGTTGTACGAATGAATGTTAACTCTCACACACAAAAATCAATGAAGTATTTAATATACCACCGGAGTGAATTTTGCCCTAAATATAATGTCATGTTGGCTTTTATAATTGTGTTACGACGACAGAGTGTTTCGTGTTTGCTCTGTGCAAATGCGCCTCTATTATGCGTTGTAGACGCGGAGGGCACATTTCTTGAGACGGTACTTAGTGTTGCTACTGGTTAACGGTTTTAGAAGCTGTTATGTGATGGGATCTTTATCGTTGTGCTAATTGGACATTACCATTACATAGCCAGTATAAATGTACACAAGTGCTCCATATGAGTCTACCGTGTTCCCCGTCCAGTGCACTGAGAGTGACAAATTCACCAAGACGTCTTCGAGATTGTTTTCTTAAAAGCTTCGGGTTCGTTTTGTTTTCTTGGCTGCAAAAAAGAGAGGAAAAAACAAGCGCTGAGACGATATTGCCAGAAATTAATAAACGAATTTTAAAAGTAAACATGCATTTAAAACTGTAAATTTCTCAATAATTCACTACTTTTTAAGCCTTCGAGAATGTGATCGACAAATAATGATCATTAACGCACTTTGCGCATTGGTGAAAATGTTGCGACTCCACTAGTGAAAGTTTGATTCGCTGACGTTTGCAACAAGTTGGTCTTCGCGGTGGTGGCGGTGCGGAGTGGCCGCAACGGCCAGAAGGTGGCAGTGTGGCGGTCACTTTTTGCCAACGTGGCCCATGTGAATATGTGGCAACATAGTATGTGAAAAAAAAAATTGGTCACTTGTAAACCAGTGGCCACCATAGACAAGTTGACCCAGTGGAAAAAGTTATAATCATGGTTGCGTGTCATGAGGACTCGAAATGGTCACCATGTGTCCACGTTAGAGTGGTAACAGGGTAGATGACAGCAATGTCCAGGCACCCATAATTGAGTCTAATGGCAATATCCGTGTTTACATAACGAATTGTGGAAATATGTAATAAGATGGCGTGCTTGCAGTTTATGGAGGGACAAGTTTGCCCGGGCAGTGCGTTTTTTTTTCAGAATTAAGTTGAGCGGACTTTACTGACACCAAACTGAAAAACATGTGAAAAGACGAGTCTGTCAACAGCGCCTAACGCACTTATCGAAAACAGTCTTCGTTTAATTTCAGTCTGAATGCTCACTGATTATAAAATTCATACCAGTACCCATGCTCAAGAGAAATTGGGTTTTTTTCGTCTGAAATACTGTCAAAGTCGAGAAAAATAGCACTTGAAGAGACCTGCAAACTACAGTTGCTTATTTTGATAGCCAAAACCCATATCAAAATAGACACTATAAGAACGTGAACAACTTTTGAACAGTCTTCACTTACACGTGACCGCTTACACGTGACGAATTTCAGGTTGGTTGTGTTCATTGAAATCCGGACGATGAGAATTAATTTACTTTTTCCAAATAAAAATATGACACACTTTTGCTTTTATTTACAGGCTTTAATTATTGACTCCAAATGACCGTGGAAACGGTTTTTATGGGGGGGGGGTCGTTCCCATCGCTTATTTACACCACGGTCACTTTCCGTTGACACACTCCCTTTACTTCAGTCAGCAAGCTGATTCGACCCCAAAGCCCGCCTTCCACCATAAACTTCACCATTAATATACCGCAGTAAGAGTAAATTCTAGGCAACGTCCTACGCCCCCGATCGGACGGTAACGCTATGGGGGATGGATGCTGGGAGGCGAATTCGTCGGCACGATCGATGTTGGCATGCGTTATTTGACCTACATACAAAAGGCTCAAGTTTAATCCCCGAAGCTTCGAGTTCGCGACCCGGTGTGAGTGCCGTTGGGCGTTGGTTTAGTACCCATCGTTACTGCAGCGTGAGCCGCTGCTGAAAAACAGCGAACGACACGGGCAGGCAATTTGTTACAGTTTTACTGTGAATTCCATCATTAATAAAGAAAGTATTGCCCAAATTTGACAAAACGACAGTATTCAGGTTACAGCCGCCCTGTGAAGCTCAGTGGTTATATTTCTCCCTCGTGCTTGTTCGGTGGCAACATTGTAATAGTAACGCACTGGAAACTATACAGATATTCAAATTTGATTCGACTAAGCCACACGGTACAGGGAAAAGGCCACATTTACCCATCACCATACAAACTTCTTAAAGAGAGGCTGCAAGATCGAATTCAGTTTTTGTGATGCCACTCATTTTCCAATAGAATAGAGTCCTTCCCAATGAAAGTGGAAACAACTAAGTATCTAACCTCACGTTGAAAAGGTGTAAAAATGCCACTGTGTTTGTCACTCCATTGGTATACTCTTCCAGTGCGAGTTTGGTCCAAATCTAAAAACGTGCAATGACGTCATATTCTAAACATATGGGTCGGTACATTTTTGTACAGAGGAATGGTCATTCCTGATTCTCGACGATATTCAATCAAATCGGCATTGATTTTGACATTTTGACTTCTGCAAACAATCCTCATTTGGAATGTACAGACCCATTTGTCGTTGATATCCTATGACGTCATGATTCAAATTTCGCTCTTTAATACCATTTTAAAGTGTTGTTGGTGAATTATATTTTATGTTCCACTTCCATAAGAACTCTATCTTATTGAACAATGAGTTTGACCTTGGAGGCCCCTCTATAAACAAACAACTTTAGTGGAACGTAGTCATTACAGTTTGCGCATTGAACTTTTGGCTGAAGTTGAAACGTGTTTCTACCTGCGATGAAAAAAGCCCCATAGGCTATACAGTGGATGATGTACACTGTATATACACCGCGGAAATAGAACGAGCAGTACTTGATCGCGGTTTCTCAACGAGATCTATCTTGACGAAGGGCCACTTGACATTGTTTCCCGAGTCACAAAATCCATTGGCTGGAAGGAGTTCTTTTTCTTGCAGTTTTTTTTTTTTTTTTTTTTTTTTTAATTGTCCTGCTTGTTTGAGGGAGGGAAACAACCTACGGCTGTTGCTTTTGTGCTGCCATGCTCTTCCCTCTCTGCAGTTCTGCTGACATAGTTCCATCATCGCCACGCTCAGAATTCGGTCACGGGTAATCTAAAAGGACAACGTCACGCACTTTGCAGATGGCATCTGGACGGGTGGGAATTTACGTGTGCTACCGGAGGGAAATGTCCGATACGCGGTGGTTTTTTTATCGTCTGGCTGCATCCATCTTGGCTATTGTTCACGAGTGCGGAAAACCATGGCCCCCCTTACATGAGATGATCTCCTCGGTGAACTTTGACCGAATCTCGTTGACATCTTGGGACAGGTTAACAGTTCCTTTAAACATTTTATGGAGCCTTTTTTTCCCTCATATTGTTCTCCTCTAAAACTCAGCCCCCCCCCCCCTCATTTCAATTAGGGTCTCCCCGTGAGGTTGTTAGTACTATAAGGACGGACCGCCATGCTTGGCTGACCGGCAGAGGACAGGTCCCGGGAAGTGCATACATCCACGAACGGAGCATTAACGCGGCCAGCGGGAGAACTCGACGGCGAGCCCCGCATGACATAGCACTCGCCTTGCCAACATCGCTGCGTGATGGCCGATTTTTTTTCTTCTTCTCTCTATCTCTATATATATTCTCCACTCTTTGTGAACAGACCCGTGTGCAATCTGGCATATTTTTTTTTCCACAGCTCGCCAAAAGTGCAAAGACCCTGGATGGACCTGTTTGCCTCGATAAACGATAACGGGTTAGCCGGCTCACTCGGTCCCCCCCGTCTAAAAATAGTCCATCCGAGGGGAGCGAGAGAGATTGTGTGTATGCGACGATGGAAACACACTGATGCGCATACTTAACACGATTCAGAGCCTGGACACGATTCTGTGGGGCCGCTGGCTAGCTGCATAATATGATATTCGCACAGCGTAGATGGGCCAGATAAAAACTCCTATCCTATACCATGCCTATACATAGCGTCACTAGGGAGACTGACACCACAAAAATGCTGCCAATCAAGTCACTGCTCAGTTCCAGTGAAAATACAAAATGTTTACAAAAACAACAAACAAACAAACACAAACAAAAAAACGCTGAAAAACTTACTTGGTATACAGAGCAACTGAACAACTGTCCCGAGGAATATTTTCATCAAAAACATCGTCATCTTGTGGAGTTTTTGTTACATATATCTCCTGCAATACAAAGCAAGAAAGTATATATCAAAATACAAAACAACTATAAAAAGATGGGTTTTTTTTTTAAAGATGCAGACACTTGCTCAGTGAATTTTAGTTTGATGATTATTAACTATAGTTTGAGAAAAACGGTATTTCATTCCGGAAAACCAATGCAGCGTCTTTAACCTTTTCAAGCAAACTTCGTGTCCTCCCGTGAGAGACTTAAATCATTCATCCGGTAGCTATCAGGCACCCAGCATCGCCCTAAGCCCCGTCCGTAAAACCATCCAGCGTGCCACTCCCTCGTCGAAGAAAAAATGTCATTCCATACAGTGGAATGTTATCGCTCCCTGATCATGTTTGTCCCGGCTCGACTTTTCAATCTCACACATTGCTGATGCCTTCATAAATATGCAACTTCGTCACAACTTTAAAAAGAAAAATATACCCACAAATCAAACCTATGAGGAAATTTGCTTCTCACTATCAGCTGACATTACTGTCAACGATACGCTCGGTGTGGACGACATCGACGGCTTAAATTACAAACAAATTGCAAATAAATATTGGTAACCGAACTTGAGGGTTCGCATATGTATTGGGCAAATAGCTTTGCGGCACATGACACTGCCACACACACCATCATAAAAACTAGCTTTTGGTCCCACGGCGTGGGAAGGCACACCTGACCTCGCCGGCACCGGGAGTTCTTTGTTACAAATCCCCACTTCGTGTTTTGAAATCAACCTGACAGGCCTTTTGAAAAAAAATGATTCCAATCCAGTTAAGGACAAAAATAACGATGTATATCGCGAACTGTTTTCCGCGATGAGAATTGGAGAATACCTATATATGAACGTGTTCGTTATAGGCCAAGTACGGGGACCCGACTGGGGCCAACTTTCTATTCAAAATGCAGAGTAGTGTAACGCTTCGTTGAGTTGGTTATTATGTGGGTTGGGAACTGGACTCATTGAACGAGACGGGTATACGGCTTACTGTTGTCCAGGGTTCCCAACGACCGGTTGGACGTACAGTACATGTATATTTGGTACATGCCCGAGGACTTGGCCCAGCTCAGCGAGATTATATAAGGACATAATTGCATATGTCATTCACCGCTTGGCGAACGAGGGAACTCAACCCCGGGCACGTAGCGGGGCTTAAACGCGACCTGTGGGCCGGGGTCCGGTGGGAGGGTTTATAGTGCCGTTCCCGAAATCTGGGCCAAGCCGGGTGGAACTGTGGACAGAAAATATTGGTTTTCCGGTTTCCTTTAAGTCATTCTTGCGCACGGGGACTTCACTTTGTAAATGGGTTTATGATGGAGTATAAACAAAACACACGGTAAATAAAAAGTTGAAATGAAACCGTTCAAGATACTGCAATGTGACTGCAAAAAAAATGTCTGAACCGTTGAGTCTATAAGGTGGCCAAAAAATAGCTCTTAAGATGGTGGGGGAGACACCTTAAACGCAAAGATACATTTATTGAGTGGTACACTGTACCTTAATTCTGAACAAGTTCCCCACAGTTTTAAATTCTAAATAACGGAATGTTTGCATATTCATGATCCTTTTTGTGATGTCATAACAGGAGCACGTGTGACGTTGCTGAGTCACTACCCTTCCCAATAAGTGAATCGCTTTTGCAACTTTGCCCACTTCGTCTCATGTAGAAAGCCTGTCTATTAACAAGGATATTTTGACTTTTAAACAAGCTTGATGCCATTCTGTAAGGATATACCTATATTTACAAGTTCTCACTGAGAAGAAGTGAAGACACTGAGATAAGCCGATTGGTTTACTCTCGACGTGTCGACTTGGTGTGCTCGATCTAGTGGTCGTCAGGAGACAGTGTTTCACTGACAGTGCTAATTAAACAGCAATATGAGATAGCAACAGCGCCATCATTGTGTGTTGAAAGCTGAAGAAATTGCGTTCGGAAAATGGCGGGATAATTATTTTGACTTTGACAATTTTGTTTAGCTTCAGGGAGTATAAATAATTAAAAACATAATTATTTATAGAAAACAAACACTATTTTGTAAGAGGCCCCTTTCCATGAACGTATGGCAGTGGCACGTGACAACAGAATCCGAAAATGTAGGAAGTGGGGGAATCAACATTTGGTTTGATGAACTTTCTACAACGTGTGGAGACGTCCTCTTGAACTCGAATTATACAATAACAAAAACCTTTCACTACACTAAAAGTTGTGACGTTCTGTCAATCCCTCCCCGCCCCCCGAAGTAATCCCGTGAAAACTTGACTGAGCGTGACTCTAGCGTAATGGTATGTCAGCACAATCAGAGACCCCATCGCTCAAACGCGCTGCAGAGGGTCTCCGCTGTCTTCAACTGTGTGTGTGTTTTTTTTTCTTATTCTTTTCCCGTATATTACCATGGACAGTTCGGTTGATGGATGGGGGCGAATCGCTCCCCGGGCCACGGCAAGTCACTTCCGCTCAAAAGAGTTTATATAAATAATCAAACAGGAAATTATCAACTGGGTAAATTTTGTGTTTTTTGTACGGGGAAGGGAAACCTTCATTTCATTTTTTTTTTTTTTTTTTTTTTTGAAAAGGCAATTCATTTTTAGGAGTTGAGCACTTTTTGCTTAGCCGAGTTGTCTTCAAATAGTTGTCCATAGTGTTCATTTTGCACAGCAAGCTTAATACTACACCATTCCATTAAACGCGTAGGTTTGACATTCTTAAAAGAAGAGGAAGAAAAAAAGAGGCATGGACATGTTATCCGAAGCACACGAATGTGCACAACCCTGAACAGTTACCTTCAGCCAGCCGTATGCTGTTGTTGTTGACTGGATCACTGCATCCCTGCTTTAATAAAGGAAATAATATTGCTAGGCAATGTTTTCAGCTTGGCAGACCTCTAAATGTTGCCGCAGGCCCCCATCCCCCCTCCTCTGTTTTTGTCAGTTTCTAAGATTGTACATGAAGCGTGCTCGTGCCGTCCCGGTGACGACGGTTCGGGAAATTCACTTAACAAGCAATCGAACATCCTCGTACACCCGAAGTACACGAACTCTATCGATTGTTCTTTTCATTTCAACGCCGAGGTTTACGCGACCTTTCAGGCAGGCCTCGGCCAGGGAGTCGCTGTATCTATGAACGCATGGGAGGTATAAAGTGCAAGTACGCGTTGTTATTTACAACTATTTGGGCATGTTCAATATCAAAGTTATGTTGTATCTGAAGCTTGTTCAGACCTACTATAGAGCTGATTTTTTTGAAGGGTTCAATTCCCCGCAAACAAATGCTTCATTAATGCTTCCCTCCGACCAGGAGTGTGATTAAAAGAACGAAGTCAATGAGCTCAGTCACGCTCTGCTTAGCTGAGACTAGGTTATCGGCTAAAGTGCCATTTTGATGCAAAGTAACTGCATCTGGTTCCCTGCAAGCTTTTGCCGAATGAGCTCAGGACCATTGATGTGAAGGACCGCCACACAATGTACGGGGGCCAAATTGTTGATTCTGAAGTTCTCCTGTCACCACTTTTGGGTGGTCCAATTACAGAATAAAGTCTTACCTATAAAACGCCCCCTTCACACACACACACACCCTCTATATTCTCATCACAAACGGTTAATTCGGTGTTAATCAGAACCTAAGCCCTACTCCAAATGCATTGTCAGCGTAAAGGCATGGCTGTGCATCAGTGTTTGATAATGCCTGGTTTAAAGAGTCGATGAACTCTTGCCGAATGGTCGGCTCACCGTGTGCTCCCACTAACATCAAAGGGTTGGCCGGGTTCTCTAAACCCCCGGGCTACACGGGGCTCTTTGGCCACCTACCCACGCGAACTGCGTAATGGGCTCGGGCCCCGGACCAGACCAGCCTTGGAGCGGCAACCGACTGAGCACTTTTCGCGGCTATAATAGCGAGAACTTCGTATATACATGTATATATATGTTGTCCCCTCTCTATCTCCCTGCTATTGAATAATGAATGTGTGTCAAGTAGCAAATCAATACACCGCGTAGTTGCAGCCTGTATTTAGGTCACGCAGATTTCTCCGCAAGCTTTAAAGGCCATTCCGTAGTAACCACATTCTTCTCGCGCGGGGAAGAATTTCCCATGACTGTTTTACAATCACACCAGAGTGCCAACTCTTCCGACCGATTCCACCAAACGTGGCCGGTCATATACAATTCCTCGAAATGTTCATTTTTAACCTTTTCGTCCTTGTTCCTCCTCCTCGATTTCACATTGCCATCTAAGCCGCTTAATGGAAGTTCACAAACGAATAGCGCGTATACGTGTGTATTTGCCGAAGGCGCACCGAATCGTCAAAGGGAGAAAAGGTGTCGAAATTGTAAACAACACAAATGCGTCCTAAAAGTTTTCAATCCAACGAAATATTGAACCAACTTAAACAGATCCACCATGTATCCATTGATAAGAAAGTTTTGCACAAGCACAATTTCATTCAGAGGGAAAAGGGAAATAACTTTGGTTGCTGTTGATTTTGGTCTTAATAGCCGACGTAAGTGCTCGGGTGTGGGCGAGTGGTGGGTTGGCATTGTACGGGAAATTTATTTTGTGCATGAATGAACGGATTATGGGTCTGGCCGCAAGCTCTCTGCTCTTGTCGTTGGAAATAGGTCAGTTGGATGATAAATGTCATCGTTCACATGTGGGGAAACAGCTCTCCAAAAATCTGGAGACCCTCTCACTGGAAACGTCAGAGTGGGAAACAATTTTTTTTTGATTAAGTTACCAATTTGACTACGTATTGGGCATGGGTCGTGACTGAGATATCGATTTCCCGTCGAAGCTGAGACTACCGTTTTCGCCATTCAGTACTGAGTGCAGTTGGGGAATTTGGTTTCAGTATTTGATATTATGAGTTTGTGTTATGAACTAAATGAGGATTTCACACAATGTTTGACAAAGCATGTCAGCTGAGCGCGACAGTTCAAACCAAGGTAAATCACACAAAACAGCAACCTCTACCGGGCTAGCTGGCAGTGTGCCATTCATGTAATTTAAACCCACTATCACGTTGGTACTACAGTATCACCTGATATGAAGTTGATTTCTGATACATGTTTCATCACGTATCAAAAAGTGCCGGCAGGGAGGGAAATTCATCGTAGCTTTTGTCGGTGTCATGCAGTGAATTTGTAATTCTTCCATGTATACGATTTCCCAGCATACAAAAAATGGCCCTCAACACACACTGTGACATCTCTGTTAAATGTAACACTGACGATAGAAACACCTGATTGCAAAAAAAAAAGTACACGTCGCACATTCTTATGGAGAAACAAAAACTTCCGGTACGTTTCGTCCGTCAGACAGCCCCGGGATGAGGCTACCCTGTGCCTTGTACACGTCAAAAAAAAGTGCCTCCAACCTGAGAACAAGGTTCACCCCAACGTCAACGGCTGGCCTTAAGTTGAACCCTACCGCATGCCGGGGTAAAAAAAAAAAAAAAAAAAAAAACCTCGGCCCTGGAGTGGTGGGTCACTCGCAGCTGCCGGTGGATTAGCGCTGAAGTCCGTAGCGATTGCCACAAAGAAATCACACCTCCACGGGAACCTCTTTTATAGTTTGCATTCAGAGTGTCCAATGTTTCTTTGACACGGCTCAAACTTTCTGTGTTGTGTTGAAATCCTTAAATTGGTGCTTCGTCCACTTGCCTCATTAAATCTGTTTAATTGGCGATTTCCCCGCATGGATTGGTTCTAATGAAGATGGGCGGATGGTGCACTTTCCTTCCCAGTTGGGTGCAGATGCGTACTCAGGCTGAACGTGAAAGGTGTGTAAAATTGTTGAGACAGTTTTATTGAAAAGGCAAAGCAAAAGACGTGAGAAGCGGCGACAGAATTTGACATAAGGTCAAACTGAAGTGCAACTACATGTAACACTAATTCAAAGAACTATTCTGGAAAAAAATACATACTGTTTGGTGAGAAATACATGATTCGACTGTTGCAGTTTTACAGTTTGAAATTTAGACTTGACCTCAACTGAAACTGCCCCGTTTACAAATATCTGTGCCCCCCTCCCCCTGCAAAGGAGATGTTGGCTACA
This sequence comes from Marthasterias glacialis, assembly GCA_911728455.2. Taxonomy (NCBI): domain Eukaryota; kingdom Metazoa; phylum Echinodermata; class Asteroidea; order Forcipulatida; family Asteriidae; genus Marthasterias; species Marthasterias glacialis. Next base: position 11,757,087 of record OU452222.1, on the reverse strand, counting down.
CCATTGCCTCTAAAGATGAGAATTGCTACATGCTGTTTGAGGTATAGGTGTCTGAATTGCCATGGATATCCATCTCAACTATGCAAAGCCACGGTGGGGTCTACTCCATTAGCTATTTTAAAAAACCTCATTTCATAACCCATTAAACACAGCGTTGTTGACATGGCCATCACTGATGCAATAACGCGCCGCAATGCGAGTAGACGTGAGATGTTCGCCCAAGCCTCACGTGCCGTGGATCGAAATTCGAAAAAGATTAGTGACGGTTGACTGTAGCGGGCAAGATGGGGCGCCAATTATCGACCATCGGGCGCTGAAGTGGAGATTCCGCTGACCTACATTTTCTGTTTTTGTGGATGCCGCAAATTGTCGGCGGTGTTCTGTTGCTTCTCATCAACGCGCCCAAGAATTAACCGAGCACGATTTCGGAATCTTGTGGCCATCTTGAGATCGGGGTTAGATTATTGGGGTCCTCCAGTTGTAAAACTTCAGTTAATTAGTTCAATTATCATGTGGCCTCATTCGGAACCTGACTGCCCGACACCGAATGGCACCTGGAACCCTATAGTCTTTACTGCGCAAGACAGAACTGCCTGGAGGAGCTGTCTGAAGGACACGGTGCTTCCTACGGATGCCCTGAGCTACTGTGAGGAAGTAGAATCAATTAATCATCGTCATAATTAATCAGTAACGAAATAAATGAGTGGCATTAAAATACAGTAAACGCACAGATTCACTTAAACTATAGATCATAAAATTATTGATGAGAAAATGGTATACTCGCGAATTTCAAAAACAAAACAAAAACATTAAGGAAAACGATTGACATGATTTTAAAGGGCGTCTTCAATGAAGTGAATTATAGCCAGAATTTCATGTAGATTGCAAAACGATGCTATCGAAATAAATTTAAAAAAAAGAGCATGTACAAGAACAGATTGCTTTCATCACCAAAATGTTGCACCGCGCAATATTACATCCCGGAGAGGGGGTCGTTGGCCAAGTGGACAAGATCGACGTGTCGTGAACCGAAAGATCACAAGAATCGACGGCGTATCGGATGCTTCAATCACACCCGGTCCGGCCGCGGTGTCAGTACTTAAGCCGATTGCCTGCAAAAAAGCAGCTGATTATGGGCCTCGTTTGGCGGCAAATCCCTGAAAAGAACACAAATATAGCTTGTATTTTATAAATAGCGGTTTATATCCGGTTTGGTCCCTCCAAAAGAAGGGATAGGGGTTCATCCAGCCAGAAGTAATGTGGAAAAATAACCCTGCTTTTTTGGCGTGGCCGAAAGTTACTAGCTCGGGGGGAGCAGCAATGAATGACGAACATTTCAGTTATTTTATGTTTGTTAGAATTCCAGGCGGTTGACCTTTGGGAACGTTTGCTTGTTTGTGTTGTTTGGGGATTCTGGTGGTCGTATAATGGACATAACCTTAAGCCAAGTTGTTTTCTTTTTTACTCGCCATTATTATTTTTTATTTTTTTTTAATATTTTTGCAAGACAACATCCGCCCTTCGATTGCGCTCGGTCGAGTCTACGCTTCATTTACTTCTTTAAGGTCAATCTATCTAACTTGATGAATCTTCTGTAAGTAAAAACCCAATAAGTTCTGCCCTCGTGACCAGTCAAGTTGCCTGTTCTCGTCCTAAATTGAAAAACTGGTAAGAATCTAGCAAGATTTGCGGAGACACCACATACAACTCGCTCTTTGCATGGACATACCCAGCAGGGGGTAGTTGCTCTCCCAAATTTTGGCAAAACAGTGGGGAAAATTTGGGCAAAGCAAGAAGAGCAACAAATTAATTACAAACGACTGTTTATTAGAAATTGGCACTTGTGTTTTTTATTTGTGTAAAATGTCGGCCAAATCAACTCCTCTGCCCCTTAACCAAAGAGTCCCCATTCGCATAACCGTCTCTATGTGGTCGTTCTAGAAAAACAAAACCGGCGGTGTAGAACCACCACAACTCAAAGAGCGAGATTTATGTACAAGTCGCGGTGTTGTTGTTTTTGTCTGCATGCGCTCCGTTCTTGATGTAGTGGCGCGTTATAAATGCATTTTATGTATGTATGTATGTATGTATGTATGTATGTACGGTGTATCTGCAAACCTCACTGCTGAATTCACATCATGCAAAGTTTCAAATTATATTCCTGCCCATTCAAAAAAAAAATCATATCATAAATATTGCACATAAAAATCTTTCAACACTGCATTCAACCAATCCAACCTTACTTATTACTACAACCCCAGCAGCTGTGACCATGCCAGGGCGACCACCGTCGGCAGAGTTACACATTTGTGACAAATTTTTAATGGGTTCACGAGCCTTTACGGGGGGTGAGTTTGTATCAAGTTCCACCCCGGGCTCATTATGCGACGGATAAACCGGGCACCGGACGGACTCTTGACCGAAGCAAAGAGGTCGAGTTGCAACAGTTGGCCTCTCGAAGGCATTTTGTGATAGTGTTCCATCCCAACTTTGGAATCATTTCAACTATAGTTGGGACCGATCCCAACTTGAGTGTTACAGTTGGAATGACCCAACTGTAACTGTATGACCCAACTGTAGATGGGATCTGCGTATATCTTCCACAGTGCATTGGAAGCAGGACCAGAGGCTGTTTGTATGTTGCACGGGGGGGGGGGGGGGTGGTCACTGCATTAACACTAGCCTGCTGGCTGGTGGCGAGGGTAAACTCAGTTGAGTGTATAAATTTCATGAAAGTAGAATCATTCCCAACTCCATGTTTTTTTCTCAAGTTTTCATTCATTTCGCTTATTAATTTCACATGAAATTCTATATAAAAACACAATGATAAAAACAATCAAAGAAAACATCGACGGACCTACAAGGTAGCACCTCCGAAGGATTTCAATAAAAGTTAACTTAATTACTATCAAGTTTTGCCAGATAACTACCGTGTATTAAGCCGAGAGATTCTTGAGAGGCTTGGAGTTACATGTATCTCTATTCTCCATGCTCTGTAGGTGGTGTCCGAATCGGTGGCTTTTGGCTGCGGCTGGCCGGAACACAGAAAAGCGCCATTCTTCAACGTTGTGGCTGCAGCCAACGGCCATAGCCGAAGTCGCTTAAGTCCAACGCGGCATATCATTGTGACTATCTCCATCATCGGGCAATCCCAGCTGTAGTTGGGTCGTCTCAACTGTAACACTTAAGTTGGGGGCCGGTCCCAACTATGGTTGGGACGGAAACAGGGGCACCAATGGTACAAGCCCCCAATCGGGGCCTCGGAAACTTGTCAACATCGAAAATTCCATCCTGAACCAGACTTTTTTTTTTTATTCCGGGGGAAGAACGCTGACGTCTGAAGGGGACATTATTCTCCCCCACCAAGGCGGTCTTGAAATAGTTTAAATTCACCTGTAAAAACAGTCAACAGTATAGGCCTATACTAACTTCTTAATTTCAGCTCAATGTCACTTACCGAGCGATGGAATTCTCGGATTTGTGTTTTAACGAGTAGCGTATGGTTAGCTGGACGGAGATTCGTGTCTTCATGTGGACGTGGAGGAATGCTTTAGGGTTTACGACCCCTTACTCCTTTAGTGTTAATTTGGAGTTCTACCGCGCCAGTGGTGACCAGTCGGCGGGGGTAACGACATTCTTTAAACCGGGCAGGGTTCTTACTCCAGCCGCGGTGCGATGTGCGAAGGACTTCTGCCTCGATTCAGTTGAGGGACTGTACAAACCAAACCACCTCCCAACCACCATCGAAGAAAACAAGCACAAAGCGACCCAGGGAGTTCGTAAAACATTAATATCGAAAGATTCAAATGGTAGATTAGACATAGAGGATTTATTCATTTCCTTTATTTACCCAGGGTGAACCAAATCAGTAAAAAGACTGGTTTCCATTTGGGCCATGCGTGTTGAAGTACAGAACAAACATTACATTACATAAACAAGTATTTAGACGTTAATACAGTGTAAAACTCATAATAAAAGCAACAACTAGAATTGAATAAAACGTTAGAAAAGAATAATGAAATGATTTAATCATAGTTCTATTAGAACTATGATTAAAGTACGAGAATTAAAATACGAGATTGAAATGCTGCACTTCACGCTAATGTGTACTTTGTCAAAGGTAAACGGTACCATGATCTTGTTGACTACTACTACACTCGAATCAGAAGCACCCATGGTATCTCCGTAATACTACGGTCGGGTTCCCCGGGTACAAGCAACGACAATGGTAGTTCTATTTCGCCTCTCATGTGAAGAGACAGCCTATTCTGGTTCCCCTTCACTGCTGGTCTTTGGTTACATTGGATTGCTTGGATGGGAGACGAATGGGTGCTAAAAATATGGTTTATTTAGGCTGTTATGGGTTTCAATAATTAATGAAGTCATCACAGCTTACGATTCAAGTACGAAGTTCGTATTGATTTTAAGAACAAACGTTACACTGTAAACTGCTCCAAAACTGAAAAGGCAGAGCATCACTCGGCAGTGTAAGATAATGTCAAAAAGGTTATCGACGGCCTTCCTGTTACGAAACCAGCCAAGTCTTTCGCAAGGACAAAAATGCATCAAGCCTTAAAGGACATGTTTAAGTACATGTATATGGAAAACATTAGGCCTATAACTCCCTAATTGTGCTTTTAATGGAGTTATTTTTCACGGCCCGGCTTCATCAAACACGCCAACAACCCTGCAGTTCAGTTCGATCATTAGAAGAAACCCCTCCCCCTACCAAATGAAATCTGCATACACCATAGACCTGTAGGTCCTTGCTCTATATGGATACATCATGGTCCCCCTTGCCGTAGGGCAAATGTCCACGAGGGGGTACATTCCGAAAAGGAACAGCTGTAGTACCACGGAGAAATAACCACGGGTGTGTATTTACATGTGGGTTATAAAAACGCTGAGTAACCAACAGTTAACAAGTGGATCGGATCCGGAATATAGCCAAACTGTTGCCAAATTTCAATTTCGGTCAGTTTTGTTTTTGTCTTGCGGGAGGAAGAGACTCTCACATATCGATGTGGAATTAGTTCTAGTCCATGATTCTAGTAAGGAATAGATTGTTGCCGTTTCACATCTTTTAGGTCATAGCTTCACTCCCAGAACTAACACAATCTTCACCATCTGTTTTCATTGTTGTCCTAAATTTTGTTTCTTTTTTTCCCCCGCCCAACTTTTAAAACAGCTCTTTGTAACGCGATGTTTTCGGCACTCCAGAGCAACGTGATGGTGCAGCTTGCCAAGGCTGCAGCGGAGTCCCGCCCGATACAGGTATACCTTGTCCGCATGGCCACGACGTCCTGCCCGGTCAACGCGGCGCAGGCCGGCGTCTGTCCTCTGGCCAACCACGATATTGGGACATCCGCCGATGTTGTGTCGGCACCGACATCACGCGTGGATGCCGGGTATCGTACCGGTACCACGGGGGCAAACGCACTGTCCACGGCCCGACCATACGACGAGATGCCTGGCCCAAGAGGGTTACCCGTGCTTGGGTCACTCCTAGACTACACCAAACTAGGTAGGTTATAAAAACAATCTGAATAATCATAATTGCGACTTAATCATTTTGACTTTAAATTCAACTTTTGTAACTTTGGAGTGGACTCGTCAAGAAGATGGAAGCGCACTTTGTGCATGTGATTTCGACTCAAGTTCGAAGAAAACTCGTACAAACAGTCCAACCGACATTTGGAAGTTTGCATTTGAATCCTTTACGAAGCATAGGTAACTTTTTAAAACGACTTCCAAACTCAGATGGATTGAAGGTTAAGATAATAATAACCCTTTTACTGCTACCCCAACGAAACTTTGTCTTATTTTGACCCATAATGCTGTATTGACTCCTTGAGCCACACGTCACACCCGGCTATTGTCTGCATGTAAAAAAAAACTGGTAAAAGCGCACTACAGTGTATAACAGGGCATGGGCCCCAAAATGGCGCAACCAAGAATATTGTAAAATGATGACATCAGGTGAACTGGGGTCAATGTGGATTTTTAAACGATGTGTGGCAGCAGACTTGCCAGGTGAATTGTCATTGTTTGTTTAGATAGTTATGAGCATGCGCACATTTCAGAGAACAAGGGATATCTTGTAAAACTGACTGACATCTAGCGTCCTCAAAAGTCTGACATTCAGCTAAACTTCTTCCAAATTTATCACAGGAAACTACTCGCTAGAGAAGATGCACGAAGCCATAGTGGACCGGTTCAAACAGTACGGTCCCATCTACAAGGAGAACATCGCCGGAGCGGAAGCTGTCCACATCCTCGATCCGAAGGACGTGGCCGATCTGTTCCGGAACGAGGGCAAGACACCGCGCCGGATCATCATGGAACCCATGGCGCACTATCGGAAGATCCGCAAGAAGAACGCCGGAATAGCAAACCTGTAAGTGCCGTTTTGTTGGTAGTTTTACTACGCACGAATACAAAGTTTACCAAGCAGACGTCATTCATATCGCCAGTGTATACCTTTGCTGCTTGAATAGGGACAGTGGTACAAATTTGCCAGAAACACAACAAAAATAGTTACAGAGGAGCTATATAATTATGCACGTTCCAGCGAAAGGAACCCATCACTGCTACAGTTACAATACGTACAGACAGAATTTACTTAAAAGAACCCATCTACGGAGGCCCTGAAGGGACATCCGACATAAATAATGACGCCAATACTGACGTCAAATTTCGAATATTATCAAAATGTTGTCGCCCGTATTAGCAACAACATTGGCATTTGGGGACATAAGTCGTCAAATCTGACGTCAGTGCTGGCGTCAATGTTTTATGTTGGTACCCCTCCGGAGCCACCATACCCACCCCCCGATACACCACATAAATAATTGTTTCTAGTTTGCATTAAAGGGGAAAGGTTACAAAACAGTACAAGACGTCAGAGTAGGGAGGGGAAGTTGAGGGCACGGGATGTTTCAGACTTGAAGCCTTGGATGATTTCATCTCTCTCGGCCGAGAATCTGCCACATAATGGACATCTGGATTAAAATGACGACGTCACACCCATACATTAGATTGCTATCAACAAAAAGCGCCCTCTCGGACCAGTTAAGTGTCTGCTAGATTTGTTGGATTTATTGTTTTCGTGTCTTCAACAGACAAGGAGAGCAGTGGAAGAAGTGGAGATCCTCGCTTCAACACGTCATGCTGAAGCCTCAGAGTGTTGCCAACTGGATCCCGAGCATGGAGGAGTGCGCCACAGACTTCATCGACCTCATGGCAGCCCACCGCGACCACAAGGGGGAGGTACCCAACTACCTCGGCCAAATCTACAAATGGGCCCTGGAGTGTAAGTTACTGAATCATTTTCATAACAACAAAGCAAATTAAAATATGTTGCAGTGCCAAATCCACAAATCGGCCAAATCCACAAATTGGCACTGGAGTGAAGGTTGGTTTTCAATAATTCAATTCAAACAAAATGTTCATGAAGGCAATTGATAGGCATGAACTACCGGTACCTCGGCCAAATTCGAAAATGGTCCGTGTATAACAGAACATCATGTACCTGAATCATGCCTGAACTTAGCCTACCTAATGGAAGTACAACAACGTATACAAGAATACAACGAGAAAAGTTTAGTAATTTGTCTTTTTTTTTTACCCAACTTTCGTCGACCCCGACTTATAAAGGTATAGAGTATGTACCGGTCAACCTTGGTACTTGGACTTGACACCAAAACGTCCCTTCAACAAGCAATCCAAATCTGAACATTTTATTTTTCAACAGCCTCCTTTTCGGTCATCTTGGGAAAGAGGATAGGGTGTCTGAACCCCACGGCGGATTCCAACTCCGAGGCGGCTAACCTCATCTCGTCCACCATGGACTTCTTCAACGGCCTCTGCAACCTCACCTTCGGTTTCCCGCTCTACAAGTACGGTATCCGGACCAAGGCATGGGCAAACTTTGCCGCGGTGCAAGACTACATATATAAGTACGTTGAGTTGCGGTTATTGACGGTCGACTTTGTTTCGACTTCACAATAAAGAGTCAATCTTTTCTTGCATGCCAGTGTAATCCAACATTTGCCGTTCGTGCCATTTTATGGTCAGAGAATACTGTGGCACATGGGTTACGTTCATTTTGATGGACTAATTTCCTTAGCCCTTTTGAAGACCCCAAATCACCGTTGCTTATTTCACTTGCTGAAATCGAAATAAGCATACATGTACGAAAACACAATCCATTTCCCAATGAATAGGCCTAGATATAAAAGAATGTTATTTATGTCTTACCCATACACCGATGTGTCTACGCAATGTATCATCTGTACTTTCCCGAGTTCTGTGGAAAAAAAATCCACAGGCACAACCCATGTTTCTTGTTTTCACTATTAAAAACGAGACGACCAATGTTGACGAAACTTACACAGGACGTTTGTATGTTTGCTGAAAACTAGAGGAAAGGAATTTTAAACTCTTTCAAAAAACAAACCCCTTATGTCGAGGACAGAGGCACTCTTGCAGATACTCGAATGTCAAGTGCATTTTGCCAAGGTCATACATTTGTCATTATTATGACGCGAATGTTTTTATTTCACAGCACAACAGCGGAGCACGTCACACAATATATAAACGACATGAGAGATCGTGACGTCACATCACCTTCAGCCAATCAGACACAAGGGTGCGACCAGAAGGCTACAGTAATAAACTATCTACTTCGAAAGGATAATTTTGAATTTGAAGACATCTGTACTCTAACGAACGACTTGCTTTTTGCGGCTATAGATACGGTAAGCGGTAACATATATCATTTCTTGTCAAAATATTTTTCTATCAAGCAATAAACCACAGGGGGAAACTGACTGGGTAAATTTTAAATCAATTTTGACGTGAACACAGAAAGATTGACTGGAGCGGGATTTGAACCTGCGACCACCGGCTATGCGTACCGACGCTCTACCAACTGAGCGACAACATTAGGACTGGATAGCTCTGAGGGTAGCGTCGGTACGTACAGCCCGTGTTCGCAGGTTCAAATCCCGCTCCTGTCAATTTGTCTTTGTTAACGTCAAAATATTTTCTGCTCAACTAATCTCAAAAATCTTAACAGGTTGCGGTACCAGTGCAGTAAATTATTGATGTTTGTATCAACGGATCATTTTTCTTTTCTTTTTTGTCTCGTAGACGTCAAATCTGCTGGCGTTCTGTCTTTACTGCCTGGCAAAGAACCCAGAAGTACAAGACCGTCTGTATGAAGAGGTCAATAGAGAACTTCCGGTTGGGACGCCCGCGACGGCAGAAGCTCTACAGAACATACCGTACCTTAAGGCGTTTGTCAAGGAGACAGTGAGGTAAGCATGGACGTTCAGATGTAACCTACAGTACATGTACGAGTTCGATTTGAAATTTTTTTTTAAGTATTACAATATATGAAATAAAGAAAATAGTAACAACACTCGCTGTAAATCCCCAATATTAACATTTGAAAGGTTTTTTAACATCATTTCATACTGCAAGATGCCAATATGATTTACCTTAAGGTACACGTAAGGTGGGAAACGTCAATTATCCGTTCCTTGTAAAATGAAAACTCGCTAACCGGAATCGTAATGTTAATATTCAAATCAGCAAATTGGTCTGGTAACGCCATGGACAAGTAGGCACTGCTACATTCAGATAAAACTTGAATCAGTCTGGGGTTTTTTTCTTCTTTTTAATGTTTTAATTTCTTATTGTTGGTACGGGATACTCATTATAGCGGCAGTGAAGTTATTTTGGTATCCAGCTCAGTTTAGGTTCAATTTCCCCCACTTTTTGTGAGTAACTGCCAAGTAAAATCTCCACATATTATTTTCCATGTACAGAGTTTATCCACCTGTTGATGGTACCAGCAGAATATCAAATGTTGACATCTCGATTCGAGGTTACAGAATACCAGCGAATGTAAGTATTGAAACCTCTTTTGTTTCCCCTCCTTTTTTTGTTTTTAAAGAAAAGAAAAGAATCAGTTTCCAGTACAACTTATGTCAGACAATTAAATTACCTAATTTTCTGCGACATGGTTGGGAAAAGTTCAGCATGACAATAACTTGTCCTGTTGTTTCAACATCGCACGTCAGCCTGTGTGGTATATTATGTAAAGTATTATGACTGTTACGATCAAGGTTGAATCGGGTTGAATTATTCACAAAAGCGCCCTCCTACCGAACGATGGTAGTCAACAGAGGGCGGTATTAACCTCTTGCGGGTGCTCGCGGGCAGAGCTCTGCTTGTAAGCGAATATCTCGTGCTTTTACAGATTTTCTTCTCCTGGTAAACACATTTTCCATCAGTGAATCAGGTGTTGGGTGACGTTTTGTCTATTGACCTCTTGCACGCAAGTCACACATGACAACTGTGCCACGCTCACCATTTTGGGAGTCAATAATTAAGCGTGTAAACGCAGCGTCGCCTAAAGTTCGCACCACGCTGTATAACACACAGGGCCATTGACTCCCAAATTGGCGCAACAAAGTTAAGCGACAAGGGGAAAAGAAAAGAAAACAAAATACAGGGTCTGGAAAGAAGATGATCTTTGACCGATTGTTTGTATATTAACATTAAAACATGTATTAAATGAAACAGGATGATGTTCAACTATGTTTTCTCATGTTCCTCACACTAGAGTGGCAGTTACTGAGAGCGCGGTTGCTTCGCCTTACAAACGACAACTTTCACATATATTATTAAATATATATTTAATTTTACAACACACGAAACACTTTTGGCTTAGATCCATCACCATTAAGATCACAGACAAAAATATTGTTTACACTGAACCATCTTTTGGTTATTTTTAAAGCGTCTTCTTGGGTTTGGTCCATGTGCGATTCTTTTGCAGACGCTAGTCCGGGTACACTGTCTGTCCGGTAGGATGCCCCAGTATTTTAAAGAACCGGAGAAATTCAAGCCGGAACGCTGGATTCGAGGACACGATGACTGCGAGAACATTGATCCGTTCCTGGTGCTACCGTTCGGAACCGGTTCGAGGATGTGTGTGGGACGGAGGCTGGCCGAGCAAGAAGTCTACCTGTTACTCGCGAGGGTAAGCGTTTGTTCACATAAACCCTATTATTCAGAATAAACCCATTCTCGCACTGCCTGCGCGGGATGAGCAGCGTCCTCCGCAAGGTGGCGAGAGCCTGCACCTAACTTAACCGTCTCAGAACACGCATGCCTTGGCCGCTTCCATACACGGTGGAACTATGGGGCATTTGAAGGAGCTTGCACGACTACAGGCCATCCAGCAAGCTGCATACTATACATGTTGCACTCTCCTCCCCCACCCTCCCTCCAAGAGCTTCAAGATGAAAAGGCAGTGTTGATCAAGGTGCAGCAACACAGAAATGACTGCTGTGCGAGTCTTTAGAGTTCTGATGGATTCCTTGGAACTCTTGCAAGAGGAAGGTTGATAACAAAAATACATCCACTTTAAATGACTCCATTTATCCGTTTGTTCTTTCTCCAGCTCGTTCAGAGATTTCGTGTCGAGTGGCATCACGAGGACCTGGACTACCTGTTCCGCATCACCAACGTTCCGAGTCGACCGCTGGAACTGAGCTTCGTCGACCGCGCATGAGTAGTGAACTTTTGACATCGATGAGACATGCGCAAACACCTATGAATCGCTCGCATATACTTGGGGGCGACAGCATGACATCTATTCAGGGATCACAGCATTGCCAAAATGGAGTTTATTGCCCGATAAAGGGATGGTACATCATTGGTAATGAAAAAAATATATATATATATTATATATATATATATATATTATATATATATATATCAATTTAAAGGGAAAGTATATCATTGTTTTTAGGAAGAGTACATTCATTCCCATCCTTGAGTTCTCAATAAACACACCATATAACCAACCTGTGAGAAAAATCATCAAATGGCCTGTCACGTTTTAGTGAAGACAGCAACCAAACAAAACAGTTTTACGTTTGTCATTTTGTCTTCTGTTTTATATTTTCGTATCACGCTTATTATCGCAATAAGCAGTAAATAAACAATAATGTTCAGATACTTATTTTCACGACTTTGACAGTATCTCAGACGGGAGTGTTTCTCCAGGAGAGTTGGCACTGGTGTGTAACAAACTTCTTGAACTTACAGTCCCAAATCCTTCTATCCAATTGCCAAAGTGAAGAATTGAGAAAGACTGGGGCCGGTATAGGCCCAAACAGAAATTGCTTATCACAGGGTCAGACATTCCCTTTTTATCTAAAGTTCAAACAACTTGGTGTGGAGTGATGTAGGAGAAGAGGATATGGGAGGATTGAGGCCACACGCCAGTCAAACTGCTTAATTTGTTAAGGTTTTATTCAATGAGCTTCCAGAACGAAACTAATTGATGTTTTGATGGTTATATGTATTTTGTCTTTAAAATTACCACATCCTTGGAGAGGAAAACACTGTCACTAAACCTTTTTAAGCAGATATGAGGTTTTAAAAGCGAAACCCGTGTGGTAAACCTGTTGTTCTCCAAAACTCACGCCCGTTGTGATTACAGTTTTGTTGATAATAGCAGTCTAGGAATCCCAAAGAGTCGGAAAAAATGTAAGCTTCCAAACACCACTGATGTACCCTTCTTTTATCAGTAGTCGATTAAATTGTTTTATTATTTATTTACTCTATATGATAGGATTTCGATAGAGCGAAACATATTCTTTATTCTGTACAAATTGACGCTCCGTGCCAACACCGGATACTTCCCCGCCGAAACTCAAAACTCGTTTTGTTTGCTCGTCAACGAGACGAGAAAAAGAGATTTCAAATAACATCTGACCCAATGGGAGACTTTTGAGACGTTAGCGGGCGCCCCAGTAACCGGTCCTTTTCTCTATAGAGAGGTTGCACGTGACGTCACCCGAGACCTTTTTCTAATGCTGCGTGCACAAACAGACGCTGGAAATCATTCAGCAGACGACGCGCCAGCCATTGAGTTTGTACATGGCGGTACCCAACATGGCTGCGAAACGAACTTTCCCCGCGGTCACGCAACCTCTCTATTATGAGAGCAATAGAAAAGGACCGGTTACTGGGGCGCCCGCTAACGTCTCAAGAGTCTCCCAGTCACCGGACGTCATCATCACACGATCACAATAATCTTGGTTGCGCCATTTTGGGGAGTCAGCGTCCCCGTGTGTTATCTAGTGTGGCGGCGTTTATACGCGCTTACCGTTGAAACGTGCAATTTGACTCCAAAAATGGCGAGCGTGGCAGACCAGTAGCCGCGTGTGACGTTGGTGCATGAGACCAATAACTTAAATGTTTCTAAACTATTTCTAAAATGGAAAATTTCACACTGATACCATGGCTGATGTTTCGGTTGTCACTCTGAATGCCTGATATTGGCACGGTGGGCGTCACAAATAACTATATTCAACGACAAGAATCCTTTTGGTTTGGCATACAACCAAATCAAAAAGATCATTTTATGGTAGAGTTGCATATTGTATTCTTGTACAAAACGTATATCATTGTATGCCGGACGAAGCATACCAGATAATTTTTATTACCTTGTAAATACTATTATTATTTTAATTATCATATAATTATTACAATCGACTCATTATTTTGTAAGTATTGTGTATTATACCGTTAACCTTTTAAAAAAAAAACAGTGTGCATGATAAGTGTTTAAAACAAAAATGATTTTCAAAAATAATCTCACTGTTGTTGCATTCTTCATAAAATGGAAAACCGATTAGAGCCATACAATCCACGATTGTAAACTTGGTGCTAAAAGTAAAAAAAGACAAAACCCAAAAACAACAACACATCAATGGTGTAAGTTGCCAAACAAAATGGCGTCTACCGAGAAAAAACCCACTTCTCCGTTACGATTTTAGTTTCAATTTCATTAGATAAATCATATTCGAATGGTCAGGGGAGCAAAACAGTTGACTTTTAATTATCTGCTCTGCGTTCATGATTTTAAGGGAGGGATGCTCCCTGAGAGTCAATGGCAGCGCCCCCTCCCCCCCCCTCGCACACACCCAAGTATGTAATGACCTCCAATCGTGGACCCTTCTTTGTTCATCTCTTTGTCCTGGCAAAAATGTGAACCCCGTTGTTTTCCTCTGTGACAGCAATCGTGCACCTATTGTCCCTTTTTGGTATAAGTTCTCGGTTGAATGTCCCTAAAGTACGCAAGTTGTCACCGTTCGCCCCCCCCCCCCCCCGTAAATGCCCACATGACTGAGTAGCAAAATGGTGGTTTATACACCTTTATCCGATTTGTCGGGAGAAATCTGGGGGAAACAACGTAAACAAAAACATGGGGACTGAAAAGGAAACACGAAAAAAATGCCGGTTCTGTCTTTGCATCGCTGGTTTTTGGAAAAGTCATTTAACTTTCACCCTCAAGTTTGCAATGAAACACACTGCGCAACCAAACATGTGAACATTGCATCAACTTCGGTATACGTGTTCTAGTGAAAACGTCGACAAAATTATTGATGTTGTGACAGGGATTTTGTACATGTTCATGTCGAGCTTATTTTGGTTATCGCAAGTGAAATAAGCAATATGGTATGTATGTAGGTCTTTGAATGCTACATGTTCGACTTTGACAATGTTTCAGACAACCAATGACGTTCATGTCGAGCTTATTTCGATCGTGGCAAGTGAAACAAGCAACGGGGATGGATCATCAAATGTGATATTTTTTCGACTACAGTGTTTCAGACAAAAACAAATTCTTTGGAGGACTGGTATTGGTATGAACTTTATAATCAGTGAGCTTTCAATATCTTTTGCCCCACAGTCCTATACGTTGTCTTTAATTATTAAGAAAGATACATACTGTATTACAATTCACTCTGCTCTCCCTATATGCAATAGACCGTTATCGTGCTGCCGCCATCTTGGTCATGTTCCTTGTACCCAGTGACAGTCATGAATGTTTATATTCATTGCACAAAAGGAAACAGAACTATTTTCTCCTTCTAGCCTCGGTTGGGCTGTACATTGATTTTCAGTGGGAGAAAATCACGATGGCCGCACCGTGATAAAGGTCTAGTGAAGTTAGTACACTCACTGCAACGGCAAACAGTGCCACAGACAACAGTTACGGGAAGAAAATCACTGTAGAGCGGACCACTTGGTCATAAAAACATTGAACTCACATGATCAAAAAGCTAACCCTAAAGTGTACACGCAACCTGATTGTATAGAGCAGTCTGTATATAACTTGTATGTGTATTATACTTTATTTAAACAAGTTATCTAATACATCTCAAATAATAATAAAAAAAAGTCAGCTTAGTTCAATTCGCCGTTACTTGACCCACTACCACTCACATACCCCCCTCCCCTTCGCAGCAGGCATGACGTATGTGTTGAATATCCATCGTCAAGTAAAACCATGAGGGAATATTCATAGTCTTCAGACATTTTGACCAATCGGGTTTTCAAGAAACAAAACACGGACAGTTCCCACGACAACTGAGTCCGACCACTTTCACAAGAGGGCGCACTGGCCTATTATTTATTTTCATATTAACAATAATATTGTGCTCTTACGACGGACGGTCGGACGGAGAGAGATGAACGTGAACGTAGCCCGCATGAAAACGCCCTCTTACGGCTCCAACCAAACCCCACCTACTGTTACCTACCATCGTGATAATAAGTAAACGAAATTGATTACTTCTATGGTTACCAGCGCCTCCTGCTTGGACCAATAGAAGTAACTCTAGCCCTAGGTCAGACGGCAACAGCATTGTCAGCGTGACGTGTTGCTAAAGGTGCAACATCACTTAGCGAACCACCAACCACCAACGTCCAACAGAACTTGTAAACTCGTATATGAGTCCAAGAAGTTGTGGGAGAGGTTTGTCTTGAACTACATAAATAAAGAGAGTGGAGAAGATCGAGGGATGGGTCTCAACAGGAAGCATTACATAGCTATAGCTTTGGCCACCTTACTTGTGGTGTGTGTGGTAGCCGTGGCCATAGCTGTCCCGGTTTCAAATTCCCGCAGTAAGAAGGACAGCGCTACGGCCAACCGTGAGTTGGCATTGAAGTACATGTCCGAGACGCCGCTCATTGACGGGTAAGTCTGGAGTTTTTGCAAGTTAACGCTAACAGTGCGGACTGTTTTGGGTACTTTAGTACTATGGGTACAACTTGCAACAGAAGCTCGCATTAGGAAACTGATTTACAGTCAGATAACTGGTTCGGATAACTTTTTTTTTTCAGTTTAAAGACGACATGGAAAAAGGGTACATACAAAGAATGTCCTGCCATCGCAAGCACATTGTCGTTGACAAACGCGGCAGTTTAGCGTCAACATGATGGTTTCATTCAAAGTGTGATCATATTTTATTACAATGCTGCAATTATATATAGAAGGGGTCAAGGTCAGTAGTACCAGCGAGACGAACAAGTCTGGATCCCACACGTAAAACAACTTGACATTAATAACTGATTCCTAGGAAACCAGTCAAAATGATACATAATGACAAGACGTGTTTGTTTGTTTGTTTGTTTGCTTGCTTGCTGCTTGCTTGCTTGCTTGCTTGCTTGCTTGCTTGCTTGCTTGCTTGCTTGCTTGCTTGCTTGCTTGCTTGCTTGCTTGCTTGCTTGCTTGCTTGCTTGCTTGCTTGCTTGCTTGCTTGCTTGCTTGCTTGCTTGCTTGCTTGCTTGCTTGCTTGCTTGCTTGCTTGCTTGCTTGCTTGCTTGCTTGCTTGCTTGCTTGCTTGCTTGCTTGCTTGCTTGCTTGCTTGCTTGCTTGCTTGCTTGCTTGCTTGCTTGCTTGCTTGCTTGCTTGCTTGCTTGCTTGCTTGCTTGCTTGCTTGCTTGCTTGCTTGCTTGCTTGCTTGCTTGCTTGCTTGCTTGCTTGCTTGCTTGCTTGCTTGCTTGCTTGCTTGCTTGCTTGCTTGCTTGTTTGTTTGTTTGTTTGTTTGTTTGTTTGTTTGTTTGTTTGTTTGTTTGTTTGTTTGTTTGTTTGTTTGTTTGTTTGTTTGTTTGTTTGTTTGTTTGTTTGTTTGTTTGTTTGTTTGTTTGTTTGTTTGTTTGTTTGTTTGTTTGTTTGTTTGTTTGTTTGTTTGTTTGTTTTCTTTCTTTGTTTTGGGGGGCTATTAACCTTATTCTGGTAAGCATACTTGTTTTGTGCATTAGCTTTTTGTGCCGAAGTACATGTAGTTCTATGAAATTGGCACTTGTTAACTTGACTTGTGGTTGTTACCTGATGTGGAGTCAAAATCTGGAGAAAACCATGGACTTCGTGGAATAAAAGTTCACATATCAAACTTATAAACGCGAGTCTTTCCTTTCCATATATGACTTCATCAGTTCACCACCCCCTCAGTACATCACTGGAGGTAGATCACTCCATCAACGACCCCAACTTTTCGGTTCAATTCTTTTTTCTTTCTATTCTCGAAGAAAGATTTATTGGGCGCTTGAAACAGATGGTCCATATGCTCTGTGGTTTGACTGTACGGATTGATTGCCAGTATAATCCTTAAGTTAAATTCTCATTTTTCAAAGCACTCAGTCAGCTTATCTTTACTGTTCATATATTGTTTGTTGCGTCACAGTATTTTTGTTTGTCAAGATAGTGGATTGCTTTTTTTTACGGAGCCCGGGAAGTAACACAAGATACTCTAAAGAAAAAAAAATACCCCAGGGCAGGTTTCCTTTTACATCGCTTGGTGTGGGCACCAACCTCTGCAACTGCATAAAGAAGGGGTCAAGGTCGGTAGTACCAGCAAGTCGACCAAGTCTGGATCCCACAGCACGTAAAACAGCTTAACATTAATAACTGATTCCTGATTCCTACCAAACAACCTGACATGGAACTTACAAGTTGATTTCATCCATGCATCTCATAGTGGACTGTGTCTCTAATTTAAGTGAGATACGTGGGGTTAGAGTTATGTATAAGAACTAGAGGGCGTACAAAACCATGCGACACGGCCCGACAAGGAGCAATTTTGACCATTGAGAAAATGGCGCTGACCAATCATATTACACTGATCACTCATCAGTTTACACAGAAAAATATTTTTTAAGCGGATATTCGTATGCAATTGGCCCACAGGGATTTTCGCCCATCGTGGGTCAGCGGAGTTCCGTGCGTGACATCGCGAGTGCTCCCTCTTGTTCCTATGGTGAGAGACCATTAAAATTAATAAAATAGTAATAATAAAATTTAAAAAACAAAAATGTCGAATGATTTACAAATGAAGCAAATGTCAGCGTGAGAGATATCATGTGAAAAGACACAAGCAGCATGACCATATTGTTTTAAGAAATCTGGAGGAGATGGTCAGCATGATCTCTCAGTGTTGAAAGCTCACCTGAAATTAAAACTAGTTCAATCCCTCATGGGAAGTGGAAGGGGGCCGGGGTATAGGCTGGTCGCATACCATTGAAACATACTGAATCAAAATTAACATACGGTTCACTGGCATTTTTAAAACACACGCATACTTCTACTTTCACAGTGTTCACAACTAGTTTGCTTGCTGATTCGGTTCAAGGACGCGCTATAGAGATATGTTGTTGTTTTTTGCATTCATGTATTCTTTAGAAAACAGGGCCACTTCGACAGTGCCACTTTTAGTCTGTAGACTCGGTACAAGTCACAACCGGAATTAAAATCGGGGTCTTCAGGCTATATTTTCTCGACTTTGACAGTATTTCTGACAGAAATAGTTCTATGGAAGATTGGTACTGGTGTGACCTTCATAAAGCTTTCAGGCTGATACTAATAAAAACCAATTTTTTGATGAATACCGATCCTGTATACCTTTAAATTATTGATAAACCACTGTACTCCATACCACCCAATGTTAGCGTGGCGAAACACAGACCCTCTACCGAGGTGAGATGAAAACTGTAGGCCTATACCCATGAGCTATATGAGCACTGTAACAAAAAGTGCGACAGGACTGTTGAGAACTTTTTGTGAAGGTGATTCCCGTACTATTGTTAGGCCCAACTCATGCGCAAAATCGAATAACTTTTCAGGTCCCTTGAATCCCGGTGGCGGTATTCAGTTTGGGAATAACAATTTTTGGGTTTGGGATTCTGGAGCTGAGCAGAACGTAAGTTCGGATCAGCTCAGAAACACGCGAGTTTCCGCCTGTGTCGAGCAACCCAAATACTGGTACACTATATAGTCACAGGAGGGTGTGGTTTGACTCGTCGATCAAGAAGCGCCATGCCGTTGACAAGGAAGCAGTCCATCCTTATCGTGATCGGGGCCATCCTCGTGGTCGCCGTAGCCGTGGCGATCGCTGTCCCCGTGGCGTTGTCCCGTAAGCAAGGCGCCGGGGACACCCCGCTGACGAGTATGCAACTTGCCGAGCGCTACATGAGTGAAACGCCCCTGATCGACGGGTAAGATTTCTAGAACCAGAAGACAATCAAGTCTTGTCAGTTTGGTTTTTATTCTCTTTTGAAAATATCAGACAGGAAACTGTGCGTAGGCCTTACATACTTAATTTTGTTAGTTCACCTCAGCTGGTGATATCGAGCAGGGACGGCTCCAGGATTTTCCAAACGGGGGGGGGGGGGGGGGGGTGAAATTTACCGATCAAGCAGCAAATGATGATTGAATGCAAGTGAACGTGGTAGTATAATATCGAAAGTGTATTTCTCATTGCAAGTGGGCGGGATGCTATCTTGATTTTTTTTTTCAGAAGGAAAAAAATAGGAGGGCGTGGATCCGCCCCTGTCGAGAGCTTTCGTGCCCTCACTGGGTTCTCAGGCTTCCGGGGTCTTTGTCGCGTTCCCTGTCCGCGATAGACATGACGCATATTGAATCCATTATCATAAAAGGAGTCAGACTTCTGCAGCTCTTCTAGCCTCAGTTTGAATACACGTGTTTGAATGAGAGAAAAAAACCTAATGGCTCTATCGTGGTATAATGATACGGTGTATAGTTCCCCAGAAACTACCAAAAAAAATGAACAAAATATCGCCTGACTACAGAGCAACCGGGGAATTCCATGGATGAACCAACCGTGAACTTTTTCCTCTGTTTATTGTTGGATTTCTGTACCACCGTACCAGGAATGTTTTTTATAATATTAAACCAAAAGTAGTAGTAGAACTGAACATTTCGAACGAGTCAAAATCTGACCTTGTTGTATAGCTTGTTTAGAAAAAAACAGACGCCTTCAGCCAACAATATTATCAACAATTATTTCTCAACCTGTTACCGGTGCACCGCGGCGATGAAACAAAACTACAATATAACATCGACACCAAGGCTTCCAAACATGTATACAAACAGAAACAAATAGTAAATCATAAATGCATCGTATAAACAGATCAAAAGCAAACACTTCATTAGTTCGCGCCGGTGGTTGTTTAATAACGGATGATAAAACTCGACGTGTACACCATTTTGCGCTCGTAAACGCTTCCCCAGCCCCTAATCTTGCGCCATATGTTGTCCATTTTATAGGGACTGTACAGTAACACTTAACTTTCTTTCTCACTTAACTTGACAATAGTATTGTTTCTAATGATGGGAAGTTTTTTTTTTTTTACCTTTTTGTACTTTTTTGGGGTGGAGGGTTGGGAAGTTTAGACCACGTGACCTGTGACGTCACAATGTTTACCGAAGAGCCACACAGCCCAATGGAAGAAAAGTTTTAAATCATATTTTTTTTATGGAGATTGCACTGTCTACTTTTTAGCAGCTTTTGATATGAAGAAAGGGGGCATAGGCCTATATCAACACTTGTTCAGCTGTTATTTTTACAACTATTGAAAGTACGTGGAAATTATGACATAAAATGTAAAATTCCCCCATATGACCAGTGCAGTATCTCGCCTGCCAGAAAGGCCCTGGAATGTACCTTACAATGTGACTCTTTTTGTAAACAAAGGTCACATGGTTTTGTTAGAAAAACACACCAACCCCGAAAACAGTTAGCTCACTGAGTAGGTTTGTTGGTTTACAGTCTTTAAAAATGGTGCCATTTTCATTTTTATTAGCATCTTTTTTTTCTTCGGTCCAACTAAAATTGATCCTGACGCATGATTTGGCGGCTAACCAAATAATTGTAATTTGATCTTTTAACAGATTAAAAAGTAGTTTTCTATGGGTACGGTAATCATGCGATAATCAACTCGATCTGCAAAAGTCAACTAATTAGAGGATCTCAGCTACGGGAAGGTCACTGACGTCTGATCCATCAGTCGCAGCGACAACAACTTATTAGTGCTGCTGAATGTGAACTTCTATCGACTTTCCCCCCGAACTTTTAGTCTTTAATCGAGATCGTTCTGAAACTAGAACTTAAGAAGTCGAAAAGAAGCTTACTGGAGCCCCGGAGTTTCCTCTAGAAACCCTCAAAATAAGGACTTGTTTAAATGTTCACAAAATCGTTGACAAAACACTAACCACTATCCTTACATTTCTCTTCTTGTAGGGTCTGTAAATCAACTTGTGAAAGTTACGGAGGAGTAATTTTACCCCCCACCCCTCCTCCTCCTCCTCGTAGACACAGAGAAGCCGAACTGATCAGGACGTTGTCACTTTTGCAACACATTTCAGTCTATGAATTAAAGCTTGTTTTGCAATTCGCTTCGATGGCTTCTCTGTGGATGCCTATAGGCATATTTAAAGTAGACTGTAAGCGGGTATAATGCCGGTACTGTGAACTTGGGGTGGGGGAGTACGTGCGGGACTGGTAGGCTATGTTTGAGGCTTTTTGCTGACTATTATAATTGCAAATGTGAAGTGGAAGAAATGTAAATAACAAATGTGTTTTTTTTTTTGGTGCTATGTTCACCCCAAAATGTACTCAAGGTGGATGCATGTAATGGGCCGGGGCGACGGGGCTGGTAAATTATTTTGGATTTTATTTATACAATTGGAAATGTGAAGAAAATAATCCATCAAATTTATTCAAAGTGGAAGTAGGTCAAGGGGGCGGGGCGACGGGCTTGTATTGTTATTTTTTAGGCTTTTTGTCTATTGCCATTGGAAATGTGAAGAAAAAAAATCATACAAATTTAATCAAGCTTGAAGTCTGGGTCATGGACGAAGAATCGTCTGTTGACAAATAAATGGATTTTTGTTTTTAAGTAGACAGCCCACAAAAACATACTAGAGGTTGCCCTATTAAACATGTTTACTAACCTAATGGAAAGCCATTTTGTTTTACTCTTTTTCGAATACAAATTGGTGTTTGATACCGAACCGGCGCTGGCAGTGAAATAGACCAGCCTTTCGGTCAGAGCAGGGTATTAGTTGCGTAAAAAAAATCGTCATTTTAGTACAAAATTGACAAGATGACCATGGGCGGAGAACAGACGAAGAGCCTTTGACTTGTGGATAGAGGAGAAAACACGCCTTTTCCAAAACAAAACGTAACAAAGCGGAAAGCACCGGTGGATGCACCGTGCTTGTCTAACGTGAAATATTACCTTAACTTTGTCTTTTTGAGTCTTTAATTTAAAAAAAATATAAAAGCGCAAGTTTTCTCTTTAAAGTTGATTGTAGATGTGTTTTTTTTAAGGGGAATTTGTTTTAAGGGGATTTTGTCTTTTGGGGAAAAGGGTCCGAGAACCTGTTTTTGCGATGCCGTTTGGGTGGGGGGGGGGGCTTGCATGGAGCTTCACTGTCTGCGGTTGTGTAAGATTATTATTACGAGTGGCCACCTTCGTAGAACGACAACGGTTCGGATGTGTACACGAGAGAGCGGGTCAACGTTAAAGGGCTGTCCTGAGTGTTGACCCTGTTTAATTAAGGCGTTTAACCAACAAATCTAATCTCGCTGAATTTGCTTGAGTGGGAAGTGATGTTTACTCGATAGGCCAATACCCTGCTTTTGTGTCAATAGTCAATTAATAAAAGCGATTATCAGCTTGATCCAAGCACTTCGCGGTATCCCGGAATGGAAACCTGGAGACAGTGCAGTCTTTAAAGGAAAACTACAAAATTTATTAAAAAAAAAAAAAAGATTTGTTCCCGTCCTCTAGTTATCAATTCACAAACCACATACGACGACAAACAGATTGCGTTTCGGGCAGTTTTTTGGGGGGCCATATTTGTAATGCACATGTTCGACAAATGTTAAACTATTATAGTGTTCCATAGTGTCCGACCATGGTCTGACGAACCATTATGTCCGACAAACCATTATGTCCGACCAATAGTGTCCGACAAACCATTACGTCCGACTCATAGTGTCCGACAAACCATTACGTCCGACTAATGTAGTGTCCGACAAACCATTACGTCCGACTCATGGTGTGCGACAAACCATTAGGTCCGACAAACCATTAGGTCCGATCCATTATGTCCGCGGACGCAATGGGTCCGTCGGACACAATGATTCAAAGTTGTCGTCCGACATAACAGTCCATGTCGGACATAATAGTGCGTAACGCACGTTCATGGAGGCCTATACTTCGATTGCTGAGACTGATATTAAAAGCACTTTGATAACGGAGGTTTTTTTTTAAGCTGTTGTTTTCTCGATTTTGACAGTGTTTGCCAGGGAAGGGCATAGTATTTTTTTTCCAGGAGGATTGGTGCTTAAAAGCACTTTTTATTTAGTGGGATTTTCAGGTTGCAACTTGGCACATCTAGTTCTCGATAATTACACACAATCTACTTTACCTTTAACTTAGGCCCCAAAATACACATCGGGGTCGAGTGGCGAGGTAATTGGGGACAATCGTGTGATAACTACTGTTTACATCCATTATTAGCAGCGTCGTAAGAGCCGTCAACTCTGGTCGTCGAAATCAGTCATTTTTTATTACATATTTCAGGTGCAACAGAAGACCTTTCTTTTTGCAACGTCACAGCCGCGAAAATTTGACCAGTAATGCTTTCAAACTGATAACCCGCACAACGACCACTACAGTCCAAAGCCAAAAGTTTACTTATTACAGTTAAGAACTTGTTTGAATCTCAAATCCTCCCATAACAAACAGTGGTCAATGGTATGCCAACAAAAGAATTTTGCAAACACAAAATGATGTTACAATATATATTGCACTCGGGGACAGTATACATGCCTCCATGCAGGCCTACGCCCGATCATAAGTTTCACAGTACTGCAACAAAACATTTCACCACCGAACATATTAATCGCCATAGGGTAAATTCATTCCCATCCTCTAGTTTGAAAACAAACACACCAATCAACTAACCTTTTCACTAACATTGGTGGTCGTGATTTTAATAGTGAAAACATCGCAAAATGGTTTTGTGGGATTTGAAACTTCGCAATCTAGTGATGTTTGCGGATACACCATGTACATGGAAAATCAAGTAAGGTTTTAATATGAACACATAGTACATGAGTAGGATTTGAAACTTTGCATGGTTGAGATACAATCTAGTAAGGTTTGCAGTAACACCATGTACATGAGTAGGATTTGAAACTTTGCATGGTGGAGATACAATCTAGTAAGGTTTGCGGTAACACCATGTACATGAGTAGGATTTGAAACTTTGCATGGTGGAGATACAATCTAGTAAGGTTTGCAGTAACACCATGTACATGAGTAGGATTTGAAACTTTGCATGATGGAGATACAATCTAGTAAGGTTTGCGGCAACACCATGTACATGAGTAGGATTTGAAACTTTGCATGGTGGAGATACAATCTAGTAAGGTTTGCAGTAACACCATGTACATGAGTAGGATTTGAAACTTTGCATGGTAGAGATACAATCTAGTAAGGTTTATGGTAACACCATGTACATGAGTAGGATTTGAAACTTAGCATGGAAGAGAAACAATCTAGTAAGGTTTGTTGTAAAACCATGTACATGAGTAGGTTTTGAAACTATACGTGGTGGAGATACAATCTAGGTAAAACACCATGTACATGAGTAGGATTTGAAACTTTGCATGGTGGAGATACAATCTAGTAAGGTTTGTGGTAACACCATGTATGTGAGTAAGATTTGAAACTGTTCATGGTTGAGATACAATCTAGTAAGGTTTATGGTAACACCATGTACATGAGTAGGATTTGAAACTTTGCATGGTGGCGATACAATCTAGTAAGGTTTGCAGTAACACCATGTACATGAGTAGGATTTGAAACTTTTCATGGTGGAGATAATTATAATCTAGTAAGTTTTGCGGTAACACCATGTACGTGGGTAGGATTTGAAACTTTGCATGGTTGAGATACAATCTAGTAAGGTTTGTGGGAACACCATGTACATGTACATGAGTAGGATTTGTAACTGCATGGTGGGAATACAGTATAGTGAGGTTTGCAGTTGAACATCTTGTACATGAGTAGATTTTTAAACCGTGAAGCTCATCAAAGAAAATGCTGTTTTTCTCGACTTTGACAGTATTTCTTATGAGGTAAGCTTAGTATGACCATGGAGGAAGAAAATGTATGACCTTAACTATCAATGAAGTTTCAGATCGAACCTAATCGATAATTTAAAACTGTACTCTGTTCATCTAACCACCATCCAGTATAAGGCATGCATACAATAATAAATGAGCGAACAAACTGTACTAGTAGTAATACGAGAGTAGCACAATCATTGGTCTTTCCATCAGAAACTCAATGGTTAAACCATGGTTTAACCTTCCACCATGAATGACCCCATATGATATATTAATACAAATCGCAAAGCGATTCGCACTTGGTAAAGCGTGCACAGATAAAAAAAAACACACATGGGGGCCGAGTCAAGGCTTGCAGTGGTTATAAAAAAAACGCCACATGTTATCACTTTATTATTATAGAACATCTGACGTCACACTTTCGAGGCTTGTGAATAACTTAAAACCCAAGGGTTCCTGGGAGATGTAACCTTTGACCTTGCAATGCCACGACGAGAGCGCATACTTTAGTGTGCAGTATCAGTCTGCTGGTTATGCGTCAATGCATTATGTGCGTAATTTCCGGCTTTGGCTGTGGCTTTGGCTGAATCGCCGAAAAGTCCTATTCTCCAACGCAGTGGCTGCGGCCAACGGTCACAGCCGTAGCCGAAGTCGCTTGAAGCCGAAGTCAACAAGCGCAAGATGCTATGGCGTGGAGTACAGTGTTTTTAATACGTACCGCAATCACCATGAGAAATGCAAATACACGTACCCCGTTACACATTCCCATTGGTATCACACCTTTACTTATATCCTATTCAAACAGGAACCACGGGAACTAATAATGCACAACCAAGGGCGGGAGAGGGGTCGTGCAAATTTACAACTTTACAGGACAACGCCTAAGGCTGACAAGCAAACATGTTGAAAAACCCAAAAGTTGTTTTTCACACACACTGCGGATCTTAGAGACGGAAGGCCTGCATTGTATTGTGCCATCACGTCGAATGATGAAGCAGAGAAGAGGCGTCAAGGTCCCCGACAGGACAATGTGCCTGCAACTTCAAGATAAACTTTGAATACACCTTCAATCCTCAAGGAAGCTCTGTTGTACAGACCATGACCTCGACTCCATTTTGATCTAGAACACACCTTTTTTCAATAGGGCTGAGACTCAACCAGTCCCCCTCTCCAGCCCCCGGCCCGGTCAAGCTTTCCTTCGTACCATGCGGTGTTCAAAACGGGCCTTATACATGGCCGAACATCAACCGAACGAGAATGAGCCGACCAATCTACCCCAAAGGGCGCCTATTGCAAAAATAAGGCCTATTGCATCAAGTAAACATTTCGCATTAACACGAAATTTTGGCGTCTCAAAAGCCAAAATAACTATAACAATTCCACAGACTTATCGGCTGGAGATATTAGACCCTACGTCTCATGAGATCAATGTGCAAACTTGAGGATTCGATGTCCACCATGCACTGTGTGCAAAACGGTCTAATAATATCAGTATTAATATGGCTTGTTTTACCCTTACACCAATATGTATAAATCTTGGTTTACAAAAAAAAATAATAATAATAAAATTCTTTATCCGCGATGCAAACATTAACATCTATTAATGTCAGTATTGTTTTTCCATTTTGCATCAAATTGTTTTCGGATTCTCTTTAATCGATGGGTCTTGCTCTCTCTCTCTCTCTGTTCACAGCCACAATGATTTGCCATGGCAACTGAAACAACTGTACAACAACCGGCTGAAAGACATTGATCTGAGTGCCGACCTGAGCAGTACAACACTCCACACTGACATACCCCGGCTTCAGGCGGGCAAAGTCGGGGGTCAGGTGAGTGAAGACAACCCCAACTCTCCACCCCCACCCCAATCCTTGACAACGTTAAAATAAACCATGAGCTTAGATTTATATTTCATGTTCACGTGATCAAAACAAAAGCTGACGTCATCTTTCACGATAAATTGTAAATCTTGGTTGCGCCATTTTTTTTTGAGTTGGATTCCCTCCGTGTATAACTGAACTGGGGAGTGCACGGTTTGAGGTAACGCGCGCGGTTTGATGACGCGCGTGTTACATGCATTCTGGTTGCCCAAAATGTCAGACCTTGCAGCATGGACAGACAGTGGCTGCGTGTGACGTCAGTGCAAAGGTTTTTTTTTTATGACTAATCAATAGTTTTCCCTCTATATTTGTAGTTTTGGGCAGCCTACACATCTTGTACCTCCCAGTACAATGATGCCATTAATCACATACTGGACCAGATTGACGTCATCAAGAGAATGTGCGACTGGTACCCTGACACCTTTCAGTTTGTTACAACTGCTGACGGTAGGTCATGGGCACCTATTTAGAATAGTTTACTAACAGCCTAGTGTACTCTTTAACAGTATTTTTGCACGTCGTGTTGTGGGAGTTTTAACGTCACAAACGTATGACAGATAGCGCCCTCAACGTCATTGGGCTCCTCGGGCTTATTATTCCAAACCTCGGCTCAGAGTTTGGCTACGGCTATGGCTACGGGCTCCGTTTGATGCTGGCCAGAGTTTGGCTACGGCTATGGCTACGGGCTCCGTTTGATGCTGGCCAAGCACTGTGCAAAATGCACACTGCTCCAAATTGAACGCCGGAGCCAGAGCCCAAGCCGGAGTGGGAGCCCAAACCTGGATTTGGAAAGTGCCTCATGTACTTCAGTACCCCTCAATGGTCGTCATCAAACTGCGACAACATTGTGCAATTCTTGCACGCTGTGGCGAGCTTCATGGTGTTTTGTGGGGGCAAATGGCAACCAAGAGGGAAGCCGATGGTGCCATTTGCCCCAAGGGTGTACAAAACAGCGTGATACATTTATTAAGTTATGTTATGCATGGTCATAGATTGCAGGGTTGGGAAACAAACATTTTAATGTGAAATCCATTATATTTCTTTATTAATGATTGAACGTTACATAATTATTGTGTTGTTTAGTTAAACAAAAATAATTCAAACGCTTTATACAACCTCATACCCGGGTCTATTTCTACTTTTGTACAAGGTGGTGGAAACGACCAGCGGCGGGCACAATCAAGGTAATGTACCCCGTGGGGGTACATTACTCATATTTCCCTCCTGAGCGCGCCTGCCATGTACATACGTCTTTGTGGCACATCTTGTGATCGGTTCTCGACCAATAAATATTTACAATCTATTTACCGTGGTAAAACAAAAACAGAGTGATCAACGTGTTATTATTAATGTTTCTAATAGGACTACAGTGTCATTTTACTTTGAGAGGAATCCAGAACAGTTTGTCAAATCACTTTGGATGGTGAAATCTTGCGTCCTTGTCAATTTCAGGTATTGTGGACGCCCACAGCAAAGGAAAGGTTGCCTCCCTTATCGGCGTTGAGGGCGGTCACAACATTGACAGCCATCTGGGCGTTCTGCGCATGCTGTATGACCTCGGCGTCCGCTACATGACGGTAACGCACAGCTGCAACACCCCATGGTAAATCAATCAAACAACATACAATTGACTGAAACAGTTTCAAGTTTAAGGTGAACTTTTCGCGCACACATGTTTGGGGAACTTTTTCAAGTTCATGGTCATCCATGCAAATATGTATGAAAACCAGAGCGCTCTATGGGTAAACAATCTGTCAATAGTCTTGTTTCCAGTCAATAACGGCATGAACTAAAACGTAGAACCAGATATTGCACTATCTCTATGTGTGTCTCTACCATCTCTTGTAAGACTCCAAGCATATTACCATGGACTCGATACAAATATGTCAACATGACTGAGGCGTGGGAGGAGATTCAAATTCAAACTTTCTCTCCGAATTGGAAAACAAAAGTAAGCTTTTGTCTCTGAGATCTAAAATTTGTCAACTCGATGATACTTCAAATCTACATTCAAAAATGGAAAACCCCGATAACAAAAAGTATGGAAGATTTATTCTGCTTTGTATAGTATTCACTAAGTTAATTTGATATTTCTTCTTATTATTTTTCAATCAGGGCCGACAACTGGTTGGAGGACAGTGATCCAACTCCCTTCAGTCTGGATGGAATAAATGACTTTGGGCAGGTATGGTTTAAACTCGTTGTGAAACAAACATTATTACTAACTGAAACGAAAACATTGAAAACGGGGACAAGGTGACATGGCAACATAATCTATGAATACTATTTGTGTTTTATACCCACACACCGATGTGAGTATAAAGCACTATATACTCAGTACTTTCCCGAGTCTTGTGGATCTATGAACTTAGTAAACTTTGCTTTTGTCCTTAAACAAGCGGGACCACGTTGGTTTCTTTGGAGTTGGGTTATAATACAATTTACAGTGATGTGATTTATTTCATGCATGTTCATGGCATATAAACACAATATTTGTGGACTACAACGAAGAGCTCCTAAACCAGAAAGTAAAAGTACATTATGATACAAAGTAGCCTCGCTCCGTGATCAACCAATGACAAGTGGAATAACTGGGGAAGTACCAGTAAAGAACGAACCAACCGAAGAACCTTCAAGCTCGGAGTGGGGCCTTTTAGGCTCCGGCTCCGGGCTTGAAGGTTCTTCGCAAACAGCACGCTGCTCATACACAGATCACGAAGCCCAAACCGAAGCTGGAGCCCAAAGCAGAGGCTTGGGAAAAGCACAGATGGACCAAAATTAAGGTAGGGGGATAATCTGGCTCCATTTTTCGCCTGCTAACATCAGTAGTTGTTGTTGCTATTGTACATATGGTGCACGACCAAGATGGCGACAGCGTGAGGCGTTGTTTGGAAGCCTGTCTCAATGTAAAAAGGGTGTATCAGCTATAGTGATATTTGTTTCTCCTTCAACCCCAGGCAGTCATCCGTGAGATGAATCGACTCGGGATGCTGGTCGATTTATCCCATGTCTCTGTAGCCACCATGAACGACATCCTCGACATCGTCGAAGCTCCCGTCATTTACAGTCATTCCTCGGCATTCTCCGTCTGCAACTCGTACCGTAACGTGCCGGATTCAGTACTGGAGCGCATCGTAAGTGAACATACATTCCTTCCAAATAAAAATCACATGTACAAAAGATGCTGGCCACAGTAATCCGATGGGTTAATGGAAACCAATCCCAAAGTTAGACACGAATCCGAGAACCCCGATAATACGCCAACTACTCGTCCAATTTTGATTTCTTTTACTATTACAACTCAGGTTGACAACCAAGGTGTGGTTATGGTAAATTTCTACACGAAGTACATCAACTGTCCACCAATGAACGTCAGTGCTGACATAAACGAAGCCACGCTGGACCAAATTATACGTAAGACCCGAATATTATTTCCTGGGGTGCAGTTCGTTTCCTGATGAGCCTGTGTTTTAGCCTAGGTGAATTGATTCTGGGAAAAGCCACCTATTAACAATAATTGTTTAATTGGTTGTTTTGTCTTGATCTTGTTCTGCAGAGCATATTGAGCACATCCGGGGCATTCGCGACGGCGCAGGGATTGACATAGTGGGCATTGGGTCTGACTACGATGGTGTGAATACGTAAGTTAAATTACTCATATAAGCACTGTTTACTAGTCGATGCCAAGACCACATTTCGAAAACACCCATAGTGGTAAGAGACTGCGAATTTGTTCATGGTGGTAATTAAGAGGTACACCGAACTATATGGTCCTTTTCGAAAGACTGCTTGGGCTCCGGCGTGGGCTCCGGCGTTGGGCTCTGCCCGACTGTTTAAGCCCCTGTACCGAAAGCACACAGAGCCTAAAAGCCGGAGCCCAAGACCGAGTCGTTGTTTCGCAAAGAGCCCAAATCCGAAACCTAGCCTCGTCTGGTGGTATACCAAAGGAACAATCTTTTTTTTGGCGGGGGGCGATCTATTTGAAATATGTGGTCGTATTGGTACAACTCACTTCAGTTCCGTGTATTTCTATTTGTGAATTGATGATCAAGAGAGAAACGTGGAAAACATAAAATTAAGCATTAAAGCTGGAGACAGTCCACAGAAGCCACTCAAAGGAAACAAGTAAAGAAAACAAACCAATATGGGAGGCCTGCCGGAAGAAACCACGGGAATGCTACTTGGTGGTTCCTCCGCTGTTGCTTTGGACAATAAGATAGAACTAAAAACATACACACGCCCTTTATCAGTGTGTACCCATTGTGTAACCCTTAGTTTTACAACCTTCATAAAAAATAATGCCAAGTCCTAATTTTAGAAAACCTGATTACCAAAGACAAATTTTGGATTGCCAATCAAATAACGGCGGATTACTGATGGGGAAGTCAGATAACAATTAGCAAATAACGCATTACCAATTAGGAAATAACAGATTACCAATCAGAAAATAATACGTTACAAGTATGGAAGATAACTGATTACCACGTAACAAAACCTTTGAGTTGATGTTGACTTACCAGGGTACCCACTGGCCTTGAGGATGTGTCCAAGTTCCCTGACCTGATCGCTGCCCTCATCGAGACGGGACGGTGGTCCGAAGAGGACATCAAGAAACTCCTTGGGGATAATCTGCTCAGGGTCTTTAGAGCTGCTGAAGAGGTAAGAGAAGGCGGTTTACTTTTTAATGGTTGGCTTTCAAGTGTCCGTCGTTGGTTGACCCGCCAGCTCAATGCCAAGGGGAGTCTTTGGATCGCTAGGTGGCAGCAGACATATCAGATAATCTCCAGTGTTTGTGTTGTTCTGAGCATGCGCATATCTGAGAACTCTGGATTCACATGAAAAGTCTGCTGCCACCTAGTGTCACCCAAAGTACATGTATCACATTATGCAGAACAGCTGCGGATTGAAATCTCAAACTAACTGTACATCTATAGAGCAGTTTAAATTTCCGTAAAACCCGTTCTCCAAAGACTGCTATGGTCATGGTCAGCTTCGCTTTGGCTATTTCTGGCGACAAAATACACCCTTTAAATAACTTGGAAGGCTCATCAGAAAGAACAATATTCATCAACAATGTTCGCCGTTTCTGCGGGGGGAAAAAGACGGCCATGTTCGGGCTAATTTTGTGACAGCATGAGACAGCGAGCTTGTGGGCAGGCAAGCGCACTGGTTCGGCTGCATAGAGAGAGAGAGAGAGAGAGAGAGAGAGAGAGAGAGAGAGAGAAAGCAAGTTATGGGCAAACACTGCCAACTCTGCCAGGCGAAGTTTGGTCTTTGTGAATCTCCACTCTGACGCCACAATTCGCTTCGCAGTCACCGTTCTTGTTATTGCACTTCCCCCCGTGCTATTGTACTTGTCATGCAAACATAATTAGTGGCTACTAACAAATAATTGTTCATTTGGCGCACGTTTGTTTTTGGTATAATTGTGTCTGCTGTCCTTTATCACCAGGTAAGGGATGCCAAGATGGCGGCAGATGTGAAACCTTATGACCAAACCATCCCTAGAGAGAACCCATGGGAGACTAACAATACCTGCAGGACCTACGTCCCCTAAGCTTAGCTAACCTCTACACTGCCTTCGCCTTGGGAACATACTCCGACTAACCTGGACGCCGACTAACCCAAGCGCTTGACTTTTCTCTTTTAACGAACATTATTATGGTATGGCCGTCTTGGTCAGGTACCTTGTATACACAGTTACAATGAGAGTTATAATTCTCATTTCTAATAAAGGACAAGACTCATTTCCACCCAGCCTCGGTTTGGTTTTTTTTTCAGAAAAATCAAAATAGCAACACCATGCACTGCAAAAACTGGGGTGTTAATTTGATTCTTTTGGTATCTATATATGACAACACCAACATGGTGTTAATTTTACCAACGATAGAGCAATGGGGATAACTCACACCATGTCGGTGTTGTCACATATAAATACCGAGAGAATCAATTTAACACCCCAGTTTTTGCAGTGTGATAAGGGTCCAGTACATCCACTTTGGTGGCCATGACTGAGAAACATTTTTGAAGTTGTGACAGATTTAAAACAGTCAAACCCGGGGCCTTTTCCACACCTCGGCTTGGGCTTCGCCATCAATTTGGAAGCAGTGTACATTTTGTACGGTGCTCCAACATCAAAACGGAGCCTGGAACCGGAGCCTGGGCCGAAGTTAAGAAAAGGCCCTTGTAAACCTCCGTTTGGCACGATGGGGAACTTGTGTTTCAAAATTGAATGTCCCCACAGCTGATGGGTTCTGGGTCAATATTGTCACACACTGAAGGAGGCTGATGGAACTACTGCAAGCCACGAAGACAAACAGAGACAAATGTTGTCAATTCTTTTGAAAACAATAATTAGTCTTTCAACTTCCAAGCTTAAAATATAAATCACTGCAAAACTACAAAGCTATCAACCTCCACCTCGGTGCAAGCTTTTTGTTTCTCCTTCAGTGCATGGAGGCAGACGCCTGGGCAAACGCCGTCTTTGTTTTCATTTTTTGTTTGTGTCATTTTCTGTGATTCTATCGCCGGCTTTACTCTCAGCTTTCTTGTCTTTTCAAAACGGAATTATTTGTTGATCTTTCCAAGAAGACGTATACAAAAAGTGGACACTGTTGCTCCGCATGCTAACCTACAACTTCTCTGATCAGACCGCATTCTCATAGAGCTGCTATCCTATCCATTTCAATTCAATTCAAATAGTATTTAGTTCTGAAACGCGTTTATACTAATAAAAACAGGTAAAATGTACGGTGTGCAGTAATACAGGAAAAAATAAAAAGGGGAGGAGAAAATTATGTAAAGGCAGGTTGGTGAGGAAAAAACAACAACACACAAACAAACAAACAAACAAACAAACAAACAAACAAACAAACAAACAAACAAACAAACAAACAAACAAACAAGCAAGCAAGCAAGCAAGCAAGCAAGCAAGCAAGCAAGCAAGCAAGCAAACAAGCAAACAAACAAGCAAACAAACAAACAAACAAACAAACAAACAAACAACCCAACAAACAAACAAACAAACAAACAAACAACCCAACAAACAAACAAACAAACAAACAAACAACCCAACAAACAAACAAACAAACAAACAAACAAACAAACAAACCGACAAACCAACCGGCAAACAAACAAACAACAAAACAAACAAACAAACAAACAAACAAACAAACAAAGATAATAGGACAACCGATTACTCAGGAAAGAGCGAAATACAGGCAAACCCCAGAAGCACAGCTTGATGTGGGAAGCATATAGAAAAGAGCTGACAAACAAAATAGACAAAACAGGCAAACGAGCAGACAATTAATACGCAGTTAAACAATTAGTGCGAAATGATTAAAGGGGGAGCAAAGCAATAAAAACTTGATTATAGTTAGACATTGTAATAAGAATGCTGACCAGCAAAACAATAATCATAACTACACAATGTATAATTAAAGATGAAGGAGAAAAATAAAATAATAGGACTGTATTTCATTAAAGGCAAAGAGAAGAGAAGAGGGGGATTGAAGCTGGGGAAAGACAAGGGCTCGATTTCACAAAACACTGAGATTCATCTTAAGATGAGTTGTCAATATCGCCATAGTGATTTGTATCATGACATCACACTTTGCTTAGCACTTTACATTAATACACAGTTAAGATCATTCTTAGCTTTCAGTGAAATCGGCCGCAGGTTACATAATGAGAAAGAAGGTATTAGGCATAGGCACGATTAAAGCAAACGCTTTAACCACAAAACCAAGCACAATAATATGCTTTACCAGAATAAATTTACCAGCCAAAAATCCAATGTCACATGTCAGATCTGTGCCTGGTATCCTGCATGTTTTTACATAGCGGAACATTCGTAAGCAACATTGTCTGCTTTAAAGGTTGTATGAAATTTGGCCTAACATTCAACTTTATGCAAATGACGTCATTTGAGTAGGGCGCCCTCGGTCACAAGAAGGTTGCTCATTGGCCCATCCTGTGCGCCGTGCGTATAGCTTCGAATTTCCATTGTTTCATCACCGTTTTACCTCCAAGATGGCGGCGTGATAACGTCAATGCATAAAGGTCCACTTTGTGTGGCACATTACGGACTTGCTATCTTTTCAATTGAACTTTAAAGTCTGAATAGTGTACATAACAAAGCATACAACTTAAAAGCGCTGCTCAAAAACGTGTTTGTGTGTGTTTGCCAGGGGTTTTAACCCTCAGCGCAACCACATTAATCAAAAACTTCCCTTGATCCAGGAGGATAAAATTTCGTCCACCCTGTCTTTAAGTTCAATAACCCACCCTGCAAGCCCAAAGCCATTATAAATCACTGTCTGGTGAATTGGAGTGCCAGCGAAGACTTATACTTGTGTTATTTAAGATCCACGTGCCGCACAAGCTGTTTTCACAAAATTGCATACCGCCCTGTGACAAGGGTCCTTAGCACAAGGTCAATCAATTACTACACTGAGACAGGTGGCTGCTGTCTTTCAACACTCCTTACTCTGCAGTGGTTAGGGTCTGGCCAATGGGAGTCTACAGGCTTGTGGGGTATACCAGGGGTGAGGATTACATGGAATCTTGTCCTTATTGGCCCATTGAAAAAATTATGACCATATTTGGTAAAATGTGGATTATTTTTTAACCTCCCCGCTGACGCGAGAGTTGACTGGAACTACATCCGTATCAAACGGATATACTTGTAATTTCACGAAGCCTGCGTCGAAACGCAGTTTTTAAATGTATCTATTTTGCAACTCAATTATAGTGATGGAAAGAGTTTCATGATTTAGACAGATTTATTATATATTCAAATGTTATTATTTCTATCAATGATTTGTATTCCAACGACAATTAATTTTTAAATGGTGTAATAAAAGTCCATTTTATATCAAGGCTAAAATAAAAACAACTGATTGCTTGGACCAAGGTAGTTAAAATGATGTTGTTGTCAGATGTGATTCCAGTTGTTTTACTAGACGGAACGTGGCAAGATTGAAAATACATGTCCACGGATTCAACATGGTATATTGATTGTCATGTTGGAAAACTTCCCTTGAAAATATGCTTGCCTGAAATGCTAAACCTTTTGAGAATAAGGAGTATGAAGCAGTTAATTTTGATCTCGCGAGACCAAAACCCGATGTTGGAAAACAGTGAAAACATACAATGGGGTTTTCACTATTTTCTCATGAGTCCAACGGAAGATTGAGCTTAAACTTTCACAAGTTTTATTATTTCATGTACATGTTGGGTCACGCAAAGTGCGGATACTGGTCTGTGATAATTACCAAAGTTGTACGCGTGCTTTCAGATTAAGAGGGTGAGTAATTAATGAGTAAACAAGATGGTTTACTCCCTTCGAGAGAGAGAGAAATTAATAGAGGCAAATCCCAAAAGCACACTGCAGCTTGATGTGGGAAGCCTTACAGAAAAGAGACGACAAACAAACAAACAAACAAACAAACAAACAAACAAACAAACACACAAACAACCCAACAAACAAACAAACAGTCAAAACAGACAAACAAGCAGACAGATACGTAATATTTAAAGGCAGAATACAGAATTGGTATTCATCAACAAGATTTTTTTTAATAGTATTTGTCTGAACGCATACTGTTTATAAAGTTCATACCAGTAATAATCTTCCATAGAAATAGTAGCTTTGTCTGAAGTACTGTAGAAACTTGTCGAGAAAATAGATTTTTTGAAATTAGGGACAAGGTATTTACATGCTGGAAAGTGTGCACGGTTTCTCACTGTTTTCTCCTGACTCGGACGACGGATTGAGCCCAAATCTTCACATGTATTGTATTGAATCACACAAAGTAAGAACACTGCACTGTCAGCTTTACCAATCCTATATTTTACCTTTAAACAAGCGCGAAATGATTAAATGGGCAAACCATAACAACGTAATAAGTGTAAAAACGCAGACTAGCAAAAAAAGAAAGAATCATAATTAGACAATGTATATTAAAACATGTATGTATTTTAAATAAAATGAAGAAAGGAGAACAAAATAAATGGTAGATCGGTAAAGGCAATGGGAGACTTTGGACCGCTAGGTGGCAGCAAGCTAACCAGGCAAATTTTCATTCTTGACGTTGTTCTGAGCATGCGCACAGTTCCGGGAATAATGGATTTACCTGGTGAGTCTGCTGCCACCCAGTGTCCTAAAAGTCTCCCATTAGCAGGGATGAGGCTGGGGACTGAACCTGGAGAAAAGACTAGCTTACATAATCAGCAAGAATGTAGTCTTTGTAGGCACGCTTAAAACAAACGCTTTAAACACAAAACAAAACTAAGCACACAGGAATTATGCTTTAACAGAATGAATTTGCCAGCCAAAAATCCAATGTCACATGTTAAATCTGTGTCTGGTATCCTGCTTATTTTATTTGCTTTAGCAGAAACCTTGTAAGCAATGTGTCCGTTTTTATTTAGTTTGTGTTGTGAAAAAAATATAACATGTTTTACGTTTTGCAGGTGAGAGATGCAAAGAAGATGATCAAACCAGACGATCAAACACTTCCCAAAGACAACCCATGGGAGGCGAACAATACGTGCAGGACGTACGTGTACCCAATGACGCCACCCTAGTTATCTCTTTGTCTTCCCGTCGAGATCGAATCTCCATAATTCCCACATTTGGGCAAAATATAAACACTATCTAAGCAATAACACTTTTGGTGCGGGTACTTTCATGCCCTGAGGCGCAATTCTAAAAAGAAACTTGGGATTTGTAGGGTCTACTTTGTTTGGTTTTGCAGAACATTATTTTGTGGTTAATCTCAAATAATTGCATTCCCCCCTAAGAGTGGTGTTACGAGGTTTTAGAATATGACCACAACACCATCTTTGCCCCCCCCCCCTCCCAGGAATTGATATACGGGCAGTACCCATGTATTTTTAAGCTAAATGTTGCATTAAAAAACAATTAATGATGAAATTCGAAGGAGGGGAGTATGTTCGTTGGAGGAGGATCCAACCCAGCTAAAGACTCTAATCATCAAATATTCGGGTTTTCCCCCCAGAAATATGCCTAAATCTTTGAAATTTGACCCGAGGCTTGTTTACCACACTAATTGTTTATAAGTTTTTAAGATGGCGCGCAGGGTGTAGTGGTGTTTATATTATATAACTTTTACCTGTCACTTTTTCTACTAATCGTTTTTTTTTACCACAACTCTAACTGCTTTCCACGACTCGTTTATCAGTTGTTTTAAGATGACAGGCAGGGTGTAAAGGTGTTTGCAATAACTGTACTTTGTCACTGTTTTCTGTTTATAACTAATCATTTATCAATTTTTAAGATGCTGCCATCTTCAGTTTTTAGATGGCATGTATAATATGTTCTCCTTACCATAACTATTCAACTGTAACCTGTCACTGTTTTCCATAACAAATCGTTTATCAGTTTTTAAGATAGCACTCAGGGTTTAGTGATGTTTATCATTTAACTGTTACTTGTCACTTTTTTTACTAATCGTTTTTAAAACAGTTGTTTTTTTTATAACCGTTTGGCGTTCATCAGTTTTTAAGACAGAAGGCAGTGTGTGATGGTGTTTTTACTACAACTGCACTTTTCCATAACTATTTGTTTATCAATTTTATAGACAAAATATTATATATATATATATATATATTTTCAGGGTATTAATGGTGTTTAACTGTTCTTCTGGTGAGCTTTCATTAAAAATATTTGTATAGGGCTATTTGTAATGATTTCCAAACCTGGCTGTTATATCACAATACCCTTGGGTTTGCCTATCATTATGCAGTAAGTCTGGGCCAACAAATTTGTTTACCATTTGAATGTTCTGCTTCCTCAATGGCCGCCAATTTTTTAAAGTTATTCAGCGGAACACTTTCAGGAAGTTCAACACACATTTTCACCCTAAAAGAGTTTTTCCAACAGCGGGCAAAGCACTTTACTCTAAACAAAGGGAGCTTAATGCAATGAGAATCAAAGAAGATTTATAACCTTTAAAGCAAATTCCGTTGTTAAAATTCATAGCAAGTGCAACAGTTTATACTTTTTTAGTCACACGTTCAAGGGGTCCGATTTTGTTCTTTTTAGAACCGCACGCTCTTCGTAACAACCAGACTACATTGGAGGATTTGCACATATTGAGGGCACACTTTACTTTGACCGCTGCATCTATACCATGCCCGATATGTGGCAGAGGGAGGCCCCCCCTCCCCAAAAAAAATGTCCAATTCTCTAACACACTCTTCCCCTCTTGTACAGAAGCACCCCCCCCTAAAATCCTCAAAAGAATTCCAGAGATATCCAGAACAAAATGAAGACACAATAGGAGGTGGGGTACACCCTGCCACATATCGAGCACCAAATGGCTGCAGCTGCACCGCAACATTTTTCTGTCTGTACTTGTCACCAGACTAGACCCAGTAACTGGGGCGTTAAGTACTCCCTCTCTCGTACACTGACTACGAGAGAGCGAGTACTTAACGCCCCAGTTACTGGGTCTATCACCAGACAATATTTTCCGACTTTGAGGTGACATACAGGCAAACGCACTTGGCCATTTTTTAAAAACAATTCATGACGACCATTGGTTTGCACATGGAACATGCTGCAGGGCCAGGGGTAATTTTGTGTCCAGAAATTTCACATTTTGCAAGCACCTTATAGACCTAGATGATTAGTTTGCACTAGCCCAGGTTGGAATTCCTCCCTTGCATACAACGGAGACTGCCGTCCTACTAGGGCTAAGTTTGCCCCAACAATGCAACTGTAAAACGTGT
Source organism: Marthasterias glacialis (assembly GCA_911728455.2). Classification (NCBI taxonomy): domain Eukaryota; kingdom Metazoa; phylum Echinodermata; class Asteroidea; order Forcipulatida; family Asteriidae; genus Marthasterias; species Marthasterias glacialis. The sequence goes on along the minus strand of OU452222.1, from coordinate 11,717,126 downwards.
ACAATTTCCAGGTGAGACTAAGCGGGGTCATGATGGTAGGTGTACTGTGTAGGGCATGTTTGAAACTTTGATTAGGGAGGGCATTTTGCCTCAGGAAACAGTTGCATCTATGAAAATGAGTCAAATGTGAACACTGACTTGGTATTACTGTTCAGTGTTTGGTCAACTACTTTTCCAGAGCCCTGTCGTATATCTCAACTTGACTATAGGTGCAACCTGGTGACGCGTTCAACCTTCAATCAGAGCTATAATAATAAATATGAGTTTTACTGCTTACCTTGAGTGAAATGCATTCTGAACAGACGAACACACACAGGAGTGATGAGTCGGCCGAATGTGTTGAAATGTTCAACAATGTCACAGCCTCAAAATCCCAAATTTAGCGATAGAAAAAGGTCATGGAACTAAAAGAAATCACCTGCATCATCCGTAGACATTTGGTCATCCACCCATGAGTTGGTAGTGTCAAAGTCCCCTCGTCTTGAGACTTGCTTGAACAACATAACATTTTTTTATAAACACCGCCATTGTGCATTTTTTACAATTTTATGGCAACTGATACAGCGCCCTCTGTAGTTTTGATGTTGAGCGGGTTGAACCCTCTATTGACTACTAGCGAAACTCTTTCTAATTTGGATTGGGGGGGGGGGGGGTGTTAAATGTGTGAAATTAGGTTCCATGCTATTTTGCGCGAGTATACACAACGATTTTTGGTTTCTGATAGATAAGCAATGTGGCTGAATACTGAACTGAACTAAAAAATTACTTGATTCGTGAAATTATTGCGACTTGAAATGTTCTTCAGAAAAGCTGTGAAGTGAAATTTACGTTTTAATCAAAACTCCTGGTACCACAAAATATTCACAACAAACTATCTTTTTATAAGGTAATCTAGTTTTTATTACAGACACTTGCTGAATAAAATACAGTTTGTAATTAATATGTACAGTCATAATAATAACCGAGTGCTTGAACAGCGACTGCTTTTACAAAACATCAACTCCTTTCAAAACACTTGTAAGTAAATAACAGTTTCCCGTTGAATCAACTGCGAACGGAGCAAAACATGGTATGAAAGTTATGCAAATTGAACAATTTCTGAATTAATAACTTTATTGGAGATTGTTCCAAATAACATATTTACACATATCCATGCCTATGAAAAATGAAGACATCAGATTATCATCAAGTTCGGCATTAACCACCCCCTTGTCCATTCTTCAGGCAGCTGTGTGTAAGTATATCGGAAATGAACATGAACAGCAGTTCCCGAAATATTAAATACAATTAAATATAAAAATTATAATAGCTACATAAATTTTGATTGGTTCTACAGCACAATAATAAAAAGTGGCATGGCTGCATTAAAAAAAAAGGGGGGGAGGTAAACTCCATTTGAAAATTCAATAAGGGTAATCTTACACCCATCCATGTTATGTGAGCTGCATTACAAAACCCATTTATGGTTAATCTTGGATGATGATGCAAAATATGATCGGTGTCGATGATCTGACACAAGAAAGTCCAATCCCCCTCCCCCTACCCCAAATGAAAATTGAATCTCTGGCACCGATCGCTCTCTACGTCATAAGCATAACAAAAATCTTCTTTTGTTCTGTTAAAGGTTCACTTCAAGATGAGTCCAAGAGAAAAAAAAACCTGCTGGTTTAAGATGCCCCCAAAAACAACTGAAAACAGAGCAGTGAAGCTTCAACACTTCGTAAACAGAAATCAGCATTTTAATGATCTGAAACAGTTCAATCATGAGACAGATGTGAGAGGAAATAAGTTAAATTACAGGCCTAGGATTTCATCTTTGAGAGGGCAAGGCCATTTTCATCTTGCAACAGGCACTTTCATTGGAAAAACCCTCAAATCTATGGGAAACTTTTGATGGGGCACCAAGGCCAAGACCAGGGCAACAGAGGTCATGGCCTCTGTGTAATTCCAGGCCTGAATTACACATGTTTATCTCCTGAAAACACGCGACAGTCACCATCATTTCAGAGCTCTGTTTTTAGCTGTTGGGTGAAGTTCATCATGTTACTCCGATTATATTTGTTTAAAAAATTGCCTTGAGTTTTTTCAAATTCCAGCCGATAAAGTAAGATCGTAATCGTCTGAAGAGCACCGATGTTCAAACTGGAGATTGAGGCTTGTCAGACGATATGGAGAGTAAAATGAGGCGTGGTCAGTTCTTTTGCAGCTATTTACCCTTGTTGTTTACGGGCAAGTACAGCTTAAATTCTGCAGGCAGTTCATCCTCTGAGTACAGTCTGTCCGAGAAGTAAACACGGCGAATCCGACAGTTGGCGTGGATCTGGAAAGGGGGAGAAAAACCACAAGGAGAACAAAATAAGTAAAGCCACGCTGCTTTGAAAAGTTATCCAGTAGGCCTGTTGAACTGTAGATAAGAGCAATCAGTTCCGATTAAAACACCACACAATAACTTGGTCAAATTCTCAACGTGTTGTGCATCAATCTTGACAAATTTTTTTGACTTTAAAAAACAAGTGAAAAAGTAAAACTAATTTATCTCCTTATTTAAGTTTGTTGGTGCTGTTTTGTTAACCATCGTAGTCTGCTGTGGTGCGGAAATTTTGTGGCTATACCAATCTTTACCATCATAAAAGCATCAAAATCCAACTGTATGTGCTTGATTTTGTTGGATTTAGGATTGCACTGATAAACTGGTTTTGCTTTGCCTAGGATTAGGCATACTATCATAATCAGAGTTCAAGTGTTTGGTTGGGTCGGGTTAGGTAGGATCCTAGTAAATAACTCAAAGAAGCTAAGATAGAATGAAAACTAACTGGAAACACTTTCTTACCTGTACTCTTAGTGTCTCAATGTAGTTTGTACCATAGGCACGTCTTGTGAAGTCTGACAAGTTAAACTGCAAGTGAAAAAAACAAAAAAGGATATAAAAATTATAATCTCAACTCATTGGTTTATTGTGAGACCATATTTAAATGTTACCATTGGTTAAAATAGTAAATTAAAGGTAAAACATAGGATTGGTAAAGCCCATAGTGCAATGTTCTTTGTGTGATTCAATACATAAACAAAAAACTAAGAAAATTTAGGCTCAATGTGTCGTCGGAGTCAGGAGAAAATGGTTAAAATCCATGCACACTTTTTAGCATGTTAACACATTGTCCTTAATTTTGAATGTTACAATCGATCTTAAAATCAAGGTCTTCAAGTTCTATTTTCTCGACTATGACAGTATTTTAAACAGAAATATTTCTATGGTAGATAGCTAGTGGTATGAATGTGAACTTCATATTCAGTAAGCTTTCAGACCGAAACTTATTTAAAAAAATGGGATGAATACATACCCTGTGTTCCACCTTTGAATAATTGGATATTAATGATGCCAGAGGAACATAACAAATTACATGAAGAAAAATCTGCGATTGTGCATTATCAGATTTCAGCTTTGCAAAGGGTTGGCACACATGAGAATTTCACCTTGAATCTCGAACTTAATTCTTGTACGGACGAGGTCCCATGTTTGTATTATTGAAATAAGCTTTTTCATTAGCAAACAAACCATTTTGATTTTGCCCCCTCCCAAAAAAAAACTGCCTCGAGTACACTAAAGTAATAATTGTTTTCAGTTTTTAAATGGCACTAAAAAAAGAAGAAGAAAAATCCTGCCTGCTCAGGAAAACAGATTCTCCAAGAGAACATTTGTAAGGGGCGCCAAAACCCCCTACAAAAAAAATTTATGAATTTGTAATTTCGGGGCGATTATCAGCGCGCAGCAACTGGCTGTATTTACCTGAATTTGATTCCATCCGTCGTCTAGCCTCATTGGCATCGTGCAAATGAACGGCTTTACCCTCGTCGTGCTTTGGTAGTTGCTGGCCCGGAACCGCCTCTTTACATTCTTGTCGTCGAGTACTTGCACCTCAAATGTGAAGTATTTCTTGAGATTTTTGATGATCATGACCAGGAAGGGGAGCTTAATGCCCAGAACCTTTTTGGGTTCTTCTGGACATGTGATAAACGTCGTGCTGACATTTGTTCCTACGATTTCGATTACTAGTGACTGAATGTCGTTATCTGTGATGCGTTTGATGTGACCATTTTGGACCTGAATAAGCAAAAGAAAGAATACAAAACATAAGACGTGATTTTTACAGCTCAGCTGACTATGTTATAGAACTCAGACGGTGTCTACACATCATATTCATAGGACACCGAAGCTGGGATTATGCACAATCATTAAAACTAAATGGCTGAACAGCATGCTATCTGATCCGCTGGCATTGCTTTTCACATCTAATGACGCCCTAAAGATTCCATCAAACTTCATCAAAATTTACTTGAGCACAGAGTAAAAAAACATGATTGGACAGAGTACGAAAAAAGAATAATTGCAAAAAAAAGCTTGATTGAAATAAGTTGAACTTGATCGTCAGTGATATTTCTGATGTGTTGGTTGCTAGGGATTGTAATTTTGCTGAAGTGTTTGACAAATAATATTCATAAAATCTCAAAATTTGCAGGTGATTTATATAACAATGATGTTAAAGAAATACAAACGAGGGTTGTAACCTTTACAGTAACATATTAACTATTACAACATCAACTTAACAATCAGTTGCTATGGTCGGCCATGTCAAAAGATCATAATAAGATAACACAAAATGGCTACCTCACATACGACAGTGCATGCAAATCCAACATTATCAATCACACTTTCCTTGCATTATTGCCTTCAAAAATACATGCACAATTAAGACTAATTATTCACCACATACCTTCTTCGTCCATAACTGCAGAGGCTTGCTCCCAATGCTGTATAATATCGATAAAAAACCGCTCTGAAATGTGTTTTTAAACATGTTTATTTAGTTGACTTTATATTGCAGGTGTGAATATTTCGTGGGAAACCCTTACGTGGGTTGTGCTCGCTTTGATCTCTCGTCGTTAAGTGAGCTTTGCAATGTGTACGTTAGTTCTTGACTGGTCTCCTGGTGACCGAAGCACACAACGGCGTAAATAAATTGCTCCGCGCCTGAGGATAAGCGGTAACCGACTGCCAGTGCAAACGGGGCGGGTGGCTGACCGGGCGGGTACCAGTTACACAAAGGCAGACGGTGTCCGTGCCGTTAGTTGTAGCATAGTAAACAAAGGCACCCCATTCTCGAAACCATGGCTGCTGTTGGCTTCGGTGGGTTCCGGCTTATTGCTCAGTTTGTTATTTTTAAAAAGAGGGCTATCGGAACGGGGCTTAAACGGGCAGACAGAGCCTAAGCTAGAACCGAAGTTGAAGCCCTTGTTTGGAAAGATGACTCGACCCTCTGAGTGCAAGATGGATAATAAAAAAAAAGATGATTGAGAGGGGCGGGGACTACGGTGGGATGGATAAACTTTTAAATACACATAACAGAACAACAAATTATCATTATGTTAAGGTATACACTGTCATCTACTTAAAAAAACGATTATCAATTAAATTAATTTATTTAAAAAAGGATGCACTGTTATTCACCTATAAGCAAACACTATAAAAACAAATTTCAAAAAAATTGTTTTGCTTATACAAACAGATAAAATCTTTGTGACGCCATTGAATTTATTTGACAACCATTAATAAACTTTCACCAAAAACTAAGGAAAAACGCTTTTAGCGTAATCGATTAGTAAACAAATTTAAATATTTCAATCAAATCTGAACACCTCTTGAATGAAAAAAAAATGGGTTTTAGAGATAATTAATCTTGAAGCACAAGATGCTCGTTTAGGACAAAAATGTGGGAGTAAAATATTCAATGTAAAGTAATGCGAGAATCTTTGGACATAAAATAATTATTATATTAATGGAACCGAAAACAAATATGCGTACCGTAATAAAAAAAATTATTGGCATCAACTTTGAGCAATAGAAAATCGCAACTCAAAAAGTGCGATAGTTTTTAACCAATGTGTTTCTCAAACAGTTTTGGCTTCACTGTGACTGTTTACATGTTAGGGGGAAAATAGGCTGTTACAATACTAAAAATAATTTCACAAAATCACAATAAAGGCCAATCGTAACTTTATTCAAAGTGCGCGCCATTTTTCGCTCCTTACGGGAACTATTTTTCATAGTGCGCAAAGGTGCTTTTCAAGTCCGTGCAGCGCCGCAGTTACGGGCGAGTGCCTAGATCGTGGGCATGCGCAGTAGTATGTTTGAGGATTGCTCTGTGGGTGTCATGGAAGGGGTTACCCGGGAGATGACGTTCTATTAGGAGTGGCGGTGTGGCGATAAAGAACAAAGGGAGGTCCAGTTTGCCACTTCAGACTGCTAAAAATGATGAATGAAAAACATTGAAGCAAATAAAGTTATGCCTTTGTTGCTCGTCAGATGTTCCAGTTCTATATTTATAATGTTTTAGCTCACATTATCAGTCAGTAGCAGTCAAGTTGAAAATTAATTTGCGAATGGTTATATTTAGTGTAATTTTGGAGATAACATTATTTTGTTCGGCAGTAAATCAGCTGAAATGACTCATTGCTTACATTGTGCATACAGAATTGTGAGCATCCCCGAAACTGTAAGCACAGTGTGGTTGATATGCATAATGAAAAAGCCCCATTAGAGAAACTTATAAAAGAAATAACTAGAATATCTCAATCTCTACCTCCTTGATAGGAACAATTTAATTATAAAACCTAATTAACTTTTAGTCAGCAACTTCATTTGAAAGTTTCTCCAGTTGGTTTTTTTTTATTTTTTTTTATTTCATCATTCGCCATGGTCTGTTGCCGTTGGCAACTAAGACTTCAAACCAAACACACCACCAGAGGGCGCTACGTGGGAAAGTATCTCAGGTCTAGTTCCCGATGCCAAGTAAACAATATCTGCATATCGGTTTACAAGGAAAACACAACAGACTAATTGAAGAAGTTTGCAATGAAGTTGCGAAATGGCCTCACGTTTTAGACCCTGTCAGAGAGTCTTTCTCAAAGGCTAATATGAGCCTTGAGGCACTAGAGTCGAAATGTGAGGCCGTTAACATTATGTTTTGTTTCTTCATTTATACCACATGTCCTTTTTGGTTGGTAAGCAGTTTGCAACAGCTAATTATATTTTCTCACTGTTAAATTAGTTTGGCAGGTTGTGTAACAACAGATAGACACCAATGGGTCAATTAAAATACAATTTCCATAGTTGCCAGCACTAATTGCTTCGAAGGTTGGAGCTGTTTGGTCAGAAGTTTGTGAACCCCGTTTGATCTGTCTTAGCTTTCAGTTCACTTCGGTTGGCCGCAGACCGTTATAATAACTAATTGATTAGCACGTGCGGCGCCCTAGGCCTAGTTGGTTAGCGGGTGTGTTGGGGGGGGGGGGGGGGCCCAAATAACAAATTTCGTTCCTTCCCTTCAAAATAATAATAATCACATTGTGTAATATTTACCCCAATAAGATTGTTTTGGGTCATAATAAGCAAAGAGGGGACAGTCGGAATCGGCATATTTCCACCCAAGTTTGAACAATTGTTACTAGTTCGGCCTCTTGGAGTTGTTATAAAATAAACAAAAAAAACCCAAACAAATACAAATGTAAAGCTCAACATCATTCAAGATGCACTTTATTATTTTTTTTCTTCCTCTCGGAATTAGCAAAATAGGCCCCAAACATTAAATAAAGCCCTCGTTGAACACAACAGGTTTTTACTGTTCATCAATGCTTTTTGTTTATAGTTGTAATATCAATACACACATTTGTATTAATCTTATATAAATTATCACACTAAATTACGGTACACCCTCCCAGTGGTACTATTGGTGGTTTTTAAAATTATCATAATTACAGTATTCTTATTCAATTAATTGTTCTGCCAGGTCGTCGTGTCCATAATAAAGGAGGTTCTAAATATTCAGGCCAGAAGTTTTTACCAAGAAGAGCAAAGGTCTCTTGTTAAACTGCGAAAGGCTGGTTATCAACTGGCCACTGATTAACTGGCCAGTCAACCACAAGCCAGTATGATCTGCTGGCCCAAGATCTCGTTGATTGGCTAAAATCTCGAGCCACAAATCAACTTTTACGTGACCCACCGGTCACCAGTTTGGGTGACATGGCGGGGGGCATAAACGCTGATCTATTGGCCAATAATCTAGTGGCCATTGATCTACCAGCCGGCGTTCTGAACCTGACTTTTTAGACTCTCCCTATGTATGGTCAGGAAACCACAAGCTCACAACTCCGATTCATTCAACCAGCAATACAGTACTGAGTGGTGTGAAGTCACTCATTGTTGACAGTTGACTTTGGAAGTGACCGTCACCACCCCTTTGAACAAAGCACATCATTAACAGACAATTCGTCTGTTGTAAAAGGGAACACACTTCCACTTCTATAAACTGTTAACTGACTCCACCTAAGTATACCAAAAAATCTCTGGTACTGATACAACGCTAAATCTCTACACTATCTAGTAGGATATAAAGGAATTTACGTGTAAACCGTTACTTTGAAATACAAAGGGTTTTTCCGTCGTCATTTTTTTTGTTTTTCTGCGATTTGCATTTTATTTTCTGATCTACAGTAAAAATGCCGGTCTGTGTGTGAAGTCATTTTTATCTCTTTTTACATGAAAACAAACTCATAACAGCTCTACCTCATACCAGAATTCAATAATTTAGGGCAGGAAAAATAATAACATAAAAAAACAAAACAAAGACAACACCAAACCCAAAACATGTCAAACAGCCTTGTTTCAAAATATGAACAGAATGTTAGACACAAAAATAAAATTAGAAAAGGTGTACATCTTTGGTAAAATCCTTGTACATCTTCACTTCAACCTAATTGAGAGGTAACACAAAACAAACAATTTTCAGTTTCCTAATCAACTCCTTTAATTTTTTTTTTTTTCGTAAAATGTGTTCAAATTAAGTTTCTTTCTTTTCATCAGGATAGGGAAGCAGATCGAAATATATTCTGTGTACATTTTACCTGTTGCTTTAGTTTATCTTATAAAAAAAGTGTGATTGCTTGTGACACGACACTTTCCAGCTAAAACTCAAAACTTGGTTTATTTTACTCATCAAACAGTTGAGATTTTAAAAACAGTAGGGCCTATAACATGTTTCTCAACATACAATACAGAATGTTTCAGACATCATAATAATGTTGAGGCCTTTATTTTGGTTGTCACATTTTATACCAATTCACTATTTCTGAGACGTGCCTGATTTTCTTTCTCCAATTCTGTACTTCCACCTAGGGGCAAAGTTCACGGAGCTGCTGGCCCAGGGCCCCGTTTCATGGCTCTGCTTACCACAGGCTTCTACGCTTACAGCTCCCAGTCAGAGTGGTGATTCTAGTGGCAGTAGGCGTAGACTTTTGTGGTAAGCAGCTGCCATGATATTGGGCCCAGATTTAACATGGTTTAGCTCAACTTGCTAAGCAAACTTTGTCAGGGAACCAGTTCCAAACGATTAATCATTTGAGACCTTAAGCTGGTAACCTGTGTTTGCTTAGCAGGAGTTTCTCTGCTAAGGAAGGTTAGCAGCTCTATGAACCTTGGCACAGGGCTCTGTCTCCCCAGCCTCGACTTGGACACCGTTTACTTCTTTTTTTTTAAAGATCATAATGTATACACCCTATAAAATCAACATGTTACAATAGCGATACTAAATATTGCAATCATAACACTTCCTGATATAACAACAAAATGCATTGTGATTAGTTACGCCCCCTCCTCGTGCTTCATGTTAGCATTCTTTTAAAATACGATAAACAAGAAACGAATACAAAACCAATACAGCACATTTACGAGACAAAAAACCATAAATGTGTAATTCGTCAACAAACTAGTAGTAGCACATGGCAAAACCTTGCCCACACATGTACTTTCCTCCATGATCATTCACCTCAGTTAATTGGTTATTTGGTTAATTTACTTAAACATCATATTAAAGGTGTCGATAACAAAACTTATTTTACATCAGTTGTGATATTTCTGTACAAAGAATTTCCTCTTGGCAGATGAATTCAAAATTATAAAAAGAAGAACAAAATAGATTAACTATACTTCAATGTTGCAAACATGGTGCAAGACTTTAAAAAAAAAAGGAAAAAGAAAAGACGAAAAAAGAAGACATTTTAGCCAAGTATTTTTGACATACTACCTTCGAGATCATTTGACTGTGGATAAAGGTGAGGCATCTACCCACAGCAAAGGGTACGAACAGTTGAAGAAATGCCCAACAATAAATGTGTGATTTCTAACAAACACAGTATGAGTCCAATAGGATCCATTTGTTGGTGATAAATTTTGTGACGGCAGATATTTCTGAAAATCTTGAGATACCTTGAACAACTTTTGGTGACCATTGAAAAATTATACAATGTGCAGACGTTTGTAGGTGATCTGTACGCGAGAGAAAGAGCAAACTTCTAAAGAGGCTGTAGCTGAACAGTCTTTGAGGACTGAAACCAGTATTACTGGCGTGGTTGCTTCAACAGGTTCATCAACCTTTCCTTGTAGCATGTCATGGTCAAGCGGTCTACTGCACCGGACTCAAATTCTGGGGTTGTGGGTTCAAATCCTGGTCATGACACTTGTGTCCCTGAGCAAGATGCTTTACCATAATTGCTTCTCTTCACCCAGGGGTATAAATAAGTAACCTGCGAGGGTAGAGGTTGCAATTGTGTTTGAAAAAAGCCTGTAGAGCGCCACCACAGCTCGGGGCTGTAGACTCGCCAGGGAGCTGAGAAAGATTACAGGAATGTTATTGGCCCAATGCCCAGGGCACTCATATATAAGGGCATTGAGACGTTACTGCAAAATGTGCTATATAAGAACTAGTTATTATGATTATTAATCTTTGAGAGCCAGTGACGGGAGCATTTTTGGTGTGCCAGTTATCATGCAAAGCATATTGGTAAACCGTCATCCAACACAAACCGACCATTTACTAGACGTCAAAATTCTTTATGCCTTCATTATTGATTGACGTATATATATATATATATCAGACATGCAACTTAGTTTTTGCGAAGGGGGAAAAAAAGAAAAAAAAGAAACTGCAAATCACACAAAAACTTTGTACAGTATTTTTCAGTTTTCTATGGCACTAAAAAACAGTTGCATGCCTGATATCTCCAATTTTTATTTTATTTTTTTTTCATTCTGTACAAGTCTAAGCTTCAAAACTGAGGGCCTACAAATGACAACAGTATGGCGCCTTTTTACAGATCTGTGCTCTAACCCTGACTGAACACAAGGTGTCCAACAAAGACCGTTATAAAAGTGAAGGATCGTGTCACAGAATAGCCTTTCAAGCTTTTATTCTTTTTTAGGGTGAGTTCATCTCTACACAGTCGGAATATCCATTTAAACTGTACATCTGCACACAAAATAAAATCTTTGAAACTTAAAATTTAGAAACAAACGAAGTGTGCTTTGCTGTTTTGCTTTCTGATTATCAACAAGGGAAAATAAAAAGTTGAGAAACCAGGAATTGCCTTCCTGAAGAAACACTCACTTCACTTTTTACAGTTTTTCCGAAGTCCGACGAGAACACCCAAAAATGTAAAAAAAGTTGTTTAGTTTAATACACTCTCTCATTTTTGTTGTTTCAACTGAGGATGAATACCATTCGTGGGAACATTGAAAACAATTTCAACAACAAAAGCATATCAATCCATTTACGCAAAAAGGGGATTGTCGTAAAAACGTGACCCAATTATCGCCCTGGTGCAAATTGGGTAATAAAACTGGGACTAAACTCGAAACAAGTCCTGCTCAATGTCCTCGACACAGACGCACAGAGTCCGTTGCACGCTGCAGAAGAGTCTCTGCACAGTGCAAGCAAAGCGAGTTTACAAGTAAAGCTTGTGAAAGGTAACCTGTTAGTCCTTCTGGCGCTTCTGAGAAATCTGGCTAGAGGATTTTTTCTCTCTCGCACTGTGACCAGAAATGAAATTTGGTTGCCCGCGAACCTCCAATATTCAACAGAACAGCAATTTATGCAGCATGTAACCTCAGCTGGGAAACCTTTTGTTCAAAATAAACACAAGAGAAACCTACGCAACTAAGTCTGCTTTGCTTAGGTCCCCTCAATGACTGTATAAAACTGGCCAAACACTATAAACACTTCTTTTCCAACTCTCGACAGAAATTAACAAGCACTCAATTTTTTTTGTGTTTTTGTTTTTGCGTGTGTGTGTGTGAGAATATTTTTGAAATTTTTGAAAACAACGTGCCCACAATAACTATGGTGATAAATAGTACCGAAGAGGATGGCAGACCCCGATGTTCTTGGTTATGCAGATGATGACAGACTTTATGGTACGACCGTAGCTGCAGGACTTGGGTTTTGGATGGGCTGCATTGGCTGTGCTGACGGTGCTGATATAACTGGGGAGCCGGCCGGAATTGCTGTCATCGTCCTTGAAGATGTATTGGTAGCTGGGAGAGGGAGGGACAAAAAGAAAAGCAGGAAGGCTGAAAACTTTAAAAAGTTATACGCCTTTAGGTAGTATACAACTTTCTCTTAAGTTGGGGAGTTTCAAACACTAGCTGGCAGCAGACTTTATCAACTTAATCATTTAAGACAAGCAACTTTTATTTAAAAAATAACACAAAATAAAAAAAAGAACAGAAAACTACCTCAGACACAAATACTTGTGTTTTTCAAATATCTGAGGAACAAAATGCCAAGACAAAAAAAAGAAGAAAAAAAAGAAAAGGAAATTAGCTGATCCGCTGCGAAGTTTGCACGCCTATAATTCTGATTCTTATTATATCCAATTGGGGGCAAGACTTTATCTTTGTGGTTACATTAGGGCCTCATTCTGGTTACATTGACTTGAATGGGGGAAAAAAGATGTCTGCATCTAAAATACTAGCTGAAAAGACTAGTGCCAAGAAGGCCCAGTTGCCTGACTGTGCGGGAAAAATTTCTGTGCAGGATGTCACGAAAACCCCCCCCCCCAGACCCCCCACCGCCCAGACCCCCAACCCCATACATTTCACAAATTGAAATTTACCATATGTACTTGTTGGAGCTGTTGTTGAAATGACCGATGTGGACACTGGTACGTTCATCATTGCTGGTAAGGATCTATTCTGTTCCTTCACCACAGGATCTGTAGATGACCCCCCAAAAAAAAGAGAAGGAAAAAAATACATCATTTAATATTTGTGACATAATTGTTTTTCAGACTATTTTTTTAGTCTAGGAACAGTATTGGGTTGAAGGCAGGCCTTGAACGTTAGTTTTTTATTTTTCTGAAGTAGATTATCTTATTGGTTAATGGTGCTCTTTAATAGCTCAATGGAGGTTGTTCACTTGCTCCTACATCTCTCCTGGGAAGATTTGAATGAAACGTTTCTGCAAACAACGGTCACAAGATATTTGAGTTAAGGACAAGTTTTTGCCCGAAACAATCTCACAAAGCCGTTCACCAATAAGCGAGTGCCTGTGCTTACTCACGCAGAAAAACATGGGTTTAAAGCAAAAGTGCTTTGCACAAACGATCAAGAAGGTTTGTGTAGGCGTTCACAAGGGATTTGCTTTGCTTGCACCACTCATCTGCTAACAAGAACTGGTGTCATGCTAGCATGCCATTTGCTTTGCTTATGGTAAAGCGGTGGTTATGAAATCAAACCTCAGCCGTAAGCAGAAAACGTCTGCTTGCATGATTTATGAACTTGGCCCCCTACTTCTCCTTTATAGCGGGACTCATCTGTGCTAAGCAGATTTCAGTGCTGAAGAAGTCGTACTTACAGAAGTATGGGTGGTCCATAGCTTCCCTCGCTGTGAGCCTCTCTTGGTGGTCGTACCGTAGCAGCTTGTCCAAGAAGTCCAGGGCTTCTTGACTCACAAGGTGCTGGTTTTCACTGTGTACAAATCGCTCCCATCTCTTCCTTGAATGCCTGTAATGATGGTTCCAACACACTAGGGTTTTAAAGGTTCAATCTAAAAAAACAAAACGTCAAGGTGTGTCCAGTACTGGTAGAACATGGACCACGTCACCTTGTTTACCAGAGTGACCTTGTACATTCCAAGGTATTTCCTGGCAGGCAAGACACTAGAACCAGTCATGTGAGAAATGTCACATTTAGTATCATAACTGAACAACCAAATGAAAAACTGAACTTCTTAGTCTCTTCTTGAAAGAAGTGGCGATTCTGATAAGAACCAGAGGCGAGATTAGTCTTGATGTTTCGAACATTGTGCTCTATTCAGCTTTGACCATTCTCCTGTGATGTCAAGGTGACAGGTTGCATGGTCTATCCTGCTGGGAACTCACTGCGTCACACGCTCGCGCACATCTGCTGCGCGCCCTAAGTGATCGCTACTTCCGGTTCCAAAGCTGGCAAACATTTGTGTGTGATTTTACCCCAATCTACACATTTCTTGTTCAAAGGCGTTCCCTTTTTGACACAAACTTATAATTCTGAGAAGACCTCGAGTCTTTGAAGAACGTATGTAAAAGCCAAGTCCAATTATTAAACTTTACGTACATAAATCCTCATAGCAAAACTTAGCTCATTGCAATTCCCATGGGCTGCTTGTAATCGGTTGGAGCCAATTTCAGTGAAGTAGGCGTGGCTTACAGTGGAATTACGTCACACTTACCGACAGGATAGGGCTCAGTTATCATCGGTTATCAGAATCAAATGAAGGCTACGTTCATTGACAAATAACTTATACATACAATAAAGGCAATTTCGTTGTGTCCACACCACAGACTTTAGTTTTCTTAGTTACTGGACAAATCCTATTATGAACTGAACAAATTTTGGTAACCAAATCAGAATGTTCCAACTCACCTTCCAAGAATATCGTTGAACCTAGGATCAAGCTCAATTTGGTACTTGTCCAGGTACTCGTAGAGTTCATCGGTGCCCAGTACCTTGGCGATGCGCACCAGTTGATCGTAGTTGTCGTGGCCATGGAAGAAGGGTTCCTTGCGGAATATCATGCTGGCCAGCATACAACCGAGACTCCACATGTCTAATGAGTAGTCATACAGCTGTAGGGGCAATGGTTTCAACAGTCAGATCAATAGAAATCTAAATCGGCTGTTTAAAACATCAGTGTCGCGGGTGCTCATTTACAAGTAAAGCAATCAATACACAGCGGTACTCCATTTAAAGTCTATTAGTACGCGCACGTACGCGCAACCGTTGAACATCGCATGCAATTTGACCCTTTGCAAAATGAAGCCTGAGGGAGTGTGACAGAATGGAAAAATAAATTCAAGAACAAAAGTTTCACTGATTTTCCTACATTATAAGGCTTTTTTAACAAAAAGGGCATTTATGAATGGGAATAAAAGAGTAGTGACTCGGTCTTAATTGGCTGTTTAAAACCTTGCGGGGTTGTGGCCAATTGATAAAGGACCTCGCCTTTGGCTCCGTACATTAGCTCGGTCACCACTCTTTTATTCCCTTATTCAAAACCACAGCAGATGATGTTGAATTGTTGGGCAGTAGGAGGGTTGTACAACTTTAACTTTGGATTATGGGGGGTGGGTGGGGTCACACTTTCTTTTCACACTGAAATGCATAAAAAGATGATTCCATCAATCGGTCGGCCGTTTGATTTTTTTATTCTTTTTCAGTACAGCTAGAAAGCAGAGATGTTCTTCAAACAATAAGTATATTTTGTACATCTTCGGAGGGGACCCTTCCTGTCATAAAAAAATATTATGTGAGGAAACCTGCTGAAAAATGAAACATGATCACATAACTATCTGACCACTACATGTATATCAGTTACAATCGGCACTGCCAGTGAAAGGTAGACATGTGACAATATAAGGATATTTTGTAAGCCCGGAACGTTGAGAACTGCAACAGCTGCACATATTTGTCAACTGGCCATGTGGACATTGGATACAGAGGGCAATGACATGTAGCAAAACTGGCAATTGCCTCTAAGGAAGCTTAGTACACGGTAATCAAATCATCCATCTGTAGATGATGCATTTCTCTCAGGCAAAGGTATTCACATCTGAATTGTAGTAACAGCCAAGGGATTTATAACCGCAAAAAAAAATATATTTTTAAAGAATATGTTTATACAATCATTTTTTTTTTTTTAACAAACTGGCATCATTTCAAGGTTTGAACAAACTTAAGTACAGGCCTGGAATTGCACAGAGGCCATGGAGGCCTTAGCCTCTATTGCCCGGATCTTGGCCTTGGTGCCCCTTGAAAAGTTTTTCATAGACTTTAAGATTTTCCAGTGGAAGTCAGGCCTGGAATTACTCAGAGGCCATGGCCTCTGTTGCCCTAATCTTGGCCTTAGTGCCCCCTCAAAAAATTCCCATAGACCTTATGATTTTCAAAAAGAAGTGCCATTTGCAAAATGAAAATGACCTTGCCCTCTCAAAGATGAAATTCTAGTCCTGTACTGGACCAGGTCTTGGCTAGATAGACTGTGCCAGTGCATCTAATGACGAGGACTGATTCAGGTTTGCCACAACTAACCCTTCTGCATCCCGATTCTACAGTGTAGTGTACCTACTCCACATTCTTCATATACACTGTTCATTCTTATGCAGTTAGCAACAAACTTCAAGGCAAGCAAGTTGCTTAGGTGGCAAAGCCTCAGCAACAAGTTTCAAAGAATCATAGCTAGGTATTGCCCTTTCTAGTGTAAGTTCCAATTTTGTTCGACGAATTTGGGGGATACTGAATTCTTGCAAATGGTATGGCAAAATTAGAAAGTGTCATGACAGATTCCCCGATAAAGTTAAATGTTGCGGCTGACTCACCTGATAGTCAACTAATAACTCTGGCCCTTTGAAGTATCTGGACGCAACTCTCACATTGTACTCCTGTCCCGGGTGGTAGAACTCGGCTAATCCCCAGTCGATCAGACGAAGCTGCGATGATTCAAAACACTCAAGTAAGAAATCTTCAAATAGTATGGAATGTTATTACGGGAAACACTTTTTCACCATGGAATAATAATAATGTCTCCTGCAAGGAAGTTAAGGTTCTGGGAAGAACTAGTTCCCAAAGAAACAGTTGTTGAAAAAGTCTCAAGAAAGAGTTGAAGGTTTGCATGGTGGAGGTACAATAAGATTGCAGTTTGCAGTGATACCATGTATTTTAAATCTCTTTTGTGAGTGAGTGGTTTTGAGAAAAATAACAATTTAACTCAACTTTTCAAATGGTATGTCAAGTGTAACACAGATGGTGCTGTCGGGAGGTGGACTTAGGAGGCAGGTGTGTGAGGTTCGAACCCTGGTGGAGGTAATGATATTTTCTTTGGAAGGTCCTGGAGGTTAAATTTTATGAATTATTCTCCCAATTTCAAACAGAGCATACTGTTTGAAAAGTTGAGTTGACCTTCAGTCCTTCTCACAACCACACACTCACAAAAGAGGTTTGATACATCATGCCAAATTCGGCTCACCGGTTGGGGAGATGTGGTCATGTGAAAAGTGATGAACATATCCCTTTGGGCCAAAATCCCCCAAAATTGGCAGGCCGTAGCTTGAAAACCGTAGGTCCGATGGGGCTAAAACTTGAAATTTAAGCCTTTTTTCAACCTAAATTACCCCATGCACCCAATATGAGCCATTAAAAAGAGGGTAGGGTTTAACCCATTGGATGATCTGACACAGAATGACCCATACAAAGCACATCGTAAAGCCATAGTGGCACCAACGATTATAAAATAAAATTTATGATTTGGAACAATCCCAAAACATAAAACTTCGATTACAACAAACGACAACACTGCACTAGGAAAAAGAGCTCTGGACCAAAGTTGAAAATGATAACCAAGAGTATATGATGTGAGAATTTCATGTAGTGGAGATATTGTCATTCGTGTATAGAATCTATTATTCCACAAGGTACTTCCTCGACTGAAATGCACTTATTCTAGTAGGAAGTGAATTTACATGTGCAATGGAAATAATGATTATATCTTTGCAAATGATCACTTAAGGAAATGTAAAGTGTATAATTTTTTTTCTTCTTTTTTTGATAAACCTTCATCGTGCTCTTGTCATCTTTGACGTGTTCCCTGTTTGTATTTGGCAGACCTGAATACTGGTTCTAATTTCACCAACACGGGGCCAGACTTCTTCCAATCAAAGTCTCTTTTTAAGGGGGTAAGGTCGTGTCCCGACTTGGCGGCTATGGCTATGGCTGGATTGCCGCGTCATCATGCACTGAAGTATAGGGCATCCATAGCAATGCCCTTAGCGACAGCCGTAGCCATAGCCGTAGCCGCCAATTTGGATGAATGTACTCGTGTACAAGGTTTGAAGCCAAATCAGAATGAAGCCACAATTTTGGACCATTTATTTCGCCATGATTAACTACATTGTAGGAATGACTTCACTTGCATGTCAATCCTGGCCTGATACTGCGTTCTTGTAATGGCAAGGCATTTGTTTTCCTTTGTAAGGGGCACAAGAGGGAAATGTAAATTTCTGCTGGATTAGAACATTTCAAAGGGCACCAAGGCAATGACCAGGGGCATGGAGGCAATTGCCTCCGTGAAGTATCAGGCCTGTAATTTACGTCTTTCTTTTATGGTAACACAATTCTACTGGTAAACAAATTTTCTTTTTTAAAACATGGGTGCGCCCCTTTAAAAAACAATTGTTACGTACCTTCCTATTTTCATGATCGATCATTACGTTGTGTGGTTTGACATCTCGGTGTATTATGCCCATACTGTGACTGTAATCTAGTGCCTGTGGGCAGTACAAAGTGATTAGATTAGTCACGGTGGTGAAGTCGTCTGGATCCCAGTACCCGTCTGGTAACGTGACAGCTAAATGAGAGGACCTCTTGCCGAGGTTTCATGCAGCTATCCGGCCCGCTATTTCTGAGGCCACATTACACAAAAGAAGCTGGTATGCAGGCATTTAACATTACAGGGTTTCCCCTTCGAACACACACATGTAATATGTGGACAATTACATGTATTATAAAGTGCACCAGGCCAAATCACTGTATAAATTGCAGTCAAAATATGGTGGGTTAATTCCGAATCTCAAATTACATAACTGCAGAATTTAGGTCTTCAGATGAAAATCAACACAGGAAAATATTACATAGTTTATTATGTGTATGTGAACATACATACCCTTTAGTGCCTACTGTGTCCTGTTATAAAAAAAATATGTGAAATGCATAAAGCTACCCTCTAAAATTTGTCAATGACAACTAAACACATAGACCTACAGCAAAATAGGGTATAATGTGTTTAGTGTTTACCCAATGTACACAGTCCTATAGTGAGGTGTCAATTATTATTCAAATGAACAGACAAAAGCAGGGAACGAAACCTGCAAGTTTGTGACAGCTCGCCGCGTGTTCAGGTTTGCAGAAAATCAATTCAAATTCCCGACCTCAAATACACAGACTGACTTAAAAGGCGTAAGACTATTCAACATGTTCAAGGGCATCGCGTGAAGAAAAAGTATCTTCCGTGAATTTTGTTACTCTTGACACCGAGATTTCTTTTTAGAAACGAGACAATTTTTTTTTAACAGGGGGAGAAGAGGAGGTAAAGGTTGACTTCTGCATAAAAAACAACAACATACAATTGATTATTGTAGAAAAACCTTAAACGATTGGTTTAAATTTGGATTCGCATAGATCAAAAAGATTATACCAGTACAAATACTAGAGAAAAACTTTCAGTGCAGAAAATACCATTTTTAGACTCCCAGTCACCTTCGCTATTTTTGATTGGCGCGACTTAAATAAGCACATATGAACATGATGAACAAGGTCCAAATCCTATACAAAATATGACCTTTTTAGGGGAGGGGGTTTCTGTTAAAACATGACTGCCTTGGATTAGTTGGAATGTCTGTTCATTGAATAGTAGAGGATGGAATTGAATGTACTATGTACTCTTCCATAAACTAACAATTTAATTTACAGTATTTTTTATTTCCTTACCTTCAGAAGTTCAAATAGGTAGTACCTGATCTCGTAATCTGTTAAAGTTTGGTAAAGTTGCTGGAAAGAGAAAGGAAATTGTGGCAGTTAGTCGGGGTAATATCATGTTAAAGGTGTAGTCTTGTTGGGTTTTTCCCACCAACAATTACAGCATTCTGACCTTCGCCATACTCAAGAACTGTGTATATAGTGAGCTTCACAACTTAACAATCTAACTCAATGAAAGCCAATAAATGTAAATGAATGTGACGCATTTCAGTTTGGTGAGAGTGTAGGAATTAGGCCTCTATTGCCCTGGTTTTGGTCTTGGTGCACCTTTACAAGTTTCACATAGACTTTCCCCTCGGCAAAAATGAAAATGGCCTTGCCCTCAGGAAATTGGTAATAATCAGGACTGATACATTGTACCTCACAGAGGCAACAGGGACAATTGCCTTAATACCCCCTGGTCATTGCCTAGGTGCCCCCTTGAAAAGTCCCAGTAGAAATTTACCCTGCCCTTTACTCAGGAAAACTGCCTCGCCCTTGCAAGAACTAAGTACTTATATTAGCACAGAGATTGTATACCAGTTTGAAATACAGTACATGGTTATGCAAACAAATCTTGAACTGTCATTCCCTTGAACTGCACTCTGGACAAAAGTACATACTCAAATAAAGCTGTACATACATGTGTAATCAAAATTAAGAATTCTTACCACTGTTAACAAAGAAACGATAAAAAAATAGTAAACAATTTATCTTACCTTGAAATCTGTGTTGTTGACATACTCAAATATAAGTGCTGGTGTACGTGACTGTTTGGGGGATAAAAGAAAAAGAAAACTGGTGTTCAGTCCAAGTTTACAAATTATTGTGCTTTTGAGTATCCCGATGAATGAGGGGTAAAAAAACATCAACAAAATGGATGAAGTTAGGATTGAATAAAATGTCTGTATTTTTGTGTACATCTTGTCTTTGTACCTGTAGCTAACACTAACAGCATGACTTTAGCTTCTAAGGAATAACGATGCTATTCATTTACACCAAACACTGGCCTGTCTGCCTTCCTGTCCCCTTTGAAAGGAGTTGGGGGGAGTAGGGCTATGTCTTCTCCCAAAATCATTTACTTTTTACGATTTTCCATTTTCCTTTTGTGTCTCAAACTATTTAAACCTTCATCATGGAGTCGGATTCCCCCGTATGTACTTTGCAATGTGTATTTAAGGCGGCGCGTGCATGCGGTGAGATGCGCACCATATCACTGAATGCAATTTGACTCCCAAAATGGCATGACTATGATCAGACAGTAGCCCCGTGTGATGTCAGTGCAAGGGGGTCTATTCAAATCATAGGCCGTTTTCCAAACCATGGCTTTAGCTTTGGCTTGGGCTCCATCATGAACTTAGAAAACAAGTGCTTTCCTTACAGGGTTTCAAACAGGCAGTCAAAGCCCAAGCCGGAGTTTCGAAAACGGCCATAGTAACCAAATGGAGACTGGAAGGGAAAAATAGTCTGATCCCCCTGGTATTCATCATTGCTACTGAAGACAGGGAACATGACAAAGATGTTTACCGACTGAGTGATACAGGCCTTTGAAATTCTCCTATTCCAAATGCCTCATACGATATCACAGTCAACTTGTATGGAAATGAAGCCATTTCCATACGATGTACAGCACTGTAACTGAACACCTGGTAGCATTGCTCAAAGCAAAGAAGCTAAATGTCATCCACTGTCGGTGATACGGTATCAAATTCAAACTTTACGCCTGGCCCTTTTTTACTTTTTTTTTCCATTCCTTAGGACGGATCCTTTTGTTGAGAATCAACATGTTTATCGAAATACAACATTGTTGTACTGTATGTGCAGTTGGCATGGTTACCAATTATATTTATTTATTTTTTTAAATAGGACAGCTGTTTTTGGAATAGGACAGCTGTTTTTGGGGTGAATGCAAATTCGCTATTTTTCAGGAAGAATATTGTTAAATTTGCCTGTAAATATCTCAACATGATAGGTGCTACGGTATTTCTGTTTTAGAAAACGGTGTACAAAGGTGACAATGATTTTGCAATTGTTCCAGTTTTTTTTTTTATAAATTTGCTTTTGCAGTCAAAAGTTTAATAGATTTCTAGCCAACAAGTCCATGTGCATTTACATACACTGAAAACTGATTGTGAGTGTTAACACACAATGTTTTTGTTTTGAGAATAAATGAAATAAACAACAAAGTACAGGTTTGGTAAATATGATAAAAACCCAGAAATAATTAGATTTCAAACTGATTAAATCAAGTTCATTCCTCCAATATCTACAAACTGGGCATTTCCTCTTCGTTATCTCACAGCATGCTTCTAGGTGGCTAGGTGGCTACTTTCTGCCCCATGGTCTGCCATTTTGGGAGTCGAATTGCATGTAAAGATATGGTGAGCGTGGAAACGAGCGCGCATCACCTAAAATACTCACTTCAAAGTAACACAGGGAAACTGACTCCCAAAGTGATACATTCTTCGCTCAGTACCCTCCTTCTTTTGGGAGTGTTTTGGAGAGCGGTGGCAGACCACTCAGAACCATTCACATGCTTGAGTGAACATAAATAGTGACCAAAGATTGTAGAGAGCGCCGAGGGTGCAAGATGGGGAACTCAGGCTGAAATGTGAAATCCCACTCAAAGCCATTTCAGCAAGTAACTCTTTTGATACAATTAGATCAGTGCACATCAGTGCAGACTATGACCATTGCTGTCAATGGGAAACAAAACATTCACTTGCTAAAATGGCGGCCATGTGTATTTCAAGTTCCAGCAATAGAGTAGGTAGAGCTCTATTTCCCCATCTTGCGCCTTCAGCGCTCTATAATCTCTGTCGGTGACCCATTCACTTATGCACACACTGCTCCCAATGTTAAACCAATGGTCAAATACAAAACCAATGAGGAAATTGGTATACGGGAATTTCGCGCCGTTTCAAATGGTGCACCAGTAGTAGGATTAAGACACCCAACAAAGCGTGTGATTCTATGGGTCGTAAGCGCAGAATTCAACAGTAAGCAGTGCCATGAAATTGGGCCTAGGTAAATTGGGTACCGGAGACAATGCATGGTTCCTTAAGTGAAGAGGTCTACTGTATTGTACTCACCACAGGGTCCTTGACGATTGCCTGCAGGTTGATTATGTTGGGTCCTCCTCGGAGGTTCTCCAAGATCTTTATTTCTCTCTTGATCTTCTTCTTCTTGACGGGCTGGAATAATATAACGTAACGTAAAATTGAGTGAGATTTCCTGTAGGATCATAATGTGACAAAATGGTAGGCATTCAAAGCAACCCTGCAGGCCTTCATTTAACTAAAAGAGACAACAGGAATTGCTATGGTGGCCTGTGTAAAGTTTGCAATTCAAACTTAGGCCTACATTTTCTTCACAGTTGTGTCCTTTGACCCTATCCAGGCCCAATACTTTACGGAGGCAATTGCTTCCGTAACCCCTGGCCAATGCCTTGGTGCCCTTGTGATGTTCATATAGAAATTTATGATTTCCTCACAGAGGTGCCTTTTACCAAGGAGAATATGCCCTGTTGCCCTTGCCCATTCAAGAATGACACATACAGGCCTGCCTATCTCCCTTGAGTGATTTACTTGGATCCTTCCTCACTTTACACCAATTCCAACATGGTAACTCAACACCCAAACTGTCGGACTATGTTAATGGTGGTATGCCTGATCCCATGTAAAGCATGATCAGTTGACTAGTGCCGTCCTCATTCCAACAGAATCAAACAAAACAAACAGTTGGATTGTGATGGGCTTGGGGTGGCTCGGATTAAGGTGTCTTATCTACATGTATCTAGCCATCCAGCAGTCCAATTGGGAAGAATTTGTTGACAGCCTTTGCTTTTTGCCTTTTGTAAATGTAAATATAACAAAAGGCTGTCAACTTTAAGGGTCTCATTGTTATTAGCTGTAGATTTTCCTCAAAAAGAAAGCAAAAGGACCATTATTCTACATGTTAAATCTCCTAGCATTTCTGGTTTGGGTTTGTGGCTGAAGCCTTGGACTGAGTGGGTCGGGGTGTACAAGAAAGCAGAGGTCTGAAACTCACCTTAAGGATCTTGATCACACACTTCTCGTTGTTGGTGACATTCACTGCCTCAAACACCTCACTGTATTTGCCACGGCCGAGTTTGCGAACTATCTGATAGTCGTCTTGTTGCCTAATATTGAAGAGGAAAAAAAAAAGTTAATTAGCAAGACGGTTGGCAGGCATAATTCTTGGGCCTTGGAAAAAAAGTAAGAAAATTTGATGAAAACGAGGGCTGACCTACATGTACATGTAAATCTGGTCTAGGCTTTTCTGGACTTTTAATAACCATTTTGCTGATTTTTCTGCGGGCCAACAAATCGGAAGCCAGATTGAAGTAGGAAGAATATCATGCAAGAGTTGGTTAGATCAGTTTATTAGCAATAAAAAACCCTTTCAGGGCAGTTTGGCTAGCATGTGGCCTCAATCCTCCCATACCCTCTTCTCCTACATCACTCCACACCCAATTGTTTGGACTTTTAAAAATAAATTTGGAATGCCTGACCCAGTGATAAGTAATTGTTATTTGGGTCTACCATCCCCAGTCCTTCTGAATCCTTCATTTCCGTAATTGGATATGATAGAACTAAGAAGGATTTGGAGCTGTCAGAGTTGATAATAAGATAATCAAAGTACACTATTATCAGTTGCGCAATTCCACAGTTACTCATGTCACATGAACCATTAGATATCATTCAGAAAAATGTGGGGATTTTTGAGAACGATTTTTGCCAATTGATATTTCATGCTGAAAATGACTATCAAATGGTAAAAACATGAATTCTGACACAATTCTGAACATCATTCTCGTTTGTAACAGAGGTCCACCACTGGCCAAATGTTAGTTGAAACAACCCCAGGACCAGTCAAAATTCATCCCAAGTGGTCTGGCTGACTAGGTCAGTGTTGAAAAGTTATGGACTAGTGAAAATGCTGGGGGGCCTAGCTAAATTACTGAGGTAATAATTGGTTCTGCTGGCTAGTTACTGAGAAATTCAAGGGCAAACCCCGATAAAACTGTTTATTTTATACACCAATCCGAGCAGCTCGTCCATGGTGGTTTGCATCATCGCAGCTATGGCTGCCGCAAGTGCGCGCCGACACACATGCTATATGAATCCTCCATGCTGATTGGTACATGCGCGGCTGACACGCTGTTGTTGCGTTGCGCGCACGTGCGGTGGCCATGGCTGCGGTGGTGTAAACTACCCTAAACGAGCTGCTCGGATTAGTCTATAGGTGTGAGGTATTTGAGAGTTATACAGAAACGCCATGCCATTATTAAATAAAGTACAAAAGTAACAGTCACTACAATGTTTATGACCAGGGGTTTGGTCAATATGTCAAAATAGTTAAATCTTCACACAAGCCCTATCCACACACTAAATTAAACTTCCTACCAGTTTTGTAGAATGATTGATCAATTAACTTGCAAATATGGTACAAGATCAGGACTTTGTCTTTTAACTCACTATTCATTAAATTCACTTTTCAATCGATTAGAGAATATCTGTGACAGTTTATCCAGTTTAACTATCGGAAATAAATGAACACCCCCGCCTAAAAAAAGAACAAACTATGCAATATCTGCTTTTCCAAGAGAATATTAAATTTAGAAAATTGCAAAAGTACCATTCAGTATATTTTTTTATTTATCTTATTTAGTAATTGTCAGAGACAAGGTTCTCCTATACACAAATGTCTAATTTCTCATGTAGTAAATGTTACACTTTATGTCACCCAGTAATTTTGGTTGGCCGTTTTTCAAATAATATTGTAATACCACAGTTACTACTAGATTGTGAATTTTTTGTTGGTCGAGAACCAAACATGTACATGGCGCAGGCGTTAGGGAGTGATACCCACAGGGTATAATACTTTGACCATTTCCACCGACTTGAACATTTGATTATAGGAAATAGCCTTGCGCCCTTGGGTATGTGTTTGTATGTAATTTCCTGTTGAAGTGTTTGATTTGGTTTAAATAAAACAATGAAATGCAATGTTCAACAATAAATTAATAAAGAGGTATAATTTATTTCACTTTATGTTTGTTTCCCCCTTCTGTAATCTATAGTATACCTAGTTGCGATAATCGTAACCCTCCATCCTCCCGACGGTTGGAGACCGGAGGGTTACGAGACAAGACTGATATTATCGGTGTAACTAGCAGTTTTGACCAGTTTTTGCTAGACTCGTGATCAGATTCGTCCATTTTTTCCACTTTCAAAAATCAGCTTGCAAACTCACCGCCTGTGTGCGCACTCGGTCCGGGGGGGGGGGGGGGGGGGGGGATTGGTGCTTACACACACAGGCGGTGAGTTTGCAAGCTGGAATGGCCGATACGCATACGACAGCCATGGCTCGTCCAGATGCGTGTTTGGTTGGGTCACGCTGATTGGTTGTTGCCAAGCAAGTGCGACGTTCAAAATCACTAGTTGGCCCCGCTATGGATTATGGATATATTCGGTCAGTCTTTTGGTAAGTTTTTGTCGTTTTTTCTGCCAAATATTTTCACGATGTTGTTTTAAGGGTTCCAGATGACGTTGTCATACAATAAAGATCAACTCCATGTGTTTAGAATGTTTGTCATGATTTTTGAAAGTGGAAAAAATGGACGAATCTGATCACGAGTCTAGCAAAAACTGGTCAAAACTGCTAGTTACACCGATAATATCAGTCTTGTCTCGTAACCCTCCGGTCTCCGACCGTCGGGAGGATGGAGGGTTACGATTATCGCAACTATAGTATACCATGGGAACAAAACAATTGTTGCATGCTTTTTGTGATCATCATGGTGATGGGGGTCCATTGGGTTTTGTACACCCTCGGGGTCCGTCTTATGATTGGTCTGAGCTCTGGTGAACTCAACCAATGAAATCTGCTGTTTCAACTGCGGCTGCTAGAAGGAATTAGTGTGTAATAAGTGCGCATGCCGCAGCACCCGCGATTTAAACAAAAGAATAATGAATAATGAAAGCTGCGCATGCAATTTTAAAAATATCTGGACGCAAATCTGAAACTTTCATTTCCATATGGACATGGCCCATGGTCATGCTGTTTGGTCATGACTGAAAACGTGGCGGTAGGATTTAGCATCTTTTGAAGTGAAACATGAAAATGTAAAAACTACAGTCTGACAGTTAATAAAAAGTCGCACAAAAATGACATGACATTTGATTTGACACTGACAGAATATACGGCACTGAACTGAAGTAAAAAGGTATTTTTTAGCAATTAATTATACAAAGAAAAACACTAATTAAACTAACTGTACTTCATTCTTTCCTTTGTTCCTTTTTTGCTAAACTTACCCCCATTCGACGACATGGGATTCATAATCCCAATAGTCCCTTGGTCTGTGTGTATTCACATCTGCATACACACGTGCACGGCTCATAGCCATTTTATCACTGTTCACGTTGCGGTTCGCAATCTTGACTCGAAAATTCGGCCCAAAACTCCGCCGAAGAAGCACTTGGCTTCTCAGCGAAGAGTTGGTTACAACCCTGGAGAAAATGGGAAAAATCCCAGGCGCCCACAAAGTGGCGTATTCGGGCCCTTTTTCGAGCCAAACGGAGACGAAGTTTTACCACTTCTGTCGCCTTGCTCGCGACTATAGAGAAGACACTTGATGTCAGTCCATAATGAGTGCGCCTCGTGCATGTACAACAATCGATGAAGCAATGACGTTCAGCTTGAAAAGAAAGAACGACCAACACCCCGAAAAACACAGGGCCGGTTTACCCCTTTTCCGTCACTTTCCACACAGAAAAATGTAACCAGAATGCAAAACCGACCTCGACGTATTCTAATAGATGTAAGCAGGCTGGTAAAATGACATGAAATGCCGTTCTTTTGTGCGTGTAAAAGCTGACAGTCGGCCAAGTCCTCTCCGATAAAATGGCGAAAATGACCTCAAAGACATTATTTGATTCGATAGGCAAGCAAATCTCGCCACTTCTCGCAGAAACCTGCTAGCCTGAGATTTCAGAATCTGCCCAAGGGCGCCCTCTGTTGGTTTTAAACAGTTTTTTTTTGCCTGATGATTGAATTTTGCTGATTATTGTTAGAATAATGGAGGTAATATTATTACCGGCTCCTTGTTCGAATAGAGTGGCCAAAAGAAAGCTGGGTTGAGATAGAACTCGGAACTGAAACTACGTTTGTTTCCGAAGAACCGCTTCATAGGTGGTCTGTTAAGCTCAAGTTATTGAAAATATTACTTTCAAATCAACAATAATTATTATTGTTGACTTGAAAATGATCTCCTTTATTGGAGAAATTGCGGCCTTGTCAAAAAATAGTTACCTGGGTTTTCAAATTATCGCCTGTTTTTTAAATCATGTTACTTTTAGTTATTTTTTTTTAAACAAATTCATTATTGATTGACTGATTTGGGGGGTGGGGGGGGGGGGGCACCGTCGTACCGTAAAAACATCGCTGAGGACCGGTTGCCAACTACCGTTACTAAGGAGAAGCCCTCAACGTTTCGATTGCGCCAATGTGTCTAAAATTAGTGCATACACACTCTACACTACACGGGACGGTGTTGTGTACATTAGATACAGCTAACTCACCGAAGACTTACAGAGGACTGCCATTAGATTCTGGTCTTTTTGTTTAGAAAATAAATATTTTGCCATGGCAGACTCGGAAAGTGTTACCACATCGTCACAGGATCCACAGGACGACCCTCTTCATGACCACACAGACGATGAATTACAGCAAATGATCGAGGAGTTGAAGTAAGTAAACAATCAAGTCAACTGTTTTAATAAAAACCTATTGACCCCATTCCCATTCCATTCCCCCTTTTTTTTCTTGGGGGGGGGGTTGAAGTAAAAAGTTGTAAGATGTTGGGTTTGAGAACAAGTATGGATCTTAATTCTTTTTTTTCTAGTTTAAAGAAAATTTTAAAATAATAAATTTGAGCAAAAAATATATAACAAAATGTTAACAATAAACACGAACCATCCACAACCCTCTGACTTGACTTGTTGTTGAGGCTAAGTCTGCAGATCATCGCAACCACTAGAGTAGAATACACACAATCATATGATAAAGTTGTGGTTTCCATGATCAAAACTGATCATGATCGGAGCTTATACATGTAAAAACTTGATTTTTGTTAAACTTAAAAAAAGTTAAATTGTTTCAGCGTCTCCATTCAAATTAACTACATTCAACTACTTTCTGTCTAACATTACACTTCAACAGTGTAACATGACAAATTTTTGCTAAAACTGCCATACAACAACAGACAAATATTTTGACAGAACCTGCCGCTTAATCGAGACTTGATGATTATTTTTGAATGTCTATCAACAGATTAAAATATTTGACTGAACCTGTTTCTTTTTCTTGATTCTTACTTACAGCATAGGAAACAAAGTTGTCCAGAATGAGACCATCATGTTCGAGAAATACCTCAAGCGAGTCGAGCCTAACCTCACTGCAGCTGCGACAACAACGGCTGCCGCTCCTGCTCCGAGTCAGTCCACACACGATGCCCGAGTTATGCGCAAGAGGTCAAAGTCCAAGGGCAGTGGGGTGGACAAACATTTGAAGCTTACCGCGGAGCAGAAATGTGACATAGCGCAGCGGGAAATTGAAGAGCTACGAGAGGAGATTGATAAACTCAAAGAGGACACAGAGAAAATCTTAGACACATACAAGGTGTGTAAGCTATGTGGTAGTTGTGATAATCGTAACCCTGATCCTCCCGACGGACGTAGACTGGAGAGGGTCACATCAAACCATAGTGTGTAAGGGATGTGACTAAGAGCTATGATAATATCGCAGCTAGATTTATGCTAGAGTCTTAGAGTGAGAAATTTTAGTTGAAATTTTCATGGGAAAGTAGGCCCGAATGTCCGATGACCTGATTTTAATGTCATTTTTCTCCTTTACAGGCTGTGATGGAAGAGGCAGACATCCGCCTCACAGAGCTGAAGAAGTCGTCCTACGAGTTTGAACGCGACATCCTGAAGGGGTCCCTGAACACCCGCACGGGGAGGGTCGTCGCCGAGAAGGTGGTGCGTTACTTTGAGGACAAGCAACGATCCAGAGACGCCCTGATCGAGAAGCTGAGACTTAAGAACTCCACGCTGAAGGTCCAGAAGAAGAAATTGCACTTGCAGCTCAAACAGGTATTAGGTCGTTCTGTTTTTGTTGTTTTTATACCTCCTACTGATACACCATTTGAAACCATTCAATGCAACATGTTCAAAATTCCCGTTAAATACCAATTTCCTAATAGATTTAGTACATGTCCAGTGTTTAACAACGGGGGCAGTGTATGCATAAGTGAATGGGTCACCATTCATAGTCACTTGTGCGAGTGAATGGATTTAGATCCTCAGTCAACTCAGTGCCAAATGGGCCTTGGAGTAGGAGGGTTAATACACATAAATCTACACGGCCATGGCAGGGCTGGTGTTGCTTTACAATGTAAGTGTTCATACTGTAACTGCCGTTTGCGCTCTTGGATATGTGATAAAATAAAATCAGATGAATTTCATTAAAAAAATACACTGTAATAGTCAGGTGTGTGCAATGCAGTCGCTTCCTATTGATCTGCATTAGAGCGCAGGCTGGGAACATGACAACCATGGCTTTATCCTGGAACAACTTATGTTACAATTTCCCAAACCTCATCTCTGATTTCACGATTCGCTAAGCACAAGGCTTTATAATCACTGTCGGAAGCCCGAACTTCAATGTGAAACCATCACAAAAGCATTAAGCTTGCAAGGTACGAAGGGATGGAAAGTTTTCTCACTCCAACAGAGCACGTTGTTGGGATGACTAGGGCTTCGATTGGAGATCCAGTAAGCCCCGCCCACCATAGGAGCTGTACATCAATGATGCCAGTAGCGTTACTGCACATGCATATTTCTTCAGATGGGATGCCACCCCACCGCCAAAAAACAAAAGGGCTTGGTCAGGGAAAGTGAACATTTTTAATTGTCCAGAAGTGCCCCCCCCCCTAGAAAAAAACGGTGCACCCCAAAAAATGTAACCCTACTTTCGCCCCAGCATTTTCTGATTGCAATGGGGAAAATGGAACCTTAAGCTTGAAAGGTTTGTATAAAAATATACAAAAATATGCTGCACCTATAGACACAAGCAGCATTTTTTTTTCTTCAGCCAGTTACAGGACTGGTTAGTTTTATGGTGTACTTGTAAAACTACACTGTTTGAAGCTGTAAGACTCTAATAACTGTTTCGTTGGTTTGAGATTTGAAACTTGTTGTTGATGACAGAAAGAAGAGATGGGTGAGGTCCTTCATGAGGTGGACTTCCAACAGTTGAAGATCGAGAACAGTCAGTACCTGGAGAAGATCGATGAACGCAACCAGGATCTGCTCAGACTGAAGCTGATGGCTGGGAACACGCTCCAGGTCCTTAACTCCTACAAGGTATGATAGGAAGTGTTCTACAAACACCTCATTTCATGGAACAATTGATTTGAAATAAAAACAGGAAGCTTTTGTTTTCCCTACTAAATTAGTATTTAAAAGTCTTATTTCTGAGTATTTTTTTTTCCCGATAGAAAAAGCTCCACACTCTAACACTAGAGTCGGATCGACTCAAGAGTGAAATCGGATCCAGGAATGAGCTACTGACGAGGATCGACATAGAAACAGAGACTGTGGAAGCGGTGAGTTACGTGCCTCAATTAGCTTTGAGAGAATCTGAATGCAGGATTTGCTATTAAATCAAACATACACATACTAAATATTGAAATGTATCAAAAGCATCAGACTCAAGCTCTAGTGTTCCTGATCAGCAGAGTGTGGGTTCAAGTCCCGGGCGTGACACCTGTGCCCTTAAGCAAGACTCTTAACCATTATTGCTGCGTCTTTCGGATGGGAGGTAAAGCCGTAGATCTCATGTGTTGTGTAATGCATGTAAAAGAACCCAGTACACTTATCGTAAAGAGAAGAGGTTTGCCACAGTACCTTGTAAACCGTTACAAAGGTACATGTAAAATGGGTCTTAGAATTCCAACCATAGCTCTGCATACCTGTAGACAAAATAGTGATGCATTCTTTGAGACGCCCTTCGGGTGTGATAAAGTGCTGTATAAGA
This sequence comes from Marthasterias glacialis, assembly GCA_911728455.2. Lineage (NCBI taxonomy): Eukaryota > Metazoa > Echinodermata > Asteroidea > Forcipulatida > Asteriidae > Marthasterias > Marthasterias glacialis. The sequence continues at coordinate 11,685,070 of OU452222.1, read as the reverse complement.
ACTGGGTATCTCTATTATTATTATTATTATATACCTTTTTTCTGACCATTGTTAGGAGCGTGCCAAGGCAGAGGAATTGAATCGGAGGTTGCGTCAGCAGCTTGGTGACTATCGGGTGCCGGACGTCGTGGAGTATGTCAAGGAGAAAGCTGACCTCTACGAGCTGGCCAAGACGGTCAAGAGCTGGGAGAGGAAAGTGGACATCGCAGAGGTGTGTTAGAAAAGTTGTCCATAGTTTTTTCACCGTTTTCAAAGAAGTATAAAGATAAAAACCCTCACCCTTTCAAGTAATAAGCGCTTTTTACATGTAAGATCTACAAAAAGCTATCTTCCTTTTGAATAATTTACATTTAATAAGAGACGAGAAACATCAGACCTTTATCTTAATTCAGACGTTTTTAAATGCCATCTCCCAGGAGTAAATTGGCATATGCAAGGGTAGAGACTGTTGGTGTGAATGATTAGCATCCCATACGCTGCCGGTGCTGCATACTCCAAAGGAGTTGAAATGGTTTTTAGCAATGCCTAGGGCCTGATGAACAGGGGTAATAATATTGCAAGGCGCTTTGAGAGGCCATCTCGGCTTGATAAAGTGCATAATAAATACAATTTATTTAATTTGTCTGCATGTTGAAACAAAGGGCTGCCAATAAAGAAACCATGCTCTTCCATCTACTTCTCTACTCTCTAGCATGTCTAGGGTTAAGAAAACTGTTCCACAAAACTCCTTGGAATCTATGGCCGCAGGGTTATCCAAAAAAAAAAGGAATGACCATCATGAACTCAACATACCTCCTAAGATCTGTGTCCAAGTTTCAGACCTTGTCAACATTGACTCTCAACCCTGAGTTAGTTGACCCTTTTTTTCACTTGCCCACAATCGAAATTTTATTTTGGAAAAATAAGTAAGTTCCTCTTTACTCTCCTTTCTCTTTTTGTAGATGGCGCTTAAGACACACCGGAAGACTTGGAACACAATGAAGATGAATAGTCAGCAGAATTGGGCATTAGAAACATAGACGCGGGAAAAAGAGAACACATAATTACTCCTTCTGAAAATAGATGGGTGTAAAGTTTCCTGAGGTGATTTGTAGACCAAGAGTCTGGTTGTTTTCCAGAGATTGAAAAGGATGCTGTACTTCTTAACCTTATTGTCTTGTTTTTTCTTCCATTCAAGTCAATGTAACCAAACCGAGGCTGGAAGGAAAACAGTCTGGTACCGTTTTGACTTTATATAAATTTGTATCATAAAGTTACAACTAATTGCTTTAAACAGTTGATTACTGTAAATTTAGTAATTATACTCTGTTGTCATTTGTCTATAAATAAGTTAGTGATCAGTTCCACGTTGGATTTTGTTTTTCTTCAAGCAATGAAAGTTGGCTTCACATGGTGGATATATTTATTGTTTTGGGTACACAATGTTGACAAGAGTTAGGTGAATATACTTAATGTGTTAATTTTAATAATCCGTCCAATTGAATTGTATAGTATAAGAATAGAGTTATTAATAACTATAAACAATGTACATACATTTTTATTATGATTTCTGTCTAAAGGGCGTGCAGAACATTGGCACTTTAACACTTTTGCTGGAAATGCTATAGTTTTTGAAAATCAGTAAAACGGTTTTGATATTGCGAGTCCCAAAAATGTCTTTCACAATTTTCTGATGACCGATCGAGCTAAAACTTGTACAGTTGTTGTTGCTTTTTTCATGTACATATGTTGGGTAACCTAAAGTGCCCATACTGGTCTTTGACAATTTCCAATGTTATCCGCGCGTGCTTCAGGAATAAAACATTCAATATGTATATTTTTTCCCCTTTTCTTTGTTATAAATCAGTTTTTCACAAATCTGGGAAGACTTGTTAATTTGTAGCCGTCTCTTTTGAGGTCATTGGATTGTTATTCAAAACATTTCCCGGCAAAAGTTGCCATTCTTGCATGTGACATATTTATTATCAAGTGATGAGTGCATCCTTGCACTTCTGAGTGATTAACATTCCAATCCAAATTGAGGCTTGGGAGGTAAAAATAGTCGGGCTCTGGTCCCCTGTGAATTTAATGGTCAGATTCATTACTGTTTTTACCTTCCAGGGAATGTATTGTTGGCTTGTGATTAATTTTACAAAAATAGCAAGTATTTGGATGGGAACGGCTCATTTATTGTGACAGATGGTTAGTTTTGTCTTTTTGAGTTATTTGCACAATCATTTTGAGCAACAATAATGCAGGTTGTCGAAGAAAATTATACAAAGGCTTTTCATTGTTGATATGTACATAAACGGATTACAAATTAAACTTGGACTGAAAACATACGAACACATCTGTATTTCAGTTTTGTACAAAATAAGAAGTCCCACCCCTCGCCCATAAAGGTAGATAATTAAAGAAACAAAATTCCTGCCTATGGTAACTAATTTGCCAAAAGCGTGCTGGGTAGAAAGCATACTTTTCAGTGCAATAACATTTCGTGAGCTCGGAAGCGGGCACAAATTGGGAAGACCCCGCCCTGTTTCTAGTTGAAAAGACGGTGATGTTGGATCACGGGATCGGGTACGCACGATTTTTTTTGATGCCGTAAGGGGACGGTCGGTTCATAGTGTGTATTATAACACCTCTTCCTTTGATTCTATCTGTTGATTGGCCGAACGTGCGTCACGTGGTGTTGTGTATTTTTACTATCACACTGCACACCGACCAAAAGAACTATTAAATGGTACTATCCAACGACAACCTCGAACCCGGTGAAACGATCAAATAATACGTGCATTCGAAATACGATATGAGAACGAAGGCAGTGTGGTACCCCCTCTTTCTTTTTGTCAAGTTTTCCTGTCAGATTTTATACAGTTGTTTGAAGACTGATATACGCACAGTTGTTTAACGAATATTACAACAAATTGGATGAAATTGAGGTGTTATAAAACAAATATTGACTGCTTTATCTCGTGGCGTAGTAAAACTAGTCACTCTCGGTGATCCCCGGAGCCGCCTATCTTCCCTCGGCTCCGCCTCGGGAAGATAGGCTGCGCCGGGGATCACCTCGAGTGACTAGTTTTACTACGCCACTCGAAGCAGTCAATATTTGTATACGACGAACGTGTAAGTGCCTCTTATGGAAACAAAACTTGGAAATGACGTCACAATGGACACTGTACGCGGTTGTGGGCGCGTATTGAGGAACCGATGCGCGTTTACGCTATAAGCATACGTCATAGTACTGGGCGCGTTTGCGCTATAATCATAGGCCTACGTCATAATAGCAGGCGCGTTTGTGGCGCAACCAGGACTACCTCCTGAAACTTTGTCAACAAACACACCAGAAAACTTTTTGATCTCATCGAGTGAGCTTGACTTCTTGATTAGATTGCGACTTTTGCGACTTTTGTATTACGCGTTTTGATTATCCAACAATTACACAAACATGTTTTTGTTGAAGCAACTTCCAGTCTGGAAAGTTGTCGTCATGACTCTTGGCTTCTTGACGGGGCTGCTCAAGGAGAGCGGCCAAGTGTTGGAGACTCCATCACCAACACCAATCCTCCAAGCCACGGGCATGCAACTACAGCCGGAGTTCGCCGACTTGATGCTCCTTCCACCAGCATCGGCATCTCCTGGCCCGCCTCCAACATCGAGGCCACCGATCCAACAGGATCACCTATCTGCCGGTAACGACCACCCATTGCAAGATTTCGGGCGAAACGTGTCACTTGGTGGCATGTTCTCCGAGGAAGAAACACCACTCGAAACCGATCTCGTGACGAGAGTACTGGCAAACCCTGCATCAGGGTACCCCCCTGATGCCATTCCATCGCTGACCGCTAACCTGTCTACTGACCACTCTATGATGGATACGGCCAGCCAAAGGCCTCTACTGATATGGGTATATCCATCAACTCATCAGTTGAGGCTCACTGTTGAGCACTACATAGTTTCTCCGGGGTTTCAGACATCTACCAGCCGAGCAAATGAAACATTTCCCGCTGAACTTCTGTGTTCCACTGATCTGCACCCTTCAACCGGCGTGCACCCTCTGGACTTAAGCTCCAGAATGACCAACCTAGCTCCTACTGTACCCAGGCCATCATCGGAAGGAGCATCTGCATCCGACTACCACCTCGCTTCCTGGCATCTTGCCCCGTCTCCCGACGGCAGAGGGATAACTTCATCTGTCCAGCCCGAAGCATTGTCAGCAGAGCTGATTATGGGTTCATCTATACCGACCATCGATCTGCCTGATGTAATGAAGGCGCTCATTGAGAACACCAGATGGATACTCGAGCAGTGGGCAGTGGGCGGCAACGCCCTAATCAGTTTGTCCATCTTCTCCAGTTTTCTTGGAGTCATCATGCTTCTGATCCAGCTACTTTGTAAATACCGCCGACACTACCGCAAGACAACCTTTCGACCCCTCCGCATCCACACTTATCACCAAAGACTCCATCTTGGTGAAGTCCAGTTGGAGTTTCTCCGAGGAGCTGCTGTGAAGCGGCCGATACTGCCGATCCGCACGGCGTTCTTTCTCCTGGTGCTCCCGGTCATCTTCCTGCCGAGTGTTGGACTACCCTTGCTGGTTTGGCTTTTGATACAACTGCGGCACGTGGTTTACCGTCGAATCTTCACCTTCCGGTCCAACGTCGCCAACTCGCTGGACGCGGGTAAGTTTATACATTCTGAACTGATTTTTCTTAAACATGTTATTTTGTATAAAGAAAATAAACTGTTGAAGAAGAGCTTAAACTTGACCTTCATCAAAGGTTTATACAAAATTTGATTTATTCGAATTTATAGGTCCAGTATGCGTCGGGGATGGAAACTTTTGGATTTTTTGAGATTTTAAAATTATTTGTATTATTATATTTACGCAACCATTGCACGGCTATGTCAGTTTTTATTTTCCTAATAATAGTTACAAGGAGGTTCGAGTTGGAAGCTCGATGGATGGGTTGTCTAAATACCTGTATAAACTGATAACCAGTGATATGGTCAGACAGTCTGGCAAATATCATTTTTCATTCTGAATATAGATTATAAACAATACGTTGATTTAATTTGAGGAAATTATATTAATATCAATCATCCTGTGACTGAGCGTGTAGAATTGAGGAATTGGGGGGGGGGGGGGGGCGTTTTAGAGAAGGAAGACTGGAGTCCACGGCCTGAAGCGCCCACAGTAACTCTCTGTCTCGTTCTTGCGCCGTCCACTCGGATCTTCTTGTGGGGGTTTTAAATGAAAAGAATATATTAATCTCAACTTACCCTAGCTTTATTTTCGTCAGTGGTAAATCCATTTGTCACATCCAACGGTCTTCAGATTCTCTGTGTTTTAGTTAAGTGTTTCTATCTTGAATGATGTTAGTTCTGGTAGATGTACCGTGACTTTGCTGGGAAAACACCGATACAACGCGTAGTTAAAAAAACGGTTTTAAAAAGACGTCAGCACTTTTAAATTCAAATCTTCCATGTGATTAGCAAAGATCAGATTGTTTGAATTTGATAAAGGTCAGAGTATTAAACTGGTCAAAACTTCGAGTTCAAACCGGCTCTTCTTCTCAGAAGTTCACATTCACCGTAATCTTACCCTCTATTAGTTTGGATCTTTCTCGTTAAAAAGAGGATGTGAACTATCTAGCCCGCTCAGTGCCGTAGCCAGGGGGTTCGTGGTTCCCGGGCAAGGCTAGATAATGGTACCGCCTCACTCACTTTATCTGTGGAAACATTAGGTTTATTTTGAGATATTATACATAACCTTTGGCTTTGATATTAGTCACAACCATGAGGGGCACCTACATTTCAAGATGGATATCATAAAAAAATGAATACACACAAAAACCATCTTGGTCGAATTGGCGCCCTCCCCCCCCAAAAAAGGCGACGCCTTGGACACTTGCCCCACCCCTAGCAAGGCCACTGAGCTCTCTAAAACGTACAGGGTTGAAATTTTGCCCTTAAAGACTATTTGTCGTTGGCTCATTCTGGGAAATAAGGGGTTTTTAGTTTGTTTTCCCCCATTCCCAGAAAAAGAACAATGTTGCCGCGGAAGCTCTAGAACAACACTGCAGAAGATTGGATCACAATTTAAATCTCACCCAAGCTCAAACTTCCTCTAAAGTAGTCAGAAACATTAAATGTGCCATGAACATGATTAAATATGTGCATTATTTGATTTAAAAAAAACTTTTTAAAGTAAAAACTTCAATTGGAAGAATAAACGCATCCCTAAATGATTTTTTCGGGAAAGTACTGAATACACAATGCTTCACACACATCGGTGTATGGATAAAAAAAAAAGAGTTCTAAACTTGTTTTCACTTTTACTAACTTTATTTGACTCGGGGGAATTCCTGAGTAAACAGTGCTTAACACACATCAGTGTATGGGTAAAAAAAGGCCCACAAATAACCATTTTTATCCCCAATGCAAAAGTTAACATCTATTAAGAGTTTAGAACAGTTATAAACAAGAGGTATCAAAGTTCCTTCAGCTAGAGTAATGTCAATTGATTTCGACAATTCCTTTGGTCTTTCTTGTCCCAGAAACCAGAACTGCACAACCCTGTTGCCCGCCTCTAAACTTGAATAACTCCAACAATGGGTGGGGCCAGCAGAGGAGACATCTCTTCAACTCCTTTTGTAATTTTTTCCTTGGTTACACGGAGTCGGTCGACATGGAAACTGATGAAAAAGATGTGGAGGAAACCATGGAGATCGAAGAGGATGAAGATGAAAACATGGAAATTAATGAAGAAGTTGTTTCCATGGAAACAGATGAAGTTGATGGCCGGATGAAAGCCGAGGAGGACATGGATGTTGATTTGCGTCCTGGTGAGATTATGGAATGGGAGCAGATCTTAAAGATACGAGGAGGTTGGGATAGTACAGGATTCCATATTGAGCAGGGCCATGTCTTCATTCGGCAACCGCTGCATAAAACCTCGCCCTGTGACCAGCTGAAGGTTTTTGACATGGACTGGCAGGGAAAAGCTAGACCACATGCTGCAACATCATCTCCATCAGCAGTGATATCAACAACACCAACTGCTGTGGCAACACCAGCATCTACCATGGCACCCTTACCATCTCGAATACCACAACCACCACCTCTCCCTTCACCTACCAGAGAACATGTGGAAATCATTCGTGGTGGGGATGCTAGCAAATCTAATGTGAATCTAAAGGTACCGGTGGCTGATTTGTCGAAGTCTGAGCAAGCACGTTCCCGTACCATGTGTCATAAACATCCTCGCAGACATTTAAGATCACTGAGAGCAAAACGGGACCCAATGCGAAGGGTTGCAGGGTGCAGACTCAAACATCGTCCATACTACAACAAGTGGAGTCAAGCACTCTGGCGATTGACTCCACCCATTTGCTTTCATACTGCTTCAGCTCATCAATGGGTCTCACCGACTGGCTCCAAGCTGGTTGAGGATATCCTAAGGCATTGGCGTGAGATGGCAAAGGAAAGAACACAACGGCAACGCTTTCAAGCAAACGACATTGCAGGAGTTCTCAGTGACACCAAAGATGAAGATAGTCCGGCAAATGCATCGAACAGTGATGAGAAGCAGATCTACATGATAGATTTGAGCGAAGTTATTAGTGAACTGGGAAACAAGTTCTGTGAGGGCACAATGACTGACCAAGATCCCAAACAAGAAAGAGCATTGAGCGACTCAGACCCTGGCAACACCACTCATGATGGGTCTTCCGACAGGCAGAACATTCAAGGGTGCATCACCACCTCTGAAGCCCAAGACACTGTATCTGATGCAGCCAAAACTGATGTTGAAGTTCCTCTCAAAAATCTGGAAGTAATGAAAATATCAGAAACGGTGCCGGAAAAGATCAGCACCGTAGACGTTGATCCAATAACAAATCTTGGAATTGGCCTTGACAAGGAACCACAGACATGTATGGGAGGAGAATGTGACAATTCTCACTTAAACACCATAGATATCGGTGGAGAAGCACCCAGCCACCAACATCACTCTTCTGGTAACATCACCCCTGAAAACATCATCGAGAAGGCATGTAAGGAAGCACATGCCAAGGAAGAGAAAACAACATCAGTAAAAGCAGGGGATGATGTAAAGAAAGATGAAGATGAACTTGTTGGAGAACTCAACAGCGAGGAGAATGACCATGACCAACAGAGTAAGCAGGAAAGGGAAAATGAGTCTGACTCGATCGCCACCAGAGACTCACTAGGCGAACATCACTACTCTGGTTACATCACCCCTGACAACACCACCTACAAGAAAGCCTGTGCTGACGCCTGTGCCAAGGAAGGGCAGGCAACATCATTGAAAACTGGGAAAGAGAATGGAATGGCAAGCGAGTCTGACTTCAACACTGTCGAAATCACCAGAGAACCACCCATCCAACATCACAACTCTGGTGGCATCGACTACAGTGAGTGTGATCAAGCTCATTCCTTGGAAACGATCATGACAGCAGAAACAACCAAGGAAGAAAACGAAAAGATGGATGAAGATGACCTTGTTAGAAAACTGAAAAGTTGGAAGATTAATGAGGAACATGAGAATGACCAAAACAGTGACCAAGAAAAAGCAAATGAGCTCGAATCAAATGCAACCGGAAGCAGTGGAGAATCACCAAGCCAACATTACCACTCTGATAACATCACCCCTGGTTACATCATCGACAAAAGTGCATTTGATGACGCTCATGTACAGGGAGGAAAGACCACACCCATAAAAACTGGGGAAGTACAAACAACTGATGAGGATGACCTTGTCAGAAAACTGAAAAGTTGGAGGATCACCGAAAGGAGTGAGAATGACTTACACAGTGAGCAGAAAAAAGCAAAAGAGTCGGACTCAAACACCACCCGAGAATCACCCATCCAGCATCACTACTCTGGTGACATCAGCTCTGGTTACATCTACAACGAAAATGATTGCTATAGAGCTCATGTCAAGGGAGGAAAGACCACACCCGTAAAAGCTGGGGAAGTACAAACAACGGATGAGGAAGACCTTGTAAGGAAACTGAAAAATTGGAAGATCAACGAGAGGAGTGAGAATGACTTACACAGTGAGCAGGAAAAACCAAAAGAGTCTGACTCAAATACCACCCAAGAATCACCCATCCAGCATCACTACTCTGGTGACATCAGCTCTGGTTACATCTGCAACGAAAATGATTGTGATGGAGCTCATGTCAAGGGAGGAAAGACAACACCCGTAAAAGCTGGGGAAGTACAAACAACGGATGAGGATGACCTTGTAAGGAAACTGAAAAACTGGAAGATCACCGAAAGGAGTGAGAATGACTTACACAGTGAGCAGGAAAAACCAAAAGAGTCGGACTCAAACACCACCCGAGAATCACCCATCCAGCATCACTACTCTGGTGACATCAGCTCTGGTTACATCTACAACGAAAATGATTGTGATAGAGCTCATGTCAAGGGAGGAAAGACCACACCCGTAAAAGCTGGGGAAGTACAAACAACGGATGAGGAAGACCTTGTAAGGAAACTGAAAAATTGGAAGATCAACGAGAGGAGTGAGAATGACTTACACAGTGAGCAGGAAAAACCAAAAGAGTCTGACTCAAATACCACCCAAGAATCACCCATCCAGCATCACTACTCTGGTGACATCAGCTCTGGTTACATCTGCAACGAAAATGATTGTGATGGAGCTCATGTCAAGGGAGGAAAGACAACACCCGTAACAACTGGGGAAGTACAAACAACGGATGAGGAAGACCTTGTCAGAAAACTGAAAAGTTGGAAGATCACCGAGAGGAGTGAGAATGACTTACACAGTGAGCAGGAAAAACCAAAAGAGTCGGACTCAAACACCACCCGAGAATCACCCATCCAGCATCACTACTCTGGTGACATCAGCTCTGGTTACATCTGCAAGGAAAATGATGGAGCTTATGGCAAGGGAGGCAAGACCACACCCATAAAAACTGGGGACGTGCTGAAGACAGCGGAGGACACTGAAACAACAGATGCGGATGACCTTGTAAGAAAATTGAAAAGTTGGAAGATCACTGAGAACGAGAATGAGATTGACTTACAACGTGAGCAGGAAAAATCCACAGAGTCTGACTTAGGCACGGTTGGACCCTCAGCAAGCCAACATCACCACTCTGGTAAAATCAACCCTGGTTACATCTTCAACGAGAGTGCTGGTGATGAAGCATATGATAAAGAAAGGAAAACAACATCACCAAGAAGAGATGATGTAGAGGACCTTGTAAGAAAACTGAAAAGTGTTAAGATCAGTGAGGAGAATGATAATGTCCCACAGAGTAATCAAAAAAAGGCAGAGGAGTCTGGCTTAAACACCACCAAACTCCTTGAAGATTCATCCTATCATCGGGACATCACATCCTCAGAGATGACTCATGGAGGGAGTCTCGAGGTGAACAAAAATACACCATGTGAGGAGACTGAATTGAACATCGTCATCTCTGATGAAGAAACACCTCATCACAAGGGTAAAATCCTCTCCTCACAGACTGTACAAGGCAAGGCAAGTAATGAGGACATCATGCAAGGACCGTGTATAGTGTCTGAGTTCAGTACTGCCAACATCGTCAGTGAGGAAACAGGCTATCAACATGATAACACGATCAACCTACAAATCATAGACGAAGGGACAAGTGTTGAAGTTGGCAATGAGATGATAACAAGTGAAAAGTCTATCTCAAACAAACCAACAAGTCATGATGACACCCTCAACACTCAGATGATACAAGGAGGGCCAAGTGTTGAAGCTGAGGGTGACACGGTAACAAGTAAAAAGTCTGACCTAAACACCATCCTCTTTAGAGAACGTACATCTGATCCCCAAGGTAAAAACATCAAATCACCAGCGTTTCAGGATGAGGCAAGAGTTGAGGCGGACAATGAGAAGATGATAAATGAAAAGTCTGACTTTAACACTACCATCATCCATGAAAAACCATCTTATTGCCATGGTGACATCATCAACTCACAGGTGATAGAAGAAGGGGCAACGGTTGAAACTGACAACGTGAAGAACAAATGTGAAGAGTTAAATGTCATCAACATCAAAGAGCAAACACCTTATTGCCACGATGACATGACCACTTTGAACGTCATACAAGAGAGAGCACAGTTTGAGAGTTACATCAGCCAAGAATATGAAAAACTTCCAGCTCTTGTAACTGTAACTGGACAGAACTATCCTGAGACAAAGCATCAAGATTCAGCTATTCCAATCACGGCTGCTCCCGTAGCCCTTGAAACCAGTACAAGTAAAAATGTGCTGGTGGAACTCATGGACATCAGCAACAGCAAAAAGCCTCAATCAGATGCAAGTAACAACCACCCACTTCCACCACTGTCAACATTGATGCTTAACACACATGGGAAGGGCTCCAGAGCATCTAGACAAGAACTAAACTTCAGATATCTCAGACCAACAAAGCGACTTCCCAGTGAAATGGCTCATCAAAGAAATGCTGCGAGTAATGTCTCAGAGCAGCCTGGTTCTTTGTCCTCAAGAAAGAGCATCCACTTGATCAAGGCTCGAGTAAAGCAGAGAGCACAGGCAGTAGAACGAGCCAAGGCGGCTAGATCTCGCATAAGGAACATACAACTTGAAAATGAGGATGAACTTGACCAAAGATTACTCTGTGAAGCTGTCATGAGGACAACCTTGTTCGAACCACAACCAAGTATATCAAGTTCCACAAAAAAAACAGCAACTCCTGACGTTGAGATTCTTCCTCAAGAAATGTCCGTTTCTCAACTTGACAACTTGATGGTCAGTGAAGTTGGCAATGTCATACTCAAAACTCAACAAAGCGAAAACCAGACTTGTGAACAGAATTCATGCCGAACAAGCTCAGAGGCTTTGAAAGATAAACCAGATGTCACAACTGCGAGGCAAGCGAACAAAGTAGCTTTTAAAGTTGCCCCACTCTGCAGTGACAAAGACAGCAAACCATCTAGCTGTTCTGGGAAATATGGACTAACTTCAGTGAGTAGGGCACTGCTGAACTCAAATGCACGCATTGAGAAATCTAGGCAGGAGAGGAGAGAGCAAACAATGGAACATACAAAAGAAGCAAGGTTTGAACTACGAGGCATTGAAGTTCAGGATGAGGAAGACACTGAAGTGACTCCGGACCAAAAAAAGGACGTTTCTTTGACCACACAGACACCATTAACGGAAACATTGAAACCTTCCTCACCCAACAAGGAAATACCTGAAAAAGGCAAATCCAATAGTAAAACTACATCTGTTGATCACAGCCAACAGATTCTATCCTTAGCAGAACTGAATTCCAACAACAAAGGCGCAGAATATCAATCTGATCATGGGTCTACTATTGAAACAGAAAATAAAATCCCAAACTCATGTGATGATGCAGCTCTTCTGTGCCAGTTACAACATCTGGAAGTTGGCAAGAGCAGCAAGCCAAGCAAACTTAAACAAGTGAATCTCCAGAGAGAAATGATGCTACAACTGAACTCAAACGGCAAAGGGTCTGCGGTGACAAAGCCCGAAATGAAGTTCAGGTTTGCAAGACCTAAAAAGAGAGTGACATTCATTGTGCCTGATGAACAAAAAGACGATGAGTCAGGTGAACGGAGCAACCATGCATCTTCATCTCAACAGAAGAACGAGGCGAGACACAAACGCAGAGAGCAGTTCTTCACACGGGCTAAAGAAGCCAGATTCCAAAACAGACACATTGAGCCCCAAGATGATGACGACAGTGGTATCGATGATGATGATGACGACGATGACAAAAATACTAAACCTCTTCCTGCTTGCCCTACATCTTTGACTGCAGCTGATAAATCGAAAGATGGAAAAGTAGGAAACCCATCATCTCAACTTAACTCAAATGATAAAGACAACACAGACTCTTCATCATCTTCCTCAGGACCATACACCTCAGGAGCCTCTACCTCAAACAATGTACCTCATCAGAGAAACAGCAGTGAAGCAAGAAAGATGGATGGCCCACTGTGCTCCAACAGAAAGTCTCCCATGGCACCTGCAAGGGAAATAAACTTCAGATATGTCCGACCAACCGGGAGACTCACTTTCCAAGTGGCTCCGCTCGTTGAAGACGAAGGTGACAGAGTGAATCATGGGCGAAGTGGCCATGTAAGAGCAAGTAGCCCACATCTTAGCACAAATAGACTTGATTTGGAGAAGGCCAGACAGAAAAGAAGAGATGAGGCTCAGGATCGTGCCAGACTGGCAAGGTTTCGACTGCGAGGCATTGAGCTTGAGGATGATGATGATGGTGAGATGCTCCAGAAGGACATGGAGAATATCTCTTTGACAATGAAAATGATTGAAGAACAGGCCAAGAAGCAGGAGACCCAGGCAATTAATATGGCAAAGGAAGATCAAACTGAAGCCTCTGCAACCTCCAGCGACCTGATGCAACAACTGAACTCAAACAGAAAAGGATCCAGTGAAGAAGCAGCAGATGGAGTGAAAGATGATACAGATGATGAAGACTGGGGCCTTGCAAACCAGCTACAATGCTTAGAAGTCAGCAAAAACATTCCGTCAAAAGAGCAAACAGAAAAGCAACAAACACTCCAAAGGGAGCTCATGCTGCAACTGAATTCGAACAACAAAGGAACTGATGAGGAACCGGGGAAGGTATTCCACTTTCAAGCATCGGCCAACTCAGGAGAGCTTATGCTACAGCTGAACTTAAACAACAAAGGTTCAGCGACGACGAAACGAACAGATATGAAGTTCAGATTTGAAAGACCACAGAAGAGTGTGACATTCATTTTGCCCAATGAAGCCAATGGTGGCTCAAGCTCCCAAAACACGAGCAGTCCAGGTTTCATCCAATCAGCCTCCTTATGTTTACGCTTGGATGAGGCAAGGAAGACCCGAAGACAGCTGTTCTTGCAAAGAGCCAAACATGCCAGATTTCTGAATAGACTAATCGAACTGTCTGATGATGATGGCAATGACGATGATGACGTAAATACTGAGGAGAAAATGCCACCTGCTAATCCTCCGTCTTCTCCTGCTGATCCATCTCCAACTTCTGCAAACTCATCAAACCCGAAAGAATTTGGCAGTAGTTCATCGTCATCTTCACTCCTGAAGATGGACTCTCATTAAAAATGCATCATCCGTGTATTTTTTTTTTCTTATTTACTTTTCAATAGAGCATTGGTAACAATAGAAATAAAACAATGAGAATGCTGTGCTTTATCTTCATTCATGTCTGCTGTTCACACTCCTGTGTCAGCAACATCATGTGACATAGGCTTATGGCAAACTGTACCAGATTGACCAGATTGACCATTTTCATACGTCCAAAATGGTCGCCCACACAAATTTCCTCAGCAACTGATATACTCGGCATTCTTCTTGTTTTAGGTTTTGAGTCAGAACAAAAATTCTAATTTATCAAAAACACAAATGAACAAGTGAGGCAAAAGTCTGGGGTTAAATTGCAGTTAGTTTTAGTGAAATACCTTTGTGGTTTCATGGTGGGTCAATCACGACTTTATTGTGGAAGCACATTCAAGGTTTCTTTTGAATTTGTCTGTCCTTGGCTACAAAGCGAAAAACACATTTTAGGAGATAGTTAAAAAATAATGTTTTAAACGGGTGGTGCATATTTAGTTTGCAAAAATGACACTGGAAACTTTACCATTGACACACAGTGTCTTTAAAAAAAAAAGAAATTTCCTTTGTCTCTTGCATAAAAAAAAAATGTAATTATTTACCAAAATGTTTTTATAAAAAAAAAATTTAATAAATAAATAAATAAAGTTACAATAAAATTAAAAAAATTACAAGAGGAATTTATTCTGTCAAACAGCAAAGTACTGGGACAGAGTGTAAAACTGGGATAACAAATTCTGGCATGTCTGATTTAGTATTAAAAATCTGGGATAGTGTAAGGGAGTTTGAATGTTTTCGATGAACTTTTAGAGGGGTCAAATGGCATTTTTCATCAACAAATTTAAAAAGGAAATTTTGGGGTAAACATTTCAAAGCTGGTATCTGGGGTCAATGGGAAAATAAATTGCAAACTCAATGGGAATTAAAAAAAAACAAGAAACAAAAAAAGAGTGTGTTTTTGGATATTTGTTTGTCTGCATATTATGATGCAAAGGTGATCAAATAGCAGGGCTTGATTTCACAAAGTGCTAAAGTTGATGCTTATCATTCTTAGTTGCTAAGCAAAGTGTGATGTCACGATACAAATCACTATACTGATAGTGACAGCCCATCTTAAGATCTATGTGAAGTCGAGCCCAGTATAGACCACCACCACTGGTATCTTACGTGGCTACTTTCTGCCCCATGGTCTGCCAGTTATGGAGTCAAAGAGCATGCAAAGATATCGTGAGCGTGTAAACGTGAGCGTGTTGCCTTAAATGTGCACTGCATAGTATATAACACACAGTAAAATTGACTGCGAAAACGGTGCTGACCAGATTTAGTGTGGTGATGACGTCACGTGAATTGGGTCAATACAAGACGCCTAAGGCCCGAACAGCGCCCTCACTGAGGTCAAAGGGAGAATCTCAAACTGGCTGAGAGTTGAGCATGGCGGGTACGAACTACACATTTCCATTATTCGACCCTCGGTGATGGCGGCCTAAGCAAGGGGATTCTATCAGATACAGAAAAATGTAACCCTCCCCCAACAGACCTTGTGCATATGACGTCAACCACCGCTTGGAGTCATTTTGGTGAAGACCAGTGCGTATTTCAGTCGTGTGCGTTTGTTGCAAGATGAGGTATTGACCCAATCACTGCACAGAAATATCTTCTTAGTTATGCTAAACTATGTGCGTAATATTGCGTAATATACGTGTCATCTGGACACATGTTGATAAGTTTTGTGTAATTTTACCACATAAAAAACCTCTTTTGTGTGTAAATTCATTGAGTGACATAATAGTTTTCAGGTTTTCGGAAATGATTACAACATTCTCGCTCGAACCTGTTAAATATTTACAATAAAAATAAACCTCGTGAACTTTTCCTATGGAGAGGTGATCACCAAAATGGCAATGGCGAAAGCCTGTGTGTGATCTGTGATGAACTTGCACAACGTCCATGGGTTGGCAATATTTGCTGACATTTACTATCTCTACCCTCACATGCAATCAAAGTTGACGAGAGGCCCTTTATGATTACCATCTCTCCTGTAACACTGTGACATTTTCGACGACTCAGTCACCAGTGCTTGACACTTGCCCGAGACTGCAACACTCAACTGCTAAAACTAAAACAAAAGTGTTTGACACAGGTTTACATACACATATTTGTGCATACTTTATTCACCTAAAATTACTGCCCTCTCTTGAAACAAATTATTTTGTTGTTGTTGTACAATACAAGAGCACAACAGTCTCCGTCTTTTCTCTTACACAAATTAATTGTACAGAGATTTTGAATTTTTTGTGATAACATGAACATATGGACTTACTCTATCCAACGAGAGCGCCTGATGAATTTATTTATCATTCAAATTAAGGTCATACATTAACACTCTCTTATCAAAATCAGTCTCAAAATATTCAAAACTTATTTTCGAGATTCGCGAAAATGTTGGGTTTGCATTAGCTGCATGTAATGGGAAATGTGTCCTACAGGCATGAAACTTGGCCTTTGAGAAATAATTGGGACATTTATTTTCTTTAAGTACAATGGCTGACCTACAAATGGTATAGTCTTTAGTAGACTTTTTTCAGGCTATTTACATATTGATCTTACTTATTCTTTGAAGTCAAAGAAAAAAACAGAAATCAGAACTAAGCAGGAAGAAGATCAGGCAAGATCGAATGCAACCCCACTAGAAAACGAAACTGATATTATATATCTCTGGAAGCTAAAATTCCTGCCATATTGAAGTCTAGAAGAGAGAAAAAAAAGTGTTTATTTAATCAAATTAACTAAACAGACCTTAACACCACCATCTGATTGGCTAAGCCTCACCCACCGAAGCAGGTAAAACAATATCCCCAAAACCTGATTTGTCAAAATGTAGTTTGATTGACAGCATGCTGAACAAATCAGAGCAAGAACACATTTTGGAGTCAAATATTTCTCTGAAAGCATAATTCACTTTTTCACAGTATTTGGATCTAGGAAGAGCCGTTTAAACTTGAGTAGCGACTAAAAATGTTATAAAAATGTCTTGAATGTGAGTGGTCATGAAATAACAAAAGTATTTGAAGTGCCTTTAGATATCAACTCCATAATATCTAGATATGTTTGGAAAATAAAAAATGATTTGGTGAGCCTTTTCGATATCAAATATTTAGAGCTATTGCGGCATGAGGTCTAAGACAGAACCTGCCTGATTAAGGCCCCATGGTGCACTTGGCTCCTGCACTCTGCTCCGGGGAGCACTTCGGATCCGGGGTGCTATGGACGCAATCCACAAGACGCTCCTCGCCTCCGAAACAGCGAACCATGTCGAGGTGTATGGGCAGGGTCTCTCCGACGTTATAGGCAGAGCCATCGGTGGCCTTGTCAGCAGAGAGATAACCCAGCTGCGTGCAGGCCACCAACGCATCCTTATCATCCCATTCGTTGTTGCAGATCGTTCCCCATTGCCCGTCCATGTAAACCTCCACTCTACCCTCGCTCTCCATGGATCCTCCTGTCAGGCGAATGTCGCCCTCATTCATTTCTGATTCTGGACAATGAGCGGGAAAGAGCAAATCACAGCAATGCTGAAGTACAAATTGATCAAAAACATCACACCTAGGTCCAATTTCAATGAGCTGCTTAAGCAAAAAATGTTGCTTAATAGTTTTCTGCTAAGCAAAAACCTTGCAGAATACCATGGTATTTTGGCTGGTAACCTTATTCTGGTAAGCATAACTTTGTTGTGCTTTGCCACTTTTTGTGCTCGAGCAGCTCTTAGATATTCAGCCCCTGTTATTATACAGGGGCCATAGTAGCCATGAGTTCTGTTAACCCCGGTCTTGGCCTTGGTGCCCTTTGTAAAATGAAGATGGCCTTGCCCTCTCAATGCTGAAATAATGTTAATGTTGAGCTGGTTATTCTATTAATCACACCAAAAGAATACAGACACTAATGCAAACACAGGGATCCAAACTGCGCTGATAAGACTTACCGACGTTACACACAACTCCAGCATCTTCAGCATGCGTGCAGTCGTTGACTCCCCAACCGTCAAAAGGACAGTCGGCCAATGTTGCTTCATCTCCGGCACAGTTCACCTGATCCATCCAAGTCCGGTCACTGCCTTGGCCGAAGAACGCCAAGATCTTCACGTCCTTAGCCCCCGAGTAGCCCAAATTGCGGCAGATGACGTTTCCGTCGTTGATATCCCAGCTGTCGTCGCAGACCGTTCCCCACTGGTCCTCGTGATAGATCTCCACGCGGCCTTCATGCGGGCCGTCGTTTCCTGCAACCAGGCGCATGGTTCCATCTTGAACTACAAAAAACAAATGTCATAATTTTTAACAGAAAATGTATTATTTACCTCCAATTAGCCACTATTTAAATGTAGGTAACAATTTGAAACTTTCATAAAATCGTCACACATATCACAAAGTGTCAGATGGTCCTCTACAGCCAAAATTCAAGATTTTTTTTCTCTTAACTGCCTGATGACAAAGGAATATCCACACAGTGTATGTCAAAGAGGACTGGGTGTGTTTGTGTGTGCGACTGCATATCATCCTTCGTGCATGGATAACTTGGGGCTAAGGCAAAAATGCACGGGCAGCCTTGATCAAGGCTAAGTTAAGCACCATTGATGACTGTGGGTAGGATGGGTATCAGACCAATCCAAGTTATGGTTCTGTTGCTTATCTACTGCACCAAAAGGCAGAGTTGTAGTCCAGGCCTCATTACCGGAGTTTGAGTCTGGAGCCATTTCGGTCATGTCTGAGACCAAGTCATAAAGAGTCACAACATTCTAGTATGAGTCTGAGTCAGAAGTCACTTAAATTTATTAAAACAAAAAAAGTCAAAAGTCACAAACATCAAGTCCGAGTCCAGATGGTGGAGTCTGAGTCTGAGCCATTGGTCATTCTGACTCACGTCCAAGTTTATCAAAAATGTGACTCGAGTTGGACTAGAGTCCGAGTCTGAGTCACGAAGCGGGGGAAGGCTTTACCTAACAGGAGGAGAGTATAACCAAAGAGATTCCTTACTTGGGTTACAGACTACTCCAACATCGTTGTCGTGTCCGCAGGTCTCCTCATTCCAACCACTCATGTCACAGTCAATCAGTTTGTCCTCCGTTCCCATACAATCCACCCGCTGCATGTGGGAGGGGCCGGTGCCTGCCCCAAAGTACGCCATAGTCCTCACCATGTCCGCCCCGGGGAAACCCAGTTGCCGACAGACCACATTGGCGTCTTCCAAGTCGAACGTGTCATCGCATATGGTCCCCCATGCATTGTCGTGGAAGATTTCTATTCTACCCGTGCGGGATGCCTCTCCATCGCGTAGGCGAAGTTCACCCTCCATGGCTAAATATACAGTGATTTGATTAATCTGAAGGCTCATCAAATAACTTGTGGTGGTGTTTGGGATTGGACATCACTTTCATGGGGGTTTCATTGTGTGAGTAGAAGGGGCTAATGTAAAAATCCTCTATATGCTTCTGTTTGGAACATGAGGCTGTAATTGAAACAACAACTTTGACTTCGGCTATGGCCAAGGCAGATTTCATAGAGCTGCTTAAGCAGAGAATAGTGCTTATAAAATTAGCAACTATCTGCCAAGTAAAAAGCTAAGCAGGGAACCAGTTGCAAATGATACATATGACATGGTATTTTGGCTGGTAACCTTTTCCTTGCAAGCACAATTTTTGTAATTTGGTGTTTTTTGTCCTTAGCAGATTTTTAAAATTGGGCTTGACCTATCAACATTTTTGTTGATGTTTCAGGCAAAGAAAAGAAAAACAAATAACAATAAAATTACATAAAATATAATAATTCAATAAGAAAAATGTTGAATTTGATGGTCAGTATCATTCATACCTGGTAGACAGACGACTCCAGCATCCTCAGCATGTCCACAATTATTAATTTCCCAACCAGCGGACTCACACTCTGCCAACCCTTGCTCTAATCCTGTACATCCCACATCGTCCAAGTAGATTGGACCAGCCCCAGACCCCATCACGGCCGATACCACAGCCTGAACAGCCTTGGAGAAGCCCAGCTGTTTGCAGACGACGTTGGCGTCGGTCAGGTCCCAGTAATCGTCGCAGACAGTTCCCCAGCGACCAAGGTGGAAGATCTCGACCCGTCCTTCAGCGTCAGTTGAGCCGTCCACGAGGCGCACCTCACCATCGATGAAGTTCAGCGCTGGGATGACCTGTGAGGGCATGAGTTGGCCATCTGAAAAATAAAACAGTAACAATTATGCTCTGATAGACAAAAGAAAGCATCTGCCCACCTCTTTGATTAATAACAGCAAGGTGCAAGCCATGGGATGAAAACCAAATCAGGGTGTCTAATTTGAAATATGATGCAGGGTGTCAAAGTTCAATCTGGGAGCGGGGAGGGTCGACGAGGCACCAAGACACCTGTTTGTTTTAAACCAGGTGCCGGACGACGTGTATACATGCAAGTGTTTCCCCTGCCTGGAAGTCGCCTGGACATTCCACTGCTGAGCACACACAGACCACACATACGCCGTCTACGCTTCATTTCATCCACACAAAGACAAAACATGGTCTAGAATATTTAGATGTTTCTGGCTGTTAAGAGGAGGTTTTCGTGCAATCCCCGAATCCAGATCTTTGTCCTTTTGAGCCAAGAAGAAGATTAAGAGACATCGAGAGGATTCCACCATTGCTTATTCACTGAATTTTGGCTCAATGGAGGTAAGTCAGAGTGAGATGGCAATTGAGCCATGTTTCTGTGTTTAGTACCAATAGTTGGTAATGGCTGATGTTCTGCAATTCACGGTGCGTTAATTTTACATTTTTCAGTAGAGAAAAAAAAAAGCATGTGATGCAATAAAGAGAATCTTTGTTCTCTTGGATTTGTCAATTCAGGGTTTCTTCGAGCCAGGGGTTCTCTCAAAGAAAAATAATTCCAACAATTCCGACAAAATAGAGGAAAGGGAAAGGACAGTGTGAAAAGTCAGGGCAATCTGGCAGCAGTGATATTAAAATCCGAAACCAGTGCAAGAGTCAACAGAGTGTCTGTATCTGTATCTGTACTGCAACCAAACTCCGCAATGGGGAAAGTTTCATTTGCCCCCACCCTAGAATACAGGCCCCCCCCCCTTACAATTGAAAACAGCTGTATCCCTCAACGTTAAATTTTATAGTCTTCTTTGGCAGGAACACCGTTTACAGCCAGGCGAAGACCAAATAACCATTACTTTATAAAACCAACCAAGAAGTCTACAAGGAATGCCAAAATGGTAAAAAGTAAAACTCAGGGTGTGATAGTGCCCCAAAACAACAAAATCCTGTCAAGTGGATAGCCGTCTCCTGGCAGGGGCCCAATTTCATAGAAAATTACGCTTACCAGAATAAGGTTACCAGCCAAACTACCATGTCACAAGTGCAACTTGTGACCTGGTGCCCCGCTTATTTCTGCTTGGCAGAAACTTGTTAAACAATATTTACTGCTGATGCAGCTCTATGACATTGGGCCCCAGAGAGATGAAACCACCAGCTGGGCCCAATTTCATACAGGCTGCTTAAGCACGAAAAAAAAGAAGCTAAGCACGATAAAATCATGCTTATCAGAATATGGATACCATCCCAAATACAATGTCATACGCACCATCTTTGACTGGTATCCTGTTAAATTTTCGCTGAGCAGAAAATTGTTAAGCAGCTCCATGAAAGTCCTGGGGCCAATTTCACAGAGCTGCTTAAGCACAAAAAGTAGCTAGGCACAACAAAATTATGCTTACCAGAATAAGGTTACCAGTCAAACTACCATGTCACATGTACAATTTGTGACTGGTATCCTGCTCATTTCTGCTTAGCAGACACTTTTTAAGCAATATTTTCTGCTTAAGCAGCTCTATGAAATTGGGCCCTGAACTTTCAGAATGCTACATAAAAAACAGAGGAATTGCAGGCTCCCCCATCACTAAAATTACGAAAACCGGTGGAATGCACCCTAGAGGGTTGCGTAAATCATCCCTTAATAAAAAATTCACAGCTTTCTAGATAGTTTTGAAAACAGGAAAAATGTGATCTATGCAAAAAAAAAACAATACTGAAATGAAGCAAAATCTTGACAAATCACAAGCTGATAATGGTTCAAACTCTATTAACCTACCTGCAATGCAGGTTACCGCTACATCTTCAGAGTGCTGACAGTTATTGACAGTCAGTCCGGGGAACAGACAACGGATCAAACTGTCTTCGCTTCCCTCGCAGGCCAAGTCGTCAAAGTAGATCGGGGAGTCTTCCTCTCCCGGTCCAAAAGAGCTCCCCACGCCTTCGGTGGACGCAGCACTGTCGAACCCAAGCTGTCGACAGATGACGTCAGCGTCTTGCAGACCGAAGCTGTCATCGCAAATGGTGCCCCAGACACCGTTGTACATGACCTCGACACGACCCGCGGAGTCGGTCGCCCCCTCCCCAGCAAGCCGGAGCTGAAGGCTGTCGTCTAGAATGAAAACAGAAATGTGACGGTTTTTGTTTAGCATGTTCAGGAGCACAATCAATGAAAATACCAGGAGGGTGTGCCATCTGCACTGACTTTTTAAACCAAATTTTACAATAACCATCATAACCATTTTATGGTTTGCTTTTTACGGTTGGGGGGGGGGAAGGGGCATGAAAAGAAGGAATTCCCATGGGGTCATCCGGTAGGGAGTTAAATCTAAACCCTCTTGCAAGGCTTTGGGCCGAGGCAGGATTTGAAACCCAAGTAACCTTAAATGCAGAAGGCGATACCACATTCCGTCAAGTTTCATTTGTAGGAATGTTTCCTTCTTCCCCCCCCCCCCCCTAGCGTTCCGAAATCCTCCAGAATCCTCATCAGGCGTTCGTCTGACTGTGTCAGGGATGAGAGTGGGTGAAAATAAAATATCAGCGAAACACCGATGGAGGGTTTGGTGGCTACCAACCACACCATAACCCATCTCAATGACAGCATTCTGTGCTTAAATGTAGATGGGGCAAGCACCTTGGTGTAGTCAAAATGCAGTACAAGTACTGTGTTAAAGCTTTACAAGAGCCTGAATGTATGTAAATGACATTAAAAAAATATATATATATTTGGTTTAAAATCCGGAAATATATTAATTTACATAGTACCATGGTTAACGTGGTGCTGTGGTGCAATCTGCAGCCAATCACACCAGAAAACACCAGGGCAAACCCCTTCTCTTAACAGTAAGTGTACTGGATTCTTTTTACATGCATTACACAACATAACGCACGGGACCTATGGCTTTACGTCCCATCCGAAGGACAAAGCAATAATGGTTTAGAGTCTTGCTTAAGGACACAAGTGTCAAGGCCGGAACTCGAACCCACACTCTGCTGATCAGAAACACCAGGGCTCGAGTCCAGTGCACTTGACCACTCGGCCACGACACGCCATAAATGAAGATGTCTGGGAGTTTTAGGTATGCTTACCAGTAAAGCAGGACACTTGAACGTCTTCCAAATGAGAGCAATCGTGAACACCCCAGCCTTCAAATTCACATTGCAGTAGAGTTTCTTCATCCCCGTCACACAACAGGTTGTCTAGCCATATAGGATCAGATGCTTCTCCCTGGACTGCTCCGGTTGAATAGCCTGCCGTCCCGGGGTAGCCTAGCTGCCGGCATGCCACCCTGGCATTGATTATACTCCAGGAGTCATCACAAACTGTTCCCCATTGGCCATCATGCAATACCTCCAACCTACCGGTCGATGCATCCTCACCCTCCTGACTGACCAACCGTATGTTGTCTGAATCTTCTGTTGGGCGTGACACGGGGCAATATAAGAACTGAGTGTTATTGTGCCAATAAAACAAATCAAAGAAACTAAAAACTAAATCAAATAAATAAACTTACCAGGTGTTTCTCCATCTTCGTTGAGCAGACAGTAAACACCAGCATCTTCTCCATGGTTGCAATTGGCCTTCTCTGAGCTTCTTGGACAGTCTAAAAGTGTCGCCTCCGTGCCTATACACTGAACATCATCCAGTACAATCTCTCCAGATCCTTCCAAGAATTGAGACCAACAAAAAAGAAACCATTCAAACTTTATTTCTGAGTATTTAAAGATGTATGATCCCTCTTCAAGCCTCTTTCACCTAGAGAAATCAATCCAAATGTTGAATTGCTATATTCTGCAGGATGAATGAGACATCAAACGAACGTAAGAATCCATCTACGAATAATGACAGAGTAATTTATTTTAAAAATGAATTGATGTGTGGAGCACAATAAATACATCCAAATTCAGCATATACATGTTCATTGCATAAACAGATTATGAATAAAAACACTTTGCCGGATGTTGGACTGGAGCATTGTGACCGCTATGAGGGTATTTTGTTACAACAGGCCTCGACAAATCGCCTGCCCGCTAGCCCGGGACACGGTGAGATTTAGTCGGGCAACCTAGATGGCTGAATTGTCTTCCTGATCGAGCAAGCGCTTTTTATGAAACACTGTTGAGGTTTTATTACTTATTGAATAATAGTTTTACCGTTTAATTCTACTGGAGATTTCCTACGAAAGTGTTCAAAGCGTTAATAAAATCGAAGTTTAGTTTTCAGTCATTAGTCTAATACATCGCATTGCTGGTGTACACTATAGCAAACAGTACCGCCAGTGTTATGTGAACCCACTGTGGAAAAAATACCTCACTGGTACTCGGCGTCACGTGTACGCAAGTGCAAGCATTAAAAGATGTCCACATTATCAACGCACCGGTTCCATGTGATATGAGTGTGTGCGTGACGAAAGTTACACGTACGAAAGTTCAATGAAGAAAAAAAAATTGTTGAGGCCTTGTTTACAAGCCACCTGCAGCCACCCTCTACAAGGTTAACCCTAACAACAGCTTCAGGTTGTCTCCGGAGCACCCTGCCCAGGATTCGAACCATGGACGCACCATCAGTTTGATGTCCCAGACCATCACGTTCAATGAATCAATTAATGACATACCCCATCCAAATTCTGCAATCAAGCTTGCTTGCTCCGCACCGTTGGCATAACCGAGCTGTCTGCACACGACATCAGCATCGTTCATGTCCCATAGGTCATCGCAGACGGTCCCCCAGGCTCCCGCATAGAAAATCTCTAGTCGTCCTATGTTGGGTGACGGGCCACCGACGAGGCGTATTCCTTCTGGCTGATCTGGATATTTGTAATGAAGAGAAAACAAACAAATTTATGTGACAGTGAAAGTAGTTAAGAGTTATTCGAAAGAGTTAATTCATTCCAATCCACTAGTTTTCGGTAAACACAACATACAACAGACCCATGAAAACTGCATCAAATTTGGTTGTCATTTTTTAGTGAAAAGAACAAAACACAGACTAGGAAGTACCTATTACTAGTAAACTTGCGGGTACAACCATGTATAAATCTCTTTTGGAGGACTGATGGTTCTGAAAAGAGCCTTGTAATCCTCTTTTTGAAACAGAAGGGCAAAGGTCTGGAATCGGGAACTACACAATAGCCCCCACGCATAATAGGCAAAAATTTGCAAAAAATTCAAGACCATCTGTCCTCTTTATGTGGGAAAAATGAAGCGTTGCATGGTGGGTGCATACTCTGTGCACGCTCCGAAACAAAATGTCCGGGCGACCTTTGTTCCGGTATTCCGATTTTACACAATGGCGTGTTTAAACGTCGCTTATTTGCTGGCTTGGACGATATTTCTGTGTGTACACGCCATCCGGCGTCTGCTGGTTGAAGACCCTAGAAGTTACCGTTGCCTTTTCTTCTAGTGCTGCAATAAGAAATTGCCGAAAAAACACCCGACAGCACACAGTGTTTCAGTAAGTGACGTTTGAAACTTTGCATGGTTGTAGATAATACGAAGTAACTGATACCTACCAAAGCCCAATCGTGCCACAGAAATAAATAAAATCACTGGAAAATAATCCGTTATAACGAATTAATAATCCGTTATAACGAATTAATAATCCGTAATAACGAATTAATAATCCATTATAACGAATTAGTAATCCGTAATAACGAATTATTAATCCATTATAAAGAATTAAATAATCCGTAATAACGAATTAATAATCCGTTATAACGAATTAATAATCCGTAATAACGAATTAATAATCCGTTATAACGAATTAAATAATCCGTAATAACGAATTAATAATCCGTTGTAACGAATTAATAATCCGTAATAAGGAATTAATAATCCGTAATAACGAATTAATTAATTAATTCGTTATAACGGATTATTAATTCGTTATAATGGATTATTTTCCAGTGATTTTATTTATTTCTGTGGCACGATTGGGCTTTCGTAGATACCAGACAAACTTGTTGATAAATCGTGTGTCAATCTCTTTTTGGGAGAAGTGGTGGCTCTAAAAAGAGCTCTTGAAGTGTTGTGCTACTTAACTTCACCGGCTCTTTTCAGAGCCAACACTCCTCCCAGAAGAGATTTCCAAACGGTTGTACCCGCAAGTTTACTTGTAACGGTTACTTCCTATCACCCACGCCATGTGAAGCTTCAAACATCGCCAACTAAAAGACAGTCTGTGTTTTGTCAGGAGCTTTGTGGACACTTTTTTATTGCAAATCTAATTTCAAAAAGACAACAGTAATTTCTAGGGTCTTCAAGTGCCATTTTCTGTACTTTTAAAATCCTCATTTGTAAACCCTAACCCATCCCAAATCTAAAACAAACTACGGGTTCTCAACTCAATTCTTCAGTTCCACCACAATTTGCATACCTTCGCTTGAGGGACAGACAACGCCGGCATCCTCAGAGTGGCCGCAATCGACTACTCCCCATCCTGGGTTGGGACAGTCCCCAATTGCCGTCTCCGTACCTAGACACTCCACGTCGTCAAGAAGAACTTCGCCAGTGCCTGGACGATGAGAAGGGACAAAGCACGATGACAACAAAATCAATCTCAAAACAAAATGAACTGTGCAAATATGTGTGCATTTGGGGCATGATTTTGTTTCCCTCATACGTTGGAACAAAACTTGTCCTAAAAAATGTTTAAATACATGTAAGACTTGCCCGGTCAACTGAAAAGTAGTTCAAAACGTTTTGAGGATGCCACGAGTACAAAGTTCAATGATCGACCCTATTCCCATGGGGCGATCGATCTCGCCGCACCATTTATTCCCATCATGCCTTGCTCGCTCATAGCCCCTGGAATTGGTTAATTAAAATGCGCCAGTATATATAGCACATTTTAATTAGGCCTGTGGCCGATCCACTCTTACGAGCGCGCTCAAGCATGATAGCCCACAAAACAGGCATCAAGTCATACAGCAACTGGTCCCCACATATTCTTCTTTGATTTGGTGACATGTATAACGGTACGCGGTTTAGGGTAACCGTGTAAAAACATGGTTGATGGAAGTGGAATCGCGTCAAAATACTTGCATTTTGACACATTCTAAACACCTTACATGCGCTCAAATGTTTTTAACGAGCACGCGCGCAAAACAGTCACTTTTGGGAGCCAATCAGCGATATTTTTCAGTACATCCTTACCAGGGGTTAGTGACAAGAGGTAAGGATATGGCGCGCTGACCATGGTAGCGAGACTGGTTAAATGATGTGCTCTTGTTGGCTCATTAACCAAGACCGATCTTTCCAGGAAATTGGCTTTGCGTTCGCTTTTTCACATGAATTGCTGTACGTTCCTAGTGTTGTGTTGAACATGAACCTATCACATATATCATAGAACAAGACAAGATATAAAGATAACAAGATAACAGTTTTATAAACCACTAAAATACCTTCGCCAAACTCGGCAAACACCGAGTGTCGCACGGCTCCATCGGCATAACCGAGCTGTCTGCAGACTACATCGGCATCGACCTTGTCCCACAAATCATCGCAGATGGTTCCCCATACACCATCATGGTAGATTTCCACACGTCCCTCGTTACTGTTGGAGCTTCCGACAAGGCGCAATGTTACTTCAGGCTCTGCAGAATCTAAAGGTTTCAAGTTTTTCTACGATAATCTAGCTGGATGGTAGCGACACTTTAATTTGATGTCTGCGGCCAACATTGGTAATTATCAAAGACCAGGGCCTAATTTCATAGAGCTGCACAAAAAGTAGCTAAGCTGAAGAAAATTATGCTCATCAAAATAAGGTTACCAGCCAAACTACCATGTCACGTGTGCAATTTGTGACTGGTATCCTGCTCATTTCTGCTTAGCAGGAATTTTGAGGAGCGCTTTAGATCCTGTGCGACACTGTTGAATAAGCATCATGAATGGTGACCCTAAATCAGTACGAAAATTATGCTTACCAAAATAAGGTTACCAGCCAAACTACCATGTCACGTGTACAATTTGTGACTGGTATCCTGCTCATTTCTGCTTAGCAGAAAACAAACATGTGAAAGTTTAAGCTCAATCGGTCATCGGAGTCACAAAGGAAATAGTGAAAAACCCCGTCACCGTTTTTCAAAAGTTAGATTTCAAACTCGTGAGATCAAAACTATTTCTCCAAAAATTTCTTTTAGCATTTCAGGCACAAAGAAAGGTTCCAGCAGAGTTTTCCACAATGACTATCCTTAAACCAAAATTATGTGCAAATCTGTGAACAATAATTTTTTTGAATCTTACCCATGTTGTGCGCATTCTTTGTAAAGCAAGATCGACAGTTCAACACCATAAGGTAATAATATTTGTATGCAATTGGTTAAGCATTTTTGAAGCTCCTGGTAAATCAAGTTTATTGGCGATATATATATCCCTGCAATATTTTTGAAGGCAAGTACAAACATGAATTTATTCTCAGAAAAATATTTTCCTTTTTTTTCTGATTTAAAGCTGTTTGTAGATTAACAGTCCCTTTTCATGAATCATTGTTACAAATATAACATTTCAAAAAGAGAAGCTTATAGCACTGAGCCGATGTGACTTAAGTTTGTTACGAGACTGAATTTAGGGCCTTAACCAGTTCACGTCGGATGACTTGTATCTACGCTAAAATTTTCTTATGGCAGATTATGGACGACGTGAAGACCCACTACCGTGTAAAAATCAGAATACTGGAACGTTAACACGCCAGGAAGTTCCATTGTTTAGCATGCACAGAGCACGCACTCACCGTGCAACGCTTCGTTTTCCCCTGCACAAATAGGAACAGATGGTACTGAAATTCAATGCTTGAATTTTCCCTTTTTCCTGGGGATATTGTGTAATCGGCGATTCAAGACCTTTGTCCTTTTGTTACACAAAGAGGATTACGAGAGATCGATGGGCTGCCACCAGAGGTACAGCCGAGGATTGTCCCTATAACATTAACAAAGGCTGGAAACGCGGCTCATTCTGACTTACCTCCACTAAGCAAAAGTACAATGAATAAACATATAAAGCCTCTCAATGTCTGGTATTCCTCTTCTTGGAACAAAAAGACAAAGGGGGAGTATACAGCCTTAGCTAACAAGTATGTATTGCACCAAGCTAAATCAATCACAAGAAACCATCTCTGCCCTCACAGGTACCCATTTTACCCCTGGGTGAAGAGAAGACATTATAGTTAAAGTGTCTTGCTCAAGGACACAAGTGTCGCGACCGGGATTCGAAAACGACACCCCGATCGCTTTAGACACCCGAACTTGGGTCCGGTGCGCTAGACCGCTGGGGCCCTGACATTCCCGCTATGTTTACCCTGAAATCTAGTTTGGTATGGTTACCTCCATTGGGTAGGCAGACAACCCCAGCGTCTTCATTATGACCACAGTTGATTAACAACCCATCCACCCTCGGACATTCTGCTAACGTCGCCTCTGATCCTGAGCACTCAACGTCATCCATTACCACTTTCCCAGTGCCTTCAAAGAAGAAAAAAAAAGGCAGCCAAGGTAGTGACCAGTCCTCTGATGTAAAGCTCATTCTATCCAAAGAAACCGATTGAGGCTAATTATTTCAGGAAGGTGCAGTGATGCTAAAAGTGGCAACACATCTGCATTTAAAAGGCTCAGCCGATTTCTCTTTTTTCTTTAACTCTTTCACTACGTACGCCGCTCACAGCGGCTTGATGAACTGTTTCACACACCGGAGAGCCGCTGCCAGCGGCTCAAACAAATAAAATATTAAACAATTCCGTCACAGCTGTATATTATGTTCCGTAGTGAAAGAGTTAAGTGACAGAATTTGTAAACAAAAGTATATTCAGTTTGCGGGTATCTTTGTGTATATTTGCTGTGTAGATTGCTATTGTGAGAACTTGCCCCGCTATTCATTCTACTTATTAGATATTAGTCCACCAACCACAGTTCTCCTTTCAGAAGAACCAATCAGAGCAGTGCTGACTCTACACTGAAACCTCTGAAATCCCATAAAGAGACCAGCATCTCAAACAAAATCTTATGACTCACTCTGCGGCAGTGAAGTTAATCAAGAGAAGTCCACTTCGATCCACTAAGCAAAAGTAGCAGTCCCGGCCGATTTCCTACCTCCCCAGGTAGTACTTAATAAGCAGGACAGTTCTTTTCAGAACTAACTTGTCCCCCGAATTCCGAAATCTACTCCATGGTAGTAGACTAAATAGCAGGGACAAGTTCTCATGAGAACAAAGTACACAGCAATGTAGATATAATGTCTGTGATGCAAGTAAGTTCTTGTTTCTCTCAGTAAAATTATATTTATTCTTTGATCTGAGGACAAAGATAACAACAGGATGTCAATGGTCTTCGTCTTGGAAAATAATGAATAGAAGTAAACATTTAATACGAAATTACAAATTAAACCAGCATGAATAATAAACAATTACGTAAACAATTGAGTTTCCCGCCATCATCAGTCATGGCGGCGTCCGCCATCTTGAATTTTTAGCTACTGAGTGCGGACCAGCAAACATGCTCCAAAACACAACTTCTTTACTATTTACAGAAAAGGGAAATCTCTAGATCTCAAGTTAAAATCAAGAGGGAATGTGAAATAAAGTGAAATAAACGTGTCCAAAAGACAGAAATAATAAATGTACTAAGTGTCCTCTGCCTCCTATAGATTCCCAACAAACGAGTCAATAAATCAACAAATTAACTAGAATATACGACACAAATATATTAATGTAAAAGAAATATAGTTACAACTGGGTTTGGATAACTTAAGTTATGGTTTGATTAAGTAAAACAAATGATAAAAGAACCTTTACTTGAGGACGAAGATAACAAAAGAATGTCAATGGTCTTCGTCTTGGAAAATAATGAAGCCCGGGATGAGAAATGTATCGCTGAGGGCACTACAATATATTATCTAATCTTAACTAAAAATAAAGTAAACATGTTACCACAAACTGAATATACTTTGATATAAAAAATGAAACCATAAGAAAACACTTACCTTCCCCAAACTCAGCGGAAATTGCTGCTCGTACCGCTCCGTTGGTGAAACCCAGCTGTCTGCACACCACGTCAGCGCCATTCTTGTCCCAGCGATCATCACAGACCGTACCCCACTGAGCGCCGTTGAAGGCTTCGAGGCGCCCCTGAAGCTGGCTGTCACCGTCAACAAGTCGTACTGTCACCTCCGGCTCTGTAAAAATGAACATTCTATCCGTTATCGAGTTTTTCGTTCCATTTCAAGACACAACTTTTTGCGACTTTGGCGCTCATGTTTTTGTTTTTTTTAATTTGATTAACTGACATCCTTTCCAAATATGTCACGAATGAAACTTTCAGAGGAGAAACTCTTCAGAAAAAACTGATTTGCGTTAACACCCTAAACATAGAAACTCAAAAATAGTTTCTCCCATATAGTGACTTCTCACTGATGTCACATTTCTCTAACACTGCATGAGGTCTGCAATGCTGGAGCAGTATGCACGTGTAGGATACGAACGCGTAGTGCCATCCAACGCTGTGTTTCGCAGCACATACTCATGCAGTTCTTGTAACATTTGTGCCTGACGTAGCCGTGTAAGTACAACAGCATGGCGAGCAATAAAATTGTGACATCATCTGAGAAGGGTCTATGTGTATACTCAATGCTTTTACAGATTTTTAAGTTCACCTTCATTGACCCTGCAAGCCACCCCAGCGTCTTCTGCATGGTTGCAGTTTATCCTTGCTGCGTCTGCACTCTGGCATTCTTCAATCCGCGTCTCTGTGCCCTGGCAGTCAACGTCGTCAAATAATACTTCACCAGGACCTTCACGACCAAAAAAGAAAAATCTCTAAATAGAATGCACCGAGCTGCTGTGGCGCTCCGAAGGGTTATTCGAACACAACATCAACCTCTACCCTCGCAGGTTACCCATTTATACCCCTGGGTGAAGAGAAGCAATTCAAGTAAAGCATCTTGCTCAAGGACACAAGTGTCATGACCAGGATTCGAACCCACACCCCGATGACTTACCCACCAGAAGTTGAGTCCGCTCGGCCATGACACGCTACTATTGATTGGTTTGAAATGGTTAGTACAGTTAAAGATTTCAAGGAGCTATTGGGAACATTATTTTCAGCTCAAGAGAAGTATATCAGAGAGCTTGTTTTCTTTATATCTGAATAAATGAACAGCTACATTTTTTTAACAGGCAGACATAAAAAAGTCTGAATTCAGACAAAAGTTTGAAAAATATCATCCCTGAGTAGATTTGGTGGAGTCTCCAGTAAATTGACGCTCAATATTTACAAAATCCTTAGCATTGTAGGCATTGACTTCCTGTTCTTGGTAACACTTTCCAGCAAGTTTCAAACCAATCAATAGATGGGTTGTGCACATGGCGTCAACAATGGGAAAAAAACAGCCATCTTTGATGACAGTGACTGCACATTTTCGAGCGCACAACTATGCGTTACGCGTAAGCACGGTACACGGCACGCGTGCGTTTCATAAACTCCTTCCACGATTGGTTGGTAAGAATTTCAAGCTGCATTGAAATTTACAGGGCTCGACGCAGCTACGGGACAAAATTGTTGTCAAAGATGGCGTCTTTTACAATCCATCTATTGATATTGAATGGTAAGACAGTAGGAGGGTTGACTGTGCAATGTGTAAATGCATTCACAACATTGTATCGTATTGCAGGCTGGCATTCATGTGTAGTTTATATCTGTCATTTAAAAGTACAGTGGATGAAATTGAATGATCAAACAGTAGGACGGTGGACTGCACTGTGTATAACATAACATCATACTGCATAGCATAGTGGGTGGTATTGAATGGTCAGACAGCAGGAGGGTTGACTGTGTACCGTGTAGATACATTGCCACATGATCTCACATTGCAGGCTCGCACAGTTTTTCCGTCATTCAAAAACCACAGTGGATGAAATGGAATGGTCAGACAGTAGGAGGGTTAAAATGGGCCCATTATCTACCCAATACTTTGACCATGCTTTTAATAAACCAGAGGTAAGTTAGGTGAAATGATTACCTTCTCCAAACTCTGCAAGCACGCTGGTGTGTACAGCTCCGTTGGTATACCCAAGCTGTTTACAAACCACGTCAGCATCGTTCTGATCCCAATAGTCATCGCAGATGGTTCCCCAAGCACCGCCCTTAAATACCTCCACTCGTCCTATGTTGGGTACCGGGCCATCAGCGAGTCGTATCGTAACCATCGTTTCTGCACCAGTATCGGGTTCACCACCAACATCCTCTGCGAAGACATGAAAGAAAAAAAAGAAAAAAATTAAAATCTACAACCAGCTTTTTTTTTTATCTTTGTTTTTAAATGCTGGGTCTGTGGTTCAAATCCTATCCAAGTAGTTTGAGGATTGCCTACAAGAAAAAAAGCACTCAGCACTTGTCCTGGTCGGTGCAAAAACATTGTCCATTTCCAAACACAGCATTTACATAAAAAGGAGTTTGAAACTGCACAATAGTTGCTACTCCCTTAAAAACTATTGCGGATGTTCGCTGAAACCCTACAGCGAAATAGCATGATTTTACACAGAGCCTCTCTCTATCTTCATCTCTCTCTCTCTCTCAACAACATTTTCTGCACTGACAGGACCAACTGATGCCAGGTGATCATCTCTAAAACTTTATCATTACAATCATGCCTTTAGCCAGTAGGTGCCGGATGACGTGTACACATGCAAAAGTTTCCCCTGCCTGGAAAAGGAAGCCGTCTTAAGGCGTTATCGTGTAATTTCGGACCACCGGAGCAGAGGTCGCCCGGACATTCCACTGCGAGCGGGCACAGACCACACACACGTCTTCTAATTCTTTGTTTCACCCACACAAAGACCAAAAAAGGTCTTACATATTTTGGAGTTTTCTCACTATTGAGAGGTGGTTTTCGTGTAATCCTCGATTCCAGACCTTTGTCCTTTTTATCCAAGAAGAGGATTATGAGACATCGAGAGGCTTCCACCATTGTTTATTCATTGTAATTCGGCTCAATGGAGGTAAGTAAGAGTGAGCCGGTAATCGAGCCATGGTTCCATGTTCAGTACCACTCCTATGCCGTTGGTAATGGCCGATGTTTTACAATTCATGGTGCCCATTGATCGCTCACGCAGTCCATGAGGCTGCTCTCTGTTCCGTCACACTCCACACTGTATAGGATGGGGCTGTCTAGGTTGTCCGTTAAGTCAAACAGCGTGTTTTGCAAATACCCTTGGAATCCAAGCTCTCTGCAGGCAACGAGTCCTTCCTCTTCGCCCCACCTGTCATCACAGATCGTTCCCCACTCTCCTTCACGGTAGATCTCAATACGGCCGCTATTCTCTGTCGGTCCGTCGACCAAGCGGATGGTGCTCGTCACTTCACCACCTTCACCCTCACCACCACCAGCATCGGGTTCACCATCAACATCCTCAGTAACAACGTGATTTAAGACTGATAACAAAACATGGATGACCTCACAGAAATATTGCACTTATCATTTTGCATACTCAAGCGTACGTGCATATTTCATCTGCTCATCCGCTTCTTGCTACTTACCAGTACAGATGACTCCGGCATCCTCTGAATGGCCGCAGTTTTCTACTCTCCATCCTGCACTGGGACAATCTTCAAGTCTCTCTTCATCTCCTGTGCATTGTACATCATCAAGGAGAGTTGCTCCTGTTCCTTCCCCGAAGCCAGCTGTTAAAGAGAAGTCTAAAGCCCCAGAGAAGCCCAGCTGTTTACAGACGACATTAGCATCAGTGATGTCCCAATAGTCATCACAAACTGTTCCCCATTCACCTTCATAATAGACTTCAACACGTCCCTCGTTGCTCTTCTCGCTTCCAACAAGACGCAAAGTCACATCAGGCTCTTAAATGTAATCAAATTATCAAAAGTTAAGATTTGTTTCGATGAACAGCTGGAATATTTTTTATGTATATTCAATTTTAAAGCTTAAACATAACAAGAAAATGCTTCAATATTTTAGTTTATCGTACCTTCATCTGGTGCACAGACAACACCAACGTCTTCACCGTGACCACAGTTGTTGATTCCCCATCCTGCATTGGAGCAGTCTGCAATTGATGCCTCTGTACCTTCACACTCAACGTTATCCAAGAAAATCGTTCCATCACCTACAGAAAGGATAAACGCTACAGTGAAGATCATCAACATAAGGGACCCATATTAGTTGTGTTTTACCCATACACCGATGTGAGTTGAGCACTGTAGACTCAGTACTTTCCTGAGTGAAACAAATCCTTGGGCTTATTACTCGCGTGAGATGACTATTTTCATTCTTGAGCAGATGTAGCTCAATACGTTAACAGTGGGTACCTTAAAATAAGGGAACAAGAATAGACCCTTGAGGAACACCTTGAGGAATCAAGGCTTCCATCCAGGGACATCTTGATGAATAGGAAGCAAACAAAAAAGTACTAAGGAATGTTAATTTTTTTCCTGAACACAGAACCAAATACAACCCTCAACCATCAATAGGAGAGACCTAGTACAGACCCTTGAGGAACACCTGAAATCAAGGCTTACATCCACGGACATCTTGATGAATAAGAGCAAACAAAAAGTACTAAGGAATATTAATTTTTTCCTGAACACAGAACTAAATACAACCCTCAACCATCAATATAAGAGAGCTAGTATTGAGCCTTGAGAAAACCTTGATCAAGGTTTAGAAATGGACATCTCGATTGATGAAAAAAAGCAAACAAACCATGCACAGGAATAATAAAACTTTTCCTGAAACTAGCACTACATAAACTGTCAACTATCAACATAAAGGACCAAGTATTGACCCTTAAGGAACACCTGAAATCAAGATTTACATCCGTGAACATCTTGATGGATGAATACTCACTAACTCAATCCATCGACCCATGTGGCTATTTGAGACGAGCGCAAAAGGAAAAAGCAAATTAAAAATTAATACCTTCCCCAAACTCAGCTTTAGATGCAACCCTCACTGCTCCATTGGTAAAACCAAGCTGTCTGCAAACCACGTCCGCTTCTGTCTGATCCCACAGATCATCGCAGATGGTTCCCCACTCACCGTCACCTCTGCGGATTTCTACACGACCAAGGTTAGGCTCCGATGTTCCAGCAAGTCTCACCTCAATAGAGACAGATGGGTCTGCTTCTGTTGAAAATAAAAACAAAGACGAACACCCCAATTACATTCAAGAGTCGTTTTTAAAATGCAAATTAAATTAAATTCTAGACCACCAAAGTTTGTATGTTCATGACCAACCCAAGTCAACCTCCTCCCCCCCCCCAAAAAAAAAAACCCAAAAAAACAAAAAAACAATCCAGGATGTCAAATCTATCAAACCAAAGTGACAAGAAAAAATTCCTTTAAAAAACAGTAAAGGTATGCACAGTAAAACTTCTCATTTATACTAAAAGTGGGACCATCTTCAAGCTTCAGTTTGTTGTAAAAGAAGAAAGAATGATCCTACTTTACCTTCTT
This sequence comes from Marthasterias glacialis, assembly GCA_911728455.2. Lineage (NCBI taxonomy): Eukaryota > Metazoa > Echinodermata > Asteroidea > Forcipulatida > Asteriidae > Marthasterias > Marthasterias glacialis. The sequence continues at coordinate 11,648,120 of OU452222.1, read as the reverse complement.
GAACTGTATGTCACTTACCGGTACAGATGACTCCAGCATCCTCGGAATGGGCACAATTTTGTTCTCTCCAACCTCTACTCCCACAATCTTGAAGTCTCTCTTCATCTCCAGTACAATCTACGTCGTCAAGGAAAATTGGTCCCATTCCTTCCCCGAAGCCAGCTCCTACAGAGACGTCTGAAGCTCCAGAGAAGCCCAGCTGCTTACAGACGACATTAGCATCGGTGATCTCCCAATAGTCATCACAAACTGTTCCCCATTCACCTTCGTAAAAGACTTCCACACGTCCTTCATTGCTGCTCTCGCTACCCGACAGTCGCACTGTCACATTAGGCTCTAAAAAAATTCAACAAATTGATTGACGGTGATGGTTTTCCTGGCTAACCACTTGTAACCGGATGCCACCTTATCACGCACATAATTTACAGGACACAGACTTGCGGGGTCGAGTACACACACTTTAACGTTGACTGTGTCTGCAAGGCAACCTGCTCAGAGAGTTGTGTGTGTGGGGAGCTCAACAGTGAGTGGCGTTTTAATTTGCTCGGAGGGCTGTGTGTGCAGCATGCACTTGGGTTTTCAAACTCGGATGGCCTCAGACAAGCAGCGACAACAGGCGCTGGCATCAACATTCAAATCAATGCTTTACTTGGGATATTTGTGTAATTCCTAATTCCAGACCTCTGACCCTTTGTCTGACGCACCAGAATTTGTTTGACCAAATGGCTTGCGCTCGGCACCGAGGTAAGTGCAAGATTGCAGTGTATCATGAGTGATTATCGGCGGTGTCTTACGGTCTTCTAGAAGTCCAAGTCACGCCAAACAAAGAGGGCCTCTGTGTAAGTATTCTCATATGAAAAGTTTCTTACCTGGTGCCAAAGACCACCATGTTTTGTGTCTTTATATTTTGTTTAGCCATGGTTTCATTTCGACAACAATATTTCACCTCAACATTTTTGGGGGGGGGGGATTTTTCATTAACAATTATACCATAGGTGTCAACTCAAAGGTTGATAAAAGGCCTGTGTAAATTGATCAATGTGTGCCAAAATTAAGTTTCAATGTATACGGCAATATTCCACTGTTTCAAATAAAAATACAGAGGGTACGCCTTCTTATTTATTTCACAGACCGAGCTGTTGTACCTTCATTCAGCATACAGATGACGCCAGCGTCTTCAGAGTGAGCACAGTTTTCGATTCCCCATCCTGCGTTGGGACAGTCAGCAATTGCTGTCTCCGTACCCACACACTCAACGTCATCCAATAGAATATCACCAGTACCTACAAGTATTACAACAGCAGAGGGAGACAGTAAAAAAAATCCAAGTGGTAGACCAAGTGTAGACCCCTGAGGCACACATCAAAACATTTATGAAGTTACATGGCCCGATTTTCGCCAAAAGAATTTTTTCTCTGAGTGAATTTTGACAGATGATGCTGTTCAAATGATAAACACACAAAAACTTTTGCATATGCCACAGCCAATGCACAAAATACATGTAAAATGTTAAATTCTTTGTACATGACCGATGGATCTGAGATAGTGTCAGGATCTTGACAATACTTCATTTTTAGTTTTTAATTAACTACCACTTATCATTGGCAGATTTTGTTAATACCTTAAATGAAAGCTTATAACTTTACCGAGTCTATACAGATAGCTTCTTAATAATACCTTCGGCAAATTCAGTGGGCGATGCAATCCTCACAGCTCCGTTAGTAAAACCAAGCTGTCTGCAAACCACGTCAGCATCATCCTTATCCCACAAGTCATCGCAGACGGTTCCCCAATCACTGTCAGTGTTTCGGACTTCAACACGTCCGAGGTGAGGTTCAGATCCACCGACAAGCCTCACAGTAGCAGTCATGTCCGGTTCTGGTTCTGTTGAATCTAAACGCACCCAAGAATTCTGATAAGTTCAAGTGTTATACATCATACCAGTCTCACATTTGTCTATTCTTGGTCGTCAAATACTTATACTATTTTAGATTATACAGAGAGCCTTTTTTTTCCTCAAATGAGGCATTATTGTTGGTTCTCCAACAGATTCTGGCTGAATGGAATGCAGTTATCCCATACACCCCGCTGAGCACTCTGCGGTTTGACTGGCTGATCAACTGTTGTATAAACAAACTTATGGAATGAGCTGGAAGGTTTGGAGGTCATTGGTGTGTGGTGTAGCTACACCCAACCCTGAAGCCGCAACACACACAGAAACTGGAATGCCAGTTTGTAAGCTCGCCACTTTGTGTTGCATAAGACTTCTGCACATTGTGTGGGGTCCTCCGCAGCGGACTGGTTAAACTTGGATTCAGTCGTCTCTAAAATTCAACCGGAAACAACATTCCCACGACTTCCACAAAATGGGAATGAAAGAAAATCACTTGACTAGCTTCCAAAGTCATCAATTGTAATAACTTGACAATGTGTTCAGGGTGGCATGCTGTACACTTCTTTAGCGTGCGCGACAGCGACTGCGTTGCATATCCAGGGTCCAAGTCTTACTTTCCAAGCTGTTTACTAGCGCCCTCCTAGGTAATACAACATCAAGTTTCGTCGCTCAGTGGTTCTTGCTCGTATTGTAGCATGCAAAGTGGCGAAGATAACGAACTCTACAATCCCATTTATGCATTTGCAGATCCCGCTACGCAAAATAGTAACAAATGGACCCACATTTTGCAACTGTTTTTTTTTTTTTTCAAGGGGAAATAACAAATTTGCCATATTCAATTAAAAAGGGGATTTCCCCTTTAAAGGGGCTGTGTCAACAAGATTATAGAAGTTTATGGAATAACCCAGTTACTATGCGCACGTGCACGCTGGCAGTGACATCACACTTTTGTCACATCACAGCTTGACAAAGACGGCCCCCTTTGTGATTTGACCACAAGCACGCGTGTGTGCAGTATCTGGGTGAGAGGTCATCTTTCCACGCACAGCCACAGGCCTACTACAATCATGACAACACAGCCCCTTTAAATCGGAGATCTCTCAGGCCTGCACTGTCGTGGGCACATGGATTAACAAGGAAAAGTCAAAGATCAAACAGGAGGTAAGCAAAGAATACAACCCCAAACTCCTTCTCGGTTGATTTCAACTCGACCACTATTCTCTGTTGGCCCGCCAACCAGGCGGATAGTGCTTGCTAAAAGATAAAACAAACAGGTAAGCAAAGAATAGAACCTATACATAGCCCGCCGTCGCCAAGGTAAACAAATTTAATGTGGCCATGGTTACCAATTTACCTGCAAGGCACACCACACCAACATCTTCTTCATGAGAACATGACGCAGTCCCCCAACCTCCACTAATGCATTCGTCTAGGTTGTTCTGTGAGCCGTCACAATCCACAGTATACAAAATGGGGCTGTCCGTGCTACCTCCCCCAAACTCGTTGAATGACCCCTGTCGCTGCAGACCAGCGAACCCAAGCGCCCTACAAGCAACGATCGCTTCTTCATCTCCCCACTGATCGTCACAGATGGTCCCCCATTCTCCCTCACGGTAGATTTCAACGCGGCCGCTGTTCTCTGTAGGCCCGCCGACCAAGCGGATAGTGCTTGTCACTTCACCGCCCTCGCCATCGACATCAATCTCACCACCAGAGGCTTCTATTCAAACAAAATATAACACAAATGGGAAGACAATGTGTCAAAACCTCTACGAGATGTGTGGGTTATATATTCACTGTCTGGTTTGTGGATTGACCTTAACAAAAAAAAAACAGAAAAAATACATTCACCTAACAATAGCAACGCCGCGCTGAAACTCTTGATAGATGTTCTAAAAACTAACGACATTCAAATAGAACGGAAACAGACATACAGTACATTGAAGGTAAGTTGAAAATCGCCCAACAAGAAGAAGGAACAAAAACCAAGAAAAACCGGACCAAGAAATAAAACAAATCTTACATTTACACTGCAAAACTATCTTTTTCTTCATCCAGGGTATCCTACATATTATCATTTCATTAAAATAAAACCTAAACAATGTGTAGTTTTAAGAAAAGCTCAAACTTCCGAACAAGAGAGCTTTGTCGACCATGCTGTCCAAAAAATTCAGCACACCCCATGCTATACACTTCTTTAGCGTGCACAACAGCGACTGCATTGCATATACAGACACAAAGTCTTACTTTCCAAGCCATTTACTAGCGCCCTCCTAGGTTATCGCGTTCGTCGTTTAGTGGTACTTGTTTGTATTGTAGCATGCAAAGTAGCGAGATAATGAAGTCTACCATCCCATTTATGCATTTGCAGATCCCGCTACGCAAAAATAATAACAAACAGACACACATTTTTCAAATGTCTTTTCTTTTTTTTTCCGAAAAAAAAGAGCATTCGCCACATTCAATGACTTCAACACGTCCCTCATTGTTATTCTCGCTACCAACAAGGCGTACAATTACATCTGGCGCTGAAAGTTGAAGGATGAGACTCCTAGAGTAAAAGTGCCCTCAGCAATCTCATTATTTTATCTGTTTCTATTTCTAATCTTATATATCCAAGAGGCAAAAGTACACTCATTTAAATTAAGATGGAATTTCTGACAGCTTGAGGCATTTACGTTTTTCGAAAATAGTCAGAGCATTTTCAAAGTTCAATATTTTTGTTTAAATCCATGATGAGGGACTGGTTTTAACCAGTTCGAACCGGTGTTGACAAGGATATACTAGTAAGGACAGGTAAAATGCACTCCATACAGGGTCAAATGGCAAAATACCTGCGGTCAAACTATATCAGGTGTTGAACCAGTTTGAACCGGTATGAACTGCTATTTATGACTCCCTATTAAGAAGCTGCAAAATTGGATCAAAATAATTTTGTGAATCTTTTTTTTTTACAATTTTCACCTTCATTTAATTGGCAGACAACACCGGCATCTTCAGAGTGACCACAGTTCTCGTCTTCAGGTCCTAAGCTTGGGCAGTCCGCAATTGCCGTCTCAGAACCAATACACTGAACATCATCCATGAGAGTCAAACCAACACCTATTCCAAAAAGAGAAGACACAACACACATGCTGGTGAAAAAGGGTTTTGATATCATCAAGAGTCATGCCAGAGTTCATGTTAAATTTAAAATTATGCCTCAAATTATACTTGATAAAAGCAGTGGTTGAAAATTCAGTCAAATGCAAAAAAAGGAGCAATACCTTCACCAAACTCAGCATCAGTCGCAGCCCTTAATGCTCCATTTGTAAAACCAAGCTGTCTGCACACCACGTCAGCATCAACCTGGTCCCAGAGGTCATCACAGACGGTTCCCCAGTCACCTCCATCAAAACGAACCTCAACACGACCCGCATGTGGATCTGGTCCGACGAGTCTGACCTCACCAGTAGAAGTTGCTTCTGTGGGGGTATCTTAGAGGGGGAAACAAAAAAGTTGGATTTGTTTACCCTCTCCTCAGCCTCTCAGCAAGGCACACATGGTGACCTGGAGGGCATACTGCAGAATCAAAATGCCTCTTAGCGAAGTGGAGCAGTCACAAGTGCCTTTACCGAAGCATAAAGCTAATCAGTTATTCATTTATTCAATACATGCAGTTATGTGAACCAATCAAGATGCCGGCTAAATTTATTAAAACAATGAGATGATAGCATAAAAAAAGTGATACTTTTAAAATGTAAGTTTTAGACGTGGAAAGAAAACCCTAAAATAGGGAAAACCCATTCAATCAGGTAGAAACTGAAAAACCCAGTCCACATGCAAGGCTCCATTCCCAGGCGGGACTCAAACTTGGCTCCAGAGAGGTGAAAAGCATAGAATGATACCACAAAAGCCAATTTAACACATCTACTTAACTTTTCTACTTTTTGTTTGTACACTTTTCAAGGCCTTACTGAGCTGTTATATTGTTGCAGAAAATTCAGAAGTGAAGCAAAAGGTATATTTTTCCCCACTCCGAATGTCATAAATCTTTCCAACATTTAGGCAATTCTTAAATATCCAAACTGAGCTTTTCATGATTTTTCATAAAGCTAGGATAAATTCTCGGCATATATGGACTGGTTTCTTTTCAGCAAGACACTTTTCCGTTGTTACTTAGCCGTAGGTCTTGTGTGTTGTGAAATGCACATATCAAAAACCCAGTGCACTAGAGAAGGGGTTTGGCGCGGTGTTTCTGGCATGGTTGGCAGTAAACTGCACTGCATCACCTTGCAAACCCTTACAAGGCATTATACAACTACGACTCCCAAGTAAAAAAAAAAAAAAAAAAGTAAAAAATTTAGCATGCATGTCGTAGACATTTCTGCATTTCAGAATAGTTGACTAGATTGATGCTCAATATCGACTACCAAAAAGTAGTATCGCGATTATGCAACAATGTCGCATCTCGCATGAAAACGCTTCCTGCAAAATATTTTGTATGTAAGCGCCTATTGTTTTGGGTTTTGTGTGTATACCCATGTTTTTTTAAGTGCGATACAACTTCTGAAGCTTTGAAAAATGTGTGTTTAGTAAGTATTATTATTATCGTTATTATCATCGTTATCGTTGACGTTGCTGTTGTTAATATTATCATTCCTATTATTTTATTATCAGTTATTAATAATCATTATTTTCATTATATTATTGTTCTTGTTATTGTTTTTGTTATTGTTGTGATGCTGCTATTGGGTTGTTGTTGCTGTTGCTATTGATGACTGGCTTTACCTGCTTGGCAGATAACACCAACGTCTTGTTCATGAATGCATTCATCTTTACACCAGCCGACACTCTTGACAGATTTTCACACAATATGTTGCTACTTACCAGTGCAGATGACTCCAGCATCCTCTGAATGGCCGCAGTTTTCTACTCTCCATCCTGCACTGGGACAGTCTTCAAGTCTCTCTTCATCTCCTGTGCATTGTACATCATCAAGGAGAATTGCTCCCACTCCTGGCCCAAAGCCAGAGATGTCTGAAGCTCCAGAGAAGCCAAGCTGCTTACAGACCACATTACCATCGGTGATGTCCCACAAGTCATCACAAACTGTTCCCCATTCACCTTCGTGAAAGACTTCAACACGTCCCTCGTTACTGTTCTTATTACCACCAAGGCGTACGGTTACCTCCGGCACTGAAAATTGAAGGATGATACTCTTTGATTGAAAGGTTCCTTCAGCAGTCTCATTATTGTACCTGTTTGTATCCTTGATCTTTTACATCCGAGAGGCAAAAGTACACTAAATTCAAAGCAGGATGGAATTTCTGACAGCTTAAGGTATTAACTTTTCGAAAATAGTCAGTGCTTTTTCAAAGTTGAATACTTTGCTTTAAATCCATGAGGGACTGACAGTTTTTTAACCAGTTTGAACAGGAGTTGACAAAGATATCGACCCATTTCAAGAAGCACAGCACACATACAGACACCGAGCCTGTCCGCCATTTTGGGAGTCAAATTGTAGGCAAAAGAAATTATTCAAAAAATGGGGAAAATGGTAGACACGCCAAGCAAGTAGTGTTGTGCAAGTTTATTTTTCTAAACGTTCAAACAAGGCTTGTGACTGGCGTTTCAACGTTTCAACGTTACTAGCAATGAATCCAAATTGAGAATGGGGACAAAGGTGCAGGTGCTGGGAACCTGCAATTATCGATGCATGATTTTTAACATACAGTACATTTTTTTGGGACATCAGCTCATAAAATATCTATCAGGAAACTGTCAGGAAATACATTATTGTACCGACTGACCCTTCTTCAAATGGGAAAAAAAAAACATTGGACTTGGATTCAGAACTTGAAATCTGAAATGTAAAACCTTCCAAAAGATTGGCAGGCACAAACCGGGTCCCCTTTTTCCCTCTCTGGTCCGATCTCGCACGTGCTTTTGTCTGCAGCGCAAATTGATTGCGCGGACATTGCAAACTTTGCACCTTTGTCACGTGCAATGCGTTTGAATTTATTAGCAAGGAAGTAGAGCGCAACCACTGCATTGTTTTCGCGATCAAGTGGCAGACGTTGTGCGTCCGCTGAATGCACAGCTACAGACCATGTGTACAGTCAGTCACCACTGAATGTGTTTTTGGTCTGTAGCGTGCGTGGTGCAACAACGCAACACAGACGGGTATAGATTAATGTCGAGTTGTCGCAAGCAAGTTGGCCAATGTGTCCCAGTTCGTTGAAGTTTTTTTTTTGCCGTCGCCGTGTTGGTGTTTAGCAAGTTTGTAATCCAAATCGATTGGTGTTTATCGGACATCATATTGAATAAGCGACACTGAAGTAGCATTAAGCGATGGCAATGCTGTGGACGGGAGATCGAGATTAGACCCGTCGAATTAGACAGGTAAACTTTTCCACGTTTTTTGGCAGTGCCCACTCGCCCACAAGAAAACAACGTCAGCAGATGCAAAGTATTTCCTCAAAAGAAACTTGGAATGCAATAATGTAATACATATAATTGTATTACTATACACTATTGTTTTTGTGTTACGGGTGCTTGTTGATCATTGCTCAATTATAATTGGTACAAAACAAAGCAGGGAAATAATAGACCAATTGCGCGATCATTGTTGACATGCGGTCACGTGACCTCCTATGGGTATAATGCCACACAGCTGATGGCAAAATAGTGTAAAGAGATATACCATGACATGGAGTGAGTACAAAAACAGTCGATTTTACTTTTGTTAAGTGATAAAATAGTTTATCAGTCCCTTTATTTAAAGTGGTATGTTGTGGCATTAATTTAAATCACTTCTCTGTTTCATAATTTAACAGAATTATACTAAAAAGAGTTTTTTTTAGCCATGCACTACCGCTGTCGGACGGTAGCCACCCACCTGTTATTTTGTTTGTAAAGTAGGCCTAATTCACTGTAAAAAAGGATAAAGAACTATGGAGAAGTGAGCATTTACACCTAGCCTTGCAAAATTCAAATAGGCAAAGGAATCACAGTTTTGGAAAGCAATTTCTTTGGATGATTTCAGCTTCAAAACTTTGAAATTTTTGTGTTAAAAAGTGTGTGGTGATCGCGGTCGTCTGGCCTAATGTTCCGTCATTCACTAGTACACATCATGCACATTTATACGTTAACTCGTACTATTTTCAAGACTTGCTGGAACTGTCCTCACTGGCTTTATTCAGCCACTCGAAGGTCTCTGGTACAAACTCTGGAATATTTTTCACAGATTTCAAGCAAGAAAAGCCTCGATCGAATAAATTAAATGCAACAATCATCATGTACCGTACCGCACTTTCCTATGGATGACGCCGTGTGTGTTTACATTTTACACCCCATACAGGTCACGTGACGCAGGTCGCGCAATCGGTCTATTCTTCACAATCACAGGCACTCTGAAAAGGAAGGTCCAATGTTTTGTTCTTGTCGGTTCCGTTTAAAATGTTAGGAAATTCGGGAACAAAATGTTCAAACGTCCCAACCTTGCAATACTGGTAAGGACAGGTATAAATGCACTCCATACAGGCTTTATTTGTAAATGCCAAAATAACTGCGATCATAGTGTATCAGGTGTTGAACCAGCTTGAACCGGTATAGACCAGTATGGACTGCTATTTATGACTCTCTAAAGGAGCAGAACATTTTAAGCCAAATAATCTTGTGAAATAAACACAATTTTACCCTCATTTAATTGGCAGACAACACCAGCATCTTCGGAGTGACCACAGTTCTCGTCTTCAGGTCCTAAGCTTATGCAGTCCGCAATTGCCGTCTCAGAACCAGTACACTGAACATCATCCATGAGAGTCAAACCAACGCCTATTCCAAAAAGAGAAGACACAACACACATGCTGGTGAAAAAGGGTTTTGATATCATCAAGAGTCATGCCAGAGTTCATGTTAAATTTAAAATTATGCCTCAAATTATACTTGATAAAAGCAGTGGTTGAAAATTCAGTCAAATGCAAAAAAAGGAGCAATACCTTGACCAAACTCAGCATCAGTCGCAGCCCTTAATGCTCCATTTGTAAAACCAAGCTGTCTGCACACCACGTCAGCATCAACCTGGTCCCAGAGGTCATCACAGACGGTTCCCCAGTCACCTCCACCAATACGAACCTCAACACGACCCGCATGTGGATCTGGACCGACGAGTCTGACATCACCAGTGGAAGTTGCTTCTGTGGGGGTATCTTAGAGGGGGAAACAAACAAGTTGGATTTGTTTACTCGCTCCTAAGCCTTTTCAGCAAGGCACACATGGTGACCTGGAAGGGCATACTGTAGAACCGAAACACCTCTTTGCAAAGTGAACAGCCACAAGCGCCTTTACCGACGCATAAAGCTAATCAGTTATTCATTTATTCAATACATGCAGTTATGTGAACCAATCAAGCTGCTGGCTAAGTTTATTTAAACAATGAGATGGCAGCATTAAAAAGTGATACTTTTGACATTAAGTTTTAGACATAAGAAGAAAACACTAAAATAGGGAAAACCCACAAAATCAGGTAGGACTACTGAAAAACCCAATCCACATGCAAGGCTCCATTCCCAGGCGGGATTCCAACTTGGCTCCAGAGAAGAAAAAGGATAGAATGGTTCCACAAAAGCCACTTTAACACATCTACTTAACTTTCTACTTTTTGTTTGTATACTTTTCAAGGGCTTACTGAGCTGTTATATTGTTGCAGAAAAATTCAGAAGTGAAGTAAAAGGTATCATTTTCCCCACTCCGAATGTCATAAATCTTTCCGATATTTAGGCAATTCTTAAATATCCAAACTGAGCTTTTCATGATTTTTCATGAAGCTAGGATAGAATCTCTGCATACATGGACAGGTGTGTTTTCAACAAGACACTTTTCCATTGTTCTTTCCTAAAGCTGTGTAGGTCCTGTGTGTTGTGTAATGCACGTATAAAAACACAGTGCACTAGAGAAGGGGTTTGGCGCGGTGTTTCTGGCATGGTTGGCAATAAATTGCACTGCATCACCTTGCAAACCCTTACAAGGTATAATTGCGACTCGAAAAAAATAAATAAATAAATAAATATATAAAATATTAGCATGCATGTCTTAAGACATTTCTGCATTTCAGAACAGTTAACTAAATTGATGCTCAATATCGACTTGTCAGTACCATAATGGAGTATCGCGATTATTGTAACAAACAGGATGAAGATTACTTTGCCCTCTTTTTGTTTACTTGGCCATTCAGCACGCAAACTATATGGGTCAGCCGTGAAGTCTGAATAGGGCACCTACGAGTTGCGTCATTGTGGTCTGGGCTCACTCAACTTATTAGGGTTAACTTCCCAAGTTTGAATGAGGTACTGGGTTTTAACCCATTCAACTTTAAATGTGATGTCTTTGAGCTGACAGTTGTGTGGAATCGAGGTTGATGTTCATAGGTTAAGAATGCGCCTAACTATTGTGTTGGTTGTGAGGGGCATATATAAAAACCAAGGAGTGATTCTCCTGGGGGTGCTGGAGGGTGCGTCTCGCCGGGTGGGTGTGATCAATGGACAGGTGTCAGCGCTGAGGCTGCTGCAACTACAGCCGCCGTACTTTGAGAGTCGGCGACTCCAGAGTTACTGGGTCTAGGGTCCATGGTGTTGAGTCCCATGCGGAAAAGCCACCATAGCAGCGTAAATCCTCCTGGGAATTCCAGACCTGAAGTCTGGCTTCATCGCAGCTGAAGGCCTTGTAAGTTGACTTTATAATAACTGTATTTAAATCATATGTGCATATTGAAGTCACCTGTGCCCTTTATTTGTGTAATATCTCAGTGTATTTTTGCTGATGTAAAATGCCTTTAAATTGGACATTTAGAAAGCTTGTTATTTGTATTGATGCTTTTGCTGTTCATTCTATGAGCATGAGATTCTAAGTATGTGAAATACATTTTCACAGGGATTTCCGTGTAATGCCACCTCCTTGGACATTTAGAAAGCTTGTTATTTGTATTGATGCTTTTGCTGTTCATTCTATGAGCATGAGATTCTAAGTATGTGAAATACATTTTCACAGGGATTTCCGTGTAATGCCACCTCCTTGGACATTTACAAAGCTTGTTATTTGTATTGATGCTTTTGCTGTTCATTCTATGAGCATGAGATTCTAAGTATGTGAAATACATTTTCACAGGGATTTCCGTGTAATGCCACCTCCTTGGACATTTAGAAAGCTTGTTATTTGTATTGATGCTTTTGCTGTTCATTCTATGAGCATGAGATTCTAAGTATGTGAAATACATTTTCACAGGGATTTCCGTGTAATGCCACCTCCTTGGACATTTAGAAAGCTTGTTATTTGTATTGATGCTTTTGCTGTTCATTCTATGAGCATGAGATTCTAAGTATGTGAAATACATTTTCACAGGGATTTCCGTGTAATGCCACCTCCTTGGACATTTAGAAAGCTTGTTATTTGTATTGATGCTTTTGCTGTTCATTCTATGAGCATGAGATTCTAAGTATGTGAAATACATTTTCACAGGGATTTCCGTGTAATGCCACCTCCTTGGACATTTACAAAGCTTGTTATTTGTATTGATGCTTTTGCTGTTCATTCTATGAGCATGAGATTCTAAGTATGTGAAATACATTTTCACAGGGATTTCCGTGTAATGCCACCTCCTTGGACGTGGTCGTGATGACTGGTGAGATGTCTACCGATGGTAATGGGGTTACGGGGTCTACCTTTTTTCCGTCACGTGTTTCTTTACTTTGGAATGCCGGGACGATGCAGCCTTTCATGTTCTTCGATATTGTATCTCGGTCGAAAAAACAAAATGGGCGATTCAACAAAGAGAATATTGCTTCTCTCGGCCTTGTCAAGTCAGGGTTTCTTTGTGCCAGTGGTACCTTCAAAGAAAAAAGTTTCCGGCAACTCCGCCAAAAGAGTCCCATCAGGGGGATAAGACACACACAAAAAAAAACCGAGAATTTTGGCAGCAATTGATTAACACTTTGCTTTAAATCCATGATGAGGGACTGACAGTTTTTTAACCACTTTGAATGGGAGTTGACAAGGATATCGACCCATTTCACAACACACAGTGCACTTACATGTACCTATCCTGTCTGCCATTTTGGTAATCAAAATGTACCCAGAGGAATTTACTCAAAATTAGACGTGCCATGCACGGGGACAATACTGAAAAGGGCAGGTTAAAGAAGTTTTATTGGTAAATGCCAAAATACCTGCAATCCTAGTATATCAGGTGTTGAACCAGCTTAAACCGGTATAGACCGGTATGAACTGGTATGTATGACTCTCTAAAAGGCTGCAAATTGTATCCACATAATTTGTGAGAGAAAAACAAAATTACCTTCATTTAATCGGCAGACAACACCGGCATCTTCGGAGTGAGCACAGTTCTCGTCTTCAGGTCCTAAGCTTGGGCAGTCCGCAATTGCCGTCTCAGAACCAGTACACTGAACATCATCCATGAGAGTCAAACCAACACCTATTAGAAAAAGAGAAGACACAACACACCAGCTAGCGAAAAAAGGTTTTTGATATAAAGCATAAAACATCAAGCGTCATGCCTGAGTCCATGTTAAACTTGAATCATGCCTCAAATTATACTTAATATAAGCAGTGGTTGAAATTTCAGTCCAACGGAAAAAGGAGCAATACCTTCACCAAACTCAGCACCAGTCGCAGCCCTTAATGCTCCATTTGTAAAACCAAGCTGTCTGCACACCACGTCAGCATCAACCTGGTCCCAGAGGTCATCACAGACGGTTCCCCAGTCACCTCCATCAATACGAACCTCAACACGCCCCGCATGTGGATCTGGTCCGACGAGTCTGACCTCACCAGTAGAAGTTGCTTCTGTGGGGGTATCTTTGAGGGGAAAACAAAAAAGTTGAATTTGTTTACTCGCTCCGAAGCCTTTCAGCAAGACGTGTGGTGACCTGGCGGCGGGCGTACTGCAGAATGAAAAAACACCACTTTGTGAAGTGGCACAGCCACCACCTCCTTTCGGGAGGAATTCAAAAAAAAAAAAAAAAAAGCCGTAACTCTGGACTGAACCTCCTATAACCACGTGGTTTTTCGACGCAAAAGGTAGTGCGTCAATAATGAGCTGATCAGCAGAGTGTGGGTTCGAGTCCCGGTCTTGACACTTGTGTCCTTACACAAGACACTTAACTATTACTTCGTCCTTCGGATGGGACTTAATTCCATAGGTCCCGCGTGTTGTGTAATGGATGTAAAAGAACACAGTTACACTTATCGATAAGAGAAGGGGTTTGCCCCGGTGTTTCTGGCAGTGGCTGCTGAATGCACCGCAGCACCTTGTAAACCCTTATCAGGTGCTACCTAAACGGGTCTTATAACTTAAAAAAAATTGAAAAACCTGTCTTAAAAATAGCATAAAAAGTACCTTGAGCACCTAATGGTTGGTAGATAGGTGTGCTATATAAGACTCCGGTATTATCATTCTAATGATCTATTATTATTATTATCATGCTGTCACCCATTTCCGATCGACACCTAATTCCGATCACCAATTTTGATTCCCATTTACCTGGAGAAGGGGCGAGAACCACTTGGACAAGTACCTCTATTCTGAAATGCACACTTTTTGCTACCATCAGGCGTCAACTTGTTGGAAGTAAAGTTTCATGTCGACAGTGGCATCCAACATTTTATCAAAAGTGTACATTTCCGTATAAATCACTAACGCATTATTTCACTAACCCCGTAGCCCAAAATTCCAAACAAAAGTTTCTTTTTGTCGATCAAGTTTTATTCTCCTTTGGTAGAAAAACAGATCACATGTTGCTGTTTTTAAGTGCGATTGCATGGCATGCCAATGTTGCAAAAGATTACGATATAAAAGTGTCTCGTTAAAAGGTGGGTCAGATGGTGTGAACAAAATTTCATTTGGTTTTTGTTTACGAACAATTGTACTGTTAAACGATCGGAAACCAGTTTCACCAGAATATATTACTAGTTAGTTATTTTATATTAATGTTAACTGTTGTTATTAATCATACTATTATCATTATAATATTGTTATTGTTGTTATTGTTGTTATTGTTGTTATTGTTTGATTGCTGTTGCTGATTGGTTTTACCTGCTTGGCAGATAACATCAACGTCTTCTTCGTGACTGAAGCTATCTGTACCCCAACCGACACTCTGACAGATATTCACACAATAGATTGCTACTTACCATTACAGATGACTCCAGCATCCTCTGAATGGCCGCAGTTTGCTACTCTCCATCCTGCACTGGGACAGTCTTCAAGTCTCTCTTCATCTCCTGTGCATTGTACGTCATCAAGGAGAATTGTTCCCATTCCTTCCCCGAAGCCAGCTCCTACAGAGACGTCTAAAGCCCCGGAGAAGCCCAGCTGCTTACAGACGACATTAGCATCGGTGATGTCCCAAAAGTCATCACAAACTGTTCCCCATTCTCCTTCATACAAGACTTCTATACGTCCCTCGTTACTGTTCTCACTACCAACAAGGCGTAGGGTTACATCCAGAACTGAAAAAATAAAGGATCATACTCCTTGAGTAAAAGTTTCATCAGTCACCCATTGTTTTTACCCGTTTCTATTCTTAATCTTGTACACCCAAGAGGAAACAGAACATTAAAGTCAAAGCATGAGGAATTTCCGACAGCTTTAACCAGTTGGTGGCAGATGATCCGTTTCCATTCAAACGTTTCCCCAGCCTGGAAATGGAAGCCGTCTTAAGACACCATTATGTAATTTCGGACCACTGGACCGAAGGTCGCCAGTAATTCCACTGCGGACCATGCGCAGACCAGGCACAAGCTGTCTAATGCTTCGATTCACCCACTAAAGAGCACAAAAAGGTTGTGAATATACTCATATTTTGTGGCCATTGAGAGGCGGTTTTAGTGTAATCTCCGACTATGGACCTTTGTCCTTTTGTTCCAAGAAGGGGATTACGAGGCATTGAGAGGCTTCCACCAATGTTCATTCACTGCATTTCGGCTCAATGGAGGCAAGTCAGAGTGAGCCGGCAATTGACCCATGGTTCTGTGTTTAGTGCAACTCCTATGCCGTAGGTAACAGCCGATGTTTTGCAATTCACCCTGTGTGAAATTAACATTTTCTGGGTCAAAAAACAAAATGGGCAATTCAGCAAAGAGAATATTTCTTCTCTTGGCACTGTCAAGTCTGGGTTTCTTTGTGCCAGTGGGGAAAAAAAAAGTTTCCAGCAATTCCGCCAAGAGAGTCCCATCTGGGGGATGAGACAAAAAAAAAAAATCACGGCGGCAACTGATGAATACTTTGCTTTAAAGTCATGACGAGTGACTGACAGTTTTTCAACCACTTTGAAAGGGAGTTGACAAGGATATTGACCCATTTCACAACACACAGTGCACTTACATGCACATATCCTGTCCGCCATTTTGGTAATGAAAAGGTACCCAGAGGAATTTACTCAAAATTAGACGTGCCATGCACGGGGACAATACTGATAAGGGCAGGTTAAAGAGGCTTTATTGGTAAATGCCAAAATACCTGCGATCCTAGTATATCAGGTGTTGAACCAGCTTGAACCGGTATAGACCGGTATGAACTGGTATGTATGACTCTCTAAAGAAGCTACATGTATCCACATAATTTGTGGGGAACAAAAATTTTACATTCACTGAATCAGGGTACATTTACATCCAGCACTGAAAAATTGAAGGATGATACTCTTTGAGTGAAAGTTCCTTCAGCAATCTCATTATTGTACCTGTTTGTAATCTTAATCTATACATCCGAGAGGCAGCAGTACACTTAAGTCAAAGCAGGATGGAATTTCTGACAAATTGTAGCCAAATAATTTTGTGGGAAAAAAGACAAACAATTTTACCCTCATTTAATTGGCAGACAACACCGGCATCTTCAGAGTGACCACAGTTCTCGTCTTCAGGTCCTAAGCTTGGGCAGTCCGCAATTGCCGTCTCAGAACCAGTACACTGAACATCATCCATGAGAGTCAAACCAACGCCTATTCCAAAAAAGAAGACACCACACATAAGCTGGTGAAAAAGGTTTTTGATATAAAGCATAAATCATCAAGCGTCATGGCTGAGTTCATGTTAAACTTGAATCATGCCTCAAATTATACTTAATATAAGCAGTGGTTGAAATTTCAGTCAAACGAAAAAAAGGAAGCAATACCTTCACCAAACTCAGCACCAGTCGCAGCTCTTAATGCTCCATTTGTAAAACCAAGCTGTCTGCACACCACGTCAGCATCAACCTGGTCCCAGAGGTCATCACAGACGGTTCCCCAGTCACCTCCATTAACGCGGACCTCAACACGACCCGCATGTGGATCTGGTCCGACGAGTCTGACCTCACCAGTAGAAGTTGCTTCTGTGGAGGTTTCTTTGATGGGGGGGAAAAAAAAGTTGGATTTGTTTACTCTCTCCTAAGCGTTTCAGCAAGATGTGTTGTGACCTGGAGAGTGTACTGCAGAATGAAAACACAACTTTGTAAAGCGGCGAAGCCACAAGCATTGCAGCAATCTCATTGTTGTACCTGTTTGTAATCTTAATCTATACATCCGAGAGACAGCAGTACACTTAAGTCAAAGTAGGATGGAATTTCTGACAGCTTGAGGCATTTCCCTTTCTTCAAAAATACTCTGTGCATTTTTAAAGTTAAATGCTTTGCTTTAAACCCATGACATGACGGAGTGGCATTTTTTACCGGTTTGAACAGGAGTTGCCAAGGATATTGACCAATTTCACAACACACAGTGCACTTATAGGCACCTATTCTGTCGGCCATTTTGGCATTCAAAATGTACCCTGAGCAAATTACAACTAAAATAGTGGAAATGGTATACACATCATGCAAGGGGTCAGTACTGGATAGGACTCTAAAGAGACTTTATTGGTAAATGCCAAAATACCTGTGGTCAACAGGTGTTGAACCAGTTTGAACCGGTATAGATCGGTATGAACTGGTATGTATGACTCTTTAAACATGGTAAAGAAGCTGCAAATAGTAGCTAAATAATTTTTGTGGGGAAAAAACAAACAATTTCACCTTCATTTAATTGGCAGACAACACCGGCATCTTCAGAGTGACCACAGTTCTCGTCTTCAGGTCCTAAGCTTGGGCAGTCCGCAATTGCCGTCTCAGAACCAGTACACTGAACATCGTCCATGAGAGTCAAACCAACGCCTATTCCAAAAAAGAAGACACCACACATAGGCTGGTGAAAAAGGTTTTTGATATAAAGCATAAATCATCAAGCGTCATGCCTGAGTCCATGTTAGACTTGAATCATGCCTCAAATTATACTTATTATAAGCAGTGGTTGAAATTTCAGTCAAACGAAAAAAAGGAAGCAATACCTTCACCAAACTCAGCACCAGTCGCAGCTCTTAATGCTCCATTTGTAAAACCAAGCTGTCTGCACACCACGTCAGCATCAACCTGGTCCCAGAGGTCATCACAGACGGTTCCCCAGTCACCTCCATCAATACGAACCTCAACACGACCCGCATGTGGATCTGGTCCGACGAGTCTGACCTCACCAGTGGAAGTTGCTTCTGTGGAGGTATCTTTGATGGGGGGGTGGGGGGGGAAAAAAAGTTGGATTTGTTTACTCTCTCCTAAGCATTTCAGCAAGATGTGTTGTGACCTGGAGAGTGTACTGCAGAATGAAAACACAACTTTGTAAAGCGGCGCAGCCACAAGCACCCTTAACGACGTATAAAGCTTATCAGTTATTCATTTATTCAATACATGCAGTTATATGAACCAATCAAGCTGCTGGGTAAGTTTATTAAAACAATGAGATGGTAGCATGAAAAGTGATATTTTTGAAATGTAAGTTTTAGATGTGGCAAGAAAACCCTTGAAACTTGGAAAACCCATGCAATCAGGTAGAGGTTGAAAACCCAGTAATAATAATAATACGCAGTTCTTACATGTATATCGCACTTTATCACACCCGATGGGCGTCTCACAGCGCTCAGTATTTTTTCCTGCAAGGTACACTGAGTTACGCTTGTAAGTATGAGACCTGTTCCTTTACATAGCACCATGTAATGGTTTACAAGGTGCTGTGGTGCAATCTGCATCCAATCAAACCAGAAACACTGGGGGCAAACCCCTTCTCTTTGCAATAAGTGCACTGGGTTCTTTTACGTTGTCAACACAACACATAGGACCTACGGCTTTACGCCCTATCCAAAGGACGAAGCAATAATGGTTCAGTGTCTTGCTTTAAGACACAATCCACACACACACAATCCACACACAAGGCTTCATTTCTAGGCCAGACTCGAACATGTTGCTATTCGTGATTGACTTTACCTCCTTGGTAGATTACAGCAATGTCTTGTTCATGACTGCATTCATCTGCACCCCAGCCGACACTCTGACAGGTGTTCATAAAATGAGTTGCTACTTACCAGTGCAGATGACACCAGCATCCTCTGAATGGCCGCAGTTTGCTACTCTCCATCCTGCACTGGGACAGTCTTCAAGTCTCTCTTCATCTCCTGTGCATTGTACATCATCAAGGAGAATTGTTCCCATTCCTTCCCCGAAGCCAGCTTCTAAAGAGATGTCTGAAGCTCCAGTGAAGCCCAGCTGCTTACAGACAACAATAGCATCATTGATGTCCCAATAGTCATCACAAACTGTTCCCCATTGGCCTTCGTAAAAAACTTCAACACGTCCCTCGTTACTGTTTTCACTACCAGCAAGGCGTACAGTTACATCCAACACTGAAAAATTGAAGGATGATACTCTTTGAGTGAAAGTTCCTTCAGCAATCTCATTATTGTACCTGTTTGTAATCTTAATCTATACATCCGAGAGGCAGCAGTACACTTAAGTCAAAGTAGGATGGAATTTCTGACAGCTTGAGGCATTTCCCTTTCTTCAAAAATACTCTGTGCATTTTCAAAGTTAAATGCTTTGCTTTAAATCCATGAGGGAGTGGCATTTTTTACCGGTTTGAACAGGAGTTGCCAAGGATATTGACCAATTTCACAACACACAGTGCACTTATAGGCACCTATTTTGTCGGCCATTTTGGCATTCAAAATGTACCCTGAGCAAATTACACCTAAAATGGTGGAAATGGTATACACATCATGCAAGGGGTCAGTACTGTATAGGACTCTAAAGAGACTTTATTGGTAAATGCCAAAATACCTGTGGTCAACAGGTGTTGAACCAGTTTGAACCGGTATAGACCGGTATGAACTGGTATGTATGACTCTTTAAACATGCTAAAGAAGCTGCAAATTGTAGCTAAATAATTTTTGTGGGGAAAAAACAAACAATTTCACCTTCATTTAATTGGCAGACAACACCGGCATCTTCAGAGTGACCACAGTTCTCGTCTTCAGGTCCTAAGCTTGGGCAGTCCGCAATTGCCGTCTCAGAACCAGTACACTGAACATCGTCCATGAGAGTCAAACCAACGCCTATTCCAAAATAGAAGACACCACACATAGGCTGGTGAAAAAGGTTTTTGGTATAAAGCATAAATCATCAAGCGTCATGCCTGAGTTCATGTTACAGCTTAAACCATGCCTCAAATTACATTTGAATAAAAAGCAGTGGTTGAAATTTCAGTCAAACGAAAAAAAGGAACAATACCTTCACCAAACTCAGCACCAGTCGCAGCTCTTAATGCTCCATTTGTAAAACCAAGCTGTCTGCACACCACGTCAGCATCAACCTGGTCCCAGAGGTCATCACAGACGGTTCCCCAGTCACCTCCACCAACGCGAACCTCAACACGACCCGCATGTGGATCTTGCCCAACAAGTCTGACATCACCAGTTGCTTCAGAAGTTGCTTCTGTTTGGGTATCTATTAGGGGGAAAATAAGTTGCGTTTAGCCTTTCAGCAAGATAGGCATGGTGACCTGGTGGGCGTACTGCTTGAACCTAATCTCATTCAGTGGTCAGTGATGCTGTCCACATTGGGCGGAATGATCCATTCATAATCCCTTTTCAACGTAATTCCACAACCCAAAACTGGCCTTTTGTTCGGCAACATCAAATTATTATTATTACTATTTTACGATATCACAGCATGCCAAAGAAATATCTCATTTTCTTCTGTGCCGGTAACTCCTCGAGTCGGGCTACGTCCCGTAGCCTTAGATCTCGAGGGTCTTTCGCAGGATCCTTGCTGTTCCCAAAAGTGCTGCCTTCTGCAGTAAATCCACCCTCACAGTTGTGCCTATTTGATCTGGATGCTTTTCCAGTGCCTTCGAAATGGTGCCAAGTGCTCCAACCACCACAGGGACTACCTTCACCTTCACCTTCACCTGCCAAATCTTACGAAGTTCCCTGGACAAGTCCTGATACTTCTCGATCTTTTCCATCTCCTTAGCAGCTACCCTTATATCACCCGGCACAGCTGTGTTGATGATATGACACACCTCCTTTGTCTTATCTAAGACTACAACATCCGGACGTCTATGTTCTACAACATGATCAGTCTGAATGTTTAAGTCCCAGAAGATCTTCACCTCGTCGGTCTCTACAACTTTCTGTGGAACGTGGTCGTACCATTTAGCATGCACCTGGACACCATACTCCTTACACAGATCCCAGTGAATCACCTCAGCCAACTTGTCTTGTCTGCCTTTGTACTCCGTCTGAGCCATCTTACTACATTCGCAGACAATATGAAATACAGTCTCTTCTGCCTTGCTGCACATTCTACACATAGGAGAGATGTTTGCTTTCTCTATCGTCACCTTCATTACATTTGTCCTTAGAGACTGGTCTTGCGCCGCAGTAATCAAGCCCTCGGTTTCCTCCTTCAGTTCTCCGCTCTTTGGAGTGGCTTGTTCCTCCAATCTTGGTGTCTTTCCTCTTTCCTTTCCCTCTAGTACTCCTTCGGCCCAACTTCGTTTGCCTTCGTGTACTTCCGTGCAATTTTCAGCAAGTTCTCCTCGGTGCTCCAGGCATGATGATGCAGCCTCCTTCGTTCAATGTTGATGCTGTCTGCCACGCTCAGTAACCCCCTTCCGCCCTCCGACCTCAGAAGATAAAGTCTGCTGACATTTACCCGCGGATGAAGCATGCCATGCATGGTCATCAGCTTTCTTGTCCTTCTGTCAGTGACATCTAAGTCTTCTTTAGTCCACTCAATAATACCCCCGCTGTACCTCATCAAAGACACGGCCCATGTGTTAATCGCCTTGATCATGTTTCCCCGTTCAGTTTGGACTCCAAACATTTCTTCACCCGCCTGATGTATTCTGCCCTCAGCCTCACCTTTGATTCCTCGTGAAGGACGTGGTCAAATTCTAGTACACCAAGATACCGATAACTTTCCTCTTCACCCAAAGCCCTCATCTGTGCACCATCTGGCAGAGTGATGCCATCGGAATGTACCCTCTTTCCCCTCTTCATGGTCATTGAAGCACATTTCTCCAGACCAAACTGCGTCCCGATGTCATCACTAAAAATCCTGATGGTCTGCACCAAAGAATCTCCGCCTCATTCGTTGCAAACAACATCAAATCGTCCATAAAAAGGAGATGGTTGATCTTACATCCATCCTTCTTCATTACATAGCCAGCACGCACCTTCCTCAGAATCATCGACAGGGGCATCAATGCCAGAACAAACAGCAGCGGAGACAGAGAGTCACCCTGGAAAATACCTCTTCTTATGCATACCTTGCCCAGACTATCATTGTTGGCTGTCAGATTCGTTCGCCACATCTTCATGCTCTCATCCAGAAGACGTTTTACTGCATCAGCCACTCCAACCATATCCAGACATTCCATTATCCATGTGTGCGATACCATGTCCTAAGCCTTCTTGTAATCGATCCAAGCCATTGCCAAGTTAGTCTTTCTGCTCCTGCAGTCCTTCAGCACAGCCTTATCAATGATAAGTTGATCATTATTATTATTACTACTATTATTATTATTAAGAAATACAAAGCATGATGATTGGTTTTACCTGCTTGGCAGACAATACCAACGTCCTCACTATGACTGCAACTAGCCGTGCGCCAATCAACATTCTCACATTCCTCCAGGCTGCTCTGTGTGCCGTCACAATTCACACGATATAGAATGGGGCTTCCCGAGACACCGGCCCCAAACTCGGTGTAACTCCCAAGTCGCACAAGCCCGGGAAATCCAAGCTGTCTGCAAGCAACGATCGCTTCATCTTCTTCCCATCGATCATCACAGATGGTTCCCCATTCATCATTGCGGTAGATTTCAACTCGACCGCTATTTTCGTTTGGCCCGTCAACCAAGCGGATAGTGCTCACCACATCACCACCTTCAGCACCACCACCACTGCCAGCTTCACCCATACAGGGAAAAAAAACGGGTAGAAGTCAGTTTCTAAAATAATAAGCCACCAACCACTTACTGCCGGAATTCCGAAACTTTTCCGTGCTCACCTGTGGGATTGGTGTTCATAATTTCCAGAAAATGTTTTCTTTTAAGAGTATCAATGTCACATTGAAACCATGACTAAACCAAGTGAACATAACATACAACAAAATAAAATGTTCTGAGATTTTGATTTTTATCTTCTGCGAAAATGTGGCGTTTTGTTCACTCAGTAAATCCGCCAAACCTTGGCTGTAAGAAACAGCCGATAATCATTTATGGCATGCTGAGATCTTACCTCCCATGCCAAATACAATGGTGGCAGCCTACCGATCTCTTTTTGAAATCCTGGTTTGTCCGACGAAAGGACGAAGGTCTGGAATTGGGGATTACACATTTATCCCCAGAAAAAGGGAGAATTCTGAGCAGGAATTCCAGCACTCGTTGTCCCTCTTAGTTAGGGGGCAAACAAAGCATAACATGGTGAAGTGCATGCACTGTGCATGCTACAAAATGGAATGTCCAGGAGTGGTTGTCTTTGGAGGGCATCTCTGAACATTCAAAAATAAAAAGGGGTTTCTCTGACTTCCGTTTGTGTGTCTGTAAAAGTTGTGAATGTGTACACGTCTTCCGGCATTAACGGGTAAATAAAGAAAGGGTTAATAATGTTTGCTGTCCTAATGCCATATAATACAATCTCAATCAAACAGTGAACAAAAATCTGTGATTGAAAATTTAGAGAAACTTGACCTACCTGTTTGACAACTTATTGCAACATCTTCAGAGTGAGTACATGCAAACGTATCCCAAAGTCCCCATCCACAGTCCTTCAGCTTGGTCTCGGTCCCAGCACAATCTACACCAGCAAGAATAGGACCTTCTCCTATTCCATAATCTGTGATGTCATCGATACTCTTGACTTGATCGTAGCCGAGTTCTCTGCACACCACGCCTGCAGCTGCCTTATTCCAGATATCATCACAAATGGTTCCCCATTGGCCATCATTATAAACTTCAACTCGGCCAGACTCTGGACGTGAACCACCGAAAAGACGCACCTCTACCTCTGGTGGTGGATCTGCAAATGTCAGTTGAGCAATACACAAATGAGTTCAGAACAAATCTTCCCTTGATACAAACACCAGGCCTAGTACTTTATGGAGGCAATTGCCTCCATGCCCCTGGACTAGTGCCATTGCCTTGGTGCCCATTCAAATGTCCCTGTAGAAAATAACATGCTTTATAAAAAAAAAAACATTTGCCTTCCTGCTCAGAGTTGACTCCTGTGCTGCATAAAACAAAGAGGTGGTATGAGTGCAGTAAAGTCACCTATACTAAGGAAATGGCTGAACAATAATCGTTCTCTAATGCATCTAACTAGTTTGATCTACCAGGTTCTAGTCATAGAGCTATATATATATTATAGCTCTACGGCTACACGGCAGCATCTGGCTGAAGTGCTTTCGACTGGCACCCCCGAACAAAGACATTGACAAATATGGAGACTGCCAAAATCCAAGGGTCCCTGGTTCAAATCCCACTCCAGTCAATTTATCTTTGTTCACCCCAAAATTGAATTGAAATTTACCCAATTTCCTTCGTGGTTTATTGCATAATACGCGTGGTTTATTGCATAATAGTTTGTTAACCGTTAACAAGTTAAAAGTTAATGAAGAAAGTCAAGATCATAACCAAGGAAACAGAAGAACATCTTTTACTCATTTTTTCCCAAATTCAAGGTTCATCTTTTTCTCAAATGGGGATGTTTTATTGAGATCTAAATTCTTCCTCTGATGTTGAGTTGTCACTAGCTTCAATTAATGCTCCTATTGGTAGGAGAAGAAGCCTGGTAACTGGTTCTTACCTGTTCTGCAGACCACCCCAGCATCCTCGCTATGAAAACACCTATGCGTTCCCCATTCACTGCTTGGACATAGATCTAGTGAGCTCTCAATGCCCAAACAATCCACACTAAACAGGATTGGGCTAGCTGCACTACCTCCTTCGAATTCCCCCGAGTTTCCAAGTCTCTCTAGCCCTGTGAATCCTAGCTGTTTACAAGCGACCGATGCCTCAGTACGCCCCCATTCATCATCACAGATGGTCCCCCATTCTCCTTCTCGGTAGATTTCAACACGGCCGCTACTCTCCGTCAGTCCGTCGACCAAGCGGATAGTGCTTGACGTTTCACCGCCCTCGCCATCACCGCCACTGCCACCACTTTCACCTTAGCAGAACAACAAGGTAAACACTTTGTAAAAAAGTACACTCCTTTAAAATTGCAGTTGTAACGGTAAATCAACCTTCACCATGAATGAACTGTTATAAGGAGAGATGTCATTTTAGAAAAAAACATTGTATTTCAATTTTGTGCTTATCAGTCATTGGTGAAAGGGTAAAAAATATATATAATAAACAAATAAATTTGTTAAGCAATACTTCTATTTAACAGTTTTAAGAAACAGGGTTCAGGTGACGTTTATTGTTTCAGGCAGTAACACCTCCCAGAACTGTTTCTACTCTGATATTCTGCGGCTTACCAATACAGGTGACTCCAGCATCCTCTGAATGGCCACAGTTTTCTACTCCCAATCCTCCACTGGGACAGTCTATCAGTCTCTCTTCATCTCCTGTGCATTCTACATCATCAAGGAGAGTTGCTCCTACTCCTTCCCCGAAGCCAGCTGCTAGAGAAACATCGGAAGCTCCAGAGAAGCCCAGCTGCTTACAAACGACATTAGCATCGTTGATGTCCCAAAAGTCATCACAAACTGTTCCCCATTCTCCTTCGTGAAATATTTCAACACGGCCCTCGTTGCTGTTCTCGCTACCAACAAGGCGTATGGTTACATCTGGCACTGAAAATTGAAGGATAACAGTTGGTAAAAATGAGACTGTGAGATAACTTGTATTTTGTTTTATTTTGTTTAACCCAGAGACAAGAGCAAGTCTAAAGGTGTTCACCTTTTTCAACTCTTGATGTCAGGTTGTTACCAATTAGGAACTGGTTTGAACCAGTGCAAACACTAATTAACTAGTACAACAAACAGGTTCAAATGGCTTTTTATGTTAATAAAAGCAGAAACTAAAATTGAATAATCCTTAAATTGCACCTTCATCCATTCGGCAGATAACACCAGCATCTTCACTGTGGCCGCAGTTCTGTTCGCCCTCAGCAGCGGATAAGCAGTCTGCAATTGCCGCCTCCGAGCCAGTACACTGAACATCATCCAGGAGTACTTTCCCTGTACCTGTTTTAAATGGAGACACAAAGCATAACCCCTACTTATCTCCAGAATTTAGATTTTGGTGAACAAAGAAAAATTGACTTGAACAGGTTCTGAACCCTGCGACCTCCGGATTAACGAGCCTGCGCTCTACCAACTGAGCTATCTAGCCCAAATGCTGGCGGTCTCCCTATTTCGTCTATGTCTTTGTTTTGGAGGTGCCAATCAGAAGCCATACAATCTGAAACTGCCGATAACCAGGGATCACGCCCAAATTAATGACATAACCTTGGAAGTGGTAGTATCTAGCCCTAATGGCGGTCTCCCTATTTTGTCTATGTCTTTGTTTGGGGGTGCCAGTCAGACGGGAGCTTCCAATTCATAGCCCCGGATTAACGAGCCTGCGCTCGGGTCCCCACCATAAGAAAGAGCACATGTAAACTAAAACAAAGCGTGATGTCATCAGTACATGTGTCTATTACAGTCTTTATGACCAGTTTTGGGGTGTCCACTTCGGGGTTCTGATTTTCATTGCTTGGGGGAGACGTGATGGCCAAGCCTGGTTTCTCCCTTTCTCCAACAATTGCCTTCTTTCTTTTTTGGTCCATGGGGAGCGTGTGGTTATTCATGCTATATAAGAGCGGTCTTGTTATTATTATTTTAATAGATGTAGTAATTAGTGCAGGGCGACTGGTGACATTCACTACTCGAGTAGTCACGCATCAACTATTCGCGACTTTTCAACTTGTCAAGGTTTTTTGTGTGTGCACGTTATCACAATGTGGACGTCCCCGTCCATGTGCGGAATAGAGCACACACAACGCAGCAAACATCGGTGTGACACAGTGAGTTAAGAGGGTGAGTTTCGGCTGTTCAATGTACAGGAAGTCAGGGTTCGAAAGGAGCGGTTGCTGCGCGCCAAACGCGAGTGGAAACAGCGATGGGCGAGTCCAAACCAGTCCTTTTGTGGTCCCCTGGGTGAGTCACAAAATGTCCCTTGTCACAATAAATAAGGGGTACCTTGGTGAAATCTCATGGAGAGATTATTTTCAAGTTTGTCAATTTAATAGTCTGACAAGTTTTGACATTTGCAAGATTTGATGCCCGCGATCGTTTCGCTAGTCACTACCACCACGCTTACACAATGCATACACAATACACAGTGATGCATTAAATGTACATCACCATGTGTACTCACAACGTTCCTCCACAGGCACGTACAATAGACCTTATGCGTCTGACGTCATGAGTCCCATCGAGATATGTGCAAGCAGCGCCCTCACTGAGGTCAAAACAGCCGTAAGTTTACTGTAGGAAAAAGGCTGTGCATACCCTCTCAACATCGTTTGTACATACAGCACATTTCATATACAGCACATACAAAGTCCAAAATTTCCGGTCAAATCACAAGCTACATGTACACATAATGTAAATGTTGAATACGGATGAGCCTGTGTAAAAGGTCGCTGTGTGTACAATTTTCGGACTTCGTTCCGTTGACTGCGTGGGGCAATATTGTGTCGTGCGCTGTTGTGTTATGGAACTTGTGGTGAACAACGTGTGTGTGTGTGTGTGTGTGTGTCGCGTTGGAGCATTGCATTGTGCTTTTGTATGTTGTGAACTACAGTTGTGATTGACAAATCAGTTCATTGGGCAACTATTCGCGAGTCCTGTTGCATTTGGAGCAGCCCGACTACTCAAGAAGTTGCAACGTAGCGCTCACGACAAGTCAGTGCAATCAACAGTCGCAATAACGTGACTAGTCACCAAGGCTTACTAATAATTGCATCGGGGATACAGAACATCATGTTGGTTCTAGCCTCTCGTCAGCGAGCACACTTTTTGGTCTAGTGGTACGACATCTGCTCTAGAATGACGGAGATCGTGGGTTCGAATCCCGGCCGAACAGTATACTTGTGGATGTTTTTCCACTGGACTCAGCAAAGAAATGCATACACACAGTACCTATCGCACACTGGTGTAGGGTAACCCAACATAGAAATATAATTAATAAATACCTCGGAGAGTTTAGGCACTCTGATTGGTCGAAGACTGGCCACGTGGGGGTGTATTAACATGTGATATAAAGACCGGCTGTGTAAACTAGCGAATAAATGGCCCCTAAATAAGCATTGTTGTATATAAGTTATGTATGCACTGTGCACGTTGTGTGGTGAACTTTCAAATTCAACTGTTTTCTTTGCTCGTACATGCGTTTATTTTTCATTTTGGCAAGGAGTGATGGTGCTGCGTTTACGCGCATACCCCGGCGTACGGGTGATCGCACGGACAGTGTATCAATTTAATGTAGCTGGTACCCACGTGAAACCAACATAATGCAAAGCATGAAGCCGGACACCAACCCCAGTTATTCCATTTGTGGTGCTATTAATTTTCATAGCTCGTAGTCTGGTTCTTGGAAGTATGCAAAGTATATAGTTAACTATGTGTAAGAGACTACGCACCACACACAAATTGAACAGCATAAAGAATGGCCCTTGAACATGAACAGAAAATAGAGGCGAAAGAAAAAACACAAATTCTGATGATCGTTACCGTATTTTTTCATTAAGAGGTATTTATTAATGGTAATAACAGTGTGATGACACAGTCTGTACTGCGTAGTAACCTTGGTTGGTGGCTGGCCGCTGTTCATGGACCTCCCCTTCGGCTCGGTCCTTTAACAGCGGCCAGCCACCAACCCGGGTTATAATTACCACGCAGTTAAGACCGGGTCCTCACACTGTTACTGCCTAATTATAACTACCTTCGCCGTACGCTGCTCCACTGAGAGCTCGCACGGCTCCATTGGTAAAACCAAGCTGTCTGCACACAACGTTAGCATCATCCAGGTCCCACTGGTCATCACAGACGGTTCCCCAGTCACTCTCGTCAATACGGACCTCAACACGCCCCAGGTTGGCTTCTGGTCCAACAAGTCGTACAACTTCAGGTTTTTCCTCTAAATTTTAAGGTTGAAAAAAAATATAGTGGTAATTCTTCCTACTCTGTGATTATTTCCCCTTGTGGTTATTGTTCTTCCTACCATATCTTACAACATCCCTGTCTACTCCGAAGAATGAAAGACCAATATGGTGTGGGGTAGGCGAGCGGACAAGTGCACTGAACTCAAGCTGTGGTGTGTCTGATCAGCAGAGTGTGGGCTTGAGTCCTGGTCTTGACACTTGTGTCCTTAAGCAAGACACTTTTATAACCATTACTGCTCCGATCTTCGAAGGTACTGTAGAGCTGTTAGTCCCGAGTGTTGTGCAAAAGAAGAAGTAGAAACCAGTTTTTAAAATAATAAGTCAGTGAAAAGGAAAGAGTTAATGATGTTTGCTATCCTATGCCAATATAATGATCTCAATCTCAATCAAACAGTGAAGAAGAATCTGTGATTGAAATTTATGAGAAACTTGACCTACCTGCTTGACAACTTATTGCAACATCTTCAGAGTGAGTACATGCAAGCGTATCCCAAAGTCCCCATCCACAGTCCCACAGCGTGGTCTCGCTTCCAGCACAATCTACACTAGCAAGAATAGGACCTTCTCCTATTCCATACTCTGTGATGTCATCGATACTGTTGACTTGATCGTAGCCGAGTTCTCTACACACCACGCCTGCAGCTGCCAAGTTCCAGGCATCATCACAAATGGTTCCCCACAGGCCGCCAGTATAAATTTCAACTCGGCCAGACTCTGGACTCGGACCACCGACAAGACGCACCTTGACCTCTGGTGGTGGATCTGCAAATGTCATTTGAGCAATAGAAAAAAAACTGAGTTCAGAACAAATCTTCTCTTCATACAAACACCAGGCCTGTACTTCACGCAGGCAATTGCCTCCGTGCCCCTGGACTGGTGCCGTTGCATTGGCGCCCATTGAAATGTCCCTGTAGAAAATGACATGTGAAAGCTACAGCTTTATGAAAAAGAAAAAAAATTGCCTTTGTGCTCAGAGTCCTCTACTGCAGAAAACAAAGAGGTGGCATGGGTGCAGTAAAGTCACCTATGAGAACGAAATGGCTGAACAATATTCATTCTCTAAAACAGATCTAACAGGGTATATCCATAGAGCTATATAAATTATAGCTCTATGGCTGGATACACGGCAGCATCCGATTGAAAGGCTTCTGACTGGCACCCCTGAACAAAGATATTGACAAAATAGGGAGACCGCTGATATAGGGCTGGATAGTTCAGTTGGTAGAGTGTCGGTACTTTAATTCAAGGGTCACTGGTTCAAATCCCGCTCCAGTCAAATTGTCCTTGTTCACCCCAAAATTGAATTCAAATTTACCATGTCAGTTTCCCTTGTGGTTTACTGCATAATAGTTTGTTTACCGTCAACAAGTTAAAAGTTGATGACGACAGTCAAGATAATAACCAAGGAAACAGAAAAAGATCTTTTACTCATTTTTTTCCAAATTCAAGGTTCATCTTTTTCTCAAATGGGGATGTTTTATTGATATTTAAATCCATCCTTTGATGTTGAGTTGTCACTAGCTTCAATTAATGCTCCTATTGGTAAGAGAAGAAGCCTGGTGACTGGTTCTTACCTGTCCTGCAGACCATCCCAGCATCCTCGGTATGAGTACACCTATGCGTTCCCCATTCACTGCTTGGACATAGATCTAATGAGCTTTCAATGCCCAAACAATCCACACTAAACAGAATTGGGCTAGCTGCACTACCTCCTTCGAATTCCCCCAAGTTTCCAAGTCTCTCTAGCCCTGTGAATCCTAGCTGTTTACAAGCGACCAACGCCTCAGTAAGCCCCCATTCATCATCGCAGATGGTCCCCCATTCTCCTTCTCGGTAGATTTCAACACGGCCACTACTCTCCGTCAGTCCGTCGACCAAGCGAATAGTGCTTGACGTTTCACCGCCCTCGCCATCACCGCCACTGCCACCACTTTCACCTTTGCAGAACAACAAGGTAAACACTTCATAAAGAAGTTCATTTCTATAAAGTTACTGATGTCATGGTAAATCAACCTTCACTGTTAATACACCATTATAAAGAGAAATGTTATTTCAGTAAAGACATCGTATCTCACTCTTGTAATAACATTGATTCTTGCACCAGAAGCTCAGTAAAAATATAACAAACTTATGCCAGTGTCTTAGGTTTTTAAGCGTAGAACCATGACAGATAAGCGAGATCTGATATTATAATAGATGTTAATTTTTGCATCGGGGATAAAGAATATTAGTTGTAATTTTTACCCATACACCGATGTTTGTTAAGCACTGTATACTCAGTACTTTCCCCGAGTCCTTTGAAAAAATATTCACAGGCATTTTCCTCGGGTGGGATTCGAACCCAGGACCCCCGCCATTCTAGAGCAGATGTCTTACCAACTAGACTACCGAGAATGCTCGGTAGCCAGAGGCAGGTCTAATCCCATGAGCAGTGGGTACCGCAACCATTATAATAGATGTTAAAAATTACAACTAATATTCTTTATCCCCGATGCAAAAATTAGCATCTAGTACAATGGTCGCGGTACCCGCTGCTAATAGGATTCGACCTACCATTAGCTACCGGGCAGTCTAGGTAGTCTAGTTGGTAAGACATCTGCTCTAGAATGGCGGGGGTCCTGGGTTCGAATCCCACCCCAGGAAAATGCCTGTGAATATGTTTATTCACAGGACTCAGGAAAGTACTGAGTATACAGTGCTTAACACACATCGGTGTATGGGTCAAAATTACAACTAATATGAGATCTGGGATGTTGAGCCTTTTCAACCTCATGTTATGTACATGTTTTTCTTTTCAGAGATACACTGTTGCTGCATTGACAGATAAGATTGAGTTGAGTTTAATTCACAATCAGACCAATACATGATCAAACAGATGTCAGTAGAGTTATCTAAATAGAGTATTGACCTTCTTTCCACCTCTGAAACCTGATAAATCTTTCAAGTACTGAGGCAAATCATCAATATCCAAACCATGATTTTCATAATTTTTTAAAAGCTGGGATAAATTCTCTGCATATTATAGGAAGTAAAGCACTATTCTCTGTTGGCCCGCCAACCAAGCGGATAGTGCTTGTCACTTCACCACCAGCTTCGGCTTTACAGAATAAAAAAAAAAAACAGCAGTCAGTTTTCGTAATTTAAAAATAAAATGCCATCAACAACTTCAAGTTGGAAGCTGTGTTCAAAAGGACACACAAGCCTGAGATTCCCGCATGCCATTGCAAACACAGCCCCTGACCGGCTACACCTCTTGACCTACCTGTTTGACAACTTATTGCAACATCTTCAGAGTGAGTACATGCAAGCGTATCCCAAACACCCCAACCACAGTCCGTCAGCTTGGTCTCGGTCCCAGCACAATCTACACCAGCAAGAATAGGACCTTCTCCTTCTCCATACTCTGTTATGTCATCAATACTGTTGACTTGATCGTAGCCGAGTTCTCTGCACACCACGCCTGCAGCTGCCAGGTTCCAGACATCATCACAAATGGTTCCCCACAGGCCGCCAGTATAAACTTCAACTCGGCCAGACGCTGGACTCGAACCGCCGACAAGACGCACCTCTACCTCTGGTGGTGGATCTGCAAATGTCAGTTGAGCAATGTACACAAATGAGTTCAGAACAAATCTTCTCTTGATACAAACACCAGGCCAAGTACTTCACAGAGGCAATTGCCTCCATGCCCCTGGATTGGTGGCGTTGCTTTGGTGCCCATTCAACTGTCCCTGTAGAAATTAACATGCTTTATAAAAAAACAAATTTGCCTTTGTGCTCAGAGTTGACTCCTGTACTGTATAAAACAAAAAGGTGGTATGAGTGCAGTAAAGTCGCCTGTAGCAAGGAAATGGCTGAACAATAATCGTTCTCTAATGCATCTAACTAGTTAGATCAAGCAGGTTATATCCATAGAGCTATATGTATTATATAGAATTTTTAATTTTGACTGTATATATATTATAGCTCTATGGCTGGATACACGGCAACATCTGGTTGAAAGGCTTCTGTCTGGCACCCCTGAACAAAGATATTGACAAAATAGGAAAAATGCTGACATAGGGCTGGATAGTTCAGTTGGTAGAGTGTCGGTACTTTAATTCAAGGGTCACTGGTTCAAATCCCGCTCCAGTCAAATTGTCTTTGTTCACCCCAAAATTGAATTCAAATTTACCCAGCCAGCTTCCCTTATGGTTTACTGCATAATAGTTTGTTAACCGTTAACGAGGTAAAAGTTGATGACGACAGTCAAGATAATAACTAAGGAAACAGAAGAACATCTTTTACTCATTTTTTCCAAATTACAGGTTCATCTTTTTTCTCAAATGGGGATGTTTGATTGATATCTAAATTCTTCCTCTGATGTTGAGTTGTCACTAGCTTCAATTAATGCTCCTATTGGTAGGAGTAGAAGCCTGGTGACTGGTTCTTACCTGTTCTGCAGACCATCCCAGCATCCTCGCTATGAAAACACCTATGCGTTCCCCATTCACTGCTTTGACATAGATCTAGTGAGCTCTCAATGCCCAAACAATCCACACTAAACAGGATTGGGCTAGCTGCACTACCTCCTTCAAATTCCCCCGAGTTTCCAAGTCGCTCTAGCCCTGTGAATCCTAGCTGTTTACAAGCGACCAACGCCTCAGTAAGCCCCCATTCATCATCGCAGATGGTCCCCCATTCTCCTTCTCGGTAGATTTCCACACGGCCGCTACTCTCCGTCAGTCCGTCGACCAAGCGGATAGTGCTTGACGTTTCACCGCCCTCGCCGTCACCGCCACTGCCACCACTTTCACCTTAGCAGAACAACAAGGTAAACACTCCATGAAGAAGTTCATTTCTATAAAGTTGCAGTGGTTATGGTGAATCAACTTTCACCGTTAATACACCATTATGAAGAGAGATGTTATTTCGGTAAAAACATTGTATCTCAATTTTGTAATAACATTGATTCTTGCACCAGAAGCTCTGTAAAAATATAACAAACTTATGCCAGTGTCTTAGGTTTTATGTGTACAACCAAGACAGATAAGCAAGATCTGACATGTTGAGCCTTTTCAACCTCATGTTATGTGCGGGTTTTTTTATTCAGAGTTACGCTGTTGTTGCATTGACGTGGCATAAAAGCTGATGAGTTCACTTTACAATAGACAAATACATGATCAAACAGATGTCAGTAGAGTTATCCAAATTGAGTATTGGCTTTCTTCCCCACTCGGAACTCTGATAAATCTTTCCAGTACTAAGGCATATCATCAATATCCAAACCATGATTGTCATAATTTTTTAAACGCTGGGATAAATTCTCTGCATATTGTAGGTAGTAAAGCATTGCGCTTAGTTTTACCTAGTTGGCAGACGACACCGACATCTTCCCTGTGAATGCAAGCAGATGTGCCCCAATCATCACTCCTACAGTCCTCCAGGCTGGCTTCTGTGTTTTCACAATCCACGGCATACAGAATGGGGCTGCCTGTGCTACCTTCCCCAAACTCAGAGTAATTCCCAAGTCGCTCAAACCCAATGAATCCAAGCTCCCTGCAAGCAACGACTGCTTCTTCTACTCCAAATTTATCATCACAGATGGTCCCCCATTCTCCTTCTCGGTAGATTTCAATACGGCCGTTATTCTCCGATGTCCCGCCAACCAAGCGGATGATGCTTGTCACTTCACCACCATCACCATCACCACCAGCTTCGGCTTTACAGAATAAAAAAAAAAAAACAAGAAGTCAGTTTCATGATTAAAAAAAAAAAAAAAATGCCATCAACAACTTAAAGTTAGAGGCTGTGTCAAAAAGGACACGCACGCGGGGACCTTCTTTACACGCACTGAAAAAAAATGATTGTGTTGAGAAACTTTCCATGGACACAAGACCCGGGACTGTCTTAACATGCGTCTTAAATGTCTGTGTGTGTGGAGGAGTTCACATGGCAACGCGCTGGGAACGCTCTGTGTGGGACAAGTTTAACAGCAAACGGTGTGTTGAATCACTCGGGAGGTTCATTGTGGAGTGTGCACCTTGCATGCACTCACAATGTCACGCTCCATTTGCCCGGTACAGACGGGGGCTGGAATCAACAGTAGAAATCACTCCACACAAGGGATATCTTTTTGAATCCCCAATTCCAGACCTTTTCCTTTATCTGAAGTACCAGGGAATTGATGGATCCAATGGCTGCCACGATTGCTTCCAATGTCACCACAACAAGGTAGGCCTGAGATTCCAGCGTACCATTGCAAACACAGCCTCTGACCGGCTACCCCCCTCCACCCCAGCCCCTACCCTGCCAGATTCTGTATGAGCATGACAACTTTGGACAGGACCCAACAAACTGACGGATAAAATAATGAGAGACTTTGGAATGCTAGGTGGCAGCAGACTAACCAAGTAAATGTCCATTGTTTGCGTCCATTGTTTGATTTACCTGGTAAGTCTGCTGCCCCCTAGTGTCCTCAAAGTGTCCCATTGCATCAGTAACTGCTAGTTATAGGATTCAAACTGGTGGTCAGGTTGGTGTAGTTGTATCTTTCCTCGCCTTCCACCTCTGGGACCCCGGTTCGAATCCCGCCGGGGGCACTATATGGATTGGGTTGTTCAGGCCCTACCTGACTGCGTGGGTTTTCCTTTTTTCCCTGGAATATTTCTCGGGGTTTTCCTCCTACATCTAAAACTGAACCTTCCTTCCTTGTCTTCTCTCCATGGGGTTCTTGGCTAGTATAGTGATTAAGTTCGCTTTTCTGAGAGTTCTTGGCTTCACAACCAGAATTAATAAATGAAAATGAAAAAAAAACTGGCCTCTCGTCACCAACTGCCCTCTTATCTATCAATAAAGACATCTGCTCTAGAGTGTGGGTGTCTTGGGTTCGAATCCAATTCTGGTAGCTTGTTGATTTTTTTGTCTTCTGCAGTGCTTAGAAAGCACTGAGTATACAGTGCTTATATCAGTCATTGGCGAAAGGGTAAAAAATATATACAATAATAATAAACACGTAAAATTGTTAAGCAATACTTCTATTTGACAGTTTGATGAAACGGGGTACAAGTGACGTTTATTGTTTCAGGCAGTAACACCTCCCAGAACTGTTTCTGCTCTGATATATTCTGCGGCTTACCAATACAGGTGACTCCAGCATCCTCTGAATGGCCACAGTTTTCTACTCCCAATCCTGTACTGGGACAGTCTATCAGTCTCTCTTCATCTCCTGTGCATTCTACATTATCGAGGAGAATTCCTCCTACTCCTTCCCCAAAGCCAGCTTGTAAAGAGATGTCTGAAGCCCCAGAGAAGCCCAGCTGCTTACAGACAACATTAGCATCGTTGATGTCCCAAAAGTCATCACAAACTGTTCCCCATTCTCCTTCGTGAAATATTTCAACACGGCCCTCGTTGCTGTTCTCGCTACCAACAAGGCGTATGGTTACATCTGGTACTGAAAATTGAAGGATAACAGTTGGTAAAAATTAGACTGTGAGATAACTTGTATTTTGTTTGATTTTGTTTAACCCAGAGGTAAGAGCAAGTCTTAAGGTGTTCACCTTTTTCAACTCTTGATGTCAGGTTTTTACCAATTAGAAACTGGTTTGAACCAGTGCAAACAAGAATGAACCGGTAAAACAAACAGGTTCAAATGGCTTCCTATGTTAATACTAGAACAGCAAAAGCTGCCATGGCGAGACGCCAATCGCCCGATAGAGGAAAGAGAGCTATTAGAAAAACTGATCCTTTTGATCAATTGATGTTCAAATGGGGAAAGGACATTCACAAGCATTCACTTGACCACTGCCTACTTGGTTTGAAATATGGCAAAGGAGCTAAGATGGGGGAGGAACAAATGAGGGTCAGTACATCATTGCAATCAGGAGTTATGGCCATCCAAGACTGTCATTGTTTTAGCTCATTCAACTGGTACTGGTGTCATTCTCATGAGTTTTATCTTTTCATATGAATCTGCATGCCAGCAGCAGTATTTGGTTCAAGTTTCAAGTCAGTACGTCATTGGGATAAGGAGTTATGGCCATTCAAAGTTTTCATTGTTTTAGGTCGTTCAACTGGAACCGATGACATTCTCATGAGTCTTTTTTCTTTACATATGAATCTGCATGTCAGTAGCAGTATTTGATCTAAGTTTCAAGTCAATACATCATTACAATAAGGAGTTATGACCATCTAAGGTTTTCCTTGTTTCAGCTCAGTCAACTGGAACTAGAGACATAGTCACGAGTTTCGTATTTGTTTATTTAATAATACATGTCTATTGTGGTGTTGCAGGTCAGTTCAAATTTAGTTCTAAAACATCAACAATTATCTAAAGTTGTCTATTTAAAGTCCTGAGGGCAATGTTTAACACTGTAAACAAAAACTTTAACATTTTTTTTTTTAATTCCCAGAACTTTAACATTTCTTTTAAAAAATTGGTTGAGAAACACAACACATGGCTGCCACTGTATAATGGTTTCACTTAGGGCTGTGAAAAAAACTAAAAACAAATCTTGAAGCTTGATGCTAAAACTTTTACATCAATTGAATGCAGACGGCCGGCCAGACGGACAGATGAAATCGGTATTACATAGGCTCGCGATCTGATAAAGCAGCTCGCCAAAAAGCAGAAACTAAATTTGAATAATCCTTAAATTGCACCTTCATCCATTCGGCAGATAACACCGGCATCTTCACTGTGGCCGCAGTTCTGTTCGCCCTCAGCAGCGGATGAACAGTCTGCAATTGCCGCCTCCGAGCCAGTACATTGAACATCATCCAGGAGTACTTTCCCTGTACCTGTTTTAAATGGAGACACAAAGCATAACCCCTACTTATCTCCAGAATTTAGATTTTGGGTGAACAAAGAAAAATTGACTTGAACAGGTTCTGAACCCAGCGACCTCCGGATTAACAAGCCTGCGCTCTACCAACTAAGCTATCTAGCCCAAATGCTGGCGGTCTACCTATTTCGTCTATGTCTTTGTTTCGGAGGTGCCAATCAGAAGCCATTCAACCTGAAACTGCCGTATAACAAGGGATCACACCCAAGTTTACGATACAACCTGGGTAGCAGCAGTACAGGGATCACGTTAAGGAGATGCGACTTTTTATTTCAGAGGATTTAGTCCAACAGTATCAGCCAGTTAGAAACCTAAATTCTGAGGACAAATTTCTCTTGTCTCTCCCAGTGATCGCCACTACTACATTGTACAGTTCCCGCTCTTTTCAAGCTTCCGCCGTAAAGCTCTGGAATGACTAACCCACACATGTTAAACTGAAACTACTGACCAATTCAAAACATTGGTCAAAACACACTTGTTTAATAGAACCCTGAACTGAGAATGTGACACTTTGATCATGTGTTTTCCTATGGGAGCTTCCAATTCATAGCCCCGGTCATTCCCTGGTCCCCACCATAAGAAAGAGCACATGTAACCTAAACAAAGCGTGATGTCATCAGTACATGGGTCTATTATAGTCTTTATGACCAGTTTTGGGGTGTCCACTTCGGGGTTCTGATTTTCATTGCTTAGGGGAGACGTGAAGGCCAAGCCTGGTTTCTTCCTTTCTCCAACAATTGTCTTCTTTTATTTTGGGCGCATGGGGAGCTTTTGGTTATTCATTTTATATAAGAACCGTCTTGTTATTATTAATCTAATGGATGTAATAATTGCATCCGGGCTGCATAATGACATAATGTTATGTCGGTTCTAGCCTCTTGTCAGTAGGCACGATTGGTGGTCTTGTGGCAAGACATCTGCTCGAGAATGGTGGGGATTGAGGGTTCGAATCCCACTCAAGTAGTATGCCCGTGGATACTTTTTTACAGGACTCGGGGCAAGAAATGCATATATCGCACACTGGTGTAGGGTAAAACCAACAAAGAAATATAATTATAATTACCTTCGCCAAACGCTGCTCCAAGGAGAGCACGCACGGCTCCATTGGTAAAACCAAGCTGTCTGCACACAACGTTAGCATCATCCAGGTCCCACTGGTCATCACAGACG
The DNA here is from genome assembly GCA_911728455.2 of Marthasterias glacialis. NCBI lineage: Eukaryota > Metazoa > Echinodermata > Asteroidea > Forcipulatida > Asteriidae > Marthasterias > Marthasterias glacialis. Next base: position 11,608,679 of record OU452222.1, on the reverse strand, counting down.
GTTCCCCAGTCACTCTCATCAATACGGACCTCAACACGCCCCAGGTTGGCTTCTGGTCCAACAAGTCGTACAACTTTAGGTGGTTCCTCTAAATTTTCATGTAAAAGAAAAAAAAGATACTGATTATATTTCTTCCTACTCTGTGATTATTTCCATTTGTGGTTATTGTTCTTCCTACCATATCTTACGGCATCTCTCCCTCTACTACAAAGAATGAAAGACCAATGAGGTGTGTCGTGGCTGAGTGGTCAAGCGCACTGGAGTCAAGCTCTGGTGTTTCTGATCAGCAGAGTGTGGGTTCCAGTCCCGGCCTTGACTCTTAAGTCCTTGACCAGTTGGCGCAGGATGTTCTGTTTACACGCAAATGTTTCCCTTGCCCTGAAAAGGAAGCCGTCTTAAAATGCCATTATGTAATTTCGGACCACCAGAGCAAAGGTCGCCGATCATTCTACCGCGGAGTGTGCAATTACCACACACAAGCTGTCTAACGCTTTGAATATTTTGGTATTTGTCACCATTGAGGAGCGGTTTTTGTGTAATCCCTGACTTTAGACTTTTGTCCTTTTGTTCCAAAAAGGGGATTTTGACGCATTAAGAGGCTTTTATTATTGTTCGTTCATTGTATTTCGGCTCAACGGAGGTCAGGCAAAGTGAGCCAGCAATCGAGCCATGATTATGTGTTTAGTTTCACTCCTATGCCGTAGGTAACAGCCAATGTTTTGCAATTCACGCTGAGTGAATTTGACATTTTCTCGGTCAAGAAACAAAACAGATCATCCAATCAAGAGAGTTTTTGTTCTCTTGGCATTGTCACGTCAGGGTTTATCCGAAAAATAAAAGGAAATTTTCCAAGCACGGCAAGACTTTGAACAAAACGACCAAATAAGCTGATCATTTTGGTGATCACCAGCCCGTATTTATGTTGCGTGCAATTGTTACAATTATCTGGTGTACGATGCAAGTATTGAGCCAATCGCTACAAAGAAACATTCGCTGCGTTACGCTAAATTATGTGCATAATGTTGCTGCGCGTCAGGCTAACACATATGTTGATAAGCTTTGTGTAATCTGACCACATAAAATCTTCTTTCTCAACTCCAAATTCAAAAATCTTCATAATGAAAGTAAGCTTGGTTTGTAAATTCATTGCGTGACGCAATAGTTTTCAGAAACAATTACAAAATTCCTGCCAGACATGAATCGTGTGTACTTTCCTTATGGAGAGGTGATCACCAAAATGACAGTGTTGAAAGCATGTGTGTGATCTGTGTCGAGGTTGCACAAGGTTTATATGAGGGCCCAAAATAATCAGCTTGCTGGATGGGCTACCCTCATTAAAGATGGCTTCAGGATAGTAAAGATATCAACGTTTCCTCTCTATATTGTCAGATCTGTGCGATACCTACCAATACAGATGACTCCGGCATCCTCCGCATGGTCACAGTTTTCTATCCCCCATCCTGCACTGGGACAGTCTTCAAGTCTCTCTTCATCTCCTGTGCATTGTACATCATCAAGGAGAGTTGCTCCCATTCCTTCCCCGAAGCCAGCTCCCACAGAGACGTCTGAAGCTCCGGAGAAGCCCAGCTGCTTACAGATGACATTAGCATCGGTGATGTCCCAATAGTCATCACAAACTGTGCCCCATTCACCTTCGTAGAAGACTTCAACACGTCCCTCAGTGCTGTTCTCGCCACCAACAAGGCGTACGGTCACATCCGGCACTGAGAATTGCAGGACAAGAGTATTAGTTAACTCTAGTTTAAACCCACAATGAGTCAAAGTCAGGTCATGAACCAGTCTGAGCCGGTATAGACAAGAATAAACTGGTACGGACTGGTATGAATGACCCCCTATGAAGCTTGAAAATCATATCCAAACAGTTTGTGTTTAAAACTGTGTGGCTTTACGCAATATCAGTACTAGCCCTGCGGCACACTATTCTGTATTTTTCACAGCAGTTGAGGGGTATCATTATGTGGAATACCCTTTCGAGGGTCTACATGATCCTACAAAGCTTTGACAACACAATCCCGGCCTCTGTTGTGGTGCCGCCAGCAGACTGGCAAGCCCATGACACCCGAGGCTAAGAGATTTATGTACCCAAAAACTATTAAGTAACAAATACACTCCTGCTTGGGTGTTCAGAATCACTCACAGTAAGTAAGGCCGAAGTGGATTTCACAAAGCACTAGGACCAGTCTTATCTCGAGTTAGGACGAGTAACTAGTCCTAACTTAAAGGACTAGTCATAAGTTAGGGCTACTCCGAAGTTAGGACTAGTTTGGTGAAATCCACCATTCAGGTTTGGTATAGTGTTTCTAGATTGCATGGAGGAAGATTTCACAGAAGTTTTTACTTTTTTTTTTACATAAGGAGTAAAATCTTTGAAAAATGTGCATAATTGTTTGGTTTTGTTTTTTTTGTCAGAAGGGTCACTCCACAGAGAGCCAAGACAAATGTACCTTCATTTGTTCGGCAGACAACACCAGCATCTTCAGCGTGCCCACAGTTCTGACCATCCTCCCCTACAAAGGGGCAGTCAAGAATTGACATCTCCGAACCGGTGCACTGAATGTTGTCCATAAGAATCATTTTGCCTGTACCTGTTTGAAACGAGGAGAGAAAACAGATGGGGCCCGGTTTATTGAATCAGTCTGTCAAACCGAGTGGAATATTTGAGCGTCCTGGTTCCAGAGGGTTCTTCTAATCCTGGGTCCCTTTGAATCTGATCGTGTTATAAGAACTGTTTTGTTTGTGCTTTTGAGTCGCTCTGCAAGCAAAGTAAACTCATACTTTTAACATTTGTAATTTGACCGGAGTCAGCCCTACCTTGGCCAAACTCAGCTTCGGCTGCAGCGCGCACGGCTCCGTTGGTAAAACCAAGCTGTCTGCACACCACGTCAGCATCAACCTGTTCCCAGTAGTCATCACAGACGGTTCCCCAGTCACCTCCATCAATACGAACCTCAACACGACCTGCATGTGGATCTGGTCCGACGAGTCTGACATTATCAGATATAATTCTTTCCTCTAAAATATGGAGAGGGAAACAAAAATCACTGAAATTTCTTTTCAGGGACGGTTTCATTTTTTTTTTTGGGGGGGGTTGTTACTCTTATTTCATAACCTCAAACTTTGCCTGCTACTTTATACTTTTTGTGGCCATTTGCTGGTGATAAAATCACACCTACCTGTTTGACATTTTATACCAGCATCATTCTCGTGTTCACAGCTAAATGTTCGCCAATCTTCACCCCAAGGGCATTCTTCCACAGAGAGCTCAGTTCCGAGGCACTTCATCTCCCCCAGGATGGGCGCCTCAAAGTCCCCTTCGCCGTATTCCTCGATGCCTTCAATAGTTAGGTGTCCTTCGAAGCCAAGCTGTTGGCAAACCACGGCGGCGTCTTTCTCGTCGATGAAGTCCCGGCACACGGTTCCCCAATCACCGTCTCTGTAGATCTCCAGCCGGCCTGACATTGGACTCAAACCGCCAACGAGACGCACAGGAACCTCTGGTGGGGGATCTGCAAATTTTCAATGGACAAATATCGCCAATCCAGATCAATTGCATTTGATACAAATGGAATTAATTGGGTTTTACCTTAAAAAAGGGAGATAGTGTTGAAATGCCAACAAGTACAATCGGGTGTTGTCTCCACGATGGGAAATTTTTCCAATTGGAACTAAATCAATTTTTCCTCCAATTTCTGAACGGTGGAATAAATTGTCCAGGATGATAAGACTCGGTAAATTTACTCGATGCTGTTATTTTTTATAATCGTTTTGAGGAGAAATTGTCTGAAACGACTACCGTAATTTTCGGCCTATAAGCCGCGGCTTGCTGGTAGTTTTTTGCTCGCAAAAAGTTTCATACGGCTTATGGGTTGGGCGGCTTATGGGCCAACGTGTTAGTAATATAAGCCGAAATGACTGCACTCGCACAAAAAAATTCAAGAATGACAATGAAAATGGCAATGTGACAAAAAAACTAACCAGCAAACATAAAGCTGAGACAAATGTTGATATCCAATTCCAATCAAAACACGTCGACCGAGCTAGCGCTGCTGAAAACACATCAGCATTCAATCATATAAATTGGTATCCGCACGCCGACCTGTGCATTGCTGATTATGCAGTTGTAAACCAGTGTGTCAATACACTACACGCATGTAAACAGGAAGTCGCAAAATGACCGTTTTACCAGTCTTTGCCGCAACCTTTGCCGTAAGCTGCCACTGGAGGGAGCCATAAAAATGTAGCGCGCCCTCTGCCGGTAGCGGAGGAAACTTCTGGAAACGTCATGCGGCTGTAAATTCTTGCTTGTATGATGGTCGCTACAACGTGCACAATCGGAAGACCGCAACGTAAGGCTGGGCTTGTAAATGACCTTACAGATAAGCTCAAAAGCATTTAATGGAAAACACAGATCTGGATTTGGCCACTAATTCTGTGTTGAGACTACAGTAAATGCGGTCACACTTTTGTTCACCTGAAATTAAACGGTGCTCAATGGCATTTATTTTTTTCTGACAAAATACTGCGGCTTATGGGGTATAGCGGCTTATGTGCCGACAACTGAATCTTGCTTTGTAAATTCTTGGGCGCAGCGGCTAATGGGCCAAGCGGCTTATGGGCCGAAAATTACGATAAGTGATTTGAGATTTTCCAGACCTGTCAGACACTCGACACCAGCATCCTCACGATGCTGACAGAATTCAGCTCCCCAGCCTGTGCTCTCGCAGTCTTCAAGTCTGGTCTGTGTGCCGTTACAAGTCACAGCAGCCATGATTGGGCTGCTCTCATCTCCTGGACCGAACTCCTCTTGATCGGCCACCCTGCGCACCCCGTAGAATCCCAGCTGTGTGCATACGGCGTAGCCCTCGTTCCGGTCCCACGAATCATCACAGATGGTCCCCCACTGTCCCTCGCGGTAGACCTCAACACGTCCGCTGGCGCTGGAGGGCCCATTAACAAGGCGGACAGTACTCGTCGGCCCATCATCACCGCCCTCAGCACCGCCTCCACTTCCGCTACCTCCAACATCCTCGTCGTCTTCATCATTGCCAGTTCCTGCAGAGTAAATTTGATTTGCCTTTGTTACCGACTTTCTGCTGTTCAGTTATTTTAAAATATTACTTCCCCTTTTTCTTTATAAATGATAGATAAAACAATAACAAGACATTCAGTTTTCATGACATCACAAAAATTAGGTGTTTGGGAACAAGTTTTAATGAAATGCTCATTAACATCAAGGTTTACACAAAAAGTTTATGTAAAGTCGACTTGCAACATCTCACAGACTGTTATTTTATTGATATTATCTAAATATAGTCCCTGTAGAGCATTGTCATTTATGACGTCATTGATATATTTGAAAGGCCCTTGAGCAAAATTTGATTTCACACACTGAATTCATTTTCAGATTTACTGTTTACTTCAGAGCTGAAGCTCTCACTATTTAATAACATTCACTTCAACTTCCTGTTTGAACCAGGAGGCCAAACTTGGATCATATCTATGGAACATTTGTTTGGTTTTCTACGGCCTTTTCGCTGATGCAAAGATTGAGAAAATTCAGGGTGTGGTTCATGAGATTTGTTTTTATATATATACATAACAAACTTTGATTTAATGATATCCAACACTTGATTGACATCATCGTGACATCATTGTACGAGTGCCATTTTCATTATGGGGTTCAAGCATATGTTGACTTTCAAGTATCGATTCAACTTCAATCTTGAGTTATGTTTTGGAGAAGAGGTGTGTGGAAGACCTCATCCAACGACTGATACGGCCAATATTTCGGGTAAAGTTCACAAAAAAACACGCACCAAAACTTAACCGAATCTCATGCTCATGAAACTGCCTACAATAACCATGGATGCGTTAATCTAACGTACTTTCTTGGTTACATATGACCCCCGCATCCTCAGAGTGCGCACAGTTGGTAACTCTCCACATGCTGTGAGCGCAGTTCTCCAGCATGGTTTCAGTCCCGTAACAAGCTACTTCATCCAGTAGTATGGAGCCAGTCCCGGGGCCGAACTCAGCATCTGCGACACTCGCGGCACCGGCGTAACCGAGTTGCTGGCAGACGACGTTGGCGTCGTCAATGTCCCACCCGTCATTGCAGACGGTGCCCCACTCTCCCTCATGGTACAACTCAACTCGACCAGCATGGGGCTCAGTCCCCCCTGACAGCCGCACAGAAAGCTCCGGTTCTGAAAACGCAATGCAGGTAATAAAAGAAAAAAGGTCAAATCACACCAAAAGCCCCAGCTCAACTTTGGTAAGAAGAAAAACATAAATGTTCACAGATTTACATATACCTTACACGGTATACAGATACTGATGGTAGAAACCTTTTCTTGAAATATTTCTGTATGAAGTGTTATCGTTTTTACACAATAAATGAAATAAGATCCCAAATTAGTTTTCCTCTCAGAGAGACCAAACCCTCTGCCTATAGAAATGCGTACAAAATGCCAAATGCATTTTTTTAAAGTTTTCATGCAACCGAAACAAAGAAATGAGCCGACATTTTCACAGGCTGGTTTTATTACACATATCTTGATTTTTTTTTTAAAAAAAAAATGGACGTACGTGTGTTTACAGTCAGTTTGAGCCGCAGCTTTGGGAGAACGATCTTTTTTTCTTCTATAACGAACACGGATCAACTTTTTCCTCAAAAGGCTAAACACCATTTCAAACATCTGAAGAAATGTTTAAGAATGCACATTTGGGGGGGGGGGGGTGGCGGGGTGGGACCAGGGCATAAATGTATTCGAAGTTGTTCCCGAAAATTAATTTCTACCTGGATCCACGCGGCAAATCACGCCCACATCCTTAGCGTGGGTACAGGAGTGAATCCTCCATCCGCTGTTCGGACAATCTTCTAACTGCGTCTCCCCAGCACCACAGCGGACATTGCTCAGCATGATCGGGCCCGAGCCTTGACCAAGTCCCGCCATGTCCACAACTGCGACAGCTCCGTGCTCGAACCCGAGCTGCTTGCAGACCACTTCCCCATCCGTTAAGTCCCAGTAGTCGTCGCAGACGGTACCCCACTCTCCCTCGTGGTAAATCTCTAGGTAACCAGCGTTTGTCCGTTCGCCCTTGCTCACCAAGCGCACGAGTGATTCATCAGGCCCTATCAGAAAAAAAATCATAACAGCCCAAAATGTTCACCTCTTTTTTCTTCAAATGACAACACATTTTGAACCCTTGGAAAACATTTTTTTACTTGTATATATTTAAATAACAAAAAGTGAGATTTAAAAAAACGCAATGATTTCCTTCACAGGTAAATTGACCATTTCGTTTTGTCTGAGCGCTATTTTTGCACTGATGAGATATGATTCCTGCTCTTACCCAGTGGATCGATGCACACAACTCCAGCGTCCTCGCTGTGCTCACAGCCACTCTGTCCCCACTCTGACTTCATGCAGTCTTCCAGAGTCTCCTCAGTCCCCTGACAGTTCACGTCATTCAACAGGACTCTGTTGGTGCCCGCCCCGAATTCGGCCTGCACGGCAGCCATGTGGGCACCCTGGCTAAATCCCAGCTGCTTGCAGACGACGTCGGCGTCCGCTTGGTCCCACGAATTATCGCAGATGGTTCCCCACACGCCTTCGTGGTAGACTTCCACACGACCAACATTTTCCGCCTGGGTACCAGCTAAGCGGACAGTATTCTCAGGCTCTGGTAAATATACACAAAACAAAGTTTAATACCCTCACATCAGGCCTAGTCTTAGCTAATCAAATACTTCCCCTAAATGCTCTATTTAACCAATTTAAAACCCAGACCAACAGCCATGTTTTTTTTCAAAGCACCTTCAGAACCCAATTTTGCTCATTTTGTTCACAACTTCCTGGTTGTATTTTTAAGCTGTTAATGCAAACTTTTACAGTGTAAAGAATGAAACTTCACTGGGTCACATACCTGTGTTTGGTCTGCACACCACGCCAGCTGCAAAACCAAGGTCACAATTCATGGACGTATACTGAAAATGTTCACAATGGCGTAAATTGCTTTCACCTCCGCGACAGTTGACCTGCTCCATGAGTAAGGGTCCTGTCCCTTCACCAAAGTCACCCGCCTCTGATACACTGTACGCCCCTTGGGTGAACCCAAGCTCCTTGCACGCTATGCCTGCATCTGTCATGTCCCACTTGAGGCTACAGACCCATCCCCAGTTGCCATCATAGAAGACTTCAACACGGCCAAGGTTGTCCGCCCCACCACCGGCAAGACGCACAAGGGACTCTTGTTCAGTTTCTAAGGTAAAATGGTAACCCATAACTCAAGGTAAAATGCAGGCCCTGGTAAATGGCGGATGACGTGTATACACGCAAATATTGTCCAAGCCAGCAAATGGGCGGCGTTAGATAGATGCCATTGTGTAAAAGCGTATACCGGCACATAGGTCGCCTGGACTTTTTGTTTCGGAGTGCACACTGTGCATGCACTCACCATGCAATGCTTTGTTTCACAAACAATAAAGGGGAAATGTTGTTGAGATTTTCCCCCATTATGAGAGGGCTTATTGTGAAATCTCCGATTCCAGACCTTTGTCGTTTTGTTCCAAGAAGAGGAGCAAGAGACATTGAGAGAATTCCACCATTGTTTATTCATTGTATCTCAGCCCAATGGAGGTAAGTCAAGGCATCTCCTCCATGGTCAAGGTGAACCGGGGATCCAACCTTGGTTCCAGATTTAGAACCAATCCTCGGCCGTAGCTCAGGGCCGAGGTTTTGCAATTCACGAAGCATGTATTCGCAGGTATCCATTTATACCCCTTGTTGAGGAGAAGCGATTGCAGTAAAGCATCTTGCTCCAGGAAACAAGTATCGTGATCGGGATTGGTACCCACATCCCGATGACTTAACCACCAGAACTTGTGTCAGGTGCACTTAACCATTAACTTAAACATGCTACAATAAATGCTCCTCTACACGTTTGGAGTTTATAATGCAATTTTATTTTGCATAGCCGGACAACCAAAACAAGATCAGACCCCAACAGTTGTCTTAAAATAAAACAGATTGGGGTAAAACTACTTTATGACCAAGTAGCATCAGGAAACTTACAGCCAACCTGTTACAGGCAATCTCTGATAAGCAAAACAAGATCTGACCCCGACAGTTGTCTTAAAATACGATAGAATGGGGTAAAGATCACTTCATCTGTCCACTTTAGGGCCATGTCACTCCAGACAAACTGTTTTTTTTTACAGTCTCCAAAAAGAAAGAACATTCAAATCTGAATTTTTCATATTAAAAAGCTAACATGACAATAGTAGAAAATATTAAAAAGTTTCTTATCTTTCAGTTGATTGCATCTAGGTTGCCTAGAAAGGATGCATTTCGTGCTGTGGCCGAGTGGTATAGTGCACCAAACTCAAGTTGTGGGTTTGAATCCCGGTCATGACACTTAACTATTTCATTGCTTCTCTTCATCCCGGGGGGGGGGGGGGGGGTAAATGGGTACCTGTGAGGGCAGAGATGGTTCTTGCGATTGTTTTAGCTTGGTACACTATATACTTGGCAGCACAGGCTGTATACTTCCCAGGGAGCTGAGATGGTTTAAGGAATGAAAACATGGCCCAGTGTCCAGGGGTGATAATGTTTGAGAGCCATGAGCATCACTGCAGAATGGATTTGAGAGCTATGCAAAACCCACTGTTACTATTATCACTATCAAAATATTTCCTTGTTTAAAACCAAAATGTGCTCTAGTACCTTCTTCCGTTCGGCAGAGCACTCCCACATCCTCTTCATGGATACAGTTGAAATCCGCCGCGGTCGCAGATTCACAATCCTGAAGACGCTCCTCCGTACCCTCACACTGCACCTCATCCATCAGTATGGGGCCAGTACCCTTGCCAAACTCCAACTGGGTAGCGATCCCCGAGGCACCGGGGAAGCCGAGCTGCCTACAGACAACTTCGGCATCGCTGATGTCAAAGCCGTCGTCGCAAACAGTTCCCCACTTTCCGTCGGAGTAGACTTCCACACGTCCTTCGTTGGTACTCTCACCGCCAGCTAAGCGTACATGTACTTCAGGTTCTGTAACTACTATGAGCAAGAAAAAAAAATCGAACTCTAAAATCCGCATACACGGAAAACATTAATCAGTTCAGATCCTTGATACTTCTGAAGATTTGTGGAACTACCAAAAGCTGTCCTAATTGAAATTTTAAAAATGGTGATAAAATAATTTGCACTTATTATTTTACAATAAGCAATAAAGGGAAAAAAAATCATATTACAATGTAAATCAAGGCCGAAGACCAATGTTTAAGGGCTGCTTTAGCACCTTAATCCATTGAGCACAGAAAATGACAGTTTACAATCAAAGGACATCAAGGACTGCGCCTGGATCCACGGTTGATTTCTGCTTACAGAGCAGCCCTTAGCACAATTTCTGTTTCATTGTTTACCGGCTCAGCACGCCGACTTGCTGGGCCCAATTTCATACAGCTTGTAAGCACAAAAATGCCTGAGCACCAAATAAAAGTCTTGCTTAGCAGAAACAAGTTACCAGCCCAAATTCCATAAAGTTTACATTGTTGCCGCTATAGCGCCTCGTTCATTTTTCGCTTAGCAAATGAAACTGGGCCCTGATGGTTTGTGAAAGCAGGGCCCAATTTCATGGCACTGCTTACCACCGTAGTAAGCGCAGAATTTTGTGTTAAATGGCGCCATGAAATTGGGCCCATACGAAGGACCCAACCATGCAAATCCAGTGTGAACACTCACACACGCGCTGTCGAATCTTCTTGATTGTTTAGGAAATAAAACTTAACAATTTATTGACCCATTTCACGATGCCCAGCGCACTCACTTGTGCATAACTCCTGTCCGCCATCTTGAGAGTCAAAATGTACGCAAAGAAATTGATTCCCAAAATTGTAGGAGGTGCATTCCACGTCATGCAAGGACTCAATACTCACATTTTTTTGTTACAAAAACTTGCTGACCGGCAAACAAATTTGCTTGACACAGAAAATTCCCACTTAGAGAAAAAAAACTGGTTACCGGGCAAAATGTTATGCAATGCACATCACTTGTGACTGGTACCCCGTCTATGTTTTTGCTCAGCAAAATAATTTGTTTTAAGCAAGTCTTTCTGCTAAAACAGCTTTATAGGCCAAAGTAAATGCTTTGCTTGAAGGTAAAATACAGGCTTGATCTTCATCAAAACAAATTTTTTTGAATTTCAGTCTGAAAGCTTAGGCCTACTGATTGTGAAGTTCATACCAAAACCAATCTTCCATAGAAATATTTCTGTCTGAAATACCGTCAAAGTCAAGAAAATAGAATCCGAAGAGCCCGATTTCAAATTCGGATGAATCAACGCAAATTAAAGAGTGTGTACATTTTTTTTCGCTATTTTCTCCTAACTTAGACAACTGATTGAGACCAAATTTTCACAGGTTTGTATTCTCATGTCTATATTGAATCACAAAAAATAAGAACACTGCACTATTAGCTTTTTACCAATCCTATACTTTACCTTTAAAATATAAATACGGAAAGCTTACCAGGTCCTCTGCACACCACTCCGGCATCCTCCCTGTGCGTGCACAACTGAAAAGCATCCAGGATGCATTCGGACAAGTTGGACTCCTCCCCTTGACATTCGACATCATCAAAATGGATCGGTTCAAACTCGCTGCGACCAAAGTATGCTTGAGTCTTAGCGGACTGAGCTTCGCCGAGGCCAAGCTGGCGACAGACGACTTGGGCGTCTTCCATTCCCCACAGGTCGTCGCAGATGGACCCCCACTGACCCCTGAAGTAGATCTCCACAGTGCCTTCATATTTTGTCTCCCCACCAACCAGACGAATTGTCAGTGGTTCTGCAATTATAATAATAATTTGGGAGGCTAATCAATTTTTAATACTGGCAGCTCAGAAGCTGAATTGCGAAGGACGTAGCTACAACATGTTCGATCTGCAGGCATTCAGGGGCACCTTTGGCAGCCAGCCACATCAACCCCAAACCGACCACAGAGCACAGCTAGAGATAAGTGTTTGGTTTTTTTTCCGGAGGGAAGAAAACTGGATGACCTGGAGAGAAATCCCTTGTGGTACAGGATGAACCAAGGCACAACTCTACTCAAATATGGCCCTGGCCGGGAATCGAACCGGGCCACACTGGTGAGAGACAAGTGCTTTACGCACACGCCACCCATGGCACCCTAAATTATAATTGTCAACATATGGAACTTAAAAATAAATATAGAAATATCCAAATTCAATTTTTTTTCCCTGTACAATAGCCCCCATTTTCTTTGACAACATTTGCCCCTTTTGAGCTTACCAACTTTTTAAAGTCACAACATTCTAAGACATCGAATGGAAACCTTTTAAGGTTTGGTAGCAACTTCCCCAAGTTCTCAGAGTTGGTTGGGACAACTTCCCCATGTCGGTTGGGAAGACTTCCCTATGTCGCTTAGTACAAATTTCATTGGCTTCATTACCTATAGGATTCGAACCAGCCTCTTGTCACTGGTAAAGCTTATTGGACGTTGTGGCGTGGCCACGCAGTCTAAAGCATCGGACTCAAGTTCTGAAGGCTGAACCAACGGAGTGTGGGTTCGATTCCAGGTCACGACAGTTATGTCCTTGAGCAAGGCACGTATTTAAGAATTGCTTCTCTTAACCCTGGTGTATGAATGGGAAACTGTGAGGGCTGAGACAGTTTTGTGTTGGATTAACCCCTCAACACTAATATGAGCAGCTTTGGGTTGTATCCTTCCCATGGAGTTGGGAAAGTTTGAGGAATGGTCTGAGTATGCCCGATGAACAGGGATAATAGTGTTGTAAAGCGCCTTGATCTGGCTACTAGGATATCTGCGATATTTAAGAACCAAGCATTATTATCAGTGTTTTTTGGAAGAGTGAAGTCATTCCCAACATCTAGTGCTCAATAACAACCAACCTACATGCATGAACGTCTGAATTGAGTATGTCATCCATCCGTACCTGTTATGCAGATAGCAGCGGCTGGAACGTTGTTTTCCAACGGGCAAAAACCGGCCCACGCTTCCTGTCGACAATCTTGAATCTTGCCCTCCGTCCCGTCACAGCTGACTGCGGACATCCAATAAGGCCCCGTAGACTTTTCGCCGTATTCTTCCGCGGCTGCTCCTGCAATACAAACCAAAGGAATCAATAGCAGTTTTTGGGTGTCTGGTAACCAGACTGTGTGGCCCCTGCGTTACTCGCATCCGAGTGCAATCGCTGAGTGGCCATACAAGATAGAATCCGGGATACACCATGTACATGTATTTATCTGTGTGGATCTGCTTTGAAGAGGGTGTCAAATGTCGGGCACGTTCTAGGCCCGATGGAAAGTTCACGTAAAGCGTGCACATACCGGTGATCCAGCAGACTGCCAGAACGTTCCGCTGGACCGTGACATTGTGACGAATCATGGGAACGTTTACACACAAGTGAATATGCGCGGAGGCATTCTAACGGTTCCACGACCACCCACTGGGATAACTTAACCGATCCAATTAGAACGTTCCTACTGTTCGGACTTTTGAGATGTTCCGTTAGAGCAATTAACACGTACTGCCATTTTAGCTGTATGGTAAATTCAAGCTTTCCCATCGATTGAGCTGGTTTATTTACGATACAGGCATGTCACAGGGTATTGACACTCTAAGTCCACAGCTGACATACAAGGCGTGCACAGCAGAAACAGAAAACACTTCTGCTGAGCATTTTTCCATGTTCTTTCCTCTGCTCAGAATTCACACAGCTATATTATGCAGCTCCGGCAAAGTTCTGATTGCATTATACAGTTCAAAGCAGGATTCTTGTTCATCGGGAATCAATCTCATGGCGCCGCTTACCACAGAATTCTGCGCTTACAACGCACGTAAAGAGCCCGGCCCAATTCCATGGCTCTGCTTACTGCGGAATTCCACGCTTACACCCTGCCACAGCACATAGGAGCTTTACATGGCACCGTAAGCACAGAATTCTTTGGTAAATTGGGCCATGAAACTGAGCCCTGGCTTCTGTGGGTAGTAAGTGCAACTTTCCCTGGTAACCAGTGCCATGAAACTGAGCCCTGGCTTCTGTGGGTAGTAAGCGCAACTTTCCCTGGTAACCAGTGCCATGAAACTGAGCCCTGGCTTCTGTGGGTCTAAAGGGCAACTTTCCCTGGTAACCAGTGCCATGAAAATGGGTCCTACTGAGTTAGGGTTACCAGTGCCATGAAACTGAGCCCTGGCTTCTGTGGGTCTTAAGGGCAACTTTCCCTGGTAACCAGTGCCATGAAAATGGGTCCTACTGAGTTAGGTTTAAAGACAGTTAGGCTCTTCCCTAAGAATCCAGTTTATTATTTAGGGAATAACAGCATGAGGGCCCGGTCTTACTGCATGGTAATGAACAGGCTGGTGGTTGGTCCCTTTTCATGAACCTTGCCTTCAGCTCAGTCCATTAAAAAATGGCCAGCCATCAACCGAGGTCATGACCACGCACTGAAGACAGGGTCCTCATACTGTTATTCCTATTAAGAAACACCTTTAAAAAAAAAATTGTCAGAATTCGCCAAGGTATTCGTTAATGTTATTTTAACCGCCATATGTGACCTGCACAAGGATGGAAGGAAATCGCGCCCAGAAAACTGTCTTTTAAGAAAAATCAAATTTGAAGACATGATCTTTCCACTGAAATTGATTATTCAAATGTAGGAAATTTCCATAATAAAGAATAAGAGAAATTCAAGGATCTTAAAATGTTTTGTCATTGTTAGAATTGGTGGCAATTTAGTACTTAAGACCTTCAGCCGGATTGAATGTTGCACTCGACGTGCCAGGCAGATGGTTGTAAGAGTCTTACGTCATTATAATGTCACGGTCCTGATAGTACGCTAAGATTTCTTACCCTTGACGGCTGCGATAAACCCAAGCTGTTTGCAGAGAACTGACGCCTCCGTTAGTGTCCATCCATCACCTTCACAGATACTTCCCCATACTCCATCGTGATAGATCTCTACCAGGCCCTCCCCAGTCCTGGGTACAGCGCCCTCATTGACCAGACGAACTACAGCATCTGGCGCGTTGTCAACCATTTCCCCTAGTAAGGTAACAAACAGGTTGGCTGAACGGTTATCTTGTCTTGCCTTTCAGCTTTGTGGACCCTGGTCTAAGACCAAGGGCCTCACATGTGAAGGGGCCGAAAATTTTCAGAGCTCCATAATTCAAATGTTACCTGCAAGAATCTCACTGGATGAACATTCCATGGCTGCATACATCTTTTGGCGGTGGGTTTTGGATGTCAGATATTCCGAATAAATCCGTCATTTTTGTGAGATAATTCAGCTCTCAACGTGAAAAAGTTTCTGTTTTGTTCGCTTTCTCAAACACAATAATGTGTTGGCCAGGAGAATTGCACATATTTCGATCCTCTGTTTAGTGCTGTGCAGTCTGTGTATGGTGACGCGCAAACACACGCGAACTAGGCTTGTGCGATGAACTATGTTTAAAGTTTGCAGAAATGTTTAACGTTGAGAGCTTAAGGTTCAGAGTTAAGGGCCCTCATATGCAGGACGTCACTGTAGTATTCACTGACAGTGAAAGGCCTCCAGGGCTAATTTAATCCTTAAACTATGGTACTTACCTGAGCAAACAACAGCACCAGTGCTCTCTGGTGAGCACGACGCTCTATTAAAAAAGTTGGTGATGCATTCTTGTATATTGGACTCGCTTCCTGCACAGACCAGAGTCAGAACGTCGGTGGTCGTTGGGGTTATACCCATGTCGGCCGCAGTGATGGCAGACTCGGCACCGGAGTATTTCAGCTGCCGGCAGATCACCTCTGCTTCGGCAATGTCCCACCCAGTGTTACATACTGTCCCCCATTCCTGTCCAAGCGAAATCAAATTTCAGATATTTGTTTAAATTGCTGTTGATAAAATTAAGAAGTCCTGAAGAGGATAACGGCAAACGCGCTTAGCAAAGAAGACTCTGCTTTAAAGAAGAAAAAGTATACCAGGCATAAATACAGTATTATGCACACTGTTTGTAGCTGGTTCTCTGCCAATTTGTGATAAGCAAATCAAACCATTAAGCAATCTTGTCAGCTTAAAGTTGAGCCCAGGTTGGGATTGGAACCAAATCTGAACAGGGGGTATTCATACTCGCACTCGGTAATTGTACTCAAGTACTACTCGTGTACAGTTTTGATGGTACTCGTACTCATTACTGGCTGGCAAAGTACTCATGCTGGAAGTCCATACTTGATACTCGTCTGAAAAATAACCCGTTCTCGGAGTCATGTACTCAATACTTGACTGAAAATGTACTCGGACTCGATTGTAAGTACTCGTGATCAAAATATGGTTGTCTAAACTATGTTGTGTTAATGTACATTTACGCAATTGCTATCCAAGGACTAGAGGACTAAAGCTCTGGAAAAAATTCAATCTGAAGTTGTCTTGATGTGTTCATGTTTAAAAGATAGTTATTATAACAAGCACACATTGTTGTCTAGAAATTAGTAAAAAAATGCTCAGCACTGGTTATGTTGGCAAAACTTCTGCTAGTTCTAGGCTTACTCTCTTTGAATCAAGATAATGTACAGCACTGGTTATGTTGGCAACACTTCTGCTAGTTCTAGGCTTACTCTCTTTGAATCAAGATAATATACAGCACTGGCTATGTTGGCAAAACTTCTGCTAGTTCTAGGCTTACTCTCTTTGAATCAAGATAATGTACAGCACTGGTTATGTTGGCAAAACTTCTGCTAGTTCTAGGCTTACGCTCTTTGAATCAAGATAATGCACAGCACTGGTTAAGTTGGCAAAACTTCTGCTAGTTCTAGGCTAGGTTTACTCTCTTTGAATCAAGATAATGTACAGCACTGGTTATGTTGGCAACACTTCTGCTAGTTTAGGCTTACTCTCTTTGAATAAAGATAATGTACAGCAATGGTTATGTTGGCAAAACTTCTGCTAGTTCTAGGCTTACTCTCTTTGAATCAAGATAATGTACAGCACTGGTTAAGTTGGCAAAACTTCTGCTAGTTCTAGGCTTACTCTCTTTGAATCAAGATAATGTACAGCAATGGTTATGTTGGCAAAACTTCTGCTAGTTCTAGGCTTACTCTCTTTGAATCAAGATAGTGTACAGCAATGGTTATGTTGGCAAAACTTCTGCTAGTTCTAGGTTTACTCTCTTTGAATCAAGATAATGTACAGCAATGGTTATGTTGGCAAAACTTCTGCTAGTTCTAGGTTTACTCTCTTTGAATCAAGATAATGTACAGCATTGGTTATGTTGGCACAACTTCTGCTAGTTCTAGGCTTACTCTCTTTGAACCAAGATAAGGTACAGAATACTTGGTACTCAGACACTTGTACTTGTACTCGCACTGGAGTACTACTCGGCCACCCTAGTGCTCAGCAGTACTTGATACTCAACTGAAAAGTACTTGACTACAACAATGGCATTCGTGCCAAAAACGTCAAGGAAGTGGGATACTCCGATACTCAATGGAGTTTTTGTAAACAAACTGTCAGCGAAGAAAAACCACTAGTTATAAGAATGGTCAGATCTCCATACATAGGAAAAAAACAAAAACAAGTTCTTACATTGTTTATGTTAACTTCAACGAGGCCTTGGTTAGGGCTTGCTCCACCGGTTAAACGCACAGCAAGATCTTCTTCTACAGAGGGAAAACAAATAAAACTCTTATATATTTTCACACTTATTCAAGAAATTGATGGATTTTTTCCTTCAATGATAGCTTGTATAAACCTTTAATATTGTTTCGATACAAATATTTCTTTTAGATAAAAATGAAAATTAGATAATAATGAAAACAACAACAACAACAACAGATCCCTTTATATCGATTCTTTTTTAAAATAAAAGACATTTTGATACTAACTGTTGCTAGAGTCCAGGGCTCGAAATTAACACTGGACTGGGGGCCCAAGGCCAGTGATTTGACTAGTTCAGAGGTCTTGTGTTTTTCAATTGAATAATAGTACCTCACTATGTAGTATCTTAAACTTAAAAAATTATGTTCAAATATTGACTTTGTTTCATTTCTGTTGATGAGCAAAGTATAATTATCCATAAGATAAATCAAAATAGCTGATGTTAAACTGTGTCTACAGAAAGTGTTTTCTCGTTTTGATTCTTGTTTTGTAAAACATTTTCTGGTCCAGAAAGAACTTCGAGCTACAAGCCTTGTGGATTCCCCCCCCCCCCCCACATTCGAGCCCTAGAGACTGGACAGGCCCATACCTTGCAGGCAGACTACACCAGCATCTTCACTATGGTCACAGTTACTCTGCTCCCAACCATTGTGGCCGCAGTACTCAAGGCCTCCCTCCGTGCCTTTACAAACAACTTCGTCCAGCATGACCTGCCCCTTCCCCTCACCGAAGGCGGCCCCTGAGACTGCCTGACCCGCATCTGTGAACCCGAGCTGACGGCAGATCACGTGGGCATCTTCCAAGTCCCAGCTGTCGTCGCAAACCGTGCCCCAGGCATCGTTGAAGAGAAGCTCCACCCTGCCTTCGAATGGGCCACGCCCCCCGACTAGTCTGACCTGGACTTTATCTCTGTCAGCTGTGAAAGGTGAGATAAAAATTTCATCGCATAACTTGGGAGTAAACAGATGGCAGCACACTCAACGGATAAATCCACCGTTTTCCAAAATGCATTGATGCACTGAATCGTATATTGCACTGAATCACCGATGTTGCTAAGAAGAAGAGAACTAGTTTGAGGATGACTTACGTGACTGGCAGACCACACCAGCATGTCCGCCACAATCTGTCGGCTTGTACTTAAAACTACAGTCAAAGAAAGATTTCTCCTCTCCCAAGCAGGTCACCGAGTCCAGCAGATTGGGCCCAAGTTCTTGAGTCGATGGAAACCTGTTTTAAACAAGAAAAGTCATGTCTGGTAATCACTAAAGCCCCCACAAGCCGGTCCGTGCAAATGACTAGACTGTCATAATAATAATAATAGTAATTTGTGTCCTCACTTCATTCAAAAATATCACATCGGTGGATTGGTAAAAACACTTCTTTATTCCCGATGAAAATCTTTCAACATGTTAAAATTGTTGCAGTACCTGCTGCTAAAATATAGGATTCGAACTGCATCTAGTTTCCAGGCAAGCTCGATGGTCTAGTGGTAAGCCATCTGCTCTACAATGGCAAAGATTGTGGGTTAGAATCCCACTCTAGTAATATGCCTGTGAATTGTTTTCCACATGACTTGGGGGAGTTCACTGAGAATACAGTGCTTATTAAACATACATCAGTATATGGGTGTAAAACACATATAATATTCAAAATCTCTGCAATGAAAACCAACACAGTACAAAAATCAAATCTTTGAGAAACGAAAAAAGTGACTTACTTATCTTTGGACGCCTCTAAGGCATACGGAAAATCCAGGTATGCGCAGAGGATGTTGGCGTCCTCAATGTCCCAAAGGAAGTTACAGACTTCTCCCCATTCGCCGTTGATTCGTACCTCTACCCTACCCTGCATTGGAGTCTCACCATCAACCAGTCGAACCATCGGCTGCTCTGTGTTCGGCAACCAGAGTCAACAGCGCAGCATTAAAGATACAGAAATTCATTACTTGAGAAACGGACCGTTATCCTTACTCTCATTGAATCAAGACAATGTACAGCACTGGTTGTCGGCAAACTTCTGCTACTTTTAGGCTTACTCTCTTTGAATCAAGATAAAGTATAGCACTGGTTATGTTGGCAAAACATCTGCTACTTCTAGGCTTACTCTCTTTGAATCAAGATAATGTATAGCACTGGTTATGTTGGCAAAACATCTGCTAGTTCTAGGCTTACTCTCTTTGAATCAAGATAATGTACAGCAATGGTTATGTTGGCAAAACTTCTGCTAGTTCTAGGCTTACTCTCTTTGAATCAAGATAAGGTACAGCATGGGTTATGTTGTAAAACAGCTCTTTTTTATATTTAATATATTGTTTTGTTTTTTCTTTGAATCAAGATTTTACAGTCTTGCTTTACATGGGCTTTACAAACTGCAGCTACCGGCATGCTTACTCTCTCTAATCAATATAAGGTACAGCATTGGCCATAATATTTGACTGAAAATGAACTCGGACTCGATTGTAAGTACTCGTGATCAAAATACGGTTGTCTAACCTATGTTGTGTTAATGTACATTTACGCCATTGCTATCCAAGGACTAGAGGACTAAAGCTCTGGAAAAAATTCAATCTGAAGTTGTCTTGATGTGTTCATGTTTAAAAGATAGTTATTATAACAAGCACACATTGTTGTCTAGAAATAAGTAAAAAAATGCACAGCACTGGTTATGTTGGCAAAACTTCTGCTAGTTCTAGGCTTACTCTCTTTGAATCAAGATAATGTACAGCACTGGTTATGTTGGCAAAACTTCTGCTAGTTCTAGGCTTATTCTCTTTGAATCAAGATAATGCACAGCACTGGTTAAGTTGGCAAAACTTTTGCTAGTTCTAGGCTTACTCTCTTTGAATCAAGATAATATACAGCACTGGCTATGTTGGCAAAACTTCTGCTAGTTCTAGGCTTACTCTCTTTGAATCAAGATAAGGTACAGCATGGGTTATGTTGTAAAACAGCTCTTTTTTATATTTAATATATTGTTTTGTTTTTTCTTTGAATCAAGATTTTACAGTCTTGCTTTACATGGGCTTTACAAACTGCAGCTACCGGCATGCTTACTCTCTCTAATCAATATAAGGTACAGCATTGGCCATAATGTTGGTAAAATGCTGCCAAGGGTCTTCTTAAATCAAGATAAGGTAAGCCATAGTCGCGTTCAATGCTTACCCATAGTACAGACAACAGCAGCCACTGATTGGCTCTCGCACATGACAGCCGTCCCAAAGTCCTCATAGCTACACTCGTCAAGCTTGGTCTCGGTCCCCGTGCAGGTGATCCCGTTCAACCAGATCAGACCCCCTTCCTGGGGTGATAGAGTATGGGCGGTCAGGACATCGAAGAAGCCCAACTGCTTGCAGAGGATGCGGGCAGACACTCTAGACCAGCCATCCGCGCAGACAGCACCCCATGTTTCATCACGACGTACCTGACCACAAAAAAAAAAGTTCAACACCAACAGTAACGGCAATGACATCCAGTGCATCTCATCGATGAAGTTAAATTTCATGGGGCAGCCGCACAAATACATTCAAGGTAGTGTTCATCAAAAACAGGCTACCAACCAAATTACCACATCAAGTACACTGTATACAGTAGTAAGCTTTGCAGATCGGCGGCTAAGCCGCGAGGGGATCTACGGGGGGCACAGGCCGCCCCTCCCCCCCAGTGCTCCCCCAGGTGCCCACCCCCATAAAAAAATGCTGATACATAGAATTGATTAAAAACATGGTACCTACCCCCCACCCACTGAAAAGCAAAGTTCTCCAAAGAACCTCCCAAGCACAACAAATTTTATCAATCATTTTAAAGGTTTCCTGATCGACTACTTGTTTCACCACCAGAATTCAAGGTCTATCTAGGAAATTTGATCAAATCTGATTCAATAAAAATGTAAGAATACCTTCTTGTCCCCTATCTCTAAAATAGTTTGTTTTCCTTACCTACCAACTCTCTTTTTTTTGCAGCATGTTACAGGAAACAAAACTAACTATTTTGTCAGTCCCAGGAGGTATGATTTTCGGCAAAATAGACCGATCCATTAAGCCCCGCCCCCTAATGTGTTGACCAATCACAGCCTTGGGTACGCCACCGAAAGTCCGACAAAAGTCCGACACGATAAAAAAGCTATTGGAAAATGTAAACATGTGTGCGCGTACTTACAGCGCGCGCGTTCATGTCATGCAGTGTGGCATTGAAGAGATGCACGTTGTGCTGTACAGCGATGATGAAGCCAATGCTGTGATTGGTCAATGTGTTTAGTGGGTGTTACTTAATGGATCGGTCTATTAGCTCAACTGCTAGATATCTCTCGGTGGCAAGGCAAGGAAATGTTTACCTGTAGAGTGCCCTCGCTTGGCGTTTCGCCACCAATCAGTTGTACCTCAAAGCCAGCGACGGGTTCTGAAAAATAAAGAACCAACAAAAAGATTACTGGATAAACCATGGAGCTGACTAAAAAACAGGCTTTATAGTGAAAGCATCATCAACTCTAAGATGCCGTTCAGACTCGGTACAACAACAACAACAACAACAACAACAATAATAATAATGGTGACTTGTAATGCACCATGTCTGTCACAAAGTTACACTCCCCCTTACTTAACCAACATCTGAGTAAACATCTACAAACTAAAAGTGAGAAACATCTCCGATGGGTAAGACATCTGTTCTGAAATGGCAAAGGTCATGGGATGGGTTCAAATATCACCTAAGTAATATGCCTGGTGGGTTTTTTTTCACAGGACTTGGGAAAGTACAGAGTATAAAGTTAGATCTTTCTTTTGTTTATAAACATTGACCATCTTGTATAGGAGGCCTTGAGTATCACTAATGGTATAAACTGGCTTGGCAAAAATTTACCCTTTTTAGTAAAATTACAACTTTTCTATGAAGGCGAGTCTATAAGTTTTCTTTTTGTTTTGGATAGTAAATTATATTTATCATTAATATGGGTATTAATTTGACAGCATTAGGCCTATTGACCAAATAATAAACTGATTGCATTTTTTGCAGTGAAGGTTGCCACTGCCACGGTTGGCAAAACTCTCGGCTGTGATGTTGCAAAAGAAAGGTCTATACAGTGTTTTTACACACATCGGTGTATGGGTAAAACACGAATAATATTAGGAAACATCTTACTGAAACAAATTACACGTAAGTTTTGAGGTCATACTTGAATGTGAGTTACATGTAGGAAGCCTCCTTTCTCAGTTTGATGGGTTACATAACTCATGGTTGAACCCGATCAAATTCAACTCTGTCTGTGGGTCTGAACGGTTCTAAATGTTAGACCGCCTAGAGTTCAACCCCAATACAGTGACCATCGAGAAAAAAAGGTTCGACCGTCTAACTTCAGTGCGCTGTCTGAACACGGTCACTGAAGTGTATTTTTGCACTGTTGCTTTGTGTCAACATTATAGATTCCTAATCTGTGGGTTAATGGATGATTGTTTGTTGTTGACAAGACAGCTCTGAGCAAGTTCGATCAAGGATCAAAAGTTAACCATAGTTGGACTAACTCTGATTGAACTCACTCTAGTCAATGCCGGTTGGACTAGTCTAGTCGACTATTCCCAACCAGCCTATTGACGTTGGCCGCCCCGCTGGTTACCAATACCGGTTTCATAAGCACAGAGCAGAGGGAACCAGTTATCAGAAAAAAATGATAACGTTGATTTCGACATTTTCTCATTATCGCGTTGACATAGAGTCGTTCGCTCTTCAACTTCAGTGTGCACGTACTACGTACGTCACTAACCAACAACTAGTTAACCATTGGTCCTTGATCGAAGTTGTCCTCTGATGTGTATCTCCCAGACCCATATGAGAAAAGCATGACAATGAAATCAGTCAAATCTTATCATTACGATATGTACATGTTATGTAAAATCTGCCGTCTCAACAATAGTTCTAATCTATTATCAGGGTTCCATTCCTTTGGTTGGAGTACAAAATCACCGGGCTAGGCCAGGGGGTGAGGAGCTAGTTCCAGGACTGAGTACGTTCCAGGACTGAGTACTGTTTTTCTTCATAAAATGTTGCTGCAAAACTAAATTGAAAAATTGGTGCACCTTTAAAAATATTTTTTGCGGGCTTTTAATTTAATACCTTTTCTGAGCTACAAAATGTGACACATTTTTTACTCCAGAATACTACTGCATCATCATACGAAAAGAAAATATGCACACATTTTAATGACAATGCATGCTTCATTTTTGGGAAATTTTGAAAAAAAATGGTTGTCCCGACAGGTTTGTTTGTGGATCGAGTGCTAACAATTTCACTATTTAAGGAGGGCGATAGAATTTTTTATAACACCTCTTCCTTTGATTCTATCTGTTGATTGGCCGAACGTGCGTCACGTGGTGTTGTGTATTTTTACTATCACACTGCACACCGACCAAAAGAACTATTAAATGGTACTATTCATTGACAACCTCGAACCCAGTGAAACGATCAAATAATACGTGCATTTGAAATACGATATGAGAACGAAGGCAGTGTGGTACCCCCTCTTTCTTTTTGTCAAGATTTCCTGTCAGATTTTATACAGTTGTTTGAAGACTGATATACGCACAGTTGTTTAACGAATATTACCACAAAATGGATGATATTGAGGTGTTACAAAACAAATATTGACTGCTTCATCTCGTGGCGTAGTAAAACTAGTCACTCTCGGTGATCCCCGGAGCCGCCTATCTTCCCTCGGCTCCGCCTCGGGAAGATAGGCTGCTCCGGGGATCACCTCGAGTGACTAGTTTTACTACGCCACTGAAGCAGTCAATATTTGTATACTATCCCTTGTTCCTCAAATCTGACAAGCGAAGAGGAGGGAATAGAATTTTCTATCCCTTGTTCCTCAAACCCAGCCGTCGAAGAGGAGGGGATAGATTTTTTTATCCTTTGTTCCTCAAACCTGGCCGGCAAAGAGGAGGGGATAGATTTTTTTATGCCTTGTTCTTCAAACCCAAATTATTGTGGTCATTAAATAGAAAACAGAAATAAAATATTCAATTAAAGCGTTTTTTTAGTAAAATGTTTTCGGTGATTGTATGACCAAAACAAAATGAATGAAAATGTGCATTAAATTGCTAACAAATAACTGGAATTTATTCATATTGAAATTGTTAGCCTTGCAAAATGAGATTTGTTTGTAAAATCTGGAGCATGATTTTGACAATTTTGGGGAGAAAACAGTAAACAAAAAAATTGTTGCAATAAATTCTTGTTTTTTTTATCAATTTTGGACTAAAAAGATAAGCTGTAAATTAGAAAAATAACAAAAAATGGAAAAGTGTAGTTAAAAATGAACATGTTTATATCAGAATCACTTTCAGTTTCAGTTCACAACCAGTTTGACAACACACACACTCTTCTCTCTAACTAAACTAGTTACTTACTTGTCTTTCCCTGTGAGCACTCGACCTTATTGAAAACCTTTCCCCAAAAAACAAAAACGTCTATTCTACCCTTCCATTTCCCTTATTCTTATTTAAAGTTTTAGTATTACCTCCAAGTATTCTTCGTCATGTTTTACAAGTCTTCAATTTCATGAACTCAACTCGAATCGAATGTTCCGCGACTTTTTTCTCTTCTCATACGGGCTCATTACACAGCGCCCTCAACAGTTGATTATTTGTTAGCCGCCCGTGGAAGTCCAAGGTTTTTTTTCAAGACGTCGAGTCAAAGGAAAGATGCGACACTGTTTTCCTTTTCTGTCATACTATGCCAACCGAAACAAGTATTTCTTCACCCGATCTTCTTTTTAAATGCTTTTCACGGAGTCCTGGATATCACAGGACTGCCTCATGTTACTTTTTGTTTTAAATAGAGAGAATACATTCGCGCAAACACTCTGCTATTGTGCTAGTTTCAGTGGCTTATGAATAAACAGGATCTTTTTTTGCAGGGGGTCAAGGGGGGACCACAGAGGGGGAAAATTTCAGTTAAAATTGCGTGATTATAGCAAACTTCACGGTGGCCAGAGGCTGACGGGGAGGGGGAAGCAGGGGGCACTGTTCCACGGGGGGATTTCTCTTCCTCTCCCCCTTGGCTACGCCACTGGTTAGTTTTAAATGTTTAATTATTTTAAACTGTAACAACTTTAAGTTTATGACGACACCCCTAGCTGTACAGTTAAATCTCTAACCTGCGTTTTTCAATCTCGGCTTGGGGAATTATTCCTCTCCGGGACCCCGCCGACGCCCCCCCACCCCCCCCCCCCGCGCCACTGCCCCCCGCTGAAAAAAAAACCCACAAAGAAAAACGTCACTCTGTGAGGCAGCTCGGATCTCCCATAAACCTTTGTCACTTGTGGCCTTTAGCCAGCTTTCGATCCCCCTTCAAACCAGTTCAACCATACTGAGGCTGGAAGGGCAGCCTCTTTCGCATCTGGGTATAGTTATAACATGCAACCGATGCCTGTTGTAGCGCTTTGCAACAACGAATATGTATCTTCTCAAGTTTTAGGCCCCAGTCTCGAACTTACCTGGTTCTGGTATCGCTCCCCCATACACCACGGGAAGGACAAGAAGCAGAAACGGGAGGAGTACCCGCCCCTTCATCGCTCCCTCTTCACTTCCTAGTTGCTGAAGAAAGCAATCAAAACCACGTTCTGGAACTTGCTCAAAATTCCCTCAACCAAACAGACTCAAAAGCCTCTTCCTCAGAAGCTTGATGGAGCAATTTGATATTCTTGTGTTTTCTTCCAGCCCGCAGTCAGAGCCACGACACCTTGATAAAGTTGCGTCTGTACCCTTCATCCACACGACAGCAACTGGCACTCGCTATCTCAACGTCCCTGGTTTTTAAATCAGTGATTTCGCCAGAATTCAAAGTTTACTTTTATATTTACCTTTGCCGTAAACAAGCTTCTGTTCAAATAGTTATGTTTGTCTAAAGACTTTTAAACATGATGTTGACAACAAAAATCGTTTTTCATTCCTAACTTGTCTCTATATACAGTATGGATAATCGCTTAAAGTTTCCGCACTCTGCACTTTGAAAGGTTCAACTCTTTACCAAAAGATTAAAACTGTGTAGGGAACGATGGGCCTACGAAACTAAATCTGTCAACATTTCGGCTGAAGTGTGACTTGGAAGTGTTAACGGAATTTTGCAGCATTTTCTAACGAGAGATAGGTAATCGTTTATTATGTCCACAATAAACACAACCGGTCAACTTCCAAGAAAGGTTTTGACCAGTCGATATAGACCTTTACCATGGTGCGGCCATCTTGATTTTCTTCCCTTCAAACCAATGTAACCAAACCGAGGCAGGAAGGGCAAATAGTCTGGTTTCTTTTTGTACCCTGAATATTAGCATATATTACTGTTATTAGATACAGGGAACATGACCAAGATGGTTGCAGCATGATAAAGGTCTGTAGTCCATTCTTATAAGACCTTATACACGTGACGTCATTTGAGTAGGGCGCCTGCTGGTCTAGCTGAGGTTAAAAACTAATTGTCCCAACATCATTTTACCCAAACATGGCAGCGTGGTGACGTCAGTGCATAAGGTCTATTATTCGGTACTTGAACTCTGATGACGTATACAATCATGCTGATCATTCGTTTCCTATCCACTGGTAGCTGAGCCACTAACCAAAAATAGAGCGTAATACAAATTTTAGGATTGTGGTAGAATCTCTGCCACCCTCTTGCATTAACCCACACCTTGGCACTATATCCGCAACTGGAATACGACGGAGTTAAAAAACAAATAAACAAACAAACAAACAAACAAACAAACAAACAAACAAAAACAACAAACAACCCAACAAACAAACAAAACACGTAGGTCCATTTGCTAGAGGATTTTCCTTGGAAGGTTACAATATTTTGTGGAGGGAAATTAGCCTACCATGGATAAATCTAACTTGAAAACTTTTCCAATTTGATAAGCAATTTTTATTCTAAAAAAGGTGCCTGAAAATGTATTAAAAAAAAGACCAACAGTTTGTGTCGAAACATGGCGGCAAGGGAGAACAAACGGAGTGTGCTGAGCTTTGTACTGTTACATGTATAGCTTTGATTACAATCAAGTCGACTTTGGCATGCAATCACGTAAACAACTTAGTTTGTTTAACATGGTGAATCCAGTTTCTTGTTTCCGGGACATCCGAATGGTTGCGAAAAACGTGTTCAAGACAAAATTCAGCATTATTAGGTGCAGAGTAATTTATATCAATGTAGTTGAAGTCAGTAGTTTCACTCTTTTTCTCTCTCAATCAAAAAACATGCCTGTGTGTACTAATCTTGGTTACCAGTTCTTCATTCAAAATAATGTTAGACCGTATCTGGATTGGCGGCTCACGGCTATGGTTACGACTGTTTTTAAGGGTGTTGCAGCTGAGGAATCCTATATTTCAACGCATGATGATGCGGGGATCCAGTCGTAGCCGTAGCCGCAAATTCAGACAACCTTTTTACCAAACAGAGAAAAATAATGGCTTTATTTCAGGCCTATGGTAGGCTGAAATCCTTGTCCGGTAATGCGTATCGCAATCCGTTAAAGCTGTTAGAGCAAGGACGTGCACTTAGGAGTCAGGCAACATGGCGGCTGAAGGAGTGCGACTATAGTTGTACTCATTTCAGAAAACATTATAATTTATGTTATGTGTGTAAAGTTTTTTTTAATGTCTTTTGTGTCTGTTTTCTGTATTAGTTTGTTCTTAATATATTTATTGCAGGTAACCGATGTCGATTACACCCTTAGTCCATAATTATATCAAGGACTGGCTTGCTCTATGCTTGGTCAAGTCACTCAGACCAGCCAACATTTTCTACTCTACCCCCGAATCAAAGGCGACAACTTAACCTTGTCTGTCCAGAAAGGTCTGTTTAATCAAAACAAGGAAATGCAAACAATGGTCAGATATCAGCCGATACCGGGCGGGGTCGAGGGTCAAAACTCGTTTATCTGACAACAAAGCAATCTGTAATGATACCAGAATCACGTTTTGTGAGCACCGTAAAACAAAACATCACAAAGCAATCTGTAAAATAAAATGATACAAGAATCACGTTTTGTGAGTACCGTAAAACAAAACATCACAAAGCAATCTGTGAAATGATACCAGAATCACGTTTTGTGAGTACCGTAAAACAAAACATCACTAAGCAATCTGTAAAATGATACAATAATCACGTTTTGTGAGTACCGTAATTCAATACATCACAGATGACGAAAAAGTGACGCCTCATCTTTGACAAAAGGTGTTGTCAATCTACAAAAGCCCAAATTTGCCATGTTTGACCTCAAATCGCCAAGAGCAATAAGCCTATACGTTAGTTCAGTGTGCACTAGGCTAAAAACTTCATGGGTCAGAATTGACCCCGATTCCGGGTCCAGTTGAGCCTGACCCATTTCTGGGTTCCCGAAATCTGTGTCAAAATGACCCAGAAATGGGTCAAACTGAAGCAAAATTCGAATTAAAATCCCATTTTTTAATCCAGTTTACGGGTCAGCCTTACCCAGAAAAGGGTCAGGCCCCCTCGGACCCAGAATCCGGGTCATTTTCCCCCAGGTGTGCTAATTAATATCCCACGCAGCAGGTGATATGGGTGAAGTTTGAAACCTTTCTATAGGGAATAATGGGGGCCTTGATTGTTCTACAAACAGGAGCTGTGAAGAATCTAAGCAACACCCAAGGCTATCTCTCTCTCTCAGATAAAATTGTCTGAGCGGCATTGTCCTATCTGATACTGCCTATAGGGATGGCTTAGTGACCTTGCCCTTTCCATGAGACATTTATCACTTCCTCTGGCCCTTTGATCAATATTGGCTGCCTTATTGAAAAAAAGGAAATCATGATGACACTTTCTTGGTTCTTTGGCCGGGCCTCCTATCGGTTTTAATCGACTCCATCATTAGCCATGATTTCAAGGCTGTGGGATAGCTTTGCTTAACGAAACATAGCCCCAGCTGCCCGAATGCGCTGCAACTCCAGTTTTGTTTTTATATCTTGTTGCTGTTTTATGAAATGAAATGAGAAATACCTCAAACCAACCCCAATCCTTACTCTAACCCTAATCCTAACCCTAACCCTAACCCTACTGATCCTTAACCTTTCGATTTCATGCATCTATTTTGATATAATGTTACTTTTTTATCCTGTGAAATTAATAAATAAAACGAATTGAAAAAAACGAACCCTTACCCTGACCCTAACTATAACCCTAAAAACCCTAAAAATGAAGGGCCAATTTTGTCATTGTCATTTATTTCTCGAGATCTGATCTAAGACTCCTAAAATATTGCTTATCTAAAAAAATAATACAAAATCTCTTCAGTTTTTAAAAAGAAAGCTTTTAGCAAGTAATAAATATAAAAACATTCATGTCCAATGTTTATCACAAGAGGGCGCCAAACCGGGACTAGGATTAGGAAGTCGTTTAAACCTGCGCACGCACATTGGATTTTCAGCGAGGCGAGTTCGAACATGCGACAGAAACTTTGGGCAAGGTAAATTTCCAATTTGTCTTCATTTAACACAAATGTTCCTTCATTTTAATGTCTAACAACGTGATTTTAGGTGTTTCTTGTTTAACAGTTAAAATTGTTACTCTCGCATTCAATATCTTCTCAGAGTACCAGCAAATTGTGAGTTTAATGTTTCGCGAAAATATTTCGAAAATGGCTGACTTACCCGCCATACAGAAGGTGTCTGTTTCCATTTATATTACTCGTTATAATTGTGTGTAATGTTTGTATTATAGCTCGTAGCACCATAAATAGTACCAATTCACAAGCCACACTTCGTATCTCTGGCTCTAGCACATGCCTCCCAGAATGGAAAAGTTTCCATCCGACTGCCACTTCCTAAGGGATTTTTTTTTTAAATATTTCTCTCCAGGAATTGGTAGCTAATATTGACCTTTAAAAACAAAAGCAAGCAGCCATTTTATCACGCTAAAATAGCATTTAGCATTAGCGAGTAGGGAGCAGCATTGTCAAACCCAATGCTTATGTTATGGTTCTCTTTTATTAACATCGGTCTCATCCAGACCCAGTAACTGGGGCGCTGTGCTCCTTTTATGTGTTAAAAGTCGTATTAGCACTACGAGGAATGCGTATTCGCTGATGCCCTGCTTGCATATTGTTTTGCACAGTCAACGCAGGATACCAGCTGTGTAGTGTTTTTACACATAAGGAAACAGTCATTGAGTATTATGTGACTATCAGTAGTAAAATGGAGATTTTTTTTTCATCTTTGATAACTTGAGAAGTCAGTAGGCAATTTTCCAGCAATTCTGTTGAGTCTTTGTCGAAACTTTGCCACTTTTTGAACAGGGTATCAGATACGTTTTAAATCCACTTCGTCATAAGAGCTTTTAAAGCGAACTTACATGTCCTTTGCTGGGGCACTAGTAACACTAATAATGTCAAAAAAATTTGTAAAAGGGGCACAACCCCCCATCGGTCTCATCATAGTCCCCATTACATGTAATGGCGACTAGATGAGACCGATGTTAAAAGAGAGCATGGCGACTAAGATGAGACCGATGTTAAAAGAGAGCCATAACAGCCCAACAAGGTGGGCTAGCCCAGCGTAGACGAGAAAATGGCTTAATTTGCATGATTTTTACACTTTGTAATTGTAAGTGCTTGTTCCTCTCTGTAAACGTTCTGTCAACCTTTCTGGACAGGTAAGGATGTAATTTGACCTAAATTAAGGGAGATAAAGTGGCAGCCAGATCCGGCAATTTTGCCGTGGCTTTACATCAGCTCTGTTCCTGCCGATTGAGCACTACTTTACTGTACTTTTTGTAGATAACCCTATAACCCTGCTGTAGTCCAAGTAACCTGCACCCAAGTAGTCCAAGTAACCTGTATGTAGTGTCCGAGTGAAGTCCCATCTAAACTTGGTACCTGTGTACAAATTTCAAATATCCAAACAGAGAGCTTGACAAAAAACTGCTCCAAAATCAATCAAAGACAGGCCAAAATAGCATGCAATATTGTGCATGCATGTTCAACTTGCCCACTGCAAACATTAATGTGCTGGTAGTAAATGAGCAAGGCTACTATTCATATGAGCAAGGCAGCAAGTTTTCACACCAGAGTCGGCACAGAAAGTTACACCGGACACATAAATTGTTATTTTTAATTTCTAAGATAATGTCACCCAAGGACAAAATTAACAATTCTGAACCCAGCAGTCTTGGTAAAAAAATATGAAAATATTTTGTTACAAAATGTTTTTGCAATGGCAGGGGACCTTCATAGCCTGCAACAGAGGAGTCCAACCTGTGCTAATAACCCCTACTGCTTGAAGTTGGAGGAAAAAGTCACAAATTTTGTGGGGAAAAATTAAACGCTTTTTGAGCATACACAGGAATACAGAAGTTTTCAGGGTGTGACAATCCCCATCCCTCCTCCTCTCACATGTCCTAAATGCACCTCTGGAGACAATTTTTCCTCCTATTTTTATTTGTCTCCTTCACAAAAAAACCCAATAAAATAGGCCCCAATGGAGGTCACACGCCCCCTGAGGGACACCCCCTCTCGGGTTCACCTCTAGTGCCCCCTTGGGTGCACCTGTACTTTCAGATTTGATGCTGATTTAATTTAATTTGCAGGAAAAGCTTTAACAGAGAAAGTTTGTGACAGATGTTAATTTTTGCATCGGGGATAAAGAGAAAGAGAAATAAGAGAAATAAGAAAAAGTTTGGTTGGCTGAAATACAATCAATTTGTGCCTCTTGTTCTTAAAAAAAAAATCTTAATTCTGTTTTTACTTCCAGTTGGTCTTTTTCCTGGAACAATGAACAAATTTGAATAACTTTCAACAGACCACTTGCGTCTACCTAATGGATTTATATTGTAGGCCCAACATGCATGTATGAATAACTGTTTGGCTTTTTTCTTAAACAGTGTCTACCAACTTTAACATGAATGATGCTTGCCGTACAGACATATACATCCCTCCCTGCAGTGTGAAGCATACCAACACATAGATATAAAGAACGACGTGTCACAGCTACAACCTGAAGTTGCTCTGGTGAGTCAACATATTTCTTCAGAACTTTCCTAAGTCAAATGTCAGTTGATGCTTAGAAAGGCCAAAAGCAGAATGTTTTTGGCCTTGTGATCACTCAGTGGAAAAGAAGTGAAGATTTTTTTTTTCAGGTCGGCCTATTTAAAGAACATGCAAACTTATTCATGTCTCCATGATATTTTTTTAGATTGGATGAACCTTGGGAAGTGTCTAGAATGTTATGACCCCATGACATTGTAATGTACAATCCTTTTACAGGTTAAGGAAATAAACTTGACCCCCAAAAATCTATGACTTAGACTCCCAACAAGTCAACTGGTTTTATTCTGTACTTTTTGTGATTTGTGTTTTGTCCAGTTGTGAATGGTTGACTTGGAAGACAAAGTAACAACTCATATTAATTGTCAAACAAGAGTTTTCTTGTTGAGTTTCGGCTATTAATTTGATCATATACAAACCTGAAAGTTGTGCACAATTATCACCAAAAACAAATTCCTGAATATATCAAAGCCCACGAAATGTTACATTAGGTTTTATTCTGTGTCAAGTAATTATTTGTTATGTGGATTTTGTCCACTGTAAATGGATGACTAGAAGGACAGTAAAATTACTTGTGAAACAAATGTTTTGGGGAGAGTTTCTGTTTTTATTTCTATTGTCCACTTTAATGGACTATGGATACTTATTGTGCCAAGCAAGGAAAAACATTTACCCTGAATTGACTGATCAAAATAGCGCATTCTTTACCAAATTAGCGTTATTATTGTGATGCCTGTTTTATCTAATAGGGAATGTTTGTCTTGCAGGCAAATTAACAATGCATTATTTGTCGAACAGCATTGTTGAATTTCTATCACTTGTTTGGTTGACAAGACTTAATAGATGTACAATCTGTTTACAGGTTAAGGAAGTCAACTTGCCCCCCCCCCCCCAAAAAAAAGCCTACGACCCCAACAAGAGAATTAGTTCGTTTTAGTCCCAAATCTCCAAAATTTCATTCAATAAGTTGCCTGACTTTGTATGATTTAGCATTTTAGGCCCAAATAACAGTTGATTGTCATTGGAACAGGCATACCATTCTTTCTAAATCCAAACATTCCAGTGTTGAGCATGGAGTAGACCATTTTGTAGGAAATTGGGGAGGGGGGGAATCTGTAGCCAAAGACATTAGCAGGCCTTTATGCTTCATTCTCGAAAGGGCTGTGGCACAGAGGCATTTTCTTCTTGATGAAGGGCACTTCTGTAAGGAAAATTTGCTCCTACATCAGAACTGAAAAATTTATCAGTTTTTATGACTTTTAAGGAAACAAAATTGTCCTTGTACCTTGGGACCCCCAAAATTGTATTAGGTTTGACCCTGGGTCCGGTTATTTCTGATGGGTGTTTTGTCCCACTGTGAATGGTTGTCTTATCAGACTAGAAAATAAATTTGTCAAAAACCAACCCAAGAAGAGTCAATGAATTGAGTCAACCGTGCCGTGCCAAAACCTGGACGTTGTATCCAGCAGGCAAATACCTTGGATGGGACATACTTCCATATGCTGAGAATAGCCTTGGGTGTGTCCTAGTCTGACTATGAGGAACACCTACATGTACCTCTTTGAAGGTCTGCCAAAAGTATCGGGTAAAGACTCATGAGTGACGAAGGATGAAACTTGCCTGGCACAGTTTCTGGCATAGGGAGGCGGGATGAACTGGTAGCCTCATCCCTTATCTTGTGGGAACCAAGGGAAGTCATCTAGAGGCAAGAGGAGATCATCCTACATTGACAATGTAAAAAGTAGTCCCCATGACGGAAGACCTACACTCCTGCATGAAGGACCGATCCGATTGGAGGGAGCGGATCAGATGTGCCTGTGTTGATGGAGGACCTGTCCCGGCCAGGACCTCATTGATTTAAGTCTGTCTGTGAAATGTATTTTGTCAAAAGAGTGTCATTTCTTGAAAGGTAATTAACAGCAGATGTTGCGTAAAAAAATGTTTCATGGTTCAAGAGACAGAGATTGAGACAGTGCTTCAGCCAACATGTTGAGATTTAAAACCCCAACAACTTGTTTAAAAATCACTTCATTCCACTCGTTGAAACCCTCTGCCCCCAAAACAATCACACCTCCACCACCTTTTGTTGATGGCCTTCATCAAAGACGTTTGGACTAGCAAGTCGATGCCAAGCAGTTGGTGACCTGGTAAACTAAAATGCCTGTACAAAGGGAAAGGTATGAAAAAAGATCCCAAAACTTCAACCCTGGTATCTAGAACAAATATCTGACCACCAGCAAGGATTCAGGGCAAACCGATCGATGAGTTTTCTAGATCAAGATAATTTAGCAGATATTGGAGAGGAAGATGGACGAGACAATCCTTTCTCACTGAAAACCCAGAACTTAAAGATCACTTGGTGTGGATATGCAGACGATACCGTTCTCTTCTTTCAATTAACCAAGTCTTCAGTAAGTTCTCTCTCAAGAGCATCCCTTTGAAGACCAAAACTCTGATCCCCAACTTCCTTAACTGTAATCCAGGAAAAAACTGTCCAACGTTGATAATTTCACTTGAAGAGTCGAAATTGAGAATGTTCTTGGCTTCAAATACCTTGGAGCGATCATCCAACATGACCAACATGGTATGGGGAAAACTGAAATCAACGCCCATATCCAAAATGCCACTGCAAAGCTCTATGCCCTAAGCAACCTGCTGAAAAACAGGACTATCCATCTTCACACAAGAAAGTGGTTTCTTGTCGGGTATGTACGACCGAGACTGGTCTATGGCTGCGAAAAAATGGACGCTAAAGAAGTCTGAGTACTCTGAACTTGACACAACTTACGCTAGATACCTTCGCAAAATCATATTTAATGGTTATATAAGAGGAAACCCCCCGATAACCCTGATCAAGAATCCAGTGACCACATAAACTTCAAATACACAAACAACGATGTGTACCGTATCTGCAAATCTAGCCTGGTGTCCATATTCGTTAAAAGACAACAGGCAAAACACTGGCTCATCTGATAAGATCTTCTGATATGAAAGAATCGAGGCAATCACTTTTTTAACGCGGACAAGTTACATGAAGATGGGACGACCGCGACTGACATTACTGACGAAAGTCTGTAAGAATCACACCAAAGCGATTGACGGGTTGATTGATGACGCGAAAGAACAAAGGTTGTAGTATGGCTTATGCCACCCGATGTCTGGTCAATTACAGGATGGTTTAAACTCTTATTTATGTATGTTTGCAACCTTCCAGATCTCTCCAAATTCAACAGGATGATTTAGATGATTTTGGAGCATTGATGCACATTTGACATTGAACTACATGAAGGTACAGGGCATCCTACACCATGTGTACACAAGTCATATTGGTTGATTTTGTAGGTCAAGGCAGTAGGCATCCTACGTAAACTCAGATCCATTAAATTTGGAGAATTGAGGCAGTTTAAACTCACATTGGTTGGTTTTGGAGGATTTAGTTTTTTTTTATCAGGGTGTCTGGGGGATATGGTACTGTATATACATTGTATATGTGGTATACAAGTAGAATTTTGGTAAGCAGTGAATTGCCTATAAAAAGGTAATGTCAAAAAAAAATTGACCAAAGAATTGTACAGTTTCAAATCAGGTGTCGGAGCCACCACTATTCAATAGAGATTGAATGCATGGTGTCACCGAAAACCGACCCTAATTAGGTTGCTTGTTTCCACCATGCATAGCTTGAAGTTTTACATTACTTTGCTCTATGGGGAGCTGATAACTAGTCGTATCAGGACATTTGAACATTCTTCCATCTAACGTTCAATGCTAATCAACAACCTAGCTTTCCTGAAGTGATGCAGAGACTCCAACATCATTCCCAAAGGCCTTCGCATACGAGATCCTGTCAGGGATGACAGGTCTAAACACATCATCCACACCACAAGTCAAGCCCTCTTTCATCAGTGGATCCAAAGTACTAGATCTACCCATAGGCGTAAGAGGACTCTTTTAGTGAGGAGGGCAGAGAGGTTGATTTGTCTGAAAATTGTACACAGATAAAAACATAAGTACCAATTTCGAATAAAACGTCTTTTCCGTTTTCTTCCTCTTGCTTTGCCTAAATTTTCCCCAATGTTTTGCCTGAATAGGGGGGTGGGGGCAACATCCTCTTGTCCCCCCTTGGCTCGTACGCCTATGGATCCACTGTGTCAATAATAGAAAAACAGTAAGCTGACATTCACTAACATCTCAAGAACACGGGACAGTCCACTGACCTTGCCAAGATCGAACAACTGACCAATTCACACGCCTACAAGAATGCACACCTCACTCAAATCAAGAAATTCCAAGATTCCATCGCTGCCGAACATCACACAGAATCTCTTCTGCACCTGCCCTTTTACATAGGACCCAGCCTCATCTACACTCACAGCAAGC
The DNA here is from genome assembly GCA_911728455.2 of Marthasterias glacialis. NCBI lineage: Eukaryota > Metazoa > Echinodermata > Asteroidea > Forcipulatida > Asteriidae > Marthasterias > Marthasterias glacialis. Next base: position 11,571,569 of record OU452222.1, on the reverse strand, counting down.
CTTAGTCAAGCAGACAGTGGTAAACCTCAGTCAACGACACCTACAGTAGAGGCAAAAGGTCTATCTTCAGGGATGAAATTTGCCTTTCCTACCCCCCCCCCCGGCAAAAAAACCTTTAGTAGACATTATGCAGTCCTCAGAACCTGCACTAAAACACCTCAACAAGACAACTGCAGATGAAGTCTGTATCCATTTACATCTAGCACTCAAGCAAGCTAAGCCACCAAAGCCTAACCTCTCCAAAGAAAAAGACACCGCACTCCGCATTCTCAAGTAAGATCAATACATTCATCACATCATGACAACGGACATGAGCAACGCAACAGTAGTCATGGACAAGACCGACTACAACTTCAAGGTCCACAACATCTTATCCACCGGCACATATCGCATCCTCAACAAATACTAGAGCCCACACACCTGCAGTGAAACGCAAAATCGCCAGTCAACTACTGAATATGCAGCATCAAGGAGCCATCCCCTACCTTCTCTACAGACAACTACATCCGCCGTCCAGTCTCCACCAGTCTGAGATTCTTTGGGAAACCAAAGATACACAAAGACGGCAGCCCTCTCTGTTCCATCGAATCTTCCATAGGAGGACCTACTCACAGCACAACAAAATTTATCACCAAACTTCTATCCACCATGTTTCCAACTTTGACCAGTTCACTAAGGATATCAAGACCCTCACCCTTCAACCTGCAGACATTATGGCCAGTTTCAATGCATCCCAGCATTGACCAGTAGATGGTGTGTGTGATGAGTGCATGCTCCGCAGTGCAATGTTCGAGCGTCCTTTGCTCCGGTGGTCGGAAATTACATAATGGCATCTTTACACTGCTTCCTTTTCCAGGCAGGGAAAGCATTTGCTTGTATTCATGTCATCCGGCGCCTACTAGTTAATTTCACAATGGAGCACGAACATAGAAATTCTATCGCCTTCCTCGATGTCAACGTCTACCGTCAGGCTGATGGCTCACTGAGTCATTCTGTGTATCGCAAGCCAACTCATACAGACTGTTACCTGCACAGTGATTTATTCCACCACCCAAAAGTCAAGGCTTCAGTCAACTGTACCCTTCTACAATGAGCACACAAGATCTGCGACACATCAGTACAGCTTCCAGATCGCAGCCAGAAGACACAAGTCAAGAATCAAGACAAGATCCAAGATCAAGACAAGACCCAAGACAAGACTTAATATCAAGACTTCATCATCACTACCACACAATCATACCTAATAGGAAAAGTATCACACAAAATGTATCCTCATGCAAGCCAAGATCAAAGTCTTCCACAGCTCCACTAACAAGATCGCAGCCAGAAGACACAAGTCAAGAATCAAGACAAGATCCAAGATCAACACAAGACCCAAGACGAGACCCAAGATCAAGACTTCATCATCACTACCACACAATCTTACCTCGAGGAAGTGTATCACACAAAAGGTATCCTCAACCAAGCCAAGATCAAAGTCTTCCACAGCTCCACTAACAAGATCATAGCCAGAAGCACAAGTCAAGAATCAAGACAAGACCCAAGATCAAGACAAGACCCAAGACAAGACTCAAGATCAAGACTTCATCATCACAACGACAAAATCATACCTAGGCGGGGAATCACACAAAATGTATCCTCAACTAAGCCAAGATAAAAGTCTTCCATAGCTCCACTAACAAGATTGCCGCCGGACTTCAATCACACCAAGAAAAACAAGATCATTTTTCTCAGGCCAGTGTCTTCCACATTTCTTGTGAATGCGGAAATGTGTACATCAGGGGAATGAGGAGGAAGCCTCAAGACAAGACTCAAAGAGCACATTGCACATATGGTAGGCGGGGAGAATTTGACAAATCAGCCACGGTACAACACTCACATGAAACAGGTCACATCATCTAGTGGCAAGACTCATAACTCCTTGCTAAGATCGACAAATGGCACCACTGAATTATCAGAGAAGCAATAGAGATCAACAGACACCACACAGTACAAGACATAGGCATGAACATCAACAACATCTGGCAACTACTTCTAGCTGTATTTTTTTACTTCAACATGCCAGGGCCCAAATGGAAACCAGTTTTTTTTACTGATTTGGCTCACCCTGGGTAAATAAAGGAAATAAATAAATAATGGTGATCAGACAGTGTTGAGCCTGATTTCCACAAATAGATTTAACAAATCAAGCAACAGCTGGCTCTCATTCAGAAGCAAAACTTCAGCAGAGAGTAATAACAACATATATCTGTTGTAGGGGAACCAAGCAATAGATGATGAGACAGGAGTAAAACTGAAGGATTTGCAGACAACGGCTAAAATGAAAAGAACCAAAGATGAGCAGTTTAATGGAAATATAGTACCAGACCCCTTCAAAAGCTGAAACACAAAGAGTCTCATCATGGCAACGGAATGTGAGATTGAAGCATGATGAAAAAATATCAAGATCCCTCAGACCTACATTTATAAGATGGAAAATAAGGTGTGATGATTGTAGTCTAAACGTTCTTGTGATGGAAAGCTTTTTTTGTGTGTTGACGTAGACTTTAGTATAATAGGGTAAAACTGTCAACAGATTTTGCTAGGTTGTATACTTGACCTTCTTCATTTTAGACAAGTTTGTGCGTAACGTAGCATGTTTCACAGGTAACAAGGAATTTTTGCTTGATGTGCACATTCACTTTACTAAGGATTCTTAACTTATGTAGCACAGAAAATTGAGGCTCTCTTTTAGTGGAGCTTATGACTGTATGCACAAAATTCCGTAGTAGGCAAAGCCAAGAAATTGGGTCCAGATGTCTTTACACTAGACCAAAAAGCTTGCCCAGTCCCATTTTGGATATTTCGCAGGAAGGGTAAAACCAAAACATGCTTAATTTTATACCAAGTATGACAAAGTTAAACACTCAGTGTTGTCACTGTGTGGTGAATGCGATGCTGGAGCTGCCGTATGTGTATAAAAATGTACCCCTTCCAAAGCCGTGGAGGCCTTTACTTCCATAGAAAAATTTCAGAGCTTAGAGCTCCTTAATCAAATCTTACCTTAAAAGAAGCTACTGAACTGGATTAACATTTCATGGCTGCATACAATTGTTGGCACTGGGTTTTGGATGTCAGATATTCCTTAAATGCAGTGTTTCAAGTTGTAAATTTGATCGAAAACTGACGAGGGCACTGCAGCTTGTGTCCAAACAGTGTTGATATATTTAGTAACGACCACATGTCTTAAAAAAATTCAATAACCTTTTGATTATTTCTTGAACCCACATCTAAACCTGTGCTGAAAAGTCGTCTTCGTAACGAAGGAAATCGTGGATCTGACATACCAGAGAGATTGGATGCTGGACAGGACATGAAGCCACCTTTTACAAACATTCATGGTAAGTTTTAACTGATAACTTGGAAGGTTTGAATTAATGCATTCCTTCAGTAACCAAGAATGTACCAGTCCTTTCAAGTTGAATTACAGAATTGTTCTTGCTGGGGTAGAGTTCAATAGTTCATTCCCGCCAGCAGCAGAAGATTGGTTTGGATATCGAGCCCTTGGACACAGACGCAAATCTGGCACCCACCAAATAGTTGAGCACCTCATCCACTCCTGCCCTATATTCAGTTTTTTCTTAACCAGATGCTGCCGGGATTCTTTTTTTGTTGTTGTCCCGCTCCCCTGGCGGGATTCTTTTGGCGGAATTGTTGGAAGCTTTTTTCTCTGAGGGTTCCGCTGGCACAAAGAAACAATGTGCCAAGAGAAGAAAGATTCTCTTTGTTGGATTGACCGTTTTGTTTCTCGACCGAGAAAATGTCAAACTCGCACAGTGTGAATTGCAAAACACCGGCCGTTACCTACGGCATAAGAGTGGCACTAAACACGGAACCATGGTTTGATTGCTGGCTCACTCTGATTTACCTCCATTCAGCCGAAATACAATGAATGAACAATGGTGGGAGCCTCTTGATGCATCGTAATCCCCTTCTTGGAACAAAAGGGCACAGGTCAATAGTCGGGGATTACACAAAAAACGCCTCTCAATTGCCACAAAATACGAGTATATTCCTTTTTCTTGTCATCAATTTCCTTTTCATTTCCAGCTGGCAGGGATAATCTTGGTGGTCAGCCCTCACAGTCAAGATGTCCTAACTATTTTCATGCAGACATTTGGGTGATGTGGTCTGAGACAGGGAGAGAATACAATGAGATATGATCATGGCGAGTTCAAAGTAACAAAATTTGCTGCCCTGTTTCTAATTGTAATAACAACTTCAACCATCACAGGTCTTGAGAAGTAACGGCTTTTATATTTATTTGGGTGGGGGTTTGTCTTAAACTTTTGTGTGTGTGAAATATTTACATGTAATAGTGTAATTTTAAAGTGTAATTTGCTGGAATTGTTTTACTCTGAGAGCTCACTGATCAATCAAGTGCATACCAGCACCAATCCTCAAGAAAACTGTTTGATTGCAACAATCAATACAATGCAACAAAAATAATCTCGATATGCAAGAGTTCCTCCAAACATTTTGTTGGTAAAAAGCAAGTCATCTGTAGATTTACTGTTTTAATGATAGTAATGATTAAAACGCTAAATGTTGCAGATTGCACACTGTGTTTGTGTTACAGACAGACTTAACCATCTCTAAAGATCTACACATCAACAAGTGGATGTCCAAGACTAGCTTATGATAACGCAGCTTCACTTTCAAATAAAAGGTGTGAATTCTGTAAAGTTAATATTTGGAATATTTACCCCCTGTCCCAACAGGGAGCTCTGTAGTAATTGTGCAGAAAGTCTGTTGTTGCTCTGATTTAACCAGTAGATTCTGGATGCCGTGCATCAAGGCAAATATTTTCCGAGACAGCAAACGGTCGACATTAAAATAAGCCGTTGTGTAAAATTGGAATACCGGAACAAAGGTCACCCGGACATCCCACTGCTGAACGTGCACTGAACACGTACACACTGCTCCATTTCCCAGGCTGTCTAACGCTTCGTTTCACCCACTCAAAGAGAAAAAAGGTCTTAAATATTTTGCCAGTTTCTGGCTATTGAGCCCTGGATTTTGTGTAGTCCATGAGTCCATACCTTTGTCCTTTTGCTCCAAGAAGAGGATTACGAGACATCGAGAGGCTTCCACCATTGTTTGTTCATTGTATTTTGGCTTAATGGAGGTAATCCAGCCATGGTTCCAGGTTTAGAACCAATCCCATGCCATAGGTTATGGCCGAGGTTTGCAATTCAGGGTGCATGAATTTGGCATTTTCTCAGTAAAGACAACAAAACTCACGGTGCAATAAATCAAATCTTTGTTCTCCTGGCCAGCAGTACTCCCAAAGAAAACTGATTCCTGACAAGGTGGTTAAACTGAAGTTAGTTTCTGTCTGTCTCTATTAGCAATACAATTCATTCAAAGATGTTTGGCAAGAGTTGACTGGCTGACTTGTGTTTTCTCTTTCAAGTTTTAAAGATTTTAGTAAAATCCCTAAGGAAGCTTCATGTTGAACACATATATCAATACAAATTCTTAGCTTTTGGTAAATGTTGGTATGTCAGTTGCTAGATAAATTTCATTCTGAGAGAGATCTCACTGATGATAAAGTTCATACCAGCAGCAATTCTCAAGAAAAGTGTCACCGGCCGACGTCCCCCCCTAAATCAATGTTGCTTATCTTAATTTCAACAATAAAAACAGTCCTGAAATGCATGAGTTCCTCCAAACAGTTTTTAGCTGCTTACAGTGATGGTATTCTTCACTTATTTTTGTATGAAAGTATCAAAAAATCTGAAAGTAAATGCAAGTTATCTCAACCTAAGGGTTATTATGATGGGTAATTTTCTTAAACACGTCTCAAATTGTGCATTTTGTTTGTGTTGCAGTCAGGCTTAGCATCTCCAAAGACATCTACCCGTCAACAAGTAGATGTCCATGACCAGCCTTTGATGAAGGAGCTGCACTCTCCAGTAAAAGGTAAATTTCGAAAAAGGAATACTTTTAAATTAACTCCTGGTCCTGAATGGAGCTCTGTAATAATAGACAGATCCATTAAGCCCAGCCTACCTTAGCAACTGCCTAGCGTGACAACAGCACATGGCGTGACTTTCTTGCCTGATCGTGACAGTGGTGGTTTGGTTGATACACACACAGACATGGTTTTTGAGAACGGTATGGATATGGTCTACTTATAACAAGAACAAAGGTTAAGAAGAGAAATAACGAAAATAAATAATGATGACTTAATGATGACATTGTAAACAAAACTGAAACCATTCATCACTGGGGGAGGTAAGGGGTCTTCACCAGTTTTTAATCACCCCTGCAAGGTATTTTCACATCAAAATTGTTGGCTTCATATAATTTCTTATCTGTAAACTTGACCTTTCAGAGCCAGAGATGTAGCTAACAGATCCCTGAAGTCAAGTGCAGAGGGAATCACCTCTACTGACATCTGGAAGAACACCTGGTATAAAGGAGAGAAACGCGTACGTTAACATCAGTATCATCAAGACATCTCAGCTGTTCATCTAGCAAGCATGATTGAACAACCAAGCACTTTGAGTTTGTAGGTGTGTTAGTTTAATGTTTTGATGTTTTATGTTATCGTCGTATAGTGGGCTGTTTTTGCAGCACTATACATTTAATTTCTTATAAATGTTGTAAATAAGTACACCATTGCAAGCAAGCAAGCACATATGCGTTTTTGGAGAATTGGAGATCTTAGAGCCTTGGTGGTGCGGAGATTCGATTGGTGGGGCGGAGATTCGATTGGTGGTGCGGAGATTCGATTGGTGGTACAGAGATTCGATTGGTGGGGCGGAGATTCGATTCGTGGGGCAGAGATTCTATTGGTGGTGCGGAGATTCGATTGGTGGTGCGGAGATTCGATTGGTGGTGCGGAGATTCAATTGGTGGGGCGGAGATTCGATTGGTGGTGCGGAGATTCGATTGGTGGTACGGAGATTCGATTGGTGGGGCGGAGATTCGATTGGTGGTGCGGAGATTCGATTGGTGGTGCGGAGATTCGATATGTGGTGCGGAGATTTGATTGGTGGTGCGGAGATTCAATTGGTGGGGCGGAGATTCGATTGGTGGTGCGGAGATTCGATTGGTGGTGCGGAGATTCGATATGTGGTGCGGAGATTCGATTGGTGGTGCGGAGATTCAGTTGGTGGGGCGGAGATTCGATTGGTGGTGCGGAGATTCGATTGGTGGTGCGGAGATTCGATTGGTGGTGCAGAGATTCGATTGGTGGGGCGGAGATTCGATTGGTGGTGCAGAGATTCGATTGGTGGTGCGGAGATTTGTTTGGTGGGGCGGAGATCCGATTCGGAATCGATGGTGGTAAACACGGAAAATTCTGAATAGTTAAAGGGACCTGGACACTTGCACGTGGCATGTGGGGTCCTACTGCCGGCCAGGGTGACAGCTGGTTGTTGATCTTAAAGGTGCATCAGGCTGCACCTTCGGAAGGAGCATGGTTCTGGTGTGATCACAAATGGTTGGCAAACGGCAGTAGTCCCGAGTCTTGGCCGTGGGGCTTTGGGACCGCATTAGTACAGCTGACGTTATAACTGACTGAATTAAAATGCTTGCAATGGTGTACTTATAAAACAGTTGTTATTTTTAATTATAAGGTTATGAGACTGTTGATCCATCACCTCAGATTCCTAAGCAACACCAATCAAGAACTGCATGTTCTGCAGTACTATTTGTGATGTTTAACTTGATCAGTGGTTTATACAGTAACTTTGATGTGGTTTATTTGTGCCCCCAAATTGTATACATTGTGTCTAACTTTTGGTAATAAACACGATTGTGTAACATACAGAAACGAGGCTGCTGCTGCTGGGTTGGAATTCGAGTCGGCAAGTAGATGTCCAAGACCAGCTTTGGATGAAGGAGCTGCACTCTCCAGTAAAAGGTAAATTTCGAAAAAGGAATACTTTTAAATTAACCCCTGGTCCTGAATGGAGCTCTGTAATAATAGACAGATCCATTAAGCCCCGCCTACCTTAGCAACTGCCTAGCGTGACAACAGCACATGGCGTGACTTTCTTGCCTGATCGTGACAGTGGTGGTTTGGTTGATACACACACAGACATGGTTTTTGAGAACGGTATGGATATGGTCTACTTATAACAAGAACAAAGGTTAAGAAAGAGAAATAAAGAAAATAAATAATAATGACCTAATGATGACATTGTAAACAAAACTGATATCATTCATCACTGGGGGAGGTAAGGGGTCTTCACCAGTTTTTAATCACCCCTGCAAGGTATTTTCACATCAAAATTGTTGACTTCATATAATTTCTTATCTGTAAACTTGACCTTTCAGAGCCAGAGATGTAGCTAACAGATCCCTGAAGTCAAGTGCAGAGGGAATCATCTCTACTGACATCTGGAAGAACACCTGGTATAAAGGAGAGAAACGCGTACGTTAACATCAGTATCATCAAGACATCTCAGCTGTTCATCTAGCAAGCATGATTGAACAACCAAGCACTTTGAGTTTGTAGGTGTGTTAGTTTAATGTTTTGATGTTTTATGTTATCGTCGTATAGTGGGCTGTTTTTGCAGCACTATACAGTTAATTTCTTGTAAATGTTGTAAATAAGTACACCATTGCAAGCAAGCAAGCACATACGCGTTTTTTGAACTGTGAAATTGGAGATCTTAGAGCCTTGGTGGTGCGGAGATTCGATTGGAGGTGCGGAGATTCGATTGGTGGGGCGGAGATTCGATTGGTGGGGCGGAGATTCGATAGGTGGTGCGGAGATTCGATTGGTGGTGCGGAGATTCGATAGGTGGTGCGGAGATTCGATTGGTGGTGCGGAGAGTCAATTGGTGGTGCATGATCCGATTCGGAAACGATGGTGGTAAACACGGAAAATTCCGAATAAATAAAGGGACCTGGACACTTGCACGTGGCATGTGGGGTCCTACTGCCGGCCAGGGTGACAGCTGGTTGTTGATCTTAAAGGTGCATCAGGCTGCACCATCGGAAGGAGCATGGTTCTGGTGTGATCACAAATGGTTGGCAAACGGCAGTAGTCCCGAGTCTTGGCCGTGGGGCTTTGGGACCGCGTTACTACAGCTAGGGGACTGCCTCGGGGTTCCGCCTTGGGGTGGCGGACCGGACCCTGCCGAAAGGTGGGTGAAATGGCTCTGACGATGCTAGAAAGCGTGTGGGGCTGGTATCCTGGGACCTGCTCGTGGTGGCCCTGCTTTAGACTAACCTGACCAGGATGATATTTGCAAAATTTAGACTTGACTGAATTAAAATGCTTGCAATGGTGTACTTATAAAATATTTGTTATTTTAAATTATAAGGTTATGAGACTGTTGATCAATCACCTCAGATTCCTAAGCAACACCAATCAAGAACTGCATGTTCTGCAGTACTATTTGTGATGTTTAACTTTATCAGTGATTTATACAGTAACTTTGATGTGGTTTATTTGTGCCCCCAAATTGTATACAATGTTTCTAACTTTTGGTAATAAACGCGATTGTGTGATATACAGAAACGAGGCTGCTGCTGCTGGGTTGGAATTCGAGTCGGCCGGACATCGCACGTTGAAAATATTGGTCAATTTCAAACAATATCGTTGGTCAATATCAAACAAGGAATTAAAAGTAATAAATATATACATATATAAAACATTTATATTAAAAAAATAACTAAATTCAATGATTTCTTGATAGGGCTTTGTTTAAAAAAAAGTTTTTAAATACAAAATGAGTTATTCAGATTTATTTATTAAATTTCATTAAATTTAACCACTAACATCTGAAAGAAATGTACTACTTGATTAAAAGTTCTAAAAACAAAAGACACATTACAAGTAGCATATTGGCATTTTAATCAGAAAACAAATTACAACATATAAATCAAAAAATAATGAAAAAACATTACAACATATTATTATCGATGCACTAACTACTTAATGAAACCATGAAGACTTCTGTCTATTACAAATTATGTCCTAAAAAGAACGTGTGTCGCAATTTGAGCAAAAACAATCATAGTTTATATGTTTGTAAATGTTTAAGGTAATATAGTGTCTCCTACTAACATTCCATAACTAAACTAGATTTTCAATTAAATAAATGTTATTTAAATTTATTACACATGTCTTACAATGATTTTTTCAAATATTTTATTTCCCAAATACATAAATGCTAAATCTTTGACAGGTTCTGTATTTCTAATTATTGAGTTTTTTAACTTTTAACAAAATTTGAAATATATTTATCAATTAAGTCAATTTTAATCTAACTCTAGCAAGTCTATTTTTCAAATATGAATAACTTTTCAAATTTACATTACTAACTACAATGAGATGTGTTTTTAAGAACGAACTTAAACACATTGATGTTAAAAAGATAACAATGGTAACTATGTCACAATTTGAACTAAAAAGATAATAGTTTATTTGTTTGTAAATGTTTGTTTATAGTAGTTAAGGTAATTTAAAATACAAGTGGTTAAGAATATCCATTTAAAAAATATATCTCTTTGACAAATCCTATCATTGTGTTACTTCAGTTGAATGCAAAGGATGACATTGTTAAATATTGATAAATTGATTGACAATTATATGACATAATTAAAAACAAATCAACAATTATCTAACTCTAACAAGTCTATTTCAAATTTGAACAACCATACATTTTACAATACTAACTACAGTAAAGAACTGACTTTAACATGAAGTTAAAAGTAAAAAGTACACAAAAATTATAGCTTTTTTATTTACATAATTTTCATCGAATGAGTAACAGATTAGACAAAAAAAAATTAATGTTGGGAATTGGGGTCCACTTTGAGGACATGAAGACTGCCCAATTTTACAACATACAGTGACAGTGAAGAATAACAAAATTAACATAATTAACATAACGTAATTAATATTTACGTTATTTGTTCATGTTTGAAAAGATTATAATTATCACTATGGTAGTTGGTTCTTTCGGGTTTTTATATAAGTCAGGCCTACAAGTAAATGAACAATTACTTGACAAATATTGATTACTAACATTAGTTGTAGCACTAAATGCTGGTGGCTCTTAGATCTAGTTCTGTTGAATTATTAGACCTAGAGGTGCATGTAGATTTTTTCATCGTTAATTATAATTATTAAAAAATAATGAAAGTATCACCATTGGATTACTTTCGAAGTTCTAACAACATTATCTAACATATTATTCTATTAACACGTTTATAACAAGAAAATTAATTTTTATTATATAAATTATGAGAAATGAATAACTTGAAATTACACTATTTGCAGCTTGTGGGTCAAACTCAAACCGTAAGTGGTATTTTAATTATTACAAATAAATGATCAAATGAATATAATTATTTAAATGCAGTTATTACGATGACATTTTTCTGTCTTTGAATGTTAAATGTTTAAAATTAACTGATCGATATTTTGATCATCATTTTGCACTTTTTCTACGTTAACAGACTTAACTGAGCTGACTTTACGTCATATCTTCCAATTTATGTATAGCATTTAAGAAATTCATGCAATAATAACTATTCTTAAGAATTAATTTATTTTATTTAATAGGGTGAAACACAAAACTCTAATTAGGCTATCGCAAAATAATATCTTGAGTAATGTCTGTGAAGCGAAATATCGTGTTTTGGTTTTTATAAATGAGCGCTGCAGAGATTGAACGCTAGTCTGCATTACGTACACGATCGGGAGCATCTATAAAGCCTTGCAAAAAAGCAGCCTCGCTTCAGAAACATATTGTTTGACACTTGAATTGTGATTAAAAAAAAAATTTAAAAATGATTATCTCATTGGCAGTGAATATAATTAAAGCAGTTTCTTCAAAGATCAGAATAGTCCCACATTTTACTTGATGATAAATAAACCACATTAAAGTTACTGTAACTATATATTATATATATTATAAAAATCTCCACATTAAACCAATAAAGTAAAGTTTGATTAGGGTTCTACCTATCCATTACCGAGATGAGGAATCACGTGACACCCTCCCAAAAGTTAGACACAGTATAAATGAGTATATGTACAGAAAAGTCCGAACCATTGTTTGGGACGTTGGGCCAGTGTAAATATTGCTTTAAATCACTGACGAGTGCCCTCAAGGGTGCCTTTATAATAATAGTAGGTGTCATAATAATGATAATAATAATAGCAATAACAGTAGGGTAAGGGTAAAGATACTGATAATGATAATGAAAGTGCTAATAATAATGATGATGGTAACTTTAAGGGTAACGCTAAGGGTAATGATAAGGATAAGGGTATATAAGGATAATGATAAGGGGAAGGGTAATGATAATGATAGTAACAATAAGGGTAATGATTAGGAAAACAGTAAGGGTAATGATAAGGATAAGGGTATATAAGGATAATGATAAGGGGAAGGGTAATGATAATGATAGTAACAATAAGGGTAATGATTAGGAATACAGTAAGGGTTATGATAAGGATAAGGGTATATAAGGGTAATGATAAGGGGAAGGGTAATGATAATGATAGTAACAATAAGGGTAATGATTAGGAAAACAGTAAGGGTAATGATAAGGATAAGGGTATATAAGGATAATGATAAGGGGAAGGGTAATGATAATGATAGTAACAATAAGGGTAATGATTAGGAATACAGTAAGGGTTATGATAAGGATAAGGGTATATAAGGGTAATGATTATGATAAGGGGAAGGGGAAGGGTAATGATAAGAGGAAGGGGAATAGTTAGGGTAATGGTAATGATAATGATGATAAGTTTAAGGGTATATAAGGGTAAAGATAATGGTAAGGGTAAATAAGGGTAATGATAATAAGGGGAAGGGTAATGATAATGATAGTAACAATAAGGGTAATGATAAGGAAAACGGTAAGGGTTATGATAAGGATAAGGGTATATAAAGGTAATGATAATGATAAGGGGAAGGGGAAGGGTAATGATAAGGGTAAGGGTGTATAAGGGTAATGATTATGATAAGGGGAAGGGGAAGGGTAATGATAAGAGGAAGGGGAATGGTAAGGATAAAGGTAAGGGTTATAAGGATAAGGGTATATAAGGGTAATAAGGATAAGGGTAAGAGTAATGATAAGGATAAGGGTAAGGTAATGATAAGTGGAAGGGGAATGGTAATGATGAGGAATGGTAAGGGTAAGGTTAATGATTATGATAAGGGGGATAATTATGATGATGATTAGGGTGATGATAATAAGGGTAAAGATGATGAGAATGATAATGATGGGGATAATGATGATAAGGGTAAGGGGAAGGGTAATGATAAGGGTAAGGGGAAGGGTAATGATAAGGGTAAGGGTAATGATAATGATACGGTACATGTAATGATAAGGGAGAGGGTATTGATAATGATGAGGGTAATGATAATGATGAGGGTAATGATAATGATTAGGGTAAGGGGAAGGGTAGTGATAAGGATAAGGGTAATGCTAATGATAATGATGTGGTAAGGGTAATGCAAATGATAATAGTAATGATAATGATAATGACAAGGGTAAGGGTAATGATAAGAGGAAGGGGAATGGTTAGGGTAATGGTAATGATAATGATGATAAGGATAAGGGTATATAAGGGTAATGATAAGGGGAAGGGGAAGGGTAATGTAAGGGTAAGGGTATATAAGGGTAATGATTATGATAAGGGGAAGGGAAAGAGGAAGGGGAATGGTAAGGATATCGGTAAGGGTAATGATAAGTGGAAGGGGAATGGTAATGACAAGGAATGTTAAGGGTAATGATAATGATAAGGGTGATAATTATGATAATGATTAGGGTAACGATGATAAGGGTAATGATAATGATAAGGGTAACGGAAAGGGTAACAGTAAGGGGAAGGGTAATGATCGGATAAGGGTAAATATAATGGGTAAAGGTAAGGTTAATGATAATGATAATAAGGGTAAGGGTAATGATCGGATAAGGGTAAATGTAATGGGTAATGGTAATGGTAAGGGTAATGATAATGATAGTGATAATGATAAGGGTAAGGGGAAGTTTAGTGATAAGGATAAGGGTAATGCTAATGATAATGATATGGTAAGGGTAATGCAAATGATAATAATAGTAATGATAATGATAATGACAAGGGTAAGGGTAATGATAAGTGGAAGGGGAATGGTTAGGGTAATGGTAATGATAATGATAATGGGGATAATGATCATAAAAAAGGAAAATATATATCACTTTATGTAAAGTACCACAAAGCACCTCACAACCATAAAACCTAGGCAATAAAAGTACCTAAAAAATAGTATTAAAAGTGTACAGAGAACAAGCCAAGTACTTAAACAAGCAAGCAAACTAAACTAAAAAGCAAGAGTGAATGCAAGAAGAAAACACTAATGAAACAAAGCCTTGGAAAAGATCTTGTATAGGGACTTACGGGTAGGAATGTTTTTCTTTTCTTTGATTACAAGGCATACCTTTTAGCTACTGAACAAAACAATCTCACGTGATCCAAATAGAGGTAATGGTGAGGTAGAACTACTTTTATCGTAAAATGAAAAACATTAATTTAAAAAAATGTTTTCAAGATGTGTGTGTAGGAGTGTGCAGCGGTGTAGCCAGGATTTTTGATTGGGGGGGGGAGTCATGTTTTTTAATGGATTACATGTATCTGGATTGTTGTCATGGGGGGTACTGGTGAATTGTGGGTGACGTCCCCCAAGGCTACTCCGCTGGGAATATAATTTTATCAAGGAGGCTAAAATTAGGGGAGGATAGATAGTGATAGCGCCCTCTAGCAGTGACCACAAGAAATGAACAGTATTCCTACGAATACTAAATAACAAAATAGTTGATATAACATTTGCAATGCAGGCACTGTGTGGTCTAATTCAAGGGTTCTAATTTTACGAATTAAAAGGGCGTATTTTAAACTCTGCCGATAAAGTTTAATCAAGAGGGGCTGACTTTTACTTAAGAGAATGCAAGAATGAACTTGTACAGGGAATAATGAGTGTTCTTATACAAAAGTGGTATTACTTTAAAAATACTGTAATAAATAGTTTAACTTGTTAAGCGCATTTCGTATTATGTAATAGGTTTTTTTGTTCTACAAATAAATTATTTTTAAACAGACAACAGACATTGCTTCGTTTCCTCTCCTCTCCTCTCCTCTCATGCAAAGGTCATAGGGCGCATCTCATTATTTTTTTTTTTAGACCTATCCATCCTAAGGTTTATATATAACGTCCGAGCGATTTTTTTCAAGCGGCGATTTAGCCCAGTGGGCTAGCTCACAGCTCCCGGAATTCTAGGGCTGTGAGCTCGGGGGTTCAAATCCTAGCTGGCCCCTTTTTTACCAGTAAAAAATAGTTTTTTTATCAATTCTTGTAAAATAGGGTAGGGCTTGAACCCAGTACCTTCAGCCCTGTAACCTCTGTCTCTCACCACTCTGCTACTGAGCTTTCATGAAAATCTTAACGGTTTTTGACCTGATGAATATTAGAATGGCTGGACTTTTGAGAAAAATTTCTCCCTGGCTATACCCTTGGATTTTTGGCAGATCTGAGGGTTGACCAAGGGCCTTGGAGCTGAGATTGGGGAGTAAAATTTCTAAGGGCTGAGGGGTTGCCTGGGCTCTGAGACTGGCTGGGCCAGGGGCTGGGAGGTTGCTGGGATGAAGACAGTCAGTCAGCCAGTGGGTTCAGCTGGTTGGACTGTAGGCATGATTAGTGGCTCTGAGACTGGCTGGGCCAGGGGCTGGGAGGTTGCTGGGATGAAGACAGTCAGTCAGCCAGTGGGTTCAGCTGGTTGGACTGTAGGCATGATTAGTGGGCTGAGATGGTTGGACCGTAGGCTTGAGGTGAGGGTAGGGAGATGGATTGGCGGGCATGGGCATGATCAAGCAGGGGCTGGAAATTGGATGGGCAGTCAGTCAGCAAATGGGCTGAGCTGGTTGGAATTAATGATAGGGTGAAGGGTAGCTGGAGATGGGCATGATCAAAAAACGGATGCTGGGAAAAAGTGATGTTACCGTTAGGTGGGTATAGGTTCATGGGACCTCATCGTAGGGTGGAATTGATTTAAAGGGACAGTTCAAATTGCGTTGAAGGGAAACATGTATCAGTTACTTTCTTACAACATATTTTTAAAGGTATAGGCCATGCTGGTAATTATTGAAGGGTGTGGAACTTTTTGTATTGGCAAGGGGGTTACAGTGCATTCAATATACGTTTAAAGATGTACAATTTGTTTTATTAAATGTATGAATTGGGTGGTTTAGAAGTATTTCAAAGATTTCAAACTTTATGGGTTAAAGGACTTATGGTATTTTCAAATTTATATAAAGAGGTTATACTTTGCATTTTTTTCTGGGGAAAAGAATTGAGAGGATATAAAACTATTTTATTGCAGCCATCTTTGTTGGATTTCCCGTCTACTCGTATATCACTGGATTGCATGTACTGGTTTACTGAATGGGACCAGTCTATTTTTTTTATTTTATTTTTATTTTTTATATTATACATGTTTTGTTTTTGCGCGAGGCTGGATTTTGTCACATGATTTTTGGTTAGGTTCTTGCCCAAGTGGGTTTTGTGATTTAAAAAAGAAGCTCTTTGTACTATTGAAAGAATTTTTATATAATCATGCTCTATGTTTTGTTTAGTACTTGTACCATAACACACTACATGTACAACAACAATAGCACAAAATTAAAGGAATGAACAGATTTCTTGCTACATTTATAGAATCATTTTATTTGACAACTCAAAATAATGTACAATGTAAACAACATATTTATCATTTAACATTATCAGCAACAGTGAAACCAGGATTTTTAGCATAAGAACAATCATTTTACTGTGAATGGTATTAAATTTAAAAAGAGAGATTTTCTCCACTATCTGGACCCATTTTTTGGGGGAGGGGAAACTAGTTTCAGTTATAATCATTGTTAATGAAATTGCAATGACATCATTAATTGGGCATGTTTTCAAGTTAAAGGGGCTGTGCGCGTGCAGTAACTGGGTGAGAGTTTATGTTTCTGGGCCCAGAAATATTCAGACTATGATCATGACGTGAATTTTTTTTTTTCGTTTACAGTTTTTGTACATTTTATCCTTATATCCATTTTGTGGAACATTTTTGTTGCATGGGGTAATATTTTAAAGTCTATTTTTTTCAGGACTAATGATTGAAAGGAAACACATTGGTTTTTTTTTTTGGGGGGGGGAAAGTAAATTTATGCAACTCATCAAGCAGTAAAAAGGTCAACGAATTAAGTACCCATGTCAGAAACGTTAACAAAAAAATTGTCTTTTGTCCTTTTTCAGAATACTGTGCATATTCATATTTTTGGTTAAATCAAATGTGACCTGCTATCTAGCAAAACCCAAAACCTCTTGGCATTACTATTAGTGTGTAACAGCCACTTCAGATTTCCATGTCACCATAGAGCATTTTCTCTAGATTCTGATGAAAAAAAATGAATGTTTTTCAAAATACCAAAACTCACCTTTTTTTTAATTGGGTCAAAGTTTAGGGTTTTGCCAGGGTCGATCATAGAAGGCCTAACTTATGGAGGACATTGTTTTCACAAAATGCAAGCTCTTGAATTATACAACAAATTTATTTACTTTTATAATCTTTGTCCATCATATATGTATAAAAGATTCTGAACTCAAAAACATTAAATGTAAACAAATATGAGTATTTGATATTATGTTCACTTGAAATGATGTTTGGGAGTGAAAGAAGTGCACCATTGCAAGCGGTTCAGTTGTGAGATAAATGTTATCCTGGTAAGGTTATTCTAAAGCAGTTCACCATGAACAGGTCCCAGGATACCAGCCCCACTCCGCCACACCAAAAAACAGTTCAAGCAGATTGCCTAGATCCCAAACTTCATGAGTTAAAAAATACGCAAATTTTGTGCTTGCTTGCAATCGATGCACTTACTTTTTCCAGCATTTATGTACATGTAATATTGCATCGGGGAAGTACTTGGCAATATTAATTAACATTGTCTACAATCTTACAAAAGAGGTTAACAAGTTGCTTGGTTGTTTGTCCATGAACCATTGATGTGTAAGAGTGCCTTGAAGACATTTGAGGTTTCTAGTACAAAATGCTCTCCTCTAACTCTGAAGCTTTCAAGATTGTAGTGAAAATTATTTGCTGCACACTCAGTTGTAGGACATCAACTTTCCCATGCTGTGAAATATTAAGGAAAACAAATGTACAGAGGTAACACATTTGGGCGCATGAAAAAAAAGGAAAGGTCAAATGAACTGGCCCTGGTGGTATCAATTTGCCTTTGTCAATGAAATCTTGTAAGCCATATGTTGACTTGATTTAACCAAACTGAAACTGATGAGTGTATTTAGTAGGCAAAAAAAAGACAGAAAGACAAGAGAAGTTCAGCAAACTCTTTGGTTTTTCAGCATATCATTCATTTCAGTTATGCTAAAACATTCTATTCCTAGGTTTCAACTTGAGTTAATAACAGTCTTGAACGAAGGCAATGTTAATCAAAAACTGTTGATGTGTTATTTTGTACAATTACTAGTGGTGTTCATGTTTGAATAAAACTGTATATGAAAAACAGCAAAATTGGTAGCAAAGTGCATTAGGTCAATACAACTTTGACCTGCTTAATCGTTGATTTTGGAAGAATTGTACGTTCCCATATTTACTCTAGAAAACATCCACATCTGTACCACACAACAAACCTTTGACAATTCATCCCGGTGATAAGTTATTTAGATAATGGGTTTTGTTAATGAAAACATGTTTCTATTTTTTAAATCTGTAATCAGTCTGTAGAGATAACCCCTCATCTGGGTTAGGCTGGTGCCAGCATGGAGTCCCCAGAGTGTTGTGGCATGTGATGTCAGGGGTGTTGTCTGTACAGTGCTGCAAAAACAGCCCACTTTTTGATGTTAGTGTAAAACAAAAAACGTAAATGTAACCCACAGGGGTTATACACACCTCAGTTGTACCCCTCACAAATTGGTGATGGGTAGACATTGGGCTGATGATAGGCACTAGCAGGTCTCAGGAATCTTCTTTTTGTGACAGGTAACCATCTGCAGATGACACGCCTTCAAAATACAAACAAATGAGATCTATTTTACATAAGTCAAACAAATGTTTATTTTAATAAAATATAGTTTGAGTGGGACCTTAAGAATTGTCGTGTAGTTTTTCCAAGCATTCAAAGGAAATTCTAAAAGAGGATTGAAGTATAACCATGAGATGTAAACATTTTAAAACAATTATCATTCTGTATGTGGTGGTGTGTAGAAACTAAGTTTATAACACAACTTTAAACGGATATGGTACTTAAGATGGTTTTTCTAAATTGTACAAGAAGCTTTTTTTTCCCCAACAAAGAATTTGAAATTATTTTAGTGGGTAAAATGTTGATCACACCAGCAAAGGGCTGTCATTAAAACTATCAAGAGATTATTATGGTCTTTTAAAAAAGCTTATGTCAGCAATTTACATGCACAATATCTTTTGCATCCTGTCAAAACAGAAGCTTATCTAAAAGAAATCTCTAGACGAGTACTTTTGTATTAAGCTGGGCTTGTAAAATAAATTAAACGTTGCAGTTTCACCATGAGAATAATTATTTGACGATCTTTTATTTGATGTGAATCACAAAGAGTTTCGAATTTAATGTATACAATGCAAGTAGTTTGTGTCAGCTTTCCAAAGATACATTGGTATCAGCAGTGAAGCCAGGATTTTTTTCAAATTTTTTTTTTTTTGGGGGGGGGGGGCCAGGGGCCATATTTTAAAAATGAATTACATGTCTTTGGATTTTATCATGGGAAATTTTTATTTTTTGGGGGGGGCACTTGCCCCCGCCGCTGATTGGTATGAATGCTAGGGGAAGTTGGCGTTCTGTTAGCTCTTGTTGGGGGCTCACCCGGATGAGCAAAACCGGGTCGACCCAGGCAAACTAATCAAACGCACCCTTTAGAAGAAGTTCTTTCCGACCATTGTTTTATGTTTGATATTACTTATTATATAACACCCAAGCAGATCCCTGTCATTTGATTGGAGGATGGTCGGTCACATGATAGCAAATAAACGTACCATTGCAGGCTACGTCATTCACCGTGCATTTTTCGTTCCATCCGATTTGTTCTATTGCACGCTCGCCCGCCCTCCATTGACGAAAGTGACTGTTCGATTAAAAATGGCTGAAGCTTATTATTCTTTATAGTGTTATCCTCCAATCAAATGACAAAGATCTACTTGGATGTTATATAAAACAAATAATGAATGTTTTTCATTCGTGCAATGGTAAGAATATTTTCATTCGTTGAAAGATGGAATGTTCCATTCAACTCGGCTTCGCCTCGTTGAATGGAACATTCCATCTTTCAACTCATGAAAATATTCTTACGTTTGCACTCATAAACATTCATTATTTGTATAGTATATATGCATACAAATGTTTATAAATTTACCATATGAAGGTTGATGTACAGTGCACAGATATCCACTTTGTTGACTGGTGGATCTCATTTCAGCTTTACGGGGTCTGTAGAAGCAAAATTAAAAGATCTTTTGTGATTTTTAGAAATGATTTGAGTCAAATCAAATTCAATCTGATCAATTGGGGGTAACAGTCATATAATTATGGTCTATGGAGCAAGATTTGCATTTTAAGGTTTTCAAAATTGTGGCCAATAGGCCTTATTTTTGACTGCAAGAGGGCGCCCTTTGGGGGTAGATTGGGGGTCAAACTATAGAAATAGTGTGGTAAACCAGATGCAATTAGACTTCTAATAAAGTGGTTAATATACAACTTTTGAGGGGTTTTTTATTGACAGTTTTCTAACGTAATCAGCTTAAGAAATTTACTTGGAAATTTTTTTATTTTTTAATGTTTCGAAATATTTTTGTACTTTCACAATGGAATTAGTATTGCGCCCTCTTGCTGTCAAAAATACGGCTAATTAAGCACCCCAAATAGTTTGGGCTAACGTATGGGCCCAATGTCATGGAACTGCTTAGGCAGAAAAAATTGCTGAGCACAAAACAGTTGTGCGTACCAGAAAAATATCACCAGCCAAACTACCATGTTCTACTGTATGGTTTGCTACCTGGTATCCTGTTGATTTTTGCTTAGTTCATTGTTGTAAGCGAGTTTGATTGGAGGACAGAATCTCCCAAAGGGGCAGAATCCCTTCATAATATTAATACCCTTCATTTATGTCAAACATTTTCCCGAAAGTAAGAAACTTTTCGTTTGAAAAAAGCCCTCATAATTTTACGGGAATTAAAGCGTGTAGAGAAATCGTCATAAGGTAGGCAACCGATCAAGAATAAGGATTCCTAGTTGGAAGGTTCTGCTGGGCTCAGCAAAAGGCAAGGGGAAGCTTTCACTCAGACCCAAAACCCTTTTTTCAGGATTTAAACAAATTGTCTAATCATACAAAACTGAACCGGTCTTTTTTGAGGATCCATAAAAAACTAATAAACCACATAACAAAGCCAATTAATCGTAACAAAATGGTTGCACTTGTGGGGTGAAGATGTTGCTTGTCAGAGATGGTTTTCCCATGGCTTTGGCGGTCAATCAATGTCCCCCTCACTTTTCAGTAGCGATCGACGTCCCTTGCAAAATCATCATTATCACAATCAAATTAGTAACTCACCATCACGCTTTTGTGGTACTTGTGCCCTTTGGAACTCGGTAAAAACTTGAATTTGTTGGAGAGCACGGCAAGAAGACGTGTTGACACTGGCCATTTTGTCTTTAAAAATGAGCGGTACGACCTGTCACGTGATCATGTAACGCCAAGGGGTTTAAAAAAAAACAAATTTGCATAACAACAACAAAGGGCGTTTCATCGGGGAAAAATCATCAGTTATAGTCAGTCATGGATCAGTTTTTTTATCTGATGTCACAATAACACCCATAATACAAAAAATATATATAAATAAATATAAGTATCAAGCGAAGTGCACGGCATAAAATATTACCTCTCCTGGGCTTCAAGAAACCAATTTGCATAACAAAACAAAGTCCTTTTTGGACAAATCATCATGATATAGGCCTATCAGCACTATAGCCTAATAATAAACGATATAATTTAATTTAGTGGCTTTGAAGGCTGACAAATGTAAATACCGATGTAACTCACTGAGTCCTGTTGAGTTGTTTAGTTACATGGGTAAATTTGTTAGAGCATCCACACTTAATAGTGACCTTGCAAGCTAACAAAAGTGTACGTACCGATGTAACTCACTGCTTGCTGCTTGAATCACGTAATCACATTATTTTTGGCTTCCAGAAATTAATATGCATAACATGCAAAACAAAGTCCTCCTCATTGGATGAACAAAATCATCATTATAATAGATGTTAACTCATTAGTGGACAGTTTTGTTTTTATATGAAGTTACAGTTCCACCCCCCAAAAAAGAAATAAATATAAATTCTTCTGTAAAGATACGACGGAGCACTTTTAAATGCTGCCATCAGACAAGATATTGTATAATAAGAGAACTTTGTTTCATCAGGGGGAACACTACTTTGCAAAATCATGTGGAATAACAGAGATTTAAAATCTGCCTGCATAAACCCTAATTTTTGGGGGGTGAAAAGAAATATAAAAAAATAGTAATAACGAGTTTTTAGTCATTGTTGTCCCTCAAAAGTTCGTAAAATTAGTCCAATGAACCTTAAAAAGCCTTAAAAACGACAATTCGCATTGGATATCCCCTAAAACATTTATTTTAATCGAAATTCCAATTATCGCCAAACCCCCTCCATGAGAAAATTGCCGTTTTGACCCAGGATATGGGCGATTTCCTATACGACTATTTTGTACACAATCTATGGGCCTTGTTGGACCCGTGATATGGCTATATTCCTGTGCCCATTGCTTGTGCACAGCGTATGGGCCTTGGTGGACCCGTGATATGGTTATATTCCTGTGCCCATTGTTTGTGCACAGCGTATGGGCCTTGGTGGACCCGTGATATGGCTATATTCCTGTGCCCATTGTTTGTGCACAGCGTATGGGCCTTGGTGGACCCGTGATATGGCTATATTCCTGTGCCCATTGCTTGTGCACAGCGTATGGGCCTTGGTGGACCCGTGATATGGCTATATTCCTGTGCCCATTGCTTGTGCACAGCGTATGGGCCTTGGTGGACCCGTGATATGGCTATATTCCTGTGCCCATTGCTTGTGCACAGCGTACTGGCCTTGGTGGACCCGTGATATGGCTATATTCCTGTGCCCATTGCTTGTGCACAGCGCATGGGCCTTGGTGGACCCGTGATATGGCCATATTCCTGTGCCCTTTGCTTGTGCACAGTGTATGGGGATTCCGCGACAAGGAATATGCCCATATAACAGGTTCAACTCGCTCCATAGGTTGTGTACAAATTAACCGCATAGGAAATCGCCCATATCCTGGGTCAAAACGCGATTTTCACCATGGAGGGGGTTTTCTCGAAGTTGGAATTTTCTTTGAAAAGATTTTTTTTACGTTAAAAACTACTTTTCCAGAGGTTTTAAGCTACTTTGAGATTTAAAAGTCTCACAATTTACGGTTTTTGAAAAAAAAAAAAAATCATGTAAATTTTTTGGTTGAAGAAAATCAAAATGGAAACTTTTTTTTTTATCAAGTACCATCCTGGATAGTGATCTCAGACCGAACTATGTGTGAACCCTACAATTTTTGACAAAATTAAATAACAAAACGTTGTACAAAAAAAAATTATATAAAAGTTGAATTGTTTAGAAAGTTCTTAAAAAGGATTAAAAACGACTTTGCTTTGCATATCACCATAAATACATTTATTTTCATCAGAATTCCAAATATCGCCCCCAAAAACACCAACCCTCCATGGTGAAAATCGCGTTTGACCCACGATTTCCTTCACGGCTGTTCTGTACACGGCCTATTATGGAGCATGATGGGGCCCCCCCCCCCCCCCTCCCTGATATACTTATTTTTTATTCCTTTGTCCATTGCTTGTGCACATTGTATAAAAAAAAATAACAGTGTACAAAATAACCGTAAAGGAAATTGCCCATATTCTCCTGCTTGGGTCAAAACGCGATTTTCACCATGGAGGTTTTGTTTCCTTCATAAAAAATTAAATGCTTTAGGTTCAAAACTGGCACAAAACTAGATTTCTAGAGAAACTTTGAGAACCAAAAGAACCATAATTTAAGGTTTTTTGAAAAATAATAATTTGTTGTTACAAACATTTTCTTGAAAGTTCGCAAATAAGTCCTACTATAGAGAGACCTGGCATCCGCCATTAATAATGTTTATACATAAAAATTGGTTATGTATAAATAATGGTTATTTATGAATATAATTATTTGTTATATATAAATATTGGTTATTTTATAGATAATGGTTATATAAGTAATGCTAATATCAAAAAAAATGTTTTTCATAAATAATGATTATTTATAAATAATGATTATTTATAAACAATGATCATTTATAAATAATGATTATTTATGAATAATGGTTACATTTAAACATGGTTGCAAATGTATCTTCTATTTTTCTTCAAATTAATTCTGGTTTCCGAGAATTAGAAAACCCCTTAATGAATGAGGTCGTCGGCATTATTTTGCTTCAAAGTTGTTGTTTTCATTGTCCTAACCACATCGAACTCTCCAGCCCCTTCATCATTATTCCACGATGTTATAAGCTGGACTATTCAACAGAGGGGGTTTATATCAACTGGGGTCAGTGACTTGGTCAGGAGGGGCAAATAAAAAAATCTACCCCATGACTTTGTGTCATGTACACACTGTATAGACTAATCCGAGCAGCTCGTTCGTGGGCAACTGATTGGTACATATGCGCGCTGACGTGACGCGCGTGCCGTGTCAAGCGCGCGGGTGGTGTAAAACACCATAAACGAGCTCTGCTCGGATTGGTGTATAATTGTCGATAGACTGTGTAAGTCTTGCGCGTATTCGAACATTAGGGTCCGTTAAAGCGCGTGAATCTTGTTTCCTTCTCGTGTTACAGCAATGTGTGTGGGACCAAAATGGTCTATGGAAGACTTCTGGGCCCAATTTCATGGCTCTGCTTACTGCGTCATTTTGCGCTTACGAAGACCATTCGCCGCTTACGAGGTTGGCGCCGAATTTCTGCGCTAGCTGTGTAAGCACGGAATCCTTAGTTACGTGAACTACGCACGCGCACAAGCAAAAATTCCTTGCTAACCTGTGAAATACGCTTAAGTAAGCGCGGAATTTTCTGCTTCCGCAAGCGCCGATTTTTTTTGCTTACGGTAAGCAGAGCCATGAAATTTTGCCCTGCAGTGTTCCCCCTTGAAGAAATTGGAACCATCATTTCGTTTTAAAGGGCTGTTGTTTCTGTATTGATCTCTTGCCGACAGTGTTCCCATCCAGCCCGTTCCAGACATACTACTGTCCTCCCAACCTTGCCCGTGCGCTGGAGATGGGGTGTGTGGGGGTTTAAAAAGGGGGAAGGGTCCGAGGATCTGTTTTTGCGATGTCGTTTGAGGAAAAAAATTGCTGACCGGCATGCCCGTATCGTCCCAGAGAGACAACGTATGCACTCCATGGCATTTTCAAGAGAGATAAGGTGTTATCACTTGATTAGCTCTTGCTAATTGTTTAAAATAATCTAGCTGAGTAAAGCTCTATGCTCTGATCAGTTAATGGATTATTCTTCGGCAATTTTCTCATGGTTTGGTGACATTTGGAATTATGACTCAACGAAGTGTCTAAAGAAGAAACTGTAAAGTCATTTTTAAAGGCCTTTTTAAAGTAAAATGACACATATCACTTTCTAAGCAGTTTAAAAGCTGTATTTATTGATAATTACATTTCGGTCGAATCACCTAGTTCAACAGAGAAATTTCTCAATAACCTACTCATTACACCAAGTTTACTACGTTGGGTTGGCCACCGACTGGCAAGGCAGCGGAAGAGGACGGGCTGCGATAATAACATACAAATATTGGATGCACAAAATAAGTGCATTGTCGCAGGAAACAATGCACTTATTTTGGTCCACTGCCTGGACTGATTTCGTATTGCGCTCCCTAGTTAAAGAGGGCGCTCACACATAATTCCTGTCTCGAAACGAGATCACGAGAGGGTGCTGCAGTGCGTGGGAGAAACACAAAGGGTCAGAATCTGGACAAAAACAAAATTGTATACTTTTCCATTGTTGATAAACAAACCGCGCTGGTTGGCATGGACGGCCAAAATGTAGCAAAACATTCAAGTCTTGTTGACAGACGTTGTGGGCAAATTCAACGTTTTTGCAACTTTCTATTTAAAGAAAATATACCCCATTATTGGTTGGTTTGTTTCCAACAAATTTGGAGCAATTTTTGAATATTTGTGTAACATTTTTGCAAACTGTGATTATCTGTTTTTGCTTTGCAATCATGGCTCCTCGTAGTTTTTCCATCTCGGTTTGCAAAAATTCAGGGCTGTGACGTTGCAAAAGAAAGGTCTATACCACGCAGATCCTTGTCATTTGATTGGTGTAACACGCGTCACAATTAATTCATTATTTTACTGCCGCAAGGGTGTGTGAGATTTCAGCTTTTAAGCTGATTTCAGCTTTTTTCGTTCAGATTTTTGCTCTTAATTTCAGCTATTTTGTACACCTGTTCTGTACAAACTAAGAGAACTTTTTACATTTGAGCTTTTTGCTAGCCGTTTTCAGCCTTTTTGTTTTAATGTGGCCACTCACACCCCTGCTGCCGCGACGCTCCAACATTTACAGGTGCCCGTCTAATATTTGATTTGATTTGACTTATTTTGCAAACTGCAAAGAGAATACATTCAAATATACACAACTTTTGACATAGTCAAGATGAAAAAGAAAAATATATATATGAAAAATAGTTTGGATAACTATTGGACGTTTCGCAGAGTTGTTCCCAAAACAATGTTGCCGCCCGTCTGTCCAATGGCGGACAAAGTTGGTGTCTACATGGAATCGTCCACGTTGTTAAGGTTTTCTTTTAAATATAATTTTCAGAGTGTGGGTGGAGGAGTTTCCGTGTCTAGTTAGTGTTTATTGTGAAAAAATGACAAGGCTTCGTGAGGTGGAATAGTCCAGATTTGACCTCGTGATTATATTCATACGCATCCAATATTTCTACTCTCTTAATGTAAAAGAGTGAAAACATCACTCTCTTGCCCGAGTGGTGGTGTAATTTTCACTCTTTTTTTATGGCACTTTTAAAAGAGTGGTATGACGGACAACTCTTTTTTGAGTGGAAATATTTTCTTTTTCACTCGATTCAGAGTGAACTTCACTCAAATTTCACTCTAAAAGAGCAAACTAAAGATACTTGCACTCTAAAAAGAGTGAAAATTACACCATCACTCGGGCAAGAGGGTGATGTTTTCACTCTTTTACGTTAAGAGAGTAAGTAACAAACCTCAATTACCAGAGTGCGTCGCAGTAACGGAAGTAGCTCAGTGATTTTTGCTGAAGAATTCCTGATTTTAAACTTAATGTAGATTTAGATATTCATTTGGCCTTTTGAACGTTCTTTACCCTCCATTGTACCAGCGGAATTTGTGCATTTTGCATATTGGATTTCGTCATAACCTGGACTTTAGTATTTCCCGCGGTTTGAGAACTGCTTTTGGCGGCCACTTTTAAAACCACGTGTCGTGCAATATTGGGATTGCTACTTGGATTTTTAAACATGACAATGCTCAGCTACACATCTTAGTTAAACCCTAGCTCAACATTGGTAAACTGACTGTAAATGCTTCCATTCTTTGCACAAATCAAGATATATGTAATAAAACCAACCTGTAAAAAATGTAAGCTCATTTCGTTGTTTCATTTTTGCGAGAAATCAGTAAAAATGCATTCGGCAGAGTTTTCGTCCCACTGAGACAAAAACAAATTTTGGATCAAATATGTCATTTATTATTTAAAAACGGTAACACTTCTGGCATAATTATTTCAGGGAAAGTTTTTCTGCCATCATTATCTTTATACAATGTGGGGTATATGTAAATCTGTGAACATTTATGTTTCTCTTCTAATACCAATGTTGAGCTGAGGCTTTAAGAAGGCCAACTTGAAAATTGAGTTTTGAAGAGACAACCATTCCGACCTGTGTTAGATACCCACTTCGAGGTGTTTGGACAGCAAACTACCTGAACCAGAACCTCTTGCTGGTTGGCTGAAACATGGTCACATGGGGTTAACTATAGGCCAGTGCATTAGTGCATGAGATTTGCGCCACTGTGAACTGGACGTGCGTCAAGACATTGCGCGTGCGTTATTTGCGGGAAATAGTCCCTGAACCGGGCAATACGTGTATACTATAAAAAAAAATTACTGGTTACAGCGCCCTTTCGTGATGTGAACAGTGAACAGCAACTAAAAAAAATACGAATCCAGGGAATTAACTAAAAGCATTCTTTTTATTTGTGAATTGCTTACAAGTTAATTGTTGAATTAAAACAGTTCAGTTGTAAAACCCTGAGAATTTTCCTTTTCTTATTCCATTTTTGGACCGAGGTGTGTTATTAAAAAAAAAAAGAACAAACAAACAAACATATTGACTGACACAACTTGGTCACTAGTGCACATCTATGCATCCCAGTGGACTGGGAGTGAACAGAACAGGGTCCTATTTCCCGAGGCCTTCAGCACCGGGAAAACAGGACCCTCTTCTCCGACCTCGGGAAGTAGGACCCTCTTCTGGTCACTCACAGTCCCTCCGGGTGCATAGGCTTGCACTAGTGGCCTCATTGCCGGTCCATATGTGTATAATATAAATGACAATATCAAACAATTCTAGGTGAATGTCTACACACCACGAGGGACTGGGTGAGTTTCCAGAAGGGGGGTCCTATTTCCCTTGGGCCTTCGGCCTGGGTGGGGGGGGAAATAGGACCCTCTCCTGGTCACTCACATTCCCTCGGGGTGCATAGACATGCACTAGTGACCTCATTGCTAGTCCATACGTGTGTGTATATATAATACGAATGACGATACAGAATGACAATATACAACAATTCTGGAGTTACATGCAAGCTAATTCGAACAAGTGAGTCTTCAGTGCAATTTGAAAGTTTTGTAAAGATAAACTACTTTGACTATTTTGTGGCAATAAATTCTAGAGTGAAGGTCCAGCATGTGCAAATGACCAATCCCCCTCCCCATAAATTATTATTCTTAGTCTTTAGGTAACAAGAAGCAAGGTAGTATTTGAAGAACAGAGGCACCTAGAAAGATTGTGATGCACTTTCAAATTATTATTATATGTGGGAGCAGAACCCAGGATACAATGAAAAACAAGTAGAAGTAATTTAAACATAATACGAATATGGACAGGTAGCCAATGTGTGTTCTATAATTTGACAGTGAAAGTAAACGATGCGAGCTGCTGTATTTAGCATTTTCCGTAAACGTTCTAGCTGAGTTAGAGGTAATTGATGAAGCAGGGAATAACCAAAATCTAAACGGGAAGAAACAAGGGCGTGAACAATTATTTCAGTTGCAGAATAAGAACAAGGTTGAGCAGCTGATACAAACAAACCTCTTTTTGGAGGAGTGGTGGCTCTGAAAAGAGCCGTTGTGATCTCGACATTTCAAACAGTATACTCTGCTCGTCTTCAGGAGACGGGCAGGGTATACCGTTTGAAAAGACAAGACCACAACGGCTCTTTGTGAAGCCACCACTCCTCCCATAAGAGATATATACATGTTTGTACCTGCAAGACTACTGGTTAATAATCTAGTGAGTTTTTATCTCTAATGAGTTGGGGTGGTTCTGAAAAGATCCACCCCAACTCATTAGAGATCATTAAATGGTGTCACCGCAAAAACTTACTAGATTGTGTTCCCACCGTGCAAAAATTCAAATCTTAGTTATAGTTACGTCTTATTCTCCACACCATGCAAAGCTTCAAGCATCACCTAACAAAGGGCAGTGTCCAAGAGCAACCAGTATGGTGCACGCTTCTCTTATAATAAAAACAAAACAAATTATTGATAAGCTTTTTGGATATCTATTTATATGCTTTTTCAATATCTAATATTTTGAGATTTGGTTGTTACTAATGCCGTATCATGGCTTCAAAAAACCTAGGTGATTAAGGCCCCGAGGTGCACTTGGCTCCAGCACTCTGCTCCGGGGAGCACTTCAGATCCGGGGTGCTATGGACGCAATCCACAAGACGTTCCTCGCCTCCGAAACAGCGAACCATGTCGAGGTGTATGGGCAGGGTCTCTCCGACGTTGTAGGTGGAGCCAACAGTGGCCTTGTCAGCAGAGAGATAACCCAGCTGCGTGCAGGCCACCAACGCATCCCCATCGTCCCATTCGTTGTTGCAGATCGTTCCCCATTGCCCGTTCCTGTAAACCTCCACTCTACCCTCGCTCTCCATGGATCCTCCTGTCAGGCGAATGTCGCCCTCGTTGCTCTCTGATTCTGGACAAAAAGAGGGAAAGACAAAATCACAGCAACGCTCAATTGCGAAATACAAAAATGATCACAACATCAACCCTGCATGTAATTTCGTAGAACTGCTCAAGCAGAAAGTATTGCTTACAAATTTAACAGCAAAACTAAGCAAGATGTCAGTCACAGATTGTACATGTGACATGGTATTTAGTCTGGTAATCTTAATCTGGTAAGCTTCATTTTAATAATAACAATAATAAGGGAATAAAAGAGCGGCTACAAGGTCTTAATCAGCCGTTTAAAACCATCAGTGTCGCGGCCCATGTGATATTAAGGCCCGAGCCGAAGGCGAGTGCCATTATCGTATGGCCACGACACTGTAAGGTTTTAAAGGGCTGATTAAGACCGAGTCACCACTCTTTTATTCTCGTTCATAAATGCCCTTTAATTGTTCAGAAACAAAATGTGGAAAACAATCAGAGAACGATACCACAAACCTTGCTCGCTTTGCAATGATTTTTGCTGTACATTACGCATCAGGAGCCCAGCTTTGTGCTGTGGCTCTGTTTTGTGCCTATTCATACACATGTAGTGTTAGAGTATCAAAGCAGGAAACCAGACTAAAATAACCGGTCTTAAACAGCTCCAGCTGTGTCTTTATCATCCGTTTAATACCGGGTAAACACGGTCATGTGACCACCTTTCAACCAATAGGAATGCCTAAACTGTCTTGGGTATTTTATGAGCAACTAGTAATAATGAATATTTATAAGGCGCCGGTATCCGCCATGCATGACGCTCATGGCACACAATACAAAACAATTTGTTGTGCTTAGCTTTCTTTTTGCTTGAGAAGCTCTTTCATATTGGGCCCCTGTTATTACACAGGGGCCATAGTAGCCATGAGCCCTGTTGCCTCCCCGGCGTTGGCCTTGGTGCCCTTTCAAAGTATTCCAAAATAAGTTCTCTTTGCAAAATCGCCTTGCCCTCTCAAAGATGAAAATCTAGGCCAGCAGTCGACGTTAGTATTGAGCTGGTTATTGTATTAATCACCCCCAAACGAACACAAACTAATGCAGATTCGTCACACAGCAACTTCCCCCCCCCTCCCCCACCCCTATTTGGGGTCCAAACTGCGCTAGCGCTGATGACACTTACCGACGTTACACACAACTCCAGCATCTTCAGCATGCGTGCAGTCGTTGACTCCCCAACCGTCAAAAGGACAGTCGGCCAATGTTGTTTCATCTCCGACACAGTTCACCTGATCCATCCATGTCGGGTCGCTGCCTTGGCCGAAGAATGCCAAGATCTTCACGTCCTTAGCCCCCGAGTAGCCCAAATTGCCACAGATGACGTTTCCGTCGTTGATATCCCAGCTGTCGTCGCAGACCGTTCCCCACTGGTCCTCGTGATAGATCTCCACGCGGCCTTCATGCGGGCCGTCGTTTCCTGCAACCAGGCGCACGGTTCCATCTTGAACTATGAAAACAAAATTAATAGGAAATAAAAGAATATGTATCATTTCCCTTTAATAAGCAACTATTCACATGTAGGCTAGTATTTGAAACTTTCATAAAATTATCATATGGTCATGCTAACTAGTCGGTCATGCTAACTAGTGTAATTACAAAACTTTTAGGTCCTGAAATTTGCTGAAATATTGATCCCAATGAGCGTATCCAAAGAGTTTGTACAAAACCAATTTGCCAAATTTTGTGATTTTTGACACATACATCACTTTGTGAAAACGGTGACGAAACAATGTAACATTTGCTATCCATATATCTGGCTGGGGTTGTCACGGACAGCTTATCGGAAGAGCAGGGAACTTAAATAAAAGGGTCTTTGGCAAAATTGCCGAGTTAAGTCGCGTTGATGTGGCTAGTATTGGTATCAGACCAATCCAAGTATAGTTATGGTTCTGTTGCTTATCTTCTGCACCAAAAGGCAGAGTTGTAGTCCAGTCCTCATTACTGGAGTCCACTAGTCCTCACTGTCAAGTCCGAGTCCAAGTCACGAGTCACTTAAATTATTTAGAGGAAAAAAATAAATAAAAAATGATATGAATGCCAAGGTTGGAAGTTCACTATAAATCGAGCTTTAATTTGCACGATATGAAAACTCAGAGTACAACTGCATGGTACGGTTCAATTCTAGAAAAATGTACTTTGCACAATTCGTAGCCTGTCCTGTAATTCATGCCACCCCTTCCTTTTTTTCTTCTGTCTTTCTTTCTTTGGCACAAAATCAAAAAAAGATTTGTAATGAAATAATAATAAATGGACTTTTTTTCAATTGATTCCGAGTCACAAATATCAAGTCCGATTCCCAAGTCTGAGTCCAGATGGTTGAGTCCGAGTCCAGATGGTCGAGTCCGAGCCATTGGTCATCATGACTCGAGTCCAAGTCTGGCTTTATCAAAAATGTGATTCAAGTCGGACTCGAGTCTGAGTCATGATGCGGAGGAACATTCAGCAACTGGAGGAGAGTATAACCGAAGAGATTCCTTACTTGGGTTACAGACTACTCCGACATCGTTGTCGTGTCCGCAGGTCTCCTCATTCCAACCACTCATGTCACAGTCAATCAGTTTGTCCTCCGTTCCCATACAATCCACCCGCTGCATGTGGGAGGGGCCGGTGCCTGCCCCAAAGTACGCCATAGTCCTCACCATGTCCGCCCCGGGGAAACCCAGTTGCCGACAGACCACATTGGCGTCTTCCAAGTCGAACATGTCATCGCATATGGTCCCCCATGCATTGTCGTGGAAGATTTCTATTCTACCCGTGCGGGATGCCTCTCCGTTGCGTAGGCGAAGTTCACCCTCCATGGCTATAAAGTAATTTGATCAATTTGAAGGCTCATCAAATATGAACTTGTGGTTGTGAGTGGGATTGGACATCATTTTCATGGGGTTTCATTGTGTAAGTAGAAGGGGCTAATGTAAAAATCTTCTATGCTTCAGTTTGGAACTTAAGGCTGTATTTGAAACAAAGCTATTGCCAAGGTCCAATTTCATAGAGCTGTTTAAGCAGAGGATAATGCTTAGCAACTATCTGCTAAATAAATGCTAAGCAGGGAACCAGGTGCAAATGGTACATAATTGGTATTTTGGCTGGTAACCTTTTCCTTGTAAACAAAAACGTGTTGGACTTTGCTGTTTTTTGTGCTTATTAAGCAGCTCTATGAAATTGGGCCCAACATATCTGTGTTTTGTTGATAATGTTTGAAAAGAAATGAAAAAAAAAACCCAATAATAATGATAAATAAAATATAATAATTCGACAAAAAATCTTAAATTTGAAATGTGTAAAGATGGTCAGTATCATACCTGGTAGACAGACGACTCCAGCATCCTCAGCATGTCCACAATTATTAATTTCCCAACCAGCGGACTCACACTCTGCCAACCCTTGCTCTAATCCGGTGCATCTAACATCGTCCAAGTAGATCGGACCAATCCCAGACCCCATCACGGCCGATACCACAGCCTGAACAGCCTTGGAGAAGCCCAGCTGTTTGCAGACGACGTTGGCGTCGGTCATGTCCCAGTAATCGTCGCAGACAGTCCCCCAGCGACCGTTGTGGAAGATCTCGACCCGTCCTTCAGCGTCAGTTAAGCCGTCCACGAGGCGCACCTCACCATCGATGAAGTTCAGTGCTGGGATGACCTGCGAAGGCATGAGTTGGCCATCTGAAAAATAAAACAGTAACAATTACGCTCCTAGACTCATAAACGAAAGAAAGCTTCCGTTCGCCTTCATGTTTGATAACAGCAAGATGCAAGCCATGACATGAAAACAGGGCGTCAAAATTTGCTTAAAATCTAAAATCAGTGTGTATAGTTTTTATTTTGAAATGAGAGATGATGCAGGGTCTAAAAGATCAATAGGAGGGGTGGTGGTGGGGGGAGGTCCAAAAGGCACCCAGACATCTGTTTGTTTAATATCATGAAGGGCACGCCTTCTCCTATAACAGTCAGCAGCACTTTGATTTTGTGGAAAAAATGCAAAGAATCAAGTTAAGCCTTATCTGCCTAGCTATGGGACTTCCAGTACAGCACAAAAAACGCTGTTAAGGCCTACTTATGAGGAAGTATGTGGATAAACAGTCAGGTAGTATCTGCCTTCATACTCTCATTTCTAGTGATACGAGATGGAAAACACGGTAATACATCAAATTAAAGAGAAATATAACAATGATGAAAACTAATTTGGGAGGCTAATCATCCTTACTGGCAGCTGAGAAGCTGAGAAGCTGAATTGAGAAGGGGGCGGTGAGTACTAAAGTACTTTATGAGACCTAAAGAGTGAATGAATCAAATGGAATTCTCTTTATACTCATTCAAACTTTTTGCTCAAAATCAGACGGAAGCTGACCTGGAATCGCCTCAGACTGCACCCCAAAGAGCATCTAAAATTAAACATTTTCCAGTCCTCTTTAAGCTGGCCCCAAAACCCTACGCCGTACGCGCTTGACTGTGTAAGTTGCTTTTTAGCACCCTTTATTTTATTGAAAAATTGGTCTTGATTCGTAGCCGTTCCCAAAAATTGTTTTGGATCGGCCTATGAACTGCAGACTCTCAACATCACTACAATAGAAAAAACAGTGGTATGCATCTCAGAGGGTTGTGTTTATCATCTAAATCCACACCTCTCTGGATAGTTTTGAAGAAAACAAACGAGAAAGACAAAACTCCTGAAAAGAAACAAAATCCTGACAAATAATAAGCTGGAGCCTGTTTCAACTCTATTCACCTACCTGTGCAGGTTACCGCTACATCTTCAGAGTGCTGACAGTTATTGATAGTCAGTCCAGGGGATGGACAACGGATCAAACTGTCTTCGCTTCCCTCGCAGGCCAAGTCGTCAAAGTAGATCGGGGAGTCTTCCTCTCCCGGTCCGAAAGAGCTCCCCTCGCCTTCGAAGCCCGCGGCCCTGTCAAATCCAAGCTGTCGACAGATGACGTCAGCGTCTTGCAGACCGAAGCTGTCATCGCAAATGGTGCCCCAGATACTGTTGTACATGACCTCGACACGTCCCGCTGAGTCGGTCGCCCCCTCCCCAGCAAGCCGGAGCTGAAGGCTGTCGTCTAGAATGAAGAAAACACATTTTTTTGTTTAAGAAGGCAGTCAATGAAAACACCAGGAGGATGTACCATCTGCAGCGACTGTTTCAAACCAAATTTTAAAACAACTATCATAACCGTTTTGTAGTTTGGTTTTATTGTTTGGTTTTATTGTTTGGTGGGGTGGGGGGGGGGTCATCAGGTAGGGAGATGAAACTAAACCCACTTGCAAGGCTCGAGTCTGAGGCAGGAGTCGAACCAGGTGACCTTAAATGCAGAAAGAGATACCACATTCTGTCAAGTTTCATTTTTTTATTTATTTAACACAATTCATTTCAATACACATCCAACAGGGGCAAGTGCCGATCTTGGGATGGTGGTTAGAAAACGAGAAGAAATGTTCAGTTTCAGATGTGGGGGGAAAAACCCCAAAATTGGGAAACCCAATCCACATGCAGGACTCCAGTCCAAAGTGTGATTTCAACTGATGTTGGAAAGCTTCATATAACCCAATGTTATTGTAATATTACTAGTAAACTGAGTATGCTTCACATGAGATCAAGTATACCACCAGTCCAACAGTTTGACTTTGGAGCTACCATATGGTGTGGATTTTGTTAGGGCGAGGAAGGATCCTAGTAAACCACTCAAGGGAGATGGGGTAAAAGAAGATGTCTGTGAGTTTTAGGCATGCTTACCAGTAAAGCAGGACACTTTGACGTCTTCCAAGTGAGTGCAATCGTGAACACCCCAGCCTTCAAATTCACATTGCAGTAGAGTTTCTTCATCCCCGTCACACAACAGGTTGTCTAGCCATATAGGATCAGATGCTTCTCCCTGGACTGCTCCGGTTGAATAGCCTGCCGTCCCGGGGTAGCCTAGCTGCCGGCATGCCACCCTGGCATTGATAATACTCCAGGAGTCATCACAAACTGTTCCCCATTGGCCATCATGCAATACCTCCAACCTACCGGTCGATGCATCCTCACCCTCCTGACTGACCAGCCGTATGTTGTCTGAATCTTTGAAAAACGAAAGACAACAATAAAACAATCAGAAACATAAAGCATGTGAGACAACATTGGTTATTGTCAAAGACCAGAATCAACACTTAATCTGAAACAACATATACATGAAATAACAAACCTGTGAGAGTTTACGCTCAATCGGACATCGGAATCACAGGAAAACAGTGAAGAAAAAAAAATCTTATATGTTTTTAACTTTTTTCAAATGTTGTGTTTGTGTGAAGAACCTCGCACACGGCTGTCGTCAATTTACCCCCTAAAGTTGGAGCAGGATGATGCAAAGCATTGCCTGTTGGAGTGGGTGACCGGGTGGTCTAGCACACCGAACTCAAGCTCTGGTGTTGTCAGAGAGTGAGGGTTCGGGTCCCAGTCATGGCACTTTTGTCCTGGAGCAAGACACTTGGCAACTATAATTGCTTTGACCGTGGAATGGGATGTAAAGCTGTAGGTCTAGTGTTTTGTATGGCTGATAGAAGAACCCAGTACATTTTTAGTCAAGAGAAGGGGATGCAGACTATTTGGTGGTTGGTGCTTGGTGCTTGGTGCTTGGTGCTTAGTACTTGGTATTTGGTATTTGGTGCTTGGTGCTTGGTACTTGGTGCTTGGTGCTTGGTGCTTGGGCGCTTGGTGCTTAGGCCCTTGGTGCTTGGTGCTTAGGCGCTTGGTGCTTAGGTGCTTGGTGCTTGGTACTTGGTACGGGGTACTCGGTATGGTGTACTTTGTACTTGGTAACTTGGTACTTGGTACTTGGTACAGGGTACTCAGTACCTTGTACTTTGTACTTTGTACTTGGTAACTTGGTATGTGGTATGGGGTAATCAGTACGGGTTACTTTTTGTATTTGGCACTTGGTACTTGGTTCTTGGTACAGGGTACTCGGTACGGGGTAATTGGTACTTGGTACTTGGTACGGGGTACTCGGTGTGGGGTACGGGGTACTCGGTACGGGGTAATCGGTACTTGGTACTCCATACTTGGTACCTGGTACTCGGTAGGGGGTACTTTGTACTTGGTTCTTGGTACGGGGTACTCGGTACGGGGTACTCGGTACAGGGTACTCGGTACTCGGTACTCGGTACTTGGTACTTGGTACGGGGTTCTTTGTATTTGGTACTTGGTACTTGGTACGGGGTACTCGGTGCGGGGTACAGGGTACTTGGTATGGGGTAATCGGTACTTGGTACTTGGTACTTGGTACTTTGTACTTGGTACGGGGTACTTTGTACTTGGTACGGGGTACTTTGTACTTGGTACGGGGTACTTTGTACTTGGTACGGGGTACTTTGTACTTGGTACGGGGTACTTTGTACTTGGTACTTGGTACGGGGTACTTTGTACTTGGTACGGGGTACTTTGTACTTGGTACGGGGTACTTTGTACTTGGTACTTGGTACTTGGTACTTGGTATTTGGTTTGGGGTACTCGGTACAGGTTACTTGGTATGCCTAAACAAAACAAAGAATCCAAAAAGACAATCAAAAAAATAAACTTACCAGGTGTTTCTCCATCTTCGTTGAGTAGACAGTAAACGCCAGCATCTTCTGCATGGACACAATTGACATTTTCTGAGCTTCTTGGACAGTCTAAAAGTGTCGCCTCCGTGCCTATACACTGAACATCATCCAGCACAATCTCTCCAGATCCTTCCAAGAATTGAGACAACAACAAAAAATCTTATCAAATATTAACTCTGACTTCTAAAATGTTCCACCACTTTGACTCAGATGGTTGAAATCAGATGTGAAGTTAAAAACACAACACTGACATCCGATCCTTAGCGTCCACTGCCGACTGTAATAATAAAAGCCTCTTCCAAAGGTACTTCCGTGGTATGTGAGCAGGAGGTGTCTGACTCGTACCGTCTACACTCACTTTCACTCGCAGCACACACTTTGCCACCTCGTCTCACCGCTTCACTGACATCATCACAAATATGACTTTACTGGGAGACTTTTGAGGACACTAGGCGACAGCGAACTTCCCAATAAATCCATTGTTCAGAACTACGCCAACAATGGAAAGTTACCTGGAAAGTCTGCTGCCACGTTCCAAAATCTCCCATTGACCCGTTCCCATTGGGGTCATCAGTCCGTCACCCATGCCGCCTCGGAACTCTGGTACAATCTCTGGTCCCGAACTACGCCAAAAACAACCCCTGTCAATTGTATCCTCAAAACACATCTTTTATGCCATCGTCCTTGTAATTTACACTGTTTTTCTTTGTATTTATGAGCCATGAGAATCAATTTTTGGCAGATACCGTCACTTTACCCAGTGTTCATTATACTGATTGTTATAACGGTTTTGGGTTCTTTAAGCTTCTCACAACAGCTAAAATCCATCGCACAAGGACCCAAGTGACATGAGCACCCTGCCCAGGATTCGAACCATGGACTCTGTTGAACCATCAGTATGATGTCCCAGACCACCACATTCAATGAATCGTTATAAAACATACCTTGCCCAAACTCTGCAAAAATGCTTGCTTGCTCTGCACCGTTGGTATAACCAAGCTGTCTGCACACGACATCAGCATCATTCTTGTTCCATTCGTCATCGCAGACTGTCCCCCAGGCTCCAGCATAGAAAATCTCTACGCGTCCTATGTTGGGTGACGGGCCATCGACGAGGCGTATTCCTTCAGACTGAGCTGAATCTTTTCGTAATGAAGAGAAAGCTGTCAATTTACATCACTGGGAAAAATGAATCAAGCAATAAACCAACAAGGGAAATTGACCAGGTAAAATTTTAAAACAAATCATCAATTTTTTCGGAAGAATAAATGTAATCCCATCCTAGCTAGTTTTTCAATAAAAACACCGGTCAACAAACTTGTGACTAGCCCATCAAACGTGGGGGTCATGTTTGAGTGAAAATTACCCCAAAAACAGTCTATTTTTTTGCCTGAAGTTTTGTGCAAGCAAGCAACCAAAAAAATAAAAAAAAAACCATAATAATTTCTAAGTTCTTCAAATGCTATTTCCTCAACTTTTGCAGGCCTCATCTTTGAGGGGGCAAGGCTATTTTCATTTTGTAGCAGGCACTTCCACTGGAAAATCTTAAAGTCTATGAGACACTTTTGAAGGGGCACCAAGGCCAAGACCAGGGCAACAGAGGCTGTGGCCTCAAGCTGAGGTCTCTGTGTAATGCCAGGTCTGCTTTTGGTGCAATTCAGATGGTAACATTCCTCCTTTTTAAACATCAAGTAACAAGCCACAAGGGAAACTGACTGGGTAAATTTAAATCAATTTCTGGTTGAACAAAGAAAAACTGAATTGAATTTACCCGGCCGGTTTCCATTGTGGTGTATTACTTGATTTAAAAAAATGCACAGCTTCAATATTTAGTACCAGTGTTTATTTAGTCACAGTCTTGTGGTCGAGGAATCCGTTCTAGAATGCAGGGGAGTTGTGGGTTTGATATCTCGCCCGAGTAGTCTATAGACTTGAAGGAACAGCTTGAATATTTATTGTAGTACATGTTTATCTAGTCACAGTCTAGCGGTCAGGAAATTCGTTCTGGAATGCGGGGGTCGTGGGTTTGAATCTCGCCCAAGTAATCTATAGAATTGTTTTCGTTAAAGCATTGGGAACTTGTCCTGGTCCTGGTCGGTGCAAAAACATTGTCCATCTCCAAACACAGCATTTACATGAAATGGAGTTTGAAACAGCACAATAGTTACTACTATCGCGGAAGTTCACTGCAACCCTACGCCTCTCTCTATCTTCATCTCTCTCTCTTTCAACAACATTTTCTGCACTGACGGGACCAACTGACGCCAGGTGATCATCTTTATCATTACAATCATGCCTGATCCTCTTACCTGACTCATTTTGCATATTCGAGCATACGTGCATATTCAATCAGCTCATCAGCTCCTTGCTACTTACCAGTACAGATGACTCCTGCATCCTCCGAATGTTCACAGTTTTCTACTCCCCATCCTGCACTGGGACAATCTTCAAGTCTCTCTTCGTCTCCCGTACAATATACATCGTCAAGGAGAGTTGCTCCCGTTCCTTCCCCGAAGAAAGCTTCTCCAAGGAAATCTGAAGCTCCAGAGAAGCCCAGCTGCTTACAGACAACATTAGCATCGGTGATGTCCCAATAGTCATCACAAACTGTGCCCCATTCTCCATCTCGGTAGATTTCAATACGGCCGCTATTCTCTGTCGGCCCGCCAACCAAGCGGATAGTGCTTGTCACTTCACCACCTTCACCCTCACCACCACTAGTATCGGGTTCACCACCAACATCCTCTGCAAAAATGTGATGTAATATTGATAACAAAACATGGATGACCTCACAGAAATATTGCGCTTTTATCATTTTGCATATTCTAACATACGTTCACATTTTATCTGCTCATCAGTTTCTTGCTACTTACCAGTGCAGATGACTCCTGCATCCTCCGAATGTTCACAGTTTTCTATCCCCCATCCTGCACTGGGACAGTCTTCAAGTCTCTCTTCGTCTCCCGTACAATATACATCATCAAGGAGAGTTGCTCCCGTTCCTTCCCCGAAGCCAGCTTCTACAGAGATGTCTGAAGCCCCAGAGAAGCCCAGCTGCTTACAGACGACATTAGCATCAGTGATGTCCCAATAGTCATCACAAACTGTGCCCCATTCACCTTCGTAAAAGACTTCAACACGTCCCTCATTACTGTTCCCGCTTCCAACGAGACGCACTGTCACACCAGGCTCTTAAATGCAATCAAAACTATCATAAGGTAAGATTTTTTTTTGAATGAACAGCTGTATTGTTTAGGACACGTTTAATTGAATTGAATTTCAAAGCGAAATAAAAAAAGTAAAAAGGTGAGAAAATACCATGAAGAGCCTCTCTTTATCTTCATCTCTCTCTCTCTCAACAACATGTTCTGCACTGACGGGACCAACCGTTGGCAGGTGATGATCTCCAAAACTTTATCATTACAATCATGCGTGATCCTCTTACCTGCCTGGCACTCTATTCCTACATCTTCAGAATGGAAGCAGGCGTTAGTATCCCATTGATCGCTCACGCAGTCCATGAGGCTGCTCTCTGTTCCGTCACACTCCACACTGTATAGGATGGGGCTGTCTAGGTTGTCCGTTAAGTCAAACGGTGTGCTTCGCAAATACCCTTGGAATCCAAGCTCTCTGCAGGCAACGAGTCCTTCCTCTTCGCCCCACCTGTCATCACAGATCGTTCCCCACTCTCCATCACGGTAGATCTCAATACGGCCGCTAT
Organism: Marthasterias glacialis; assembly: GCA_911728455.2. Classification (NCBI taxonomy): domain Eukaryota; kingdom Metazoa; phylum Echinodermata; class Asteroidea; order Forcipulatida; family Asteriidae; genus Marthasterias; species Marthasterias glacialis. The sequence goes on along the minus strand of OU452222.1, from coordinate 11,529,837 downwards.
TCTCTGTCGGTCCGTCGACCAAGCGGATGGTGCTCGTCACTTCGCCACCTCCTCCCTCACCACCACCGAGCCTCCCACCTGCACCAGTATCGGGTTCACCATCAACATCCTCTGCAACAACGAGATTTAAGATTGATAACAAAACATGGATGCCTCACACAAATATTGTGCTTATCATTTTCCATATTCAAGAATATGTGCATATTTTATCTGCCCATCAGCTTCTTGCTTCTTACCAGTACAGATGACTCCAGCATCCTCCGAATGTTCACAGTTTTCTTCCCTCCAACCAGCGCTAGGACAGTCTTGAAGTCTCTCTTCATCTCCTGTGCATTCAACATCATCAAGGAGAGTTGCTCCTGTTCCTTCCCCGAAGCCAGCTCCTACAGAGACGTCTGAAGCTCCAGAGAAGCCCAGCTGTTTACAGACGATATTAGCATCGGTGATGTCCCAATAGTCATCACAAACTGTTCCCCATTCACCTTCATAAAAGACTTCAACACGTCCCTCGTTGCTCTTCTCGCTTCCAACAAGACGCAAAGTCACATCAGGCTCTTAAATGCAATCAAAAGTTGAGATTTGTTTTACCAGTTGGCGCCGGATGACCTGTTTACACGCAAAGGTTTCCCCTCTCTGGAAACAGAAGCCATTCAAAGGTGCCATTATGTAATTTCGGACCACCGGAGCAAAGGTCACAAAGTCATTCCACTGCGGAGCGTGCACAGACTACACACATTCCGTTTACACTTTGTTTCACCCACACAAGGACCAAAAAAAAAGGTTTTGAATATACTCAAATTTTGTGGCTATTGAGAGGCAGGTTTTGTGTGATCCCTGATCACTGACCTTGTCCTTTTGTTCCAAGAAGATTAATAGGCATCGAGAGGTCTTTACAATTGTTCATTCATTGTATTTCTGCTGAATGGAGGTAAGTTAGAGTGAGCTGGCAATCGAGCCATGGTTCCGTGTTTAGTACCACTCCTACGCCGTAGGTAACAGCCAATGTTTTGCAATTAACGGTGCGTGAATTTGACAATTTCTCGGTCAAGAAACAAAATGGACGATTCAATAAAAAGAATCTTTGTTCTCTTGGCATTGTCAAGTCAGGGTTTCTTTGTGCCAGTGGTACCTTCAAAGAAAAAAAGGTTCTGGCCATTCTGCCAAAAGAATCCCGCCAGGGGGAGGGGACCAAAAAATGAATCCTGGCGGCAACTGGTTAAATGAACAGTTTGAATATTTAGCACACGTTGAATGTCAAAGCTTAAATATAACAAGAAAATGCTTAATATTTTTAATAGCTTGTTGTACCTTCATCTGGTGCACAGACAACACCAACGTCTTCACCGTGACCACAGTTGTTGATTCCCCATCCTGCATTGGAGCAGTCTGCAATTGATGCCTCTGTACCTTCACACTCAACGTTATCCAAGAAAATCGTTCCATCACCTACAGAAAGGATAAATGCTACAGTGAAGATCATCAACATAAGGGACCAATATTAGTTGTGTTTTACCCATACACCGATGTGAGTTGAGCACTGTATACTACTCAGTACTTTTCCGAGTTCTGCAGAAAAAAAACCCCAGGCATATTACTCAGTGGGATTCGAACCTACGACCATTCCCATTCTAGAGCAGATCTCTTACCATCAGACCATCGAGCTTGCCCGGTAGCTAGAGGCAGTTTGAATCCTATATTTTAGCAGCTGGTACCTTAAAATAAGTGACCAAGAACAAACCCTTGAGGAACACCTGGATCAGGGCTTACATCCAGGACATCTTGAAGGATGAATAAGAGCAAACAAAAATTACTATCAGGAATACTCAATTTTTCCTGAACTCAGAACCACATACAACCCTTAACCATCAATATGAGAGACCAAGTATAGAGCCTTGAGGAACACCTGGAATCAAGGCTTAGACATGGACACCTTGATGGATGAATAACAGCAAATGAAATATCCACAAGAATAATACCTTCCCCGAATTAGTACCAAATATAACTGTCAACTATAAGCAGAAAGGACCAAGAATAGACCCTTGAGGAATGCCTGAAATCAAGATTTACATTCATGAACATCTAGACAGATGAAAACTCACCTACTCACCAACCAAAGTGGCTACTTGAGACGAGCGCAAAAGGAAAAAGCAAACTAAAAATTAATACCTTCCCCAAACTCAGCACTAGATGCAACCCTCACTGCTCCATTGGCAAAACCAAGCTGTCTGCAAACCACCTCAGCTTCAGTCTGATCCCACAGATCATCGCAGATGGTTCCCCACTCACCATCACCTCTGCGGATTTCTACTCGACCAAGGTTAGGCTCCGATCTTCCAGCAAGTCTCACCTCAATAGAGACAGATGAGCCTGCTTCTGTTGAAAACAAAAACGTAGACCCCCGTTAAATTCAAGAGTTGTTTCAAAATTTAAATTTAATTCTATTAAAGACAACAAAATCTTATAGGTTCTTGACCAACCCAAGTCCCCCCCCCCTCAAAAAAAAACTAGAAAAGTTTCATTTAAAATACAGTCAAATATGCACAATTCTCACTTATACCAAAAGTGGGACCATCTTCCAGCTTCAGTTAGTTGTGAAAGCAGAAAGAAGGATTCTAGTTTTTATAATTACCTTTTGAATTATTTTGTCACTTACCGGTACAGATGACTCCAGCATCCTCTGAATGGCCGCAGTTTTCTACTCTCCATCCTGCACTGGGACAGTCTTCAAGTCTCTCTTCATCTCCTGTGCATTGTACGTCATCAAGGAGAGTTGCTCCTGTTCCTTCCCCGAAGCCAGCTGTTAAAGAGAAGTCTGAAGCTCCAGAGAAGCCCAGCTGTTTACAGACGACATCAGCATCGGTGATGTCCCAATAGTCATCACAAACTGTTCCCCATTCACCTTCATAAAAGACTTCAACACGTCCCTCGTTACTGTTCTCACTACCCCTCAGTCGCACTGTCGCATCAGGCTCTAAAAAATTAAACAAATGGATGGAAGGTTAAGGTTTTCCTAGCTAACCACTTGAATCTTGATGCCACCTTATCATGCACATAATTTACAGGCTACAGACTTGGGGGGGGGATCGATTTAACACGCTTTAGGGAGCGTCTCAAAAGTCGGACTGCTTGGAATGTTCCAATGAGAATGTTTCCCTGTCCAACTGGGCACACTCTGTGTTCCCAGCGGATCGCAGATAAATTCCCATTTGGACGTACCGCCTGAGATTTGTGTAATCCCTAATTCCAGACCTTCGATCCTTAGACATACCAGAATTTGTATAGACCAAATGGCTGCCCCGGTTGTTTCCATCGTCCTCAGCACCAAGTTAAGTGCGAGATTCCAGCAAGCTGAGGGTGATTAACGGCAGTGGCTTACAACTTTTGAGATGTCCAAGTCACTCCGAAAAAAGAGGGTCTCCGTGTATTAAATTTTCTCAAAGGAAAACTTTAAACCTCAGTGCCACAGACCACCATGTTTTGTGTCTTTATACCTCGTTTAGTCACGGTTTCATTTTGACAATAACATTCTACCTCAACATTTTTTGGAGGGTTTTCCATCAAAAATAATACGGTGGGTGGTAATGTAAAGGTTGAGAAAATACCGGTGTCAATTCAAATTTAATGTATAAGGCACCATTTCACCACTGTTTAAACTAAAATACAACAGAGAGTATGCTTTAATTATTCATTTACTTAACAGACTAAGCTGTTGTACCTTCATTCAGCATACAGATGACGCCAGCGTCTTCAGAGTGAGCACAGTTTTCAATTCCCCATCCTGCGTTGGGACAGTCAGCAATTGCTGTCTCCGTACCCACACACTCAACGTCATCCAATAGAATATCCCCAGTACCTGCAGGAGGTACAACCGCAGAGAGGAGACAGTTGGCAAAATCAAACATTTCATGGATGGTATAATGAAGAAAAAAAATCATTTTAAAAAATATAATAATACCTTCGCCAAATTCAGTTGGCGATGCAGTCCTCACAGCTCCGTTAGTAAAACCAAGCTGTCTGCAAACCACGTCAGCATCATCTTTTTCCCACAAGTCATCGCAGACGGTTCCCCAATCACTGTCAGTGTTTCGGACTTCAACACGTCCGAGGTGAGGTTCAGATCCACCGACAAGCCTCACAGTAGCAGTCATGTCTGGTTCTGGTTCTGTTGAATCTAAACGCACCCAAGAATTCTGATTAAATAACGTCGTTAAACCAGACTCTTCCCCCAAAACCCCCTTTGTCTTGCTCTTCATTGTTCATCCCTTACATCTTCTGACTGCTTTCTGCCTCTCTCTTTTCACTTCTTTCCACTTGACTGCTTTTGTTACTCCAGTGTACTTGTATGTGTGTGTTGTGTTGTCATTTAGCCTTTGAGAAAGATTCTGCTAGTGTGGAAACGTGAGGCCATTAACAAATTTTGTGCATTTATACTACAGGTCGTTGTGGTTGGTAAGCAGTTTGCGACAGCTAATTTTATTTTTTTGATTAATTAAAGTTTTACACATCATACCAGTCTCGCATTAGCCTATTCTTGGTCTTCAACTTTTACCGTGAGCGATTTACCTTGTATTGCACAGCAAAAATGCTCCACAAAATTATCAGTCGCTACTCAAAAGTTAGCATTCTGTTCCATGTGCACAAAACATGTTCACTTCATACACTTTGCATAGTAAATTTGCTGGGTGAAATTGTTCCCTGCTCTAAGAGCTTCCTGGGTTCATTCCAACTCCAAACTCCCCGCTGATTTTCTCCATCTCAGGCATCAAAATGGTTGCACTGTGAAGTCCTTAGACTTTAACAATAGTAAATTCTTAACTCATATCTGCCTGACTGGTTACTAGGCTTGGGCGGTTCCTCCTTAAATTTTTGGAACCGCTTCCGATTCCAGAAAAAGGAACCGATTCCGAGTAGGAACCGGTCCCAGCAGATTCAATAAAAAATGTAAGAAATAATATGAAAAAACGACAACACTAGTCATTGGTTGATTATTATGGCATCTCAGGCTTTCTTTGAGCAAACTTGAAGCTCGAGTTATTTTGGCTTCATCTACACTTTGGATTTGTTGACCGTTATTTAAAATATTTGTAATCAATACTTTCAAGGCAATGCTCAGACACGCTGACTCTGATCTAAACTCGCTTAGCTGTTTCTGCTCTGGTATTTGCACAATAGATTGCTACTCACCAGTGCACCTGACTCCAGCATCCTCTGAATGGGCGCAGTTTTCTTCCCTCCAACCAGCGCTCGGACAGTCTTCAAGTCTCTCTTCATCTCCTGTGCATTCTACATCATCAAGGAGAGTTGCTCCCGTTCCTTCCCCGAAGCCAGCTTCTAGAGAAACATCAGAAGCCCCAGAGAAGCCCAGCTGCTTACAGACGACATTAGCATCAGTGATGTCCCAGAGGTCATCACAAACTGTGCCCCATTCACCTTCGTAAAAGACTTCAACACGTCCCTCATTACTGTTCTCGCCACCAACAAGACGTACAGTTACATCTGGTACTGAAAATAGAAGATGATACTCCTTGAGTAAAGTTCCTTCAGCGTAGCAACGTAAACAATGTCCACGTGAGAACGTGACCGATCATACAGTATGGATGTAAGCTTAACCAGGTAAAACCGGAAGACATGAATACATGCAAATGTTTCCCCTGCCTGGAAACGGAAACTGTGTAAAGATGCCATTATGTAATTTCAGATCACCGGAGCAAAGGTCGCTCGGTCATTCAACTGCGAAGCTCGCACAGATCACACATACACCGTCTAACGCTTCGATTCACCCACACAAAGACAAAAAAGGGTCTTGAATATGCTCAAATATTGTGGTCATTAAGAGGATGTAATCCCCGATTATAGACCTTTGTCCTTTTGTTCCATGAAGGGAATTATGAGGCATCTTGGAAGAAGAACTGTAGCCTACTTTGACGGCATTTTAAACAAACACTGCAGGATTTCCTTTTGGAGACCTTCTACAAATATCAATCTCTGGTAATTTATGGGGCTAAACTGATAACAAAAATGATTCCTACGATTGCCGGAGCGAAACTCGTTTTCCGGAGGCTGCTTGAGTTTTAGCTGTTGGCCTAGCGTCTACTCTTTCGAAAAACCAGCACATTTTCAAAGTTCAATACATTCACGTAAATCCATGATGAGGGATGGACTCACAGTTTTTTAACCAGTTTGAACAGGAGTTGACAAAGATATTGACCCATTTCACGCCGTACAGCGCACTTACACGCACCTATCCTGTCCGCCATTTTGGGAGTCAAACAGATCAGTATAGACCGGTATGAACTGGTATGAATGCTCTCTGAAGAAGCCGCAAAAATTGTATCAGAATAATTTTGTTAAAAAAAAAAAAAAAACGTTTTACCTTCATCCACACGGCAGACAACACCGGCATCTTCGTTGTGACCACAGTTCTCATCTTCAGGTCCTAAGCTTGGGCAGTCCGCAATTGCCGTCTCAAAACCAGTACACTGAACATCGTCCATGAGAGTCAAACCAACGCCTATTCCAAAAGAAAAAAACCCAAAACACACCAGCTGAGTGAAAGAACATAACAGTGTTAGTGTGTACATAGTGCATGCTGCACAATGGAATGTTGGGTCCTGTTAACACCATTTCCACTGTTTTACCTTACACCAAAAAGAAGCTTTGGCGTGTTTAAACATCTGCCGACAGCACACCATTAACATTTATAAACTGAGTTTATCAGGCATCCATTTTCAGGCATGGAAAATGTTTGCATGTATGCATATCACCCAACGTCCGCTGGTTGGTATATGCCGTTGTCAAAACTAGTCAATTGATAAAAAAAGGAGCAACAGCGAATCATCTATACAAGACCTTTCCTTGTACAGGGCAAACGAAGCATAACATCATGAGTTGGTGCATCGCGTACGCTGCACAATGGAATATCCGGGCGCATTAAGACGTCACCCACTAATGACCTCGCATCCAAAAACATAGTTTTGATGTGTATCAACATCTTTATTTGCATGTCGACCAATGTATGTTGGTTAATATATGCAGTGCTTGAGAGTACAGTCAAAAAAAAAGAAAAGAAAGAAGCAATACCTTGACCAAACTCAGCATCAGTCGCAGCCCTTAATGCTCCATTTGTAAAACCAAGCTGTCTGCACACCACGTCAGCGTCAAGCTGGTCCCAGAGGTCATCACAAACGGTTCCCCAGTCACCTCCATCAATACGAACCTCAACACGACCCGCGTGTGGATCTGGTCCGACGAGTCTGACCTCACCAGTAGAAGTTGTGGAGGTATCTTTGAGGGGGAAGGGGGGGGGAAAAGGTTGGATTTGATTACCCTCTCCTCAGCCTTTCAGCAATGCACACATGGTGACCTGGAGGGCATACTGCAGAACCGAAACGCCTCTTTGCAAGGTGGAGCAGCCATGAACGCCTTTACGGCCCATAATGCTAACCAGTTATTAATCTATTCAATACATGCAGTTATGTGAACCAATTAAACCAAAAAAACATGGGGCGGCAGCGTGAAAAGCATAACATTGCTTTTGAAATGTGAATTTTAGATGTGGGAAGGAAATCCTTAAACAGGGAAAACCCACACATTCTTTTTAACACCGAGTTGTAGGGACTCCCAGCTGTTGTTCTATTATTCCCTTTTCTACTGAATTACCTTGTGGGGACAGGGTTTGACAAAGGGGAACAAACCTTTGTTCCATTGTATAAATGTCCCCATAACGGTGTGTGTGCCTACACCATCAGGAAGTGACTGAAAACCCAAGCTTTTCATGTTTTTTCAACCACTAGGATGAATTATCTCTGGAGAAGGACGTGTGTCCTTGAGCAAGACAGTTAATCACAGTTGCTTCATCCTTTGGATGGGATGTAAAGCCGTAGGTCCTGTGCGTTGTGCAATGCTCACAAAAGAACCCAGTGCACTTATCATTAAGAGAAAGCATTTGGCTTGATGATATTACAGAAGTAGCATTAGTATTCTTATTGTTATGGGATGCAAAGCTTGGTGTTGGCTTTTTACCTGCTTGGCAGATAATATCCAAGTCTTCTTCATGACTGCATTAATATGTACCCCAACCAACACTCTGACAGATATTCGCACAATAGATTGCTACTTACCAGTGCAGATGACACCAGCATCCTCCGAGTGGCCGCAGTTTTCTTCCCTCCAACCAGCGTTGGGACAGTCTTCAAGTCTCTCTTCATCTCCTGTGCATTGTACATCATCAAGGAGAGTTGCTCCCACTCCTTCCCCGAAGTCAGCCCCTACAGAAAAGTCTGAAGCCCCAGAGAAGCCCAGCTGCTTACAGACGACATTAGCATCAGTGATGTCCCAATAGTCATCACAAACTGTTCCCCATTCACCTTCATAAAAGACTTCAACACGTCCCTCATTACTGTTCTCGCTACCAACAAGACGCACAGTTACATCTAGATCCAGCACTGAAAATTGAAGGATGATACTCCTTGAGTTGGCCTGTGTCGGGTATCCGGGTATCCTGGTACCCGAAAGCCAAAGTCATTACCCGGTTCCATTTTTCCGGTTCCATTACCCGAAACTTACGTTGAAAACTTAATTATCATTTCGGACACACGAACAAAAATAAAAATCAAAATCAAACAAAACCGACCGGGACCGGGGTAAATTAAAAACCTTCCTTACGGATTGGAACACTGAAATTATTGTAAATTTCTTACAAACCACGCTGGCAGCTAGGCAACATGCCGGATAATTGTTCATGGCATCTGATTGGGCCGCACAGCATCAACCATTACAGGTACAGTCATTGTCAGAAAAGCTACCATTAATTTGATTTGAAAGTTGTTGTGAATTTATCACTTGTAAAAGGAAGATCGTGATTGTATTATATTGACAACATTTAGCACTTCGAAATTAGGCGCTATGGGTAGAAAGTGAGACATTTATAATGTGTTTCTCGTGAGCTCTCTACCTTGAACTAATTTCTGAACTCTTATTAACGTAATTAAGAGGCTGCGTTGATGTTAGAGAAGATCGAGATAGGGGTGTGGTCTCTGATCGGGCCCTTCTCATACTCCTCATTCGTTTACACATGCACACCACCCATTTAATCCCGGCCCGAACATGTGTGTTTGTATATTAGTATAAACATGATAAACGATTCTTTTAACAGGTACCCTAAAACCGTCACGCAGTGACAATCGGGTACCTGAAACATAAAAATATCCGAAAACGCAAAGGCCTGTCCTCGAGTAAAACTTCCTTCTGCAATCACATTATTTTATCCGTTTGTATTCTTAATTTTATACATCCAAGAGGCAACAGCACATTAAAGTCAAAGCAGGATGGAAATACTTAGGTATCTTAACCCTAAAGTCGGGAAGAGAAGGCCTTTTGATGGAAGTTTTGTCATCTTATGGCGTGTCGTGGCCGAGTGGTTAGTGCGTCGGACTCAAGCTATGGTGGCTGAGTCACCGGAGTGTGGGTTTGAGTCCCGGTCATGACACTTGTGTCCTTGAGCAAGGCACTTAACCATAATTGCTCCGTAAAAGTTGGGGAGGTAGAGCCTTCTGCTCTACCAGCCAGGCTTCTGATGGATGATACCCAAGCCTACATCCTTACGGACTGTAAAGGGGGTTACCCTATTTCAGCCCCAGGAGTAGGTGGCAACAGCTGTATAAACCATGATAATAAAAACAAAAATCAAAAAAATCTGACAGCTTGGGATATTTACCTTTTTCGAAAATAAGTCAGCGCATTTTCAAAGTTCAAACTTTCGTTTAAATCCACGTTGAGGGACTGACAGGTTTTAACCAGTTTGAACCGGTGTTGACAAGGATATACTGGTAAGAACAGACACAAACGCACTCCTTAGAGGCTGTGCTGGTAAATGCCAATATAAATGTGTCCATGAAGATGGGACACATTTTGTGACATTTTTCAATATTATCATATTTGTTCGACAAAATGTTGATTCTAATTGATGTTTATCAATCATCACCTTTTATTTGGGTGTTGACAGTATTTCAGACAGTTTCAAATCCTTCCCACACCATCTAACCTGATAATTTTTGCTAATATTCTTAAAAGTTCAAGGTAACGATGTTACAGGGACACCCTGCTTGTAACACATATGTGCCATTATTATGGAAGTAATACACAAATGTTCAACAGAAACTTGATGCCAAGTCCATAACAAAATATTTTCCTTCATGGGCATTAAAGTACACATGGCTGAGAAAATTAAGGATATATGTCACGATGTAACGGGGACACCAAATGTTACACCTATGGTGTCCCCATTACGCCAGTGTAGGCACTGTATAAGGTTGATTTTACACCACAGTAATCAAGTAAAACCTTTTTATGATTCACGTTTGGTGTTATTTATACTATGTAAAGCAAGATTGACTAAGTAGACTAGTGAAGTGGTGAAAAAGCTTCATAGGTGGTAACAATGTAACAATGTCCCTCGTGTTCCAACTTCATGGAATGACCCGTGATCGTAGTATATAGGGTGCTGAACCAATTAGAACCAGGTGCCAATTTCAGGTGAAGTGGTTTCAAGCACCTCTACGAAATTGGGCCCTGCATAGATTGGTAGAGACCGGCATGGATGAGCTGCAAAAATGTTTCCAGATAGTTTTGTGCTTTTTTTTGTTTACCTTCGTTCAGTCGGCAGACAACACCGGCATCTTCAGAGTGACCACAGTTCTCGTCTTCAGGTCCTAAGCTTGGGCAGTTCGCAATTGCCGTCTCAGAACCAGTACACTGAACATCATCCATGAGAGTCAATCCATCGCCTATTCCAAACAGAGAAGACACAACACATAGGCTTTTGATACAAAGCATTATTCCTTAAGCACCATGCCCAAGTTCATGTTAAATCATGCCTCAAATAGACCAATTGCGCGACCCGCGTCATGTGACCAATTACATTAGGGGTATAAAATGTAAACACACACGACATCCTCCATAGGAAAGTGCGGTACGATACACGATGATTGTTGCACACCACGTCAGCATCATTTATTCGATTGAGGCTTTCCTTGCTCGAAATCTGTGAAAAATTTTCCAGAGTTTGTACCAGAGACCTTCGAGTGGCTGAATAAAGCCAGTAAGGACAGTTCCAGCAAGTCTTGAAAATTGTAAAAGTACCGTATAAATGTGCACGATGTGTACAGCGCGCGACGGAACGTTAGGCCAGACGACTGCGATCACCACACACTTTTCAACACAAAAATTTTAAAGTTTTGAAGCTGAAATCATCCAAAGAAATTGCTTTACATAACTGTGTGATTCCTTTGCCTATTTGAAATTTCAAATTTCAAAGGCTAGGTATAAATGCTCACTTTTCCAACATTCTTTACCCTTTTTTTTCACAGTGATTTAGGCCTACATTACAAACAAAATAACAGGGGGGTGGCTACATAGTCGTCCGACACCGGTAGTGCATGGCTAAAAAACCTCTTTTTAGTAGAATTCTGTTCAAATAGGCAAAGGAATCACACAGTTATGGAACGCAATTTCTTTGGATGATTTCTGCTTCAAAACTTTGTGTTGAAAAGTGTGTGGTGATCGCAGTCGTCTGGCCTAACGTTCCTTGTCTAGACAAGGCCCCTCATTGTACAGGGCAAACGAAGTGTAAAATCGTGAGTTTGTGCAAAGTGTCCGCAGAACAATGGAATGTCCGGGCGTATTAACACGCCACCCACTATTGACTGCGCATACAAAACATAGTTTTGGGGTGCATAAACACCTTTATTTGCACGTCGATCGGCGTCTGTTGGTTAATATATGCAGTGCTTGAGAGTAAAGTCAAATGAAAAAACAAAAGGAAGCAATACCTTCACCAAACTCAGCACCAGTCGCAGCCCTTAATGCTCCATTTGTAAAACCAAGCTGTCTGCACACCACGTCAGCATCAACCTGGTCCCAGAGGTCATCACAGACGGTTCCCCAGTCACCTCCATCAATACGAACCTCAACACGACCCGTATGTGGATCTGGTCCGACGAGTCTGACCTCACCAGTAGAAGTTGCTTCTGTGGGGGTATCTTTGAGGGGAAAACAAAAAAGTTGGATTTATTTACCCTTTCCTTAGCCTTTCAGCAAGGCACACATGGTGACCTGGAAGGGATACTGCAGAATCAAATTGCCTCTTAGCGAAGTGGTACAGCCACAAGCGCCTTTACCGACGCATAAAGCTTTAAGTTATCAGTTATTCATTAATTCAACACATGCAGTTATGTGAACCATTTAGCATGATTTTTCTACAGCTGGTATAAATTCTCCACATATGGACTTAAGCAAGACGCTTGACTATCGTTGCTTCGTCCTTCGGATTGGACCTAAATCCGTAGTCCGTCGTGTGTTGTGTAATGCTCATAAAAGAATGCAGTACACTTATCACTAGAGAAAGGGTTTGGCCTGGTATTTCTGGTGTGGTTGGCAGTAGATTGCATCACATCACGTTGCAAACCCTTACAAGGTATTTTATGTCGGGGTCTCATAATTATTTAAAAAAATTAAACTTAGCATACCTGTCTTAGACATATCTGCATCTCAGCGCAGTTAACTAGGTTGATGGCATATTATAAATGCTTGGTTATGCAACATCATGTGTGACATTTGATTTACAGGCGTGACCCGCACCCCCATTTGACCTTTACTTCCGGTCCAAACAGGAAGTTCAAAATGTCAAAAAATCACATCTTATGTGCAAAATGTCATAATCTTTTGTTCCATTTGTAGCTTACATCATATGTGACATTTGGTTATTAGCATGACCCCACTTTGACCTTAACTTCCGGTCCAAACAGGAAGTTCAAAATGTCATAATCTTTTGTTCCATTTGTAGCTTACATCATATGTGACATTTGGTTGTTAGCATGACCCCACTTTGACCTTAACTTCCAGTCCAAACAGGAAGTTCAAAATTTCATAATCTTTTGTTCCATTTGTAGCTTACATCATATGTGACATTTGGTTATTAGCATGACCCCACTTTGACCTTAACTTCCGGTCCAAACAGGAAGTTCAAAATTTCATAATCTTTTGTTCCATTTGTAGCTTACATCATATGTGACATTTGGTTATTAGCATGACCCCACTTTGACCTTAACTTCCGGTCCAAACAGGAAGTTCAAAATTTCATAATCTTTTGTTCCATTTGTAGCTTACATCATATGTGACATTTGGTTATTAGCATGACCCCACTCTGACCTTTACTTCCGGTCCAAACAGGAAGTTCAAAATTTCAAAAAATCACATTTCCTGAGCCAATTCTTGGAGAGTCATAATCTTTGTACCATTTGTAGCTCACATAAAATGTGACATTTGGATATTACGCATGACCCCACTTTGACCTTTACTTCCGGTCGAAATAAGCTTTAAATTAAAAAAATATATATCTCCTGAGCCAATTGTCTAAAAATCATAAACTTTGTACCGTGTAGGACCATTTTCAAGGTCTGGAGTGTTTAATCAAGTGGAGTGTTTAATTAAGGACAAACAACTTTGGAATGGCTACATGTTTGTCCACAAACACATAATGTCTAGTTATTATTATTCTTATTCTTATTATTATGGGATGCAAAGCACGGTAATTGGTTTTTACCTGCTTGGCAGATAACATCAACGTCTTCTTCGCGGCTGCTACAGTCTGTACCCCAACCGACACTCTAACAGGTATTCATACAATGAGTTGCTACTTACCATTACAGATGACTCCAGCATCCTCTGAATGGTCACAGTTTTCTACTCTCCATCCTGCACTGGGACAGTCTTCAAGTCTCTCTTCATCTCCTATGCACTGTACATCATCAAGGAGAGTTACTACCACTCCTTCTCCAAAGAAAGCATTTGTAAGATATTCTGAAGCTCCAGTGAAGCCCAGCTGCTTACAGACGACATTAGCATCGATGATGTCCCAATAGTCATCACAAACTGTGCCCCATTCTCCTTCGTGAAAGACTTCAACACGTCCCTCGTTGCTGTTCTCGCTACCAACAAGGCGTACAGTCACATCTGGCGCTGAAAGTTGAAGGATGATACTCCTTGAGTAAAGGTACCCTCAGCAATCACATTATTTCATCTGTTTGTATTCTTAATCTTAGATATCCGAGAGGCAAAAGTACACTTAAGTCAAAGCAGGATGGAATTTCTGACGGCTTAAGGCATTACTTTTTTTAAAAATAGTCATTACATTTTCAAAGTTGAATACTTTGCTTTAAGTGCATGAGGAACTGACAGTTTTTTAACCAGTTTGAACAGGGCTTGGCAAAGATATCGACCCATTTCACGACGTGCAGGGCACTTACACACACATATCCTGTCCGCCATTTTGGCATTCAAAATGTACCCAGAGAAATTTACTCCCCCAAATAACAGAAATGGTAGACGTGCTTTGTAAAGAGGTGCATTCCGCGTCATGCAGGGGGGTCAATACTGGAAAGGGCTGGTACAACCGCACTCCATAGAGGCTTCTCTGGTAAATGTTAAAATACCTGCGATCATAGTATATCAGGTGTTGAACCAGCTGGAACCGGTATAGACCGGTATGAACTGGTTTGTATGACTCCCTTGTAAGAAGCAGCAAATTTGTAGGTGAATAATTTTGTGAAAAAAAACAAACAATTTTACCTTCTAGTTTCAAAACATCTAATTTTACCTTCATTCAGTTGGCAGACAACACCGGCATCTTCGTTGTGACCACAGTCCTCGTCTTCAGGTCCTAAGCTTATGCAGTCTGCAATTGCCGTCTCAGAACCAGTACACTGAACATTGTCCATGAGAGTCAAACCAACGCCTATTCCAAAAAGAGAAGACACAACACACATGTTGGTGAAAAAACTTTTTGGTATAAAGCAGAAAAATCATCAAGCGACATGCCTGAGTTCATGTCAAAACTTAAATCGTGTCTCAAATTACACTTGATAAAAGGAGTAGTTGAAAATTCAGTCACATGAAAAAAAGGAGCAATACCTTCACCAAACTCAGCATCAGTCGCAGCCCTCAATGCTCCACTTGTAAAACCAAGCTGTCTGCACACCACGTCAGCGTCAAGCTGGTCCCAGAAGTCATCACAGACGGTTCCCCAGTCACCTCCATCAATACGAACCTCAACACGACCCGCATGTGGATCTGGTCCGACGAGTCTGACCTCACCAGTAGAAGTTGCTTCTGTGGGGGGAAAAAAGTTGGATTTGTTTACCCTCTCCTTAGCCTTCCGTAAAATAATTGTGGCAGCCAGTCGATCTCTTGCCATCCTAGTTTGGGTATTTTCAAGGGGAAAACAAAAAGTTGCATATGTTTATCCTCTCCTTTGCCTTTCAGCAAGGCACATGAAGACATGCCAAGTACAATGTAAACTAATCGTGGCAGCCTATTGATCTCTTGCCATCCTGGTTTTGTCAGATACAAGAACGAAGGTCTGGAATTGAGGATTACATATCAAACCCCGGTATATGAGTATGACCTCCAGTTACCTTTTGTCCTTCATTGTATGGGGCAAGCAAAGCATAATACAGTGAGTGCATGCAGGGTACATTGTTAGTTATCACACAAGCGCGAGTGGAATACGGAAACATATAGCGCTGCTGTGTCCCATATTCAACAAGGCTGCAGAAGCCCTATATTTTTTCCGTATTCCACCAATTTATCGTCATGCAAACGTGCCACTTTGGAATTTAAAGGGAATTTACCACAGGATTCTGCAGATGGGAGTTACAACAGCGTGTAAGAACAGCACGGTAAAGAACAGGGTGTGATATGGGCCACACAATATAACTAGACATCACACTCTTGTTGCTATGGCTAAGGATCAACCAATCAGAATCGAGGATTGAAATTTGCTTGACGATAAGCTTTACTACGGAATGTCCAACATGCTGTTGACCTCGAACCACAACAAAAGCCATTCCAGGCATGTATACACACCACCTGGCATTTAGTGGTTTAAAAAAGGTATCACAGCGTAGTAGGTTTTGTGTGTACAAACATAATAGTTACAGCGAGTAAAGTCGTTTGGTATCTTTTTAATCTTGCTTATCATGTACATGTTACTTTTGAGAAACACCGCCGTGGCATAAAAGCAATTCACAATAGACCAATACATGTCCAAACATAAGAGTTAAGTAGAGCAGTCTCACTAGAGGAATTTTGATCTCAAAATCATGACATTTAGGCAACTCATCAATATCCAAATCATGCTTTTCACACTTTTTCTAAAATCTAGGATAACTAATACAATAATAATAACAACATGTCCTTATTATGCAATTTATCAAGCCAAGATGGCCTCTCAAAGCACCTTACAGTATTCATGAAATCATTACCCCTGTTCATCGGGCCCTAAGCTTTCCTAAAACCATTTCAACTCCTTTGGAGTATGCAGCACCGGCAGCCAAATCAGGGCACAGGGTGCTAATCATTCACAACAAGGATCTCTACTCTCGCAGGTACTCATTCTCACCTGGGTGATGAGAAGCAATTATAGTAATAGAAACATGTCTTGCTCAAGAACACAAGTGTCAAGACCAGGATTCGAACCCACACAAGACAAGCCAAATTCTCTGCATGTTGTGGGAAGTAAAGCGCAGTGATTGGTTTTTACCTGCTTGGCAGACAACACCAACATCTTCATAATGAGTGCAACCAGCCGTACGCCAATCGATATTCTCACATTCCTCCAGGCTGCTCTGTGTGCCGTCACAATTCACATGAAATAGGATGGGACTGCCCGAGACACCAGCCCCAAACTCGGTGTAACTCCCAAGTCGCACAAGCCCAGAAAATCCAAGCTGTCTGCAAGCAACGATTGCTTCATCTTCTCCCCAACGATCATCACAGATGGTTCCCCATTCTCCTTCTCGGTAGATTTCGATACGGCCGCTATTTTCGTTTGGCCCGTCAACCAAGCGGATTGTGCTCTCCACCTCACCACCTTCAGCACCACCACCACCACCGGCTGCACCTTTACAGAATACATATAAAAACCCTAGAAGTCAGTTTCTAAAACGATAAACTATTAATAAGATGAGAGTTAATGTTTGCTATCCGATGCCATATAATACAGTCTCAATCAAACAGTGAACAAGAATCTGTGATTGAAATGAGCAAATTTATCTACCTGTTTGACAAGTTATTCCAACATCTTCAGCGTGAGTGCATACACTGGTATCCCACTGTCCCCAACCACAGTCCTTCAGCTTGGCCTCGTATCCACTACATTCCACGCCAAGCAGAATAGGACCTTCCCCTTCTCCATACTCCCCTATGCCATCGTTACTGTAGAGTTCACTGTAGCCGAGTTCTCGGCACACCACAGCTGCATGTGCTGGGTCCCAGACATTATCACAAATGGTTCCCCATTCACCATCTTTGTAAACCTCAACTCGGCCAGACTCTGGACGTGAACCACCGACAAGACGCACCCCTACCTCTGGTGGTGGATCTGCGAATGAGTTGAGCAATGTACACAAATGAGTTCAGAACAAATCTGAACTTGATACACACAAGACCTGTTACTTCAGAGGCAACTGCTTCCATGCCCCTGATCTCAGTCTGGTGCCACTGCCTGTTGCCCTTGAAATGTCGCAGTAGAAAATACAGCTAAAGCCTGTAAAAACAAAATTGCTCTCCATGTTCAGACTAGAGTCGTCTGCTGCATTCATTAAAGAGGTGGCGTGAATGCAGTAAGGTCATCTATGGTAAAGAAATGGCTAAACAATAATCCTCTAATGCATGTAACTTGTTTGTTTCAACCATTAAAAATTAAAAGTTGATGAAGGAAGTTAAGGTTATAGTAACCAAGAAAACAGAGGAACATCTTTACCAATCTTTTCAAAATCCCAGCTTCACTTTTTTCCAAAAGGGGTACATTTTATTGAGATTAACTCCTTTGATGTTGAATTGTCACTAGCTTTAATAAATGCTGCTAATATTTATGCAGTTAATAAAGCATGGTGAGTAGTTCTTACCTGTTTTGCAAACTACACCAACGTCCTCAGTATGGGTACACCGGTTTGTCCCCCATTCTTGACTCTCACATAGTTCCAGATTGGGCTCAATGCCGAAACAATCCACACTAAACAGGATTGGGCTAGCTGCACTACCTCCTTCAAATTCCCCCGAGTCTCCAAGTCTCTCTAGCCCTGTGAATCCTAGCTGTTTACAAGCGACCAACGCCTCAGTACGCCCCCATTCATCATCGCAGATGGTCCCCCATTCTCCTTCTCGGTAGATTTCAACACGGCCGCTACTCTCCGTCAGTCCGTCGACCAAGCGGATAGTGCTTGACGTTTCACCGCCCTCGCCATCACCGCCACTGCCACCACTTTCACCTTAGCAGAACAACAAGGTAAACACTTCATAAAGAAGTTAATTTCTATAAAGTTGAAGTTGTTATGGTAAATCAACCTAAACTGTAAGTGTGCCATTATAAAGAGAGATGTTATTTTGGTAAAAACATTGTATCTCAATTTTGTAATAACATTGAATCTTGCATAAGAAGCTCTGTAAAAATATAAAAAAAAACGTATCCCAGTGTCTTAGGTTTTATGTGTACAACCAGGGGCCAATTTCAGAGAGCTGCTTAAACACAACAAGTAGCTAGGCAGAACAAAATTACGCTTACCAGAATAAGGTTACCGGCCAAACTACCATGTCACATGTGAAATGTGTGACTGGTATCCTGCTCATGTCTGCTCAGCAGAACATTGTTAAGCAATATTTCCTGCTTTAAAAGCAGCTCTATGAGATTGGGCCCAGGTTTTTACCAGTTTGAGCCGGTGTTGACATAGCTATGCTGGTAAGAACAGGTTCAAATACACTCCATAGAGGCTTCACTGGTGAATGGCAAAATACTTGTGATCATAGTATATCAGGTATTGAACCAGTTAGAACCAGGTGCCAATTTCTTAGAGCTGATTAAGCAGAACATTTTGCTAAACAGTTTTTTTGCTGACAGCAAACCTAAGCAGGATACTTGTCACTAACAGTACATATGACCTGGTATTTTGGCAGGTGACCTTATTCTGGTAAGCAAAATTGTCTTGAACAGCCGGCACTCTGACAGGCGTTCACACAATAGATTGCTACTTACCAGTACAGATGACTCCAGCATCCTCTGAATGGCCGCAGTTTTCTACTCTCCATCCTGCACTGGGACAGTCTTCAAGTCTCTCTTCATCTCCTGTGCATTGTACATCATCAAGGAGAGTTGCTCCTGTTCCTTCCCCGAAGCCAGCTCCTACAGAGACGTCTGAAGCCCCAAAGAAGCCCAGCTGCTTACAGACGACATTAGCATCGGTGATGTCCCAATAGTCATCACAAACTGTTCCCCATTCACCTTCATAAAAGACTTCAACACGTCCCTCGTTACTGTTCTCGCTACCAACAAGGCGTAGGGTTACATCCGGCACTGAAAATTAAAGGATGATACTCCTTGAGTAAAGGTTTCTTCAGCAATTTCATTATTTTACCTGTTTTTATACTTAATCTTACACATCCATGGCGTGTCGTGGCCAAGCGGATAAGAACACCGGACTCAAGCTCTGGTGTTCCTGATCAGCAGTGTGTGGGTTTGAGTCCCGGTCTGGCCCACACCTGTGTCCTTAAGTAAGACACTTAACCATTATTGCTGCGTCCTTCGGATGGGACGTAAAGCTGTAGGTCCCATGTGTTGTGTAATGCACGTAAAAGAACCCAGTGCACTTATCGCAAAGAGAAGGGGTTTGCCCCAGTGTTCCTGGTTTGATCGGCTGCAGATTGCACCACAGCACCTTGTAAACCATTACATGGTGCTACGTAAAGGAACAGGTCTCATACTTCAAAAACGTACCTCATCATACCTTGCAGGAAAAAATACTGAGCGCTCTGAGACGGCCATAGGGTGTGATAAAGCGCTATATAAGTTGTACAAGTACCATATAAATGTGCACGATGTGTACTAGTGAACGACAGAACGTTAGGCCAGACGACCGCGATCACCACACACTTTTCAACATAAAAAATTTCAAAGTTTTGAAGCTGAAATCATCCAAAGAAATTGCTTTCCAAAACTGTGTGAATCCTTTGCCTATTTAAAATTTTGCAAGGCTAGGTATAAATGCTCACTTTTCCAACGTTCTTTATCCTTTTTTTACATTGATTTAGGCGTACATTACTAACGAAATAACAGGCAGGTGGCTACATAATAGTCGTCCGACGCCGGTAGTGGATGGCTAAAAAACCTCTTTGTAGTAGAACTCTGTTAAATTATGAAACAGAGATGTGATTTAAATTAATGCCTAAACATACTACTTTAAATAAAGGAGCTGATTAACTAATTTATCAATTAACAAAAGTAAAATCGACTGTTTTTGTAGTCACTCCGTGTCACGGCATATCTCTTTACACGTATTTTGCCATCAGCTGTATGGCGTTATACCCATAAGGGGTCACGTGACCGCATGTCAACATTGATCGCGCTATCGGTCTATTGTGCCCTCCGAAGCGAACTGGTTAAGCACGGCTCTGAAAATAGACTGGTAGGGACTGGTATGTTTGACTCTCTATTAAAGAAGCTGCAAAAATGTTTCCAAATAGTTTTGTGATTTTTTTTTTTTACCTTAAAAAAAAAAACGTTTTACCTTCATCCACACGGCAGACAACACCGGCATCTTCGGAGTGACCACAGTTCTCGTCTTCAGGTCCTAAGCTTGGGCAGTCCGCAATTGCCGTCTCAGAACCAATACACTGAACATCGTCCATGAGAGTCAAACCAACGCCTATTCCAAAAAGAGAAGACACAACACACATAAGCTGGTAAAAAAGGGTTTTCATACAAAGCACTGTTCCTTATGCATCATACCCGAGTTAATGATAAATCATGCCTCAAATTACCTTTAACCAATTACCTCAGGGCTTTCAAAAAATTGTCCATGCCCACCAATGGGATTTTTGAGAAAATTCATTGTCACAATGAAACCATGACTAAACGAAGTAAAGACAGCAACTATTCTCATATTATGCTAGGGGAGTTAGTGCTCCTTCGAAAAAAATGTGCTTTGTGTTCACAGTGAATCATCAATACAAGCCCTCTCGTTGTACAGGGCAAACAAAGCGTAACATCATGAGTTGGTGCATTGCGTACGCTGCACAATGGAATACCCACTGTTGACTTTACGCCCAAGACAAAGTTTTGGTGTGTAAAATCATAGTTTTGCTGTGTATAAACATAGTTTTGCTGTGTATAAACATAGTTTTGCTGTGTATAAACTTCGTTTTGCTGTGTATAAACATAGTTTTGCTGTGTATAAACATAGTTTTGCTGTGTATAAACATAGTTTTGCTGTGTATAAACATAGTTTTGCTGTGTATAAACATAGTTTTGCTGTGTATAAACTTAGTTTTGCTGTGTATAAACATAGTTTTGCTGTGTATAAACATAGTTTTGCTGTGTATAAACTTAGTTTTGCTGTGTATAAACTTAGTTTTGCTGTGTATAAACATAGTTTTGCTGTGTATAAACATAGTTTTGCTGTGTATAAACATAGTTTTGCTGTGTATAAACATAGTTTTGCTGTGTATAAACTTAGTTTTGCTGTGTATAAACATAGTTTTGCTGTGTATAAACATAGTTTTGCTGTGTATAAACATAGTTTTGCTGTGTATAAACATCTTTATTTGCGTGTCGACTGGCGTCTGTTGGTTAATAGTATAAGCAGTGCTTGAGAATACAGTCAACGAAGCAATACCTTCACCAAACTCAGCATCAGTCGCAGCCCTCAATGCTCCATTTGTAAAACCAAGCTGTCTGCACACCACGTCAGCATCAACCTGGTCCCACAGGTCATCACAGATGGTTCCCCAGTCACCTCCATCAATACGAACCTCAACACGACCCGCATGTGGATCTGGTCCGACGAGTCTGACCTCACCAGTAGAAGTTGCTTCTTCTGTTTGGGGATCTTTGAGGGGGTAAAAAAGTTGGATTTGTTTACCCTTTCCTTAGACGTTCGTAAAATAATTGTGGCAGCCAGTCGATCTCTTGCCATCCTAGTTTTGCCAGATACAAGAACGAAGGTCTGGAATTGAGGATTACATATCAAACCCCAGTATATGAGTATGACCTCCAGTTACCTTCTGTCCTTCATTGTATGGGGCAAGCAAAGCATAATACAATGAGTGCTGCTGCATCCCATATCCATAGAGACGCTATATTTTTCCGTATTCCACCAGCTTGCGTGTGATAACAAATTTATCTTCAAGCAAACGCGCCACTTTGGAATTTACATTGATTTTACCATAGGATTATGCAGATGGGAATAACAACGGCGCGTAAGAACAGCACGTTAATGAACATGGTGTGATATTGGCCGTGCAATAATATACAAATAATAAATGTTTATGAGTGCAATGGTAAGAACATTTTCATGAGTTGAATGGAACATTCCATTTTTAAACGAATGAAAATATTCTTACCATTGCACGAATGAAAAACATTCATTATTTGTTTTATATAACATCCAAGTAGATCTTTGTCATTTGATTGGAGGATAACACTGTAAAGTATAACAAGCTTCAGCCATTTTTAATTGAATAGTCACTTTCGTCAATGGAGGGCGGGCGGAGCGTGCAAATCGGATGGAACGAAAAATGCACGGTGAATGGAATGAAAAATGCACGGTGAATGACGTAGCGTGCAATGGTACGTTTATTTGCTATCACGTGACTGACCATCCTGACCAATCAAATGACAAGGATCTGCTTGGGTGTTATATAAAACTATATATCACACTCTTGTTGCTATGGATCAACCAATCAGAATCGAGGATTCAAGTTGGCTTGAAGATAAGCTTTGGAATGTCCAACACGCTGTTGACCTCGAACCACAAAAAAAAACATTCCAGGCAGGTATACACGCCACCTGGCATTTAGTGGTTTATAAAAGGTATCCCAGCGTTGCAGGTTTTAGTGAGATGTCATATGGTGTCTTTTCAACCCTGCATACCATTTACATGTTACTTTTGAGAAACACCGCCGTGGCATAAAAGCAATTTACAATAGACCAATACATGTCCAAACATGAGAGGTAAACAGAGTAGTCTAAATAGAGGAATTTGATTGACTTTCCAACTCAAAATCATGATATTTAGGCAATTCATCAATATCCCCATCATGCTTTTCAAGATTTGTCTAACAACTAGGATAAATAATATAATAACCATACTAATAATGTGAATTTATTAAGTGCTTTATCAAGCTAACTAGGCCCCTAAAAGTGCCTTATAGTATTACTAACCCTGTTCATTACACCCTAAGCTTTTATTTTTTTTTTGTATTTTTTTTTATGCAAGTCGCCAGACACACAAGGCCTGTAAGCCACTCGAGGTGTGGGCTACAAATCAGCTTTTTTCCAAGGGGCCATTGCCACCTACTCCTGGAGCCGAAACAGAGCTACCCCCTTTACAGTCCGTAAGGATGTAGGCTTGGGTGTCATCCATCAGAAGCCTGGCTGGTAGAGCAGAAAGCTCTACCTTCCCCAACTTAAAACAATCTAAACTCCTTTGGAGGATGCAGCAACGGCAGCGAAATCATTCACAACAATCTCTACCCTCGCAGATACCCATTTACTCCTGGGTGATGGGAAGCATTTGAAGTAATGTGTCCTGCTCAAGGACACAAATGTCATGACCGGGATTCGAACCCATACTCAGGTGACCTAGCCACTGAACTAGACCACTTGGCCACGACATGCCAAATTCTCTGCATGTTGTGGGAAGTAAAGCGCAGTGATTGGTATTACCTGTTTGGCAGACAACACCAACATCTTCATAATGAGTGCAACTAGCTGTGCGCCAATCGACATTCTCACATTCCTCCAGGCTGCTCTGTGTGCCGTCACAATTCACTTGAAATAGGATGGGACTGCCCGAGACACCGGCCCCAAACTCGGTGTAACTCCCAAGTCGCACAAGCCCAGAAAATCCAAGCTGTCTGCAAGCAACGATAGCTTCGTCTACTCCCCAACGATCATCACAGATGGTTCCCCATTCTCCTTCTCGGTAGATTTCGATACGGCCGCTATTTTCATCTGGCCCGTCAACCAAACGGATTGTGCTCGCCACCTCACCACCTTCAGCACCACCACCACCACCGGCTGCACCTTTACAGAATAAAAATAAAAAACCTAGAAGTCAGTTTCTAAAACGATAAGCGATTAATAACGAAAGATTTAATGTTTGCTATTCTTGCTATTTATTACAGTCTCAATCAAACAGTGAACAAGAATCTGTGATTGAAATGAGCAAATTTATCTACCTGTTTGACAAGTTATTCCAACATCTTCAGCATGAGTGCATACACTGGTATCCCACTGTCCCCAACCACAGTCCTTCAGCTTGGCCTCGTATCCACTACATTCCACGCCAAGCAGAATAGGACCTTCCCCTTCTCCATACTCCCCTATGCCATCGTTACTGTAGAGTTCACTGTAGCCGAGTTCTCGGCACACCACAGCTGCATGTGCTGGGTCCCAGACATTATCACAAATGGTTCCCCATTCACCATCTTTGTAAACCTCAACTCGGCCAGACTCTGGACGTGAACCACCGACAAGACGCACCCCTACCTCTGGTGGTGGATCTGCAAATGAGTTGAGCAATGTACACAAATGAGTTCAGAACAAATCTGAACTTAATACACACAAGACCTGTTACTTCAGAGGCAACTGCCTCCATGCCCCTGATCTCAGTCTGGTGCCACTGCCTGTTGCCCTTGAAATGTCGCAATAAAAAATGACGTGTGAAAAACACAGCTTTAGCCTATAAAAACAAAATTGCTCTTCATGTTCAGACGACAGTCGTCTGTTGCATTCAACAAAGAGGTGGCATGAGTGCATTAAATTTAAAGTAGCCTACGGTAAGGAAATGGCCAAACAATAATCATTCTCTAATGCATCTAACTCGTTACTTTTAACCGTTAAAAAGTTAAAAGTTGATGAAGAAAGTCAAGATCATATTAACCAAGAAAACAGACGAAGATCTTTACGCATCTTTTTAAAATCTCAGGTTCATTTTTTTCCAAAAGGGGTACATTTTATTGAGATTTACTTCTTTGATGTTGAATTGTCACTAGCTTTAATAAATGCTGCTAATATTTATGCAGTTAATAAAGCCTGGTGACTGGTTCTTACCTGTCCTGCAGACCACCCCAGCATCCTCGCTATGAAAACACCTATGCGTTCCCCATTCACCGCTTTGGCATAGATCTAGTGAGCTCTCAATGCCCAAACAATCCACACTAAACAGGATTGGGCTAGCTGCACTACCTCCTTCAAATTCCCCCGAGTCTCCAAGTCGCTCTAGCCCTGTGAATCCTAGCTGTTTACAAGCGACCGATGCCTCAGTAAGCCCCCATTCATCATCGCAGATGGTCCCCCATTCTCCTTCATGGTAGATTTCAATACGACCGCTATTTTCGTTTGGCCCGTCAACCAAACGGATTGTGGTCGCCACCTCACCACCTTCAGCACCACCACCACCACCGGCTGCTCCTTTACAGAATAAAAATAAAAAAACCTAGAAGTCAGTTTCTAAAACAATAAGCGATTAATAACGAAAGATTTAATGTTTGCTATCCTTATTCCATATATAATACAGTCTCAATCAAACAGTGAACAAGAATCTGTGATTGAAATGAGCAAATTTATCTACCTGTTTGACAAGTTATTCCAACATCTTCAGCGTGAGTGCATACACTGGTATCCCACTGTCCCCAACCACAGTCCTTCAGCTTGGCCTCGTATCCACTACATTCCACGCCAAGCAGAATAGGACCTTCCCCTTCTCCATACTCCCCTATGCCATCGTTACTGTAGAGTTCACTGTAGCCGAGTTCTCGGCACACCACAGCTGCATGTGCTGGGTCCCAGACATTATCACAAATGGTTCCCCATTCACCATCTTTGTAAACCTCAACTCGGCCAGACTCTGGACGTGAACCACCGACAAGACGCACCCCTACCTCTGGTGGTGGATCTGCAAATGAGTTGAGCAATGTACACAAATGAGTTCAGAACAAATCTGAACTTGATACACACAAGACCTGTTACTTCAGAGGCAACTGCCTCCATGCCCCTGATCTCAGTCTGGTGCCACTGCCTGTTGCCCTTGAAATGTCGCAGTAGAAAATTACGTGTGAAAAACACAGCTTTAGCCTATAACAACAAAATTGCTCTTTATGTTCCGATGAGAGTCGTCTGTTGCATACAACAAAGAGGTGGCATGAGTGCATTAAAGTAGCCTAAGGTAAGGAAATGGCCAAACAATAATCATTCTCTAATGCATCTAACTAGTTACTTTTAACCTTTAAAAAGTTAAAAGTTGATAAAGAAAGTCAAGATCATGTTAACCAAGAAAACAGACGAAGATCTTTACGCGTCTTTTCAAAATCTCAGGTTCATTTTTTTCCAAAAGGGGTACATTTTATTGAGATTTACTTCTTTGATGTTGAATTGTCACTAGCATTAATAAATGTTGTTAATATTTATGCAGTTAATAAAGCATGGTGACCAGTTCTTACCTGTTTTGCAAACTACACCAACGTCCTCAGTATGGGTACACCGGTTTGTCCCCCATTCTTGACTCTCACATAGTTCCAGATTGGGCTCAATGCCGAAACAATCCACACTAAGCAGAATTGGGCTAGCTGCGCTACCTTCTCCAAATTCCCCTAACTCTGCAAGTCGCTCTAGCCCTGTGAATCCTAGCTGTTTACAAGCGACCCCTGCCTCAGTACGACCCCATACATCATCGCAGATGGTCCCCCATTCTCCTTCTCGGTAGATTTCCACACGGCCGCTACTCTCTGTAAGTCCGCCGACCAAGCGGATAGTGCTTGACGCTTCACCAACCCCACCGACATTGGCACCACTTTCACCTTTTCAGAAGAACAAAAAAAAATCATTTGTTCAAAATTGATATAGCTACGGTAAATTTACCTGTAAACATACTGGTAAAAGAGTTCTCAAACCGGAAAAATCTTCGATCTGAATTTTTAACAACACTGAATCTTGCACAAGAGGCTCTGTTAAAAGAAAACACATCCCAGTGTCACAGGTTTTGCACAAACAACCAAGATAGTAGCAAGATCGGACATGTTTTGACTTTTCAATCTCGAGTGTTGTTTATATGGTTTTTTTTCAGAGTTAGGCCATTGTTGCATTGACGTGGCAAAGCCTAAATGCTGAGGAGTCCGATTCACAATAGATCAATAAATTAAACATTTCAGACATGGTACTGACGCAGCGGCGTAACTAGGATAACAATTTAGGGGGGGCACGGGGGGCAGGGGCACTTTTGTTTTGGTTTGTTTTTTTCCTAAACAAGCCCCTTTCAGCACTCTTATGTTATGTCGTTTACTATGTTTTATGAAATAACCTGACATGCAGGTAAATTACATTGTCTGCGTGTAAATAATAAAAAAATAGCTTTAAAAACATTGAACTTACTACATAAAAGCTTATTAAAATGTAACATTTTATTCTGGAAAATTCAATCTCAAAAGTCCAGATTTAAAATGCCCCTGGGGGCACGGACATGAGTTGTGGTTGTGGGGGCACGTGCCCCCCCCCCCTTAGTTACGCCAATGTACAAGTCAGTTTTAAACTCATGGTTCAATCCAATCAAATTCCACTCTGTCTGTGTGCATGAATGGTTCCCAGTGTTGGACCGACTCGGGTTTAACCCCCAAAAGTTAGACTGATAGGGCAAAAAAGTTACATCATCAAACTCGTGTACGCTGTCTGAACGTGATCAATGAAGTGTATTTTTGCACCTTTGCTTCGTGTCGACAGCATAGAGTTCCTAATCTATGGGATAGGCCTAATGGACGATTGTTTGTTACAGTTGACAAGACAACTGTGATGTGCTGTAATACATGTGTGTGTTCACAGCATATCTCCCAAACCCATATGAGACAAGCATATGACAATGAAATCAGTCAAAATCTTATCACATATGATGTACATGTTATGTAAAATCTGCCGTCTCAACAATAGTTCTAATCTATGATCAGGGTTCCATTCCATTGGTTGGAGTACAAAATCCTCGGGCTAGGGCAGGGGGTGTGGAGCTGGTTCCGTTAAAAGCAAACTTTGTATGCCAACTTTAGTAAAGAAACATGCACTAAGCAAAAGTATAATTCACAAACGATTGAGACGATTTGACTCAATTTGTGTGCGTTCACAATGAATTTACACTGTTGAGTCACTCATCTATTTACAAGAACCGTCGGTTAGATAGTGTGCCTTTTGCCTTGCTAGTGTTTAGAAAATAGAAACTGTTTTTAAGGTCGTTGGATAAGCATACAGGCTAATACAGGCTTCATGTACATTGAGGCCATGGCTGAAGGTAACGTAGGGTTGTGGGGATCGTAGGAACAACTTAGTAGTATTGATAACAACGACATTGAAAACGGTAGCCAAATAATTTTTTTAATATGGTTGAGCACACTGGTGGCTTACTGACATTCTTATTCCTGTGTGACATTGTGAAAGTGCTGGATCCAACGACTTTTGTTCACTTGTTTGTTAGTACTTACTATGGCCAAAAAGATATCTGGGTTGGGCTGAAACAGTTAAAAGTAATGTATCATTTTGGGCGATAATGATTGAAAATGCAGCTCTGTTGCCTAGCTAGGGCTTTCGAACAAAGCTGCTTTATTACAAAATAAAAATAATAATAAAGCTGTTTGAAAAAAAAATAGCCGCTCGTGAAAATATAATTACAGAGTCCTCTTGAAAATATCTATAGCCACTCTAGAAAATACAGAGAGCTGCTCTGGAAAAAAGGGATGAGCTACTCTAAAAAATAAAATACATATGTAGCTGCTCTAGAAAATATAAACAGCCATTCAGGAAAATATAAACAGCGGAAAAATGTCCATATCCGACTGCCACTTTCTAAACTAAGGAAAGAATTTATAAAACTTTTTAAATGGCTTTATTTTCCGTTTTCTAATATTCCTCTCAAGGAATTGGTAACCAAAACGCTAAGTGATGACCTTTAAAAAAGAAAATTTAAGCGGGCATTTCATTACACAGCTCAAAAAGGAACTAAAATGGAATATAGCGAGTAGTGTTATCAAGACCACCATTATACTTCTTATAATTATAGGCATGAAAATGGCTAAGTAGTTTCATCGATTTTGACACTTTGTAATCGTTCAAAGTGCCTGTTCCTCTCTGCACATTCTATCAACCTTTCTGGACAGGTAAAGATATAATTTGACCTAAATCGAGGGAGATAAATAAAGTGGCAGCCGGATATGACACTTATGCCACTCTTGAAAACTAATTATAAAATATTGATGGCAATGGGCTTTCACAGGGGTCCAGCTTCAGCACTTCTTCCAAGTTGAAGTTCCATGCTCTGTCTTGCTGCTGTTTTATACTCCCATTGCATGCATTGGTAGCTCTGGTATTTGGGAGCTTTATAACATAATTACTAATACCATTGCAGGGCTGGAATTTTACACTGGACCACAGGCCTGAGGCCGGTGATTTAAGCCTCGGGCCAGTAAACTCAAGACCGAACAAGTCTGGTGGTCTTGTGTTTTTCAATTGAATAATAATACCTCACTGTGTGATACATGTATCTTTAACCCCCCCCCCCAAAAAAAAAGAAACACGAGAAATGATGTTCAAAATGTTGACTTTGAATCTGATCAGTATCTTTCATTTCTGTTGAGCATCAAAATCTACTTATACGCACAACTTCACAAGACAAACGAGACAAATCTTCTCGTTTTAGTGCTTGTTCAAATAAAAACAGTTTCCATTTGAAACTTTGTATTGTAGAAAGTTCTTTCTCATTCAGATTCTGGTCTTGTAAAATAAATTTTGGTCGGGTAAAACTATTGAGCTACAAGACCTATGGTCTTGCAGAATTTTACCCCAAATTCGAACCCTGTATTGTATAAACTCAAACTCAATGAATACTCAGGCCCATCACTATATCCGTATCATTAGCAGTGAAAATGTGCGGCGAGCCACGCCCAGCAAAGGGCCCTCTGCGTGTAGTCATTAGGTCATGCTCATCCAAGTTCTAAATCGGTTCTACCTACTTTACTTACCCGTCTTTCCCTGTAAAGCACTAACCCTTGGTGAAAACCCTTTCTTACTTACTTGGGTTTACTTGGGTGTAGAGACGTAAAGCTGCGATGCTTATTTGCCCCTCGTTAAAGTCTCTGATAATGGTGTGTGCTTCAGTGGATGGCCTTTCCAGTGTCTCTCCAGAGCAGATTTGAACCTGTTGATGCTAGTATAGCAGCACTAACTGCTTCCTTTCAACCCAACAGAAACGCGTTCTCTGCCCTTCCATTGCCCCTTTTCACATTTTATAGTTTCCTGTATTACTTCCATGATCATGAGCGAAGTTTTCTTCGTCAAAGGTTTGCCAAACTTTGTATCATTAAATATTCCGCGACTTTCTTCTCAACGCAAAAACGGGATCTTAACATAGCGCCCTCAAGAGTTAATAGCCGCGCGCGTTGGTCTTGATGTTTTTTCAAGGCGTCGAGGCCCGAGGGGAAATGGATATTGTTTTCCTTTTCTTTCAAAGTGATAACATCCTAAACTATGAAATACATGTATAATGATTGCTTTAACATTTCTTACCTTTAACTCATTGATATTATTATTAAAGACTGCCCTCGGAAGAAAAAAAAAGACAATTCGCGCCAACTTTCCGAACTCATCTTCAAGTTTAAAATGTTAGGCCGACTTACTGTATAGTTTGTAGAGTTTAAAACTCTAACCTGAGTTTTATCATCTCAATCTCGGCATGAAGAATTACTACCCTCTAACCCCTCTGGTCCCGCCCCTATAAAACATCACTCGAATTTGAAGAGGAACCCTTCTTGGCACCTCCGGATAAATCTGTACCCAAATTGTCACTTAGGCCTTCAGCCACCTTTCTATCTTCTATTCAAACCAACACAACCAAACAGAGGCTGGAAGGTAAACCTCCCTCTCTCATCTGGGTACAATTAGAAACACTGACGGGTATATGTATTGCTCTATTACAACAACAACAAAGAGTCATCTTCTTTTTAGGCCTTGGAGAACTTACCTGCTGGTATCGCTCCCCCATAAACCGCGCTGGGAAGGACAAGAAGCAGAAACGGGAGGAGTCCCCGCCCCGTCATGGCTTGCTCTTCACTTCCTAGTTGCTGAAGAAACAATCAAAACGACCGTCTGCAACTCACTGAACTAATTCCCTCAGTCAAGCTGACGGACTGTATAGCTTCTTCAGAAGCTCGATGGAGCAACTGGATGTACTTGTAAGTCTTCAAGCCCTCAGCCAGAGAGTCGGGAAAAGTTTCGTCTTTACTCTTCATCCACACGACAGCAACTGGCACTCGTTACCTCGACGTCCCTGGTTTTTTAAAATCAGTGATTACGCCAGAACTCAAAGTTTACTTTCTTATTAAGTTTACTCTAATTTGTTTTCGTAAACAGGCTACTGGCCAAATAGTTGTATTTGTCTAAAGACTTTTAGCTAATAGTGTTGACAGCACAAAAGGGGGTTAATCGGTTATCATACCTAGCTTATCTCTTTGCAGATCAGACAATCGCTTAAAGTATCAGCACTCTGCACTTGAATCAAAAGTCCGACTCTTTACCAAATTAATTTTAAAACTGTATAGGAAACAATTTCGGCTGATGCGTGGTTTGGAAGTGTTAACGCCATTTAGCGACATAAATGAGAGATGGGTAATCGTCTATGTCCACAATAAACACAACCGGTAAACTTCTTGGAAGTGTTTTGACCAACAAATATTGTTCATTCTTTTAAAGACCTTACACACGTGACGTCATTTGAGTAGGGCCCGCTGGTCTAGAGGTCAAAATCTCATCTCCTGTGCGCCACCGCTCGTATACATGTTTGTGTTTTTCCATTGTCTCAACATCGTACCCAAAGAAGGCGGCGTGATGACGTATACAATCCTGTTGACAATTCCTTTCCTTTCAGCAACCACTGATAGCAGAGCCACTTTACCAAAACTGGAGCACCATAAGACATTTTTTAGTGCGATAGAACCAACTTGACACAGTGGAGTGGTCTTTCAGTTGATGAACTAAAAGGAAGCTGGGCTGCGCAGAACTGAAATGAAAAAAACTTTAAACACAGCCAATATTAGGGCACCTACGGGCCAGACAACGGCTCTCCGGCATTGTGATGATTGTGTTTAATGATATAACCTTTAACACTATTTTGCGTTAAACATAGAGCAAGGACAGATTGAGAAAGGAAATTTGCCTAATCCATGGCTAAGGCTAACTTTTCTAATTTTAAAAGCAAAATGTTCATTCGGAAAAAAAGGTGACTGAAAATGTATATAAAAGGGATCCAAAGTTTGTGTCGAACTTACGGAGGCAAGGGAGAACAAACCGTTACACTCTTCAAAAGCACGGTCAGATTTGACTAAAACCTTGACTAACAATTAAGGGTCAGCTGGGCGCAACTGAAAAACAGTCAGACTGATTATTCTTTTTCTAAACTTGGAGTCAAGTCCAATTACTTAAATTTCTAGTTGGTATGACTAAATCCGTTGATACTTTTTTTAATTTTCGTATGTTTAACTTATTTCCAACTCAGTTTCATCAGCAACTAGGAAAACCAGTCAATATTTTGACTATGTCGCTATACAGTATAAACAAGCGGACAATGTGCTGACCTTTGTACCGTATAGCTTTGATTAAGATCAACCCGACTTCAGAAAATAACGTAAACAATTTTGAGGGGCTGTGTCGTCACGATTACAGCAGCAAAATGGAATAACCCTTTTACGACGCGCTCGTGCGTCACTTTGTGACAAGCACGGCACCCTTTGAGATTTGACCGCAAGCGTGCGCGTTTGCAGTATTTGGGTGAGAGTTCATCTTTGCATGCACCGCCACAGGCCAGCTGTATCATGACGACACAGCCCCTTTAAGTAAAGCATCCAGTTTCTTGTTTTTGAGATATCGGAATGGTCACGAATTCAAGAGATTTAGCATTAGTTACCAAACCGAAAAAGAAAGCGCACAGGGTAGTCTGATCCTTTGTTGGTGTAATGAAAACTGCCGTTTGTTAATGCTGTGTTGCACATGGGTGTAAGCCAATATGGCGCCAGAATGAGTGCGAGCAGTGTTGTTGTTGACATTTATTCAAACTCTGAATATATATACAACCATTACACGAATACAAAATAAAGAGATAGTGTAAACACAGGCACAGTTAAAACAATACAAGAATTGAAATAATAAAAATGAACTGGAACAGCGTTATGGGCACAATCAGAAAGCGAGGTGCCCTTAAACAAAGAGAATTATACGAAATAGACAGGCAATAAACGATATAACGAAAAAAAAAACCGCACAAACGAAACAACGAACGGACGAAACACAGAACTTACTCTCAATACACTTATTAATAAAAAAAGAAAGAACGCATGCTGCATCCTGTTGGTAAGTGATGACGTTTTTGGAGCAAGAAGTGTAATGTAAACGAATGGTATACATACACAGTACATGAACATTCGTTATAAAGCACTTCTCTGGCTCCAAAACGTCATCACTTTACCAACAGGATACTCATTTCAACACAAAATATTGTATAAAATGGTTTTGTCTACTGCGTCAGTTTTCTGCATTAATTACACAAACAATTCAACTCAACCTTGTCTGTCCAGAAACGTTTAATGCAAACAATATCCATATAGTACACGGATATTATCAGGTGATGTGCCTTGTGGGGTCGAGGAGGTCAACCTCGTTTATCTGACCAATCAATCTCTGGGATCACGTTTTGTGAGTAAAGTCAAAAGAAAGTTTGATAAAATGGCCACGCTTCATGTTTGACAAGATTCTTGTCAATATCCCCAAGCCAAATTTCACCATTTGGGGCTACAACTCACCAAGAGAAGTTCTCTTGTAAGTTTAGGAACTTCAAAAAGTCATCCAAAGCCTTGCAAAAAAACCCACGAAAAAACATAGATAGAGAAGGTGATGACGCAGAGTTCTACGAACTGGAAGGAAAACCAGCAGGTGAGGTGAAGGTGTGGAGACCATGGGCCCCCTTGGTTTCATGAGTTAGTGTCAAGAATCCAGCCAACAATCCTATCGGCTAGCGTTGCCTTGTAATCCGATAAGCCTTCCTGTCTGATATGGGTGGCTCAGGGAGACACCACTGACCTTGCCCTTTCCGCTGAGGCCGGCTTTCAGTGGCACTTCGGTCAATTTGGCTGCCTTAAAGCCCCGGCTCAACATTGGTAAGAAGAAAAACATAAATGTTCACAGATTTACATATATACCTTACCTGGTTTAAAGATAACGATAGTGGGAAAATTTCCTTGAAACATTTCTGCCTGAAGTGTTATCGTCTTCAAAATAATAAATGAAATAACATCCAAAATTACCTCTCGTCTCACTGAGACGAAAACTCTGCCTGTAGGAATGCGTACAAAAATGCTGAATGCATTTTTACCGTTTTCTCGCAAATGAAATAACGAAATGAGCTGAAATTTTCACAAGTTAGTTTTATTACACATATCTTGATATGTGCAAAGAATGGAAGCATTTACAGACACTACCAATGTTGAGCTGGGGCTTCAAAACAAAAAATGAACGAATCTTGACATTTTATTGGTTCCTTTGAGTGTCTCGAGCTAGCGTGTAACTATCGGCTCTAGGTTCCGCCTGCCTTCTTGAAGCCCTTATTAAAAGTACAAGTTTTCAAAACTGCTGACTGAGCGAGCCTATGCCGTAGAGGCAGAGCAAAAGCACAGAAGCAGAAAAGGGCGTGTGCAACAATTATTGACCATCAATCTCCACTGTTATTGCCTGGATAGGCCATCTCACTCAAAATAAGGCTCCTCATTGGTCCATTCTTTGGAGTGCGCGTACAGTTGTGTTTCTATTGTTTCATGAACGTTTTACCTCTAAGATGGCGGCGACATGAAGTCAATGCATGAAGGTTGATTATTACGACTCCATTCATTGTTCCTGCATTCGGGGGCATTTGTTTATGAACGTTATTCACAAACTACCGGAACCGCATGGGAAAAACTTACTCTGCCATTCAAGCAAATCAAACCCCGGAAACGTGCCGCTGTTTTAGTACAAATACATCTTTTTTTCTCCTTCTTGAAATCTTACTTGAATTTCGGGAACACCCCTCTTATAAAATGTATGCCACAACCGATGAAGACTTGATTTGATGGTTGAGGCCCGTCGAAGGAGAAATCCCATAAGAGAGACCCTAGCGGCCACGATGCGGGCAGCTTTATAATTGCCAATAACGGCCGCAAACAGTCGCAAGATTTGACCTCCTTCCGCTCATCCAGAGAGGCCATGTCCTGAATTGACATTTCCGATGTATCCCACATGTGGACAAACTTATCATCTACATTTTTAAAACTGAAAAAAAAACCGAACAAAAACAAGAGGTGTTCCGAGCGTTGCTCCAAACACCTAAAAAAAAAACCATAAATATTGTTTTCTTCTTATTACTTCCAGACATCCTTACTAAAAAAAATTGTGTCAACAAATCAACAATGGGTTGCACATGACGTCAGCAATCGGAAAAAATCAGCCATCTTTAACAACTGTGTATTAGGACGGCACGCGTGCATTTCATAAGCGCCTCATTCAGCATAAGCTACGTTGAAATTTACAGAGCTTGACGCTGCTACAGGCCAAAGAATAGAAATTGCTATCAAAGATGGCGTCTATTGCAACCCAGCAATGTTGGCGTACACATAAATGATTGATTCCTAAAGGGTATTTATATAATAAAAATAAAACTTAAATTTTTGATGATATACAGCGTTAAAACCTTCTTTAATATCACATGTATCATAAAAAGCCTCTATTTATTTATATTTTCATTTAAATATAATTTATATCTAAGGAAATAAACTATACTTCAAATATCTGTTATCATAAAGCTAATACATTTCTATATAATTGACGTAATACATTCAATAAAAAGCCTTAAAAGCATGGACTAAAAAATATGCTGAATATTAAATATACGAAGAAAAAAAAAAACAAACAAATTCTTGAGTTTGTTTATGTAAATAACACTTGGATAGACATATATACTTGACATGGGATCTGTGAAAACACCATTACGGACTAGAACTATAGTAAATAATTCAAACTGAGGGCGTATCTTTCCAGTGATGCAACCACTGGCCAATCGCCAGGCCAATCGCCATCATGTTGTGGATAAGTGACGTGCTGACGTCCAACATATCGGGAAAGCCTTTTTTTTCAAGTGACTTAATTGAAAACATTATTGGGATACCTTTAATTACGCTTGGTGGCAGCAGACTTAGCAGGTAAATCCATTGTCCCGGAAGTGTGCGTATGAATTTCGTAAACAATGGAAATTTACCTGGTAGGCTATGTTTGCTGCCACCTAGCGTCGAAAAGTTCCCTAATGTTGAATGATATTGTTTTATTTTTGTGCGAACTAATCTCCCATACGGTGCGCCATCTCGTTTTTCTTCCACAACAAATTCAACCGAATAAATCCAACCAAACCGATACTAGAAGTCAAAAAAAATAGTGTGGCTCCTTTTTGTTGCAGTAAGAACCAGTAGTATAGATTGCTGTGACATAACGGGAACATCACAACGATCGTGGCAGCGTGATACAAAAATAATTGTAAACAAAATATCTTGAAGTTATAACTCAGTATGCGCGTAAATTCTGACTTGGATTTGGGCGTTCCATTTCATAATGAAAACATAACAAACTTGCAGTAGGCCTAATTAATATTATTTTAGAGCCACCCCATGTCAGATTGTAACTACATGTATACGCATCCACGGGTGAACCGTAAATATTCCAAAAGTACAGACTGAAAGTAAATGAGTGTTAAAGCTTTAGTAGGATGAAATTTAACCGAAGTGTCTTCGAAAGTTACGTTGTCACATGTCCCGAAGAGATATATCCCGTTGCATATTGCTTAGCTAAAGTCTTCGGAATAAGCGTTAATCAATGCTTTTGTTGAATATACCAAGCCCACAATCCCACCAACGAAACCTACACCTATTATGAACCAGTTTAAACACACCTCCCAGCATGCCAACGACTTCCGTTTCAATTTCAAGTAAAAGATACAGGGAAATATAAAGTCTAGCCACGGACTCGTAAGACTCCCGGTCACACCCATGAGCAGCGTGAAGTGCGGTATCACCACGGCGAGGAGGAGGGTGAAGAGCACGAGGAGCGCGCGAAAGATCATCGCCCAGGCGGGCGGCATGCGTTCCGGGGTCGGCCCGCTGCACGGCGGTAAGAACGACAACTTCATGGAGTCCACGGAGTTCACGACCAGGAACAGCATCAAGGGGTAGGACAGGAGGGACTTGATCACGAACAGCATGCTCACGGCGCCCTGCAGCGGCCCCAGTGGCATGTTGTACGTGATAAACTCCTTGGTCTCCAGACCGAAGGACAGGTAAGCAAAGAGGGCGTAAGCGATGTTTAGAATACCCGTAATGACGTAAGTAAAGTTGACCATCACATTAAACTTGGAGCGGTCGCTCATGCTGTCTTCAACGCCGGGCATGATGAACTGGGTCCCGAAGTTGAACAGGATAATGGACGCACTAACTGAGTACCTCTGAAGATTGAACGCCGGAACACTCGTTATGTCCCAGACTATACTCTTCCCGAGGCTATACCATACCACACTGAAGAACATTATGATAAGTGACACCACAGCGACGCAGCTCAACCAGGAAATCTTGGTCAAATGCCGGAAGAAAATCGTCGGCAGTAAGACCATCCCACATATAACGGTCCACGAGAGCTTCGAGAGTCCGGCCATGTAAAAAGTGTCCACGAGGAGAGAGCCTGCTAATTCCAAGTAGAGCGCCGCCACGGCTATGACGTCGATAATTTGCATAATGTTCAGGGTTGAGCCGCCATATTTATAGCAGGCATCCGCTACGTCTGCGTACGTTTTGCGCACGCGGACTTTTTCGGGTTTGCCTTTGGAGTGGACGGTTATGCGGTCCTCGTAGAGACAGTACACTAAAACCTGCGTACACAGAAATGGAGAAGGGGGAAAAGAATGAAAGAACACTGCATCATTAATTTGATCACAGTCCCAACACATTCGAAAAGTGACGTGCCACGATCAGTCAAAGCTGGGAATTGAACCCACAATTCAACGCAAACTGGCGCTTTTGAACCCGTTTTGTGCTTTTAGAATATAAAGCGATATCGTTGCGTGTCTTCACACTCGGATTACCTTGCTTGTGTAATTGCCTATGATGAGCACCACAGCCATCGTTATGAGTGCAGCAAGCCCGCCCTCTTTCACCATGTAGGGTAAGCTCAGCATACCTATACCCTGCATGCAGTTGCCTACGTTCCATCCCGCCTGCCATACCGAACTGGTGCCTACATAAAAAGGAGAACAAACAATCGGTTACAAAACAATAAAAGTCAATATAAAACCGTGCCCTAATCAAGCGACTTTTCGGCGATCAAGCCGTAGCCACAGCCGAAGCCATCACCTTCGCACAATAGACCTTTATCATGCTGCAGCCATCTTTTATAGTCAAACGCCCTGTATACACAATAACACTGATAGTTTACATTATCGATTTATGGGAAGGCGCCAGACTGTTTTCCCTGCGAGCCTCAGAATGGTTACATTGGTTTGAATGAAAGAAAAAAACAAGATGGCCGCACCATGGTAAAAGTCTATGGCGGCCTTTAGGTATTACTGCTCTGGTGAGGGCCCTTGAGGCCTGAACTTTGTAAATGCATCCT
This sequence comes from Marthasterias glacialis, assembly GCA_911728455.2. Classification (NCBI taxonomy): domain Eukaryota; kingdom Metazoa; phylum Echinodermata; class Asteroidea; order Forcipulatida; family Asteriidae; genus Marthasterias; species Marthasterias glacialis. The sequence goes on along the minus strand of OU452222.1, from coordinate 11,491,031 downwards.
TTCCATTCTTAACAGCAAGGTAGCCAAATTTAGACACCAGAGGCCTTTGTGATATTATGGATTCGTCTCTACTTTGAAACACATCTGTTTGAAAACTAATGTAATAGTCTTATTATGGCATAAGTATTAAGTTTGAAAGTCATTATAAAAACAATGGTTTATAAAATGGTCTGGTAGCTTCATGGGTATCGGCAATTAGTTGCTTTAAGGGAACATGTTGGAGCCTGACCTCTGTGCGCGGGGTCATCGGGATCAGTAGGTACGCCCTCACTCTTAGTCTCGGCCAGAGTGATGTGTCCGTTGGGCTGTAAGCTGCCGAGAGTTGTCTCGCTGGCAACCGAGTTACACAGCTCGATGTCCTCCCCCTTGGCGTCGTAAATCGGCACCCCGTAGCGGAGGATGGACGAGCGAAGATGGGTTCCGATGGAGCGGAGTTGGTCCATGGCGTTGGCGGGGGTTGGTGGAGGGGTGTCGCGGGGATTGGTCTGACTCTGTCGGGGTGCCTGCTCGGACACCCGTTGCTCCTGGCCCCGGGGTATGTCGTTCCTGAAAAATACGGAAGACTTTGTAAATTAAATCTTCGAAGTGATAAACTCAAATGAAAAACAAGCACACTAGCACAACAATTGTCTTTGTCTTTTATTAAAATCTATTTATTTAGCTGTTTGAATTTGTTATGCTTGATGAGGCTGGATCAATCGCAAAACACGGACCTAATAGCGCCCTCTTCCGTTCCTGACCTGTGGTGAAATTTGACTCTTTAAGTGCAAATTTCGTGCAAACTTAATATCCGTAATCTGATGGACTGTATCAATCCCTTGACCATGGTTGAAATGACAAAGTGTTATTTGTGTAAGGTGTTGGGGATCAACCTGAGTGACGGAAAACCTAAATTAATAAGTCTTGCTCCTGGACGTAGTTTGCTAAAGTTCCTCTGGCCCACAAAACTTAATTGAGGGAACCATTCACTTTGCCTTTATTAGCAGCAAGAGCAGTGAGACTTGTGACTGTGTCATCCAAAATGACCCGGATGCATCACTATTTTTGCCAAATAAGAACGTTCAGAGAGATTTTTTTCTGGATTTGAACTAACGAATTAATACACTATTTGTCCTCATTTGGGACTGTGGTTTCTGGAGTTTGGCAACCCAAATAATATCGCACTGGAATTCCCCATATGGGGGCGACCATGTTCCGGAAATCTTCGGCTACGGAATTAAGAGAGTAAGTTTAGCAATGTAGTTGTATAGAAAAGCTTCTTTTTTTTTGGACTTCTTAAGTACTCCCTTCTTTAAGATGCCCTTCATCCATGGAAATAAATTCCTTCTCCCATTGAACAAATTTCCTTGAACAAATTTCCTTTTCATTCCTCCATGATTTGCGTGACAATCCAATACAACAAAACAGAGGTTTCCAACCACCGGCGAGAACAACTGAACCGTTTTCAAAACTTAACCGACCAGATGTGAACCAATGAAATGTGAGAACCAATGATATGCATGAGCATGAAGCAATCAAGCTTGGTCACTAAAGTCGCGGTCTAGTCAAATGAGACGTGGGTACCAATGACAAGCGATTACCAGCCATCTGCATCCAAACTGAGGAGTTGTGACACCACCCACTATGGCAACCAGCGAATTACGACAAGGGAACCAATCAAACAGAAGAATGAAATACTGAACAGAGGACCAATCAAGGATCAAAATCAACCACACGTGAGTGATACTTTAGGAAACGTGACAACCAATCAAAAAGGAACAATTATTATTCCACTACGGGAAGGCGAATGCTCCAAATAAAATTATTATAATACAAATAAACATTACTTTATAGACTGTCTCTTTTACAGACACTACGTGTTTCTTGAAAACAACCAAAGCATGCTTCTCGAAACGTCGAGTAAAATTAATAAACTGGCTCTTCCCTCGACCAACTTCAAAGATACAATGTTGTGTGTGATAGTTAAAGACTGGTAACCATTCTTACTCTTCTATAATAATAATTTATAATAATAAAAAAAAAAAAAAAAAAAACTGTGTTTGAAGAAAATAAATGGGGAGAAATAAGTATAAAACGTATGCCCAATGCATATTTTGTTAAGAAAATATTGTGTTTTTTAATGAAAGGTAAATTTCTTGGAACCGGAACTGTGCATTTTTAATAATATTTAAAATGTCCAAGGTTGGTCGATATAAATTCAGTTTAAAGAATAACGAATATTTAAAAACGAACGCGTTTCATATTTTTTCATGGGGTCGAGTGTAGTATAGCTTATTATTGATTTACGGCGTGACTAAAAAATAGACATCATATTTCGTTGTGGTTTTGGTGGAAAGCACAACTTGAAGATATTGCCTTTTTAATTTCGGCAAATGATGACAAGATTATATCAAAGAATTTTGTTTCCTGTGTACTGAAGGTCGGGCTGGTGTTGAAGCTGCCACTATGAAAATAAACCGCGTAGTCCTTTTCCATACCGCTGGAAGTCAATGTTTTTAATCAGGCTAACCAAGACATGTGAAACCTGTTGAAACATGCTTTTTAATTTTTTTTTACTTTTTTTTATTAAGGGTATATTTTTATTTAATTTAGTAACGTCTATGCATTATACACGTAACTCATTTTAACACACCTGGGAAATGCAATCACCAAGGTTTTGTTCGAGTGACACATAATTCATGACGACATTATATCAACCATTTTCCCGGTGTTTTATTAACGGAAAGGCCACGATAATAATAATAATAATAATTAAAACTTGTAAAGCGCCATCTATCTATGACTTAACATATTCCGGGAAATGCAATAACTGTCTACTGTCACGTCATGAGTTTTTTCAATGGTTGTTACTATTTTAAATACCTGAAAACACCACAAGTGTTTCAATATGTGAATGGATATGCAGGCTTATACTGAAAATAATTTGAGTTGATTAGAATTGTCAATTTTGTTAACTACTCTAATAAATTTCATTCCAAAAATGGACAGAAAGGGCAGGTAATTTCCCGTCCATTTATTCTGCATGTCCATTCAACATCATGTTTAAGCACGTTTGGTTGGCTTCAGGTAGGGCCTACTTAAACAATTAAAAACATTGGAAAACTGTCACCCTGACGGATTCAAAGTGGCACCCTTTATTGCTTTTTTTCTGTCATAATTTAAACTAATGTTTCAAATTAAAGTTGTTGAACAATGAAGTCATAACAATAAACACGAATATTTCATGTTGAAAAAATATCCAACTGCATTTGATTTAAAAACCTACCTGAATATAAATCTAATTAGTCACCTGGGCATTGAATTACGGGATGAACTGATAGAAATAATGGAGAAAATCCCCCCACACAAAACAGATACAAAACAATAACACAATGTCTTACCTTAAAAGTCCCATTTCTATAACAATTTTCCTCGATTGTTTAGAGATATTTCAAAAAAAACTTAACTGTGAGCGTAATGCAGAGCGGAGTCCATTAACAGTCCCCAACACCCAATCAACCTGTTACATGGCACATGCACAGAGATATTACCGAGTTGAAGGTTTTAAATGATTGAGGCTCTCTCTTTTTTTTACACAACGGCAGCACCTGTTGATTTAGACAACCGGGCCGTGAGGGGGGGGGAAGACCCCAAGGGAGTTGCTCCGAAAAAGGCACGGGGGAGGGGGGAAGAAGCAAACAATATAACACGGTAATATCTGACAGAAACTGAAGGCGAAATTAGGATTTTGCTTTTAAGTGTATGACGCTACAGAGCGATGCCGTTATAATGAGATTAAAGTAGGCTTTGTAAACAGTTTCTCAAGAGCGGATTTGTTCCCCTGCTTTCATTCAGGTAGTGCGGTCTAATTGCCTGGGACAATTTCAACGCTGTACGAATGGGGCCGTCAACCTAAGGGGATGCCAGTGTATGAGGAATACGTTCCTGACAAAATGTAGACTTTAAAGTGAAGTTTGGACACGCAAAAAAAAAAAACAAAAAAAAAAAACGGTAAGAATAAACCCAGATAGGGGAGATCCATTTTGGGATAGTATGACCCATTTTGGGTCAAATTCTGGGTCAAGCTTAAGTGGAATTTATTATCAACATTGATGACCACGATTGGGTCAAATTAACAGAAAATGCATGTTATTTTAAAATAAAGTCCAGATCAGACTGACCAAGACACCTTGTGGGACTGACCTTATTTGGGTCAAACTGAATTAATCATAAATCTAGCATCCTGACACCCGGATTCTGGTGTCAATGTTTACCAATCTTTTTAAATACGGGCTACGATCATTATTACATCATTTTTTTCTCTAGTTTGGAAAACAACTTAAAAAAAAAACCTTGCGATGTACTTTTGAGAAAAGTATTCTGGGTTCCATCATGTCTCTTTTGAATGTCACTTTAATCAAGATTCTGTTCTACCAATTTAAAGAATAAAAGCGAAATTTGAAACACAGTTCGACTTTGTGACCCAGTTGCTTGATTGTTAAAAAAATAAATCAACCATGACTTGTATCCGTTATAGAAGCCATCGGCCACTATACAAGAAAGATGGAAACTTGACTCTCGTAAACAGAATTTGACATCGAAGGTTAATTCAGACTTTGGTTTTTCAGAGATTTTCTTTTAAAACAATTTCCCCGTTTGAAAGACTTAGAAAATTGACTTTGTCTTGAGGAGGAAGGATTCTGCCTTGCTGTGGGAGTGAAATATTGGGCAGGGAAAAAAATAAAATATTGTTTGTCAAAGTATCGGGTGTTTTATATACAGAACAGTGTATCTTTTGAAACGTGTGCTATTTCCAGCCAAAACGCGTTATTGACAGTAATTTGAGATTCAATCGAAGAACCGATTTTGGGGGAAGGTCGAAGCCGCAGATTGAATTCAAGGGTGAACCATTTATCCAAAAATAAAGCGATATCGATGGATACAAACCGGAAGCACATTAGACTGAGAGGTCGTCATGGTATAAACTATAGATCTTTCAAGCCCACTTTTCAGTGCTTTCACAAGATGTCATCCACAGCCATCGTCGGAAATGGAATTGGGCGAACCGATTTGAATAAAAGTCTGAATCCAGAACGTTTAAAAAGTTTGCTTGATACCTTAGTAAACCTTTCCCAAGGTCAAATTTACTTGAAAAGAATTGCATGAAGTGTTCACAAAAACATAGGACGTTCGAGGACGTATCAACGATTTGATCAACTCATCATTCGCTTCATTTGCTATACTTTTGCGCCCGCGAGGACATGGAAGACAACGACAAAATTGTGAATCATCGTAGCTCTCTAAACAAAAGGTTACCATGGCAACAGAATGTTTGATTAATGGAAGGTAATTGTTCGGTCATTACCTCCCCACTTTATGTAGTGCTGGTGGGCGTGTGTAGATTGGAAGAGCGACGAACGGCTGTCCGCGGTAAATTGAACATGGTCAGGTTTTTATTGCCTCGAATATCGAGGTCTTATACAAAAACATGTTTGTTGTATTGGTGGGAAGAGGAACAGGTTCTTCCGTGAAGAAACTTGGGGGGCTTTTTACGTTATAACGGTTGAGATGAGCTTTACAGCGATTGACTTAATGTTTTACGATAGAATCCCATGAAAGCCAGAAAAAACGCTTGATATCTGAAGGCTTGGTAGTTCCATTTAGGATTAGCATAAATGGAGCAAGGGATTTCCTCATGATGCAGCGTTTTTGCTGTTAGAAAGATAATTCGTGTACAGGCAAAGATGCTGTGCAGATCCCACATGTTGTGTAATAAAGTTTAATGCGTAATACAAAGATCACTTATAAAAAGTACATCATTTTCAACCAAGAATACAGCCTGCGGTTAACATTCTCTTAGTATCAAAGTATGTTCTTTTTTATCCGGCTATAGCGGTAAATTCGATATAACATGTTTAAAAATAGTCGTTTAGGGAACAGTTTTAATGTTCAGGTCCTACGCTGTTCCTTTAAAACGACGCTGTGCAAAAGAAAGAAAACAAAATATCAGTGTAAACCTAACACTTCTATCTTCTGGGCCTCTTTCATAACGGCACCGCACTGTGCGTAATATCCCATAGATCAACGCCACTAAGAGCCGTGTAAAGCCGGCACACCGACCTTGTCTGGCCCACGCAGCTTGCCACCACTACCGCGAACACTGCCTAGCATAGTAATCAGTTGAGAAGGATAACCAATATCAATAATAATTGATAAAACCCCCAAAAAAACTTGAGGTAAATTGATCGGGGGACCTCAAGTGCGGCCACTCCACGGAGTAGTGGCAGTGAGGGTTTCGCCAAGTTGGAAACACAATCCCACAAATGGCTCACAAGAGCAGGCAAAATACGCTCGATTTTATGCACACGAGCGGCGGTGTTTTTGTAAGCGGCTTCACCGAGTTCGATCGTCCCGTCCGTGAATTTGCAAATCCTTTCCCCTTATGCATAAATCAGACGTTTTTAACACCCGTTCTTTGACGCCGTATTTGCACTCTTAATATCAAAAATATCTCAGACACCGCAGGCACTAAAACTAGGGGGAAATGCTGATTTTCGGGTGATATAAACTCAAGCATTCACTGAGACACTCTCCCGTTGAGACCATTATCGCGCTGTAGCCATCTTTGCAGCATAGAAGAGAATACGATGGAGACCAACTCGACATGACTAATGCGGCTTAGAATACCAACTCGACATGATCAATGCTTAGGCCTTGGGCTCATGGATCACCTACCACCTTCCCTCATATTACCAAACTCTGCATATAGATGAGAGACGCAAATGAACTCGGACTGTATTAGATAGTCAACCGCTTCCAAGGGCAAAACGATGAGCCTTCTCAACCCGAAAAGACCCGAATTCCCTTCAATAAGTTCAGAGCAAAAGATTTCTTATCTACGTAATTTTGAAAAAGGTGACGTCAACAATCACATTGAGGAAGTAATCTACCGTGTGTTTTTTTCAAAAACAAAATGTATAATTAAATCAAAGTATAATAAGATGTGCATGAATACAATATGACGTCATTTTGTACATCTTTAAAATGATGTAATATTAATTAAAATTAACAAAAATGTAAGCTTGGAAGCTCTTCATAACGTAAGAAAAAAAAAAAAATCGGATAAACCGTTCGTTTTCACTGGGAGATAAAAAAAAAGTGGTCAATTTAAAAAGTATCTTATTCAAACACGAAAACAGACATGGCCTTATAGTTTATCAGTTGCTAGCCTTTTTAATAGATATTTCTTATAAGAATAAACAGAACAGCACAGTTTCCTGTTTAAATATTCTGTTTTATAATGACTATTTCTGCCGGAATACAAACAAGGAGGGCGCTTTGACATGGGAAATCAAAGGGGGATGAAGAAACCACGAGATGGGCACGAGGAGGGAAAAAACAGGTGTTCCAGATGGAACAGGTGGAGCTAGCCAATCAGAGATGAGGACTCTATCCGATGGATAATCCATATATTGAGAATTACGGGGATGGCCTCGCCAGCTTTTTTTTTTTATTCCAAACGGCATCAGATTATAATGTTACAGCAAGAAGAGTTTTTACGAAATGCAAGCCTTTACGCCACATTACTCTTCGATTCCAAATTAAACCGAGTATTCAAGAGGTAAGGGTTGGTACAAAAATATCACATTTTAAATATGAATTACCCGGATTTCATTCTTTGAAAATTTAATGATGTAGAATTAACGAATTAGAATTATTTATTTTTTTTGCCAGCATTTTTTAACAGTTCATGCATAATTAATAACAATAAACAGCGTAGCGATTTAAAAATTGTTGTTGGCATTGAGACAAAATGTGCGGGGAATTCTTTTATTTTTTATGTTAACACAGCAGTTTGATGAGTAGACATTGGAAAGCAACAAAGGCGGCAAAAACATCATCTACCACTTCTTTAAATGTCAACTGTTCGGTTTTTGACTTTATCGATAGTTTGCAACTGATGCCTTCAGGTTAGAATTCTACAGGCATCAGTTATCTCACTGATTTAATTATTCGCGGTAGAACTAAGTTATGTATTTGTTTTTTACATAACTTTTTTTTGCAATCATTATTTACCATATAGTGTCACAACATTCATTACAATACAACACAACAAGCTTTGTACCTATGGACATTATACAAAGCAACATGTGTCCAGTTTATCATGTGTTGATTTATGAAGTACCTTATGTTGATTCATTTTTTTCTATCAGTGCAATGACTGTAGTGTGATGCTAATAATGGTCATATAGATCATCCTTTTTGATGAATAAGGCATGATCCAATAACTGTAACTCTTGTGTCATTATTATGTTGTTAGTATTATTTACTTTTGGGATTTACATTATATTTTCGTAAACCGCCTTAGAGCACATTTTATGAATTTACGTGCACTTTTGGTACGGAGTTTCAAATAGGCAGACGTAGCCTAAGCTGCAGCTGTCCAAGCTAACGTCGTGATTTCGAAAAGGCTCACTGTGAGTAAATCTTCATACAAAAAGTAAATATTGATAATACAGAAACATGTATTTTTTCCAAAACTTTATGTATAATACTTTTATATCATCTTTAAAATGGTACTTTAATTTTGTTTTTATCAGAGAGTGAGTTTGCCGGTCAGGCTATTGTAATTTTAATTTTCGCTATGCTTCTGGCAGTCCATGTGAATAATAATATCTCACCTGAAAGTGTTTTGCTTCCCTTCAACAAGTGGCCATTCAAATTGAAATTGCCACAAAGCATAACACATCCAGGTATCATTACAACTTGCATAATCAAACCAAATTGCTTGAGTGGCATGGCAACATGTGTTGATTCTAAGTGACTATTTAGGCGATTGGATTCATACTTTGATCATTGTTGGACTGTCTATGTATTAAACAATCCAAACTCTCATGGTGCAGACATCTTGTTTATCTAATATTTAAATCAATCCAAACCGAGGCTGGAAGGGCAATACTAATAGTCAGAGACATTGATATCGTACAACTTAGGGACGCAACAAGGGTGTTGGTGGGATGAAAAAGGTTTAGAGAGATTTAGTTTTAAAACAAGTTAGTATAAAAGCGCCGGGTTGAACTGTTCATCGGGCCGCACAAGCAACCCTGAAACCATCTCAACTCCTTGGGAGTATGCAGCTCCAGCATCAAAGCAACAGTCTCAATCACGGAAGACTACGTATAAGGCCTACAATCGTTTATTCAGTTGTATCTGTTTTTACACGAAAGAACCTGTCTTGCAACGGAAACGTCTGCTGCAGTTTTCAAAACGGTTAGTTTTCTCAGAGATCATGGTTTTTCGAACGGTATAGCAACTCACAGGATGTCTGGTACTTGCGCTGCTTTTATAGTTAGGTAAATATTTGAGATACAATTTAATATCAAGCAGTCAGTACAGGGCACCACACCTTTAACAACTCAATGCATGAGTCAGTGTCCCTCTTTGCTGTTTATATGTAAATGTAGCGTGGAGAATAACAATCACTCCTGCAATAAGCAAACTGACCCCCGGCCGTGCCCCCATGCTTCATAATGTATCTTTCATACGTGCCTACCCTTTCCGCATCTTTCCACACACGTCTGTCTTGCTTTCATCTTGACCGACTTGATGCTGCCAAACTCTAGACTTGTAAGGCATCAATCCCTTCCGGTCATTTTTCTTCCCTCCTCTGCCTCCAACCCCACCCACAACAATTCGTAAGATTAGAGTGGGAAATTGAGAGAAAGGGCGGGGTCGTCCTGATGCTTTTAAATGTCATAATATTACATTATATTTTTTACAGCAGCGCCCCTTTTAAGGTTCAACTCTCCCCGTCTCGTTTTTCATATAAATTGTCCGTATTCCCTCCCCTGCAACATCTCTAAATAAAGCTCAAATTCATTGTACATCAGCCCAGGTGAATACGCTACATGCATCAGGTGGTCTTTTTAGCTGACGATATTGCAACTACGGCACTATACTATACCCTGAAGCTCGTTCTGGTCATGACACAGTGGCATTTTAATTACAGCGGATGGTGGTCGTCAGGCAAAAAAAGATTTGCTCCTCAGACACTCCTCGGTTGAAGTAGTGGGGCCGCCGACCCTGTTCTCTCCCCGCAGGTGAGGAAGATAAACCTTGTACTAAACACCTTCTAAAAGGTGTAGTCGCGAAGAGTGGATAATTGGGTGGTCGGGTTTGCGGGCAATATTACAGGGGGGAAATGCTTATTTCTACGAGAAATCGCAGAAGGACCGGTTCTGTTTGAAATTTCAGTGGGCGAATGCCACCGGTAAAACCCGCGATCAGTTTGTCGGAAACAATAAACTTGATCGGGCCCCGTATCATCTTTACAGTCCGTGTAATATTAGTAGACTTGCTGTTATCAATACCATGTATGATAATAATGTGCGTTATAACGGGAAAAACGGTATAAGGCCGTTATAACTGCGAAGTTGTCAATATTATGTTTTTTAATGATGTGTGTTATAACGGGAATGGTACGGGCCGTTATAACGGAGATATCAGTATCATGTAGTTATAAATGTGCGTTATAACGAGTTAAGAATTGGTACAAGGCCTTTATAACGGAGATATCAGTATCGTGTAGTTATAAGTGTGCGTTATAACGGGTAAGAATTGGTACAAGGCCGTTATAACGGAGAAGGTATCAGTTTCATGTGTAATAAATGTTAGAACGGGGATTAACGGTAAACGCCGTTACAACGGAGAACCCGTCGTAACAAAGATCGTTATAAAGAGAGGAGATAAAGAACACATACCGGGTAACGCACCACGAATGTATTCTACGTACTTATAAGCACACGGGTTAAAAATGGCGGACGCAAACTACTATACGCTAAACACATACAGGTGAAGTAATAAAGGATGACCTATAATAACAAAAGTAAATTGAGTTGGGGGAAGCCACACCACCTATTAACAACATCGGCAAATGATATCTGAATCTCAACGGTTATCCTTCTACACCTCTTCACTAATAGCCATAGGCATTTTAGCAAGACCTGTCATGTGTATGTACAGAAGAACCGGGCAATATCCTGCGGTTACTGCCAGTCAAATTATAAAGGCAAAATACACTTGAGGTTTGATGTACTTTTCAACTCGTTAGACGCGCAATGTTTGATGATATATATTAAGCCATTCATTGCTCGCTCTCTCTCTCCCTATCCCCCCTCTTCCCCCGCACGGCATTAGATGGAACCGATTTCATCATGTTGAGGCATTCACTGGAAAAGTCATATAACATTAAAGCACAGACTTGTAATGACGTCGCACCCCATTGTTATCATCTTAGCGAGTGTGATTAAATTGGAACATGTATTCATCAGAGTCGTTGTCAACACTGTCACCATTCGATCTTTGCAAGAATATTCATGCTGAAATCCAGCGTTTTCAAAGCAGTAAATTAACAGCTTGTTTGCGTAAGCGAATTTTGAAACTAAATGCCTGCGTTAAGTTTACTGTTTTTAACTTCTCCTGTATTTTTTAGCTTGCTTGTGTCAGCGTATTTGAAAACTAAATGACTATACGTTAAGTCTTCTGTTTGTAAAAGGTTCCCCTGCGATTGTTTTTAGACAGCTTGCTCAGATAAGCGCATTTAAAAACTAAATGACTATGTTAAGTTTACTGTTTGTAACTGGTTCTCTTGCTTTTGTTTTTAAACAGCTTGCTGGTAAGCGCACTTAGAAACTAAATGACCGTGTTAATTCTACTGTTTGTAAATGGTTCTCCTGGGATTGTTTTTAAAAACTTGCTTAGATAAGCGCATTTGGAAACTAAATGACTATGTTAAGTCTACTGTTTGTAACTGGTTCCCCTGCGATTGTTTTTAAACAGCTTGCTTAGGTAAGCGTGCATAGAAACTAAATGACTGTGTTGATTCTACTGTTTGTAAATGGTTCTCCTGGGATTGTTTTTAAACAGCTTGCTTAGGTTAGCGCATTTGGAAAATAAATGACTATGCTAAGTCTATTGTTTGTAACTGGTTCCCCTATCGAATGTGTTTAAACAGCTCACGCAGATAAGCGCATTTAAGAACTAAATGATTATGAAATTAAATGACTTTAGAAAATAAATGACTATATTTGTAACTGGTATCCCTGCAATTTTGTTGTTAACAGTTTGCTTGCGTCAGCGCTAAACTAAATGACTATGTTAAGTCTACTGTTTGTAACACAGTCGTTTGAGGTTCATCAATTTTTTCCGCCCTTTTGTCACGGGCATGGTAATCGACTCCAGTTATTAAGAAGGACCACACAAAGAACGACAGAACGCAGCTTTGCTGTTCTTACGATGAACCCCCCCCACACACACATAATTCTTAAAATCCCGCTGTGTATCATTACTCAATATGTAGTTTGAACTAAATGAACCATGCTGTATACTCTAATGCAGTGAAATCGGGCGATAATATGCGATAAAAAGACTCCAGATTTTTGTCATACAGCGTGTGTCGTCACTTAACGCATTTCGCGGTTGTCGAAAATGATGAAGAAGTTTATTGATCGCGTTAGTACGATGACGACGGTTTGTGAACCAGAACCTGCGCGCGCTTAACCCGCGTTACTTTCTCACACAGCGGTCGACAAGAAACAATAACTCGCTGAAGTCATGTTGGTTCTTTTACACAGTCTTTCCAAATTAAACGTTTATTATTTGTAATTCCACTTTTTTTACTTAAGTTTGAATAAAGCACTTTATGTTTGGTGTAACGGGCTCGAAAAGTTAGCGTCGGTAGGTCAGATTTTGTTTTTAATTAACTTAAACCATAATATTTGGTAAACCAGTAGTTACTGCCAAATAGTGTCACACAATAATATATAATTTCATACATATTATGCTTAGATCACTTTCATTCAATCCACCCCAAATGGATTATATAGGAATTTGATTGGAACCTTATGCTCCTAAAAATGAGGGTATACATGGTCACTGGTACTCGTCAGTCAGAAGTTTGACAATAAGCCCGATGTCATGAAGCTGTTGTACATAAAAACAATTTGCTTGGCGAAGAAAAATAGTGCTTAGCAGAAAACAAGTTACAAATCGAAATACCATGTAATGCATCTTGTCTGTGACTGGTCCGCTGCTAGATGTTGTTTAGCTCCACTTTCTGCTTATTAGCTTTATGAAATTTGGTCAAGGGCTCCCTCTACCCAGGTGAGAATCTACCCGCATGGCTGAGCTGTTTTTTTTTAAATTATTTTGTGACTAAACTCCACGACTTTATTTGGCGTTTACTGCTGTGTTTTTGATATAAAAGGCCAAAGAATTTGTTGTACATGGACAATAAAGTTTTATCGTATTGTATTGTTGTATTGTATTTAAGTAAATTGCAAATTGTCGCACCTCGATAAAATACACTTATAATAATCACTGCGTGAACCTTTTATGTTCTTGAAAATGTCATTTAAAATGATACTTTAATGAATGTTAAATTAATGCAAAACTTCCACTTGTCCCCCTCACTAAATGCATCAAAACAACACTTCTGGATGTCAGCCTAAATAAACCGTAGCATGTGAGTGGGAAACGTCCGTTTTCCCTTCGAATTTAACTCATTATTCAAAACACTTTATATCAGTACACTATTATAATGATTTCCATCTTTCATTTACTCACAAAAAGGGTAAACGTTATGGAGAATGTGTCACACCCCTTTCTATATGAAGTATGGACATTAAATAAATTACTATATTTGACATAATATTAATTGAAGAAGGTCAGTCAAAAAAGAACTAAAATCAAAAGTGGTGCTGCAAGTCTTGATTTTCACATCCTTTTTACGAGGATTTCCATACTGCGCACGAATTTTCCTTCGAGAGTTGTTGAAGATAAAGCCGGTTGTCCTTTTAAAACGATTACATGACTTAACGCGCTCCGGTGGGACTTGATGACGTCACATGGGGCCGTCCCAAAACCTCTGACGAGTTCTTGCGAGACAATCAAAAGTCTTCTATATGCTCGTCTTATTTTGTGAGAATTAATCTTAAAAGAGGCGAAATATCGGAGAAAATCTTAATTGGTTTGTATTCGAAAAGAAAGAAAAAATTGCCAACAGCAATTCATCCGTGATATTGCGAGGATATTATTCAGTGTATGGTATCGTGTCAGTATGGGGGTTGATGATGTTGTGTGATTTAAAGAAAATCCCAATTTTCTTTTTGTATTTGCGATGGATCCATTTTGATAGTACCAGCGCTATTTCGTCATCTGTCTGCATTTTGCAACAATGCATTCACATTAATATTGATTCGTTGAGGTTGATTGTTAGCTCAGGAAGCGATGATGGGATGACGGTGTGTTATACAGCATCTTAAATTGTTCATTATAATGGACAATTGAGTTTCCTCGTCCACACAGATCCTCTTAGCGATTGAAGCCAAAAGTACAGAGTGCTGATGACGGATCGACTTTTAAGAAAAAAAGTATTCATTCAGCCATGAAACGTGTTGATAATTATCTCACTATCTCACACGTTGCCATGGTAATCATACAGACAATACTGCTCGTCTTTGATAACAAATCATGGTTAGGGTCTCTGAGACGCAGTGCCGACAATTTGCATAAATTATTCGTAAAATATAAATGGATTATGTTGTAGTTATGCCTGGAAGCTATCTCTATTCCGATTCCTCTTCCTATTCCGTTTCCTGTTCTATTTCCTATGTACTCATATTCCCATTCTTGTTCCTGTTCCTGTTCCAGTCCCCATTCCTGTTCATGTTCCTATTCCTATTCATATTTACTCCTATTCATATTCCAATTAATGTTCCTATTCGTGTTCTTATTCATATTCCTATTCATATTCTTATTTGTTATTCCTACTCATTTTCCTATAATTGCTATTCCTATTCATTCTTATTAATATTCCTGTTCCTATTCCTATTCCAATTCCTGTTCCTGTTCCTGTTCCTTTTCCTATATCTATTCCTATTCCTGTTCCTGTTCCTATTCCTATATCTGTTCCTATTCCTGTTCCTGTTCCTATTCGTGTTCCTATTCCTATTCCTAAGAATCCCTGAAATATGCAGAACGAAGTGTGTCCCCCATTTTGGACCGTGTTTTGACCTATGGACCAGTCGCCTAACAACAAAAACAAAATAGTTGCATGGCGCTTGAAAAACCAACCAACCAACCAACAAACAAACTAACAAATAAACAAACAAACAAAAACCCAACAAACAAAGTACACGGACAAGGCCACATCATTCACAAATTAAATTTGTTACAATAATATTGTGATTGAAATGTTCAAGACCATTTTAATATCCTATTAAAAATACTGCCATTAATTTTAATGTATATGAAGTATTGATTCGTCCACGGATAGTGACAAAAAAAATAATAAAAAATCATATTCACAATTAGTATTCCATGACTCATTTTGTGTGATAGGCCCGGGTTGTCACCAGTCGTTTTAAATCGTTTTTCAAATACCCTTTCATTTTATTTTGCTTTAAGGTGATCGAAGGCGAAGGCGATTAGAATCACACAAATCTCAATTATGAATAATTTATGAGAAACATGTTTCCTTTAAACGCGCTGGAGTTCATAGAGTGGCAACGTGTGACGAACTCCATACGACATTTCAAGTATACAAACACGTACCCATGTTCGGGGGGCGGAACCCCACACGGTCACCCCTGGGGGCGTCTTCGTCAGTCATAATGATACCCCAAATAGAGGACTGAGTCTTTAAAACAATTATGGCTGCCCAAATCCTTTCTCATACAACGAGCTGTGAACGATCGGATGTGCCGGAGGGGCAGTGGAAATTAAATGCAATTTTACACCCCGCAGAGTTCACAAGGCTCTATTTTACCGAACCAGAAATCTGAATTAACTAGAATAATCCATAAATGGGTATACATTTAAAGTTGGGGAAGTGACGCGCAATACTTGTAAAGATATCACTTACTTTAAAAAGGTTCGGGTTTCCTACATGGGCAATTCAAGCTTAAAGCCCGCCTTTCTCAAATAACTATCGTTGCGTACAACTGAATCAAAATCAGCGATTTATGCTGGAAACCGAATAGGCCTACAGAAATAACATACAGGGCAGATTTCGAAACTGTATAATGGAACAAGGTAACTAAAAACATTGTTTGTTTTCTATATGGTGTAGAAGTGCTTTCCACTCCCGTTAATAACTACTTTGCTTATTACTAATACACCATTTTATCTGCAACAGAGTAGTCGCATCACGGCATTACTATGGTGACATTAACTGTTTCTTCCCCCCCGTTCTGATGAATAAAAACAACTATTAAATTCAAACTGGTGTTATTGCACACTGAAGAGCATACCAAACAATCAATGTATAAGCAAATAGGCCTATACTTGTACGAAAGTGGCTGACAGCGATGCACAACAGGCGGCGTTTAGTAAAGATAGAACTGAAGGGTAAAACAAATCTCAAAGTAATACGGCCCAAAATGTAGCCCCGACTAGTGGATCCAGCTCTAATTGGAGTTAGTCTAAACCAGTTGATCGAGGTTGGTTTAGATTTGGTTTATATATGATCTTTAATGTAGTGCCAACTAGTGGATCCAGCTCTCTTTGGAGTTAGTCTAACCAGTTGATCGAGGTTGGTTTAGGTTTGGTTTATATATGATCTTTAATGTAGTGCCAACTAGTGGACCAAACTATCTTTGGAATAGAGTTGGTTTAAACGTTCCTTAGCCCCAACCAGTGGATGAAGCTACTTTGAGAATTGGTTCATATATGTTCATAACCGTGGCCAATTGTTGAATGAAGCTACTTGAGAGTTAGTTAATGCAGTACCAACTAGTGGATGAAGCTTAATTTTAGATTTGGTTTATATGTCCCTAAATGTAACCCCAACCAGTGGATGAAGGTACTTATAGAGTTAGTTGATACATTTCCATAAGTGTTGCCAACCAATGGATCCAGCTAGTTCTAGAGTTGATTGATACATGTCCCTAAATGTAGCCCAATCGGTGGATCAAGCTGCTTTGACATAGTTGATACATGACCCTAAATGTAGCCGCAATCCGTGGATGAAGCTAAATTTAGAGTTGGTTGATGTTTGTCCCTTAAAATGTCCCAATGGATGAAGCTATTTTGAGAGTTGGTTTATATCTGATGTCCCTTAAAGAAACCCAATCAAGCTTTCTTTAGTATTAGTAGAGTTGGTTTACATGTTCCTAAATGTAGCCCAATCAGTGGATCAAACCACTTTGTGGAGTCAGTTTATGCATGTCCCTAAATGTAGCCCAAACCATTGGAACAAGCTACTTTGAGAGTACTTTACATGTCACTAAATGTAGCCCCAATCAGTGGATCAAGCTATATCTTTAGTAGAGTTGGTTTACATGTCCCTAATTGTAGCCCCAAACACGTGGACAAAGCTACTTTGTGGAGTCGGTTTATGCATGTCCCTTAATGTAGCCCGAACCAGTGGATCGAGCTACTTTGAGAGTTGTTTTACATGTCCCTAAAAGTAGCCCAATCATGCTATCTTTAGTTTATACATTTAACGCACAAACTAATCTATCCGGGCCTTTTTATCTCTCCAAATAAGTTTGTTTACGAGCAATACATTGAAGAGCACTCAAAGCCACGCCTAACAATGTGTCCAGGTTCGTTCCTAAGATGGGCTGAAAGCTCAGGCAGAGATACCTTTCGGAGATGGCTTATATACAGAGATGGCTTAGAAGTAAAAAAAAAAATGTCCGCGTAGGAAACAAAAAATGAGGGTTATCTTTACATAATACTGCGCGAGACAGGTGTTTTCGTCGGCCTTTATTGAATCCATCCAAAGGACACTGGTACCTTTAGGGTAAAGTTTGTACTTGTTTTCCTTGAAAGATCCAAGTTCGCAATATTTTATCTTTTAAAATGAGTGGGGTTTGCTTTAAGGAAAGAAACGAAAACAAGCAGGTGCTTTGGTAAATGGTTCTTAATGTATTTCCATTTTCAACGACTTGATTCATTGCATATGTGTTTTATTCCCTCAAATAATGTGCCCAAAGTAAAAGAAGGATTTGATCATCGATGGTGGAACACTCCTCGAAACAAGACAGGTATATTTTCCCCAGGCTGTTACAGGGCCATGAAATGTAGTTCTGTTAAAGCAACCAGTTTCCCTTTTGCAATTTTCAAGGGTATTTTTGTGCCTTTTCGGTTTTTATGCTAATATAAGAGTTAGGCTTTTTCGTCGTAAACTTTCTTTTCTTTAGTGATTCGTTGTTGTGTCAGTTCATGGCAGTAAGCCTATGCGCAAACTATGTTACAATAATGCTTTTAGTAAGCAAATTTTGGGGTTTACAATTTCAGCAGAAGACCACAGTGTCTCACAGTGTCTCCCTGAAATGACATCACGGCAACAGCGCCCTCAGTTGTCAGCAAAAGCGTGGGAAAAATTCTAAATGTTGAAAGAGGTGGACTTTTCAATAGAATGAACACAAAAAGGGGTGTCAATTAGTTTTCGAACATTTTAAGGCGATTCGAAAGTGGCACAAAATATGTTTCTAAGAAATACTCACTTCAGGCCCTTTTTATAGTCCCAAGATAAAAAATGTTATGGTTACATTTGGGTCTGGTCCACAGTAAAGACCTTGCATACAGCTTATGGTTGCCAACAATCCCCGTCCTTCTTTAAGTGAATTCCCACTTAAAAGTAATCGAGTTTAATGCGACAGGTGTTTGGCCGAGCTAGGAAGAAGTGACGGATTACTAATTGGGTCTCCTCCTCTTGTTGCCTTTCTATTTCCTAAATCAGCACCCTGTTAAAACATGCATGGGGTGCTGGAACTAAATCTACCTTAAGTATTAAGGATCGCCATTGCATCTTGACTTTAGGTCTGTGTCAATTTAAGTATGCCGCACCCACCCCTCCGTCTTCATGATATTTTGGACAAAAAAAACCCATCTGGTAAATCCTTGATAACGGAGCTTCATCAAACCATGGCGAAGATATCTTTTAAGTGGTTTTTTTTAAATCAAATTCTTATAAAGGCTTATAGACAAAAAAAAGAGAGGGAAAAGTCAAGTAAAGGAACATGCATTGGGTATTCTGAGCAGAGTGGAAATGCCAATAGATTTGAGTGCACTGTTAATTTTTGTAAAAGGTTCTTTTAAGTTTTTTTTTTAAATGTGCTTTTTTAAACATGAAAAATCAGGGCGCTGTTTTTGTACGGTCGCAAAAGGAATGCAAAGTCATTGCAGATTCTAAATCCCTTAACCTTGCCCAGGACAGCAGCAATTGCCTTATAAAATGTGGCCAGCCACTCTAGTCGTATGAAAGTACAATAAGGAAACTGGAGCGACTTGACAAACGATCAGGATTTCATCCTTTTTTTATGCGCAAATCAGGAAATTTAAATTAGATAGAGAACCAAATTCTCCCACAGTTACCCGTAGACAACCCGAGTTCTAATTTCCTATATACAAAATGCAAAGCTTCAAATCTTACTTGAACTGCGACCGCTTTCCTGCGCGCATATACTGCGACCACTTTTCTGCGACAAAGTGTCATTTCAAACTCATTAGCATACATCAGTTTCTCTGAATCAACGTAACTATAACCTTTAATTACACGACCTAATAGCAGACCTTGGGACCACGTCACATCAGACAAATTCATAAATATGCATTAGAGTTTCAAATAAAAGAGCCTTGTTTGTCAAGGTTTGTTCGGTTTTGTTTGGTTTTATTTTAATGTTATTTTTTGGTGGAAAAAAGTGAACAAGTCAGATCCAACGTGTACATATGACAGCATAAGCACTTAAAAGACTTTCAACGCAAGAATACCTGAGTGTCAATATTCCCTTGTCAACCTTGCTTACAGGGGAAAAAATGTGGCTTTTAACTCACAACACTACAAGTCGCCGCTCACTTTTAGAAGAGTACGTCCGGCCGTGCTTAAAGGGGCTGTGAGCCCACTGTGAAACAATAACAATAAAAACAAAAACCAAAAAGTATGTTGTAGGGAATCACCTTCTAAAAGCTGTGGCTTGTGGAGAGACAACTGATTTAACACGGACACAAACACAAACAAAACAGTAACAGACGGACAGACAGATTATTGAGTGACTTGTAAACAACAATAAGATAATGACAGAATAGCCAATTATTGCAAACAAGGAGCCATAATATTTACTAACAAAACAGAGAATTAATCATGTCACGTCTGAAAGTGGAAAATGTAAGATATCTCCAAGGTGCCTAAAATGCACATTACAAAATGTCGAGGAAGCTTTTGGGTAAAAGCTACGAACAGTTGAAATTAGTTTCTGCTGCAAACGGCTTCTTGCTTAATAAATTAAGACTTTAAATGCCCAGTTAAAACTTGTCATTTTTTTTTACATGATAAGCAAACGTAGATTAATTTAATTATGCTGTTGTCTCAGAAACCATAAACCACCGATTGTGAAGAAGACTCCGTCGTGAAATTGTTGCCGTTACGGACGAGAATGCAGCTAAACCTGGGTTCGACTGAAACGGGTTTCTGCTGAAAATATATTAATCTAGGGGGAAAATTGCGAATGAAGAAAAGAAAAGAAAAGGAAAAAAAATGAACAGTTTAAAACCCGAGTTAACACCATGACAACTTCTACAAGCAGCATGGTGCGTTTTTATTCGTTGTATGCTTGCGAAAATCACGAAGACGTTTTGTGATGATGTTTCAGTTCTGTGATTCTAAAGAGAAACACAAAACGGAGATTTGGAATGGATGAACTCGGCCCACAGGTATAGTACACCTTTAACTATGAGGATGCATTAAGGTTAGAGGACGGCCCGTAGATTGATGTTGCAGCTGATTACACTGTGTGAATTAACTTGAAACACCGTGTATATGTCAAGGTTGATGGGTAAAGACTCTACTTTGGAGGGGGGGGGGGGAGGGTTGCGTTTTTGGTCATCTCCATGAGCACCTTGGAGGAGTTTGAGACGAATGCCTCGGAGTGGGATGAGATCATGTCAATGAGTGAGGGTTGGAAGATGGAGCAAAAAGTACAGAGACGAATTCACTGAGCACAAACTATATTGTTACATAGCATCAGAAGCTGACAAAATAAAGCTTGAAAAGAGTAATCAGAAATGAAGGTTCGACTTAAAGAAGTTACGTGTTATCCACAGCAAAAAAAAAAAAAAAAAAAAAAAAAAAAAAAAAAAAAAACAGCTAACAAACAATTTGAAAGATAAAAAAGACGTGTTGACCCTAACTTAAGACTCTTCTGATAGCACTTTATACTTATGCAGCTAATTGTTTGGAAGTCTTCTATTTGATAATTAAGTGCCTTTTAATTATGAAAAAACAAACAACAAACAAGACAGTGAAGCTCTACAAGTGCATGATGTACAACCACTTTCAGAATTCCATCTTTTTAAAGTATCAAATGGCAATCAAGACGGGTACCTTCGATTGTACATCTGGTTTTACTTGTACTTCGTTCATTTCTTACGAAACTGGTACTTTGTTTTATGTTTCCCCCATCTCTAATACACACTATGTTTTGTCTTCTCTTTCGAAATTAAAGTGTCTTCAAATGAATGCAATTCGATTTGACGAAGCATCGGTTAGTAAGCCCCTAGTACTGTGCTTCACCTCCACCCCACTGCCTTGGTACCTTGCGCTTGTCATCACAGAATACCGAGTTATGAAAGCGTGACTCTCCTCGAGTTCGGAGCAAGCTACCTGTCAGCCTAAACTGTCCTCCTCGGGATCGAATGGATTAGTACAATCACCGAAACACCGTGAAGATCTTTTCCGGGACAGGAAAAAGAGAGGGGGATGTTCGCGCGAGAGTTGGAATCGATGGGGAGGGATGTTCCCGCGAGAGTTGGAATCGATGAGGCACGGGTCCGTTTTCCGGTGACCGAAGACGGGACCGTGACTTGGAATGTCCTTCTTTTATTCCCTGCGATTTACGTCTGGCTTTTACGTATTGAAAACGGATAGGTGGGTAAACGTTCCTTCGATTCAAGCGACACCACCACAACGAGGGTGTTGGGGACACTTAAGTCCCGTCCATTTGGACTCGATTGGTTTCATTAAATTGGGGCTGTTTGCATTGTAAAACAAGCATAACTTTCACCTTGTCAACACAGCTACAGGCGTTGTCATTGGGTGGCCATTTTGTTTTTCCTCCACTTGGATTCAGATCAATGTATTTAGACCTTTCTTTTATTGACAAACAAACCTCTCTGATTGGCATGGACGGCCAAATGTTAGCAAAACATTCAATCTTGTTGACAGACGTTGTGACCAAATTCAATATTTTTGCGACCTCTCTAGTTATTGGTTAGTTTGTTTCCAACAAACTCAACACTACTTTTGAATATTTGTGTAACATTTTTACAAACTGTGATTATTTGTTTTGGTTTTGCATTGATGGCTCCCCTTAGTTTCTCCAACCTTGCTTGGCAAAAAAACTCGGGCTGTAACGTTGCAAAAGAAAGGTCTTTACGAAACGAGGCTGGACGGGGGAAAATAGTCAGGCACCCATGTCGCATCATGAGAGTCCGTAATCGTAAACACACGACAAAGAAAGTACCTATTGCAGGTCGATTACGGCCAAGTGGTGTCCTTGCGAGATTAGTTGCAACATTGTTGTTCTTGTAACAGTGGCAACCCAACAGAAACCAACAAAGCCCCAGACGAATTAGCTAAATAGGTGAAGAAAAAAATCCGTGAGCAATTTTCGACTTGCAATCAATAACCCGTCACACTCACTCTCAGTGTAAAAAGAGAAAACTCAATGGCAATCGATAAAACAATTTGTTGTTTGAGTGACTCTTGAGATGAGTGTCCATTCACGCAAAAAAAAAACGCTTTCTCGTGATGAGTGGAAACTTCAAAATCTCTGAAATTCTGAAAGGTTGTCGATAGATGAGGGCCATTCTGTAATCGGGTAATTGTAAATAATATGAAGAGCCTCAAGAGCTAGAACAATGGAACGAGATTACAAAGAACTAGAAATAACATTCGAAGGCACTCATTGATAAAAGTTCATTCTAAAGAAGGAAGGTTTTAAAAGAACAATACAGGATTGGTAATCATCCAATTACTTTTTATTAGTATCAGTCTGAAAGCTTACTGATTATGAAGTTCATACCAGTACCAATCTTCCATAGAACTTTTTTTGTCTGAACCACTGTCTACGTCCAGAACATACAGAGTTTTAATTTCGGATGTAACAATCAAAATCAAATGTGTTTACATGCTGAAAAGTGTGAACGTTTTTTCGCTGTTTTCTCCTGACTCGGACGACGGATTGAGCCCGAATTTTCACAGTTTTTTTTTCAAGTATTGAATCACACAAAGTAAGAACACTGCACTATCAGCTTTACCAATCCTGTTTTGTTTTACCTTTACACGGGACGAACAATGATTTTGAGAAAAATGAAAATACAATAAAAATGCCACCAAAAGAAACATGTATTTAACGTTTCTAATAATTAATTGAAAAATGAATAAATACAAAACATACAGAAAATAATGTGCTTCATGAGGCAGGGGTGACAAACTGAGCAAAAAGTAATAATTTTGCAGTGCTCCATTTTTTGTATTAAAGCATCACAATGTTGTTCTTGCTTAATGTTGATTCGCGACAATTTAAAAAACACTTCGATTCGTAATATCTATGAGTCATTTTTATGCCTGCCCATACTCCATTAATATGCTCCCCAGTCTCTGCTGTATATCGACTGCAATTGCGAGTTCCCTTTGAATTTTGCATAGCAAATTCTATCGCAGGAACTTGTGAAAAATCGTTCAATTGAACCACTGAAATACCACAATATGAACATGACGTTGGTACACAGAGGAAGGGCCCTTAATATGCAATGTATAAACAAGACGAGCTCTAGGAACGAGAGAGCATTCACACCTCTCACTGGAGGACACTGCCGTCCCGAGCAGGTGAAAGGCTAGGGATGGTGATGAGGTGCTCGGCCACCCGGTGGTTTCTCATCCCTGGGGCAACTACCACCTGTCCGGAAAGGGTAAAGAAAATGACCGGCTTTAGCATTATCCGCAAACATCTTGCATAAAATTAAAACGGTATGACTTTGATATCATGCAATATTTACACCAGCGTCAAAAATCAATGTATCTGCATCAAGCTGATGGATTATAGAGATTTTGCTTTGGTTATGGATTTTTTTCATATTATCTTTTTAATCGTGGCTGTTTTGCTGAAGGAAAAAAAGCAATGACTGGTTAAGAACTGCGAGTGTCACGCGAGACATCAAGCAGCCGTTGGACAATGAACGATGACGCACAACCAGTACAAAAAGTAGACGGCTCTTGGCTGAAACGCATGTCAAGCTAAAATGGCTCGTGTTGCCCATTTTGCTCTTGTTATTGCGATGAATGCAAGCTGCCCGAAATGATGTATTGTTTCTCTACTGCCTCTTAACAGAGCCATATAAAATCGTAAAAAGAATTGTCAATTATGCTCAATCTATTTAGATCTTGACTTATTTGAAATAACCTTACGTGAGCGCTTGGCCACAATCACAACGTTCAGTGTAGTGACAAAGGTCGGAAAAGTGAGAACGCTGTCTGGATACATTTTTACTTAAAAAAGGTGTTTGACATTATCCTGACTTAGGCCGTACCAACAAAAAAGACAAAACCATCATCCAACCACACCCCCTCAAACTCATCTTTACCAAGAAGTTAAACACCATTGACCAGTTGGGTATTAGGTTCTACCCTCCAAGATAAAACAAATACGGCCAGCCTGATTCCAAGTCATATGCAAAGCCACAGCTTTCAACCATGCCTCCCTTTTTTTGGTCACGCCCTCCTCCGCAAAAAAAGGATGACCCCGTCGTACTTTGACAGCACTGCCGGGTTCGTCTTGTATAATTTTGAGGAGACAACTGATAGGGCCTAATTGAAAGCATCCACTACTCTCTGAAAATTAAAAGTACTGTATCTCAAAGTGTTTTCCTCCCCGCCTATCTACTCTTATATAAGTGACCACCGAAGAGGTTCAAGAGCTCCCAATGCTCGATAGAATAAGCTCCATTCACGGGTAATCCATTTCATTTTCAATGAAACACACCCAAATTTAATTTCCCCAAACAATCAGATGCCACTTTTCAAGGGAAAAAAGGATAAGAATCCACTGGGAATTCTGCCTTCATTTGATTCTGGAAACAGAGTTGGCAATTCATAAACAGAAATGTGATCTCTTGCGTAATTGAAAAAAAAGAAGAAAAGAAAAAACGGCGGGGAGCAGAGGCAAGCTCGCCCGAAATCTTTCCGTTTTGGTTGCCTTGATTCTGGCCCGTTGTTTTCCCAGCGATCCCTACACTGTAAACAAACCCGCATGGCTGCCAATCAGTCCGCACAAAGTCAATATTTTTCATTTATGGCGGGAACCGATCTTGTCCAAACTTAGGTGCTTATGCATCATTGTGTCCGCTCGATAGCCAAGAAATAGAAAGGTGAAAAGGAAGAAAAAGAAAGGAAAAAAATACCCACTCCCCTTTTTTTTCTTCTTCTTATTCATTCAGTCCTCCAACCCTCTTCAACCCCTCATGGGGATGCCTTCGGAAGACGTCCTCCTTAATTTATTAACTCCATGATGGATAAATAGAGAAAGCTGAAATTCTATCGTCTGTCTGCAGGCGTTTTCTTTTACCGAGGAGAAACCCTTCGCAAGTCGGCTCTAATATCCGATCTTATTCATCAAGAATGGGTCGGGAGAATTGGTTGTATTCATGCGAGAATGGAAACTCTAAATGCCCGTCTTCTTTTCTATAAGTTTGGAACCTCCCGTCTCTCTTGTTTGGAGGTGGACAAGATTGCTTTACAACAGAATGCCCGATGATGAAAGTGTCAGTTTTGGCGGGAAATTGAGCTATAGAAACCGGCTGGGCAGACGGAAGTCTTTGACCCATCAAACCTCCAATGGACGAAGTTCAGACACTAGTCTTCTTTCCTCCTCACGATAGTCACAGAACATAAAGTGGGGCTTTTATAAAACCGATACGTCACAAAACCTGTTTTACATTTTTTTTTCTACTCAGAAAATTGTTCAATACATTCTTTAAGTCGTGGGAAAATTAGACAAACAGTATGTCTTCCCTCATTGGTTGTGGTTTTATACCATTGTAGTCGTAACCTTTCAATGGGGGAAACACTTCCGCTATACCTGGCGGCAGGAGGGGGAAGGGATAATCACTTTATTTTTTCGGAAGTTCTGTAAAAACAACAGAACGAAAATGAAATGTAAACATTCTGAGCGAGTAGGAATCTCGTGTTTGCCAATGTGCGTGTATTCTGCTTGCCTTGTAAAAAGTCACAAAGTCAAACCGAGGCCGGTTGAAGGATAGTCTGGCCCCGCTATTTTTGTTTATGAGAATCGGCGCTTGTCACTTAAAATTTACACAGGCTTCCATGTACGCCGAGATGAAAGTTCCGTTTATTTATTAATTACTTTGCGTTTCTGTTTATCAGGTCACAACAGTCGACTTTTCAATTGAGTATTTTCCCGCCTAAATAAAATCAGATTGACGTTTCTCGTCTGATCGCTATTGACTGACGTGTCCAATTACTACCCGTTTAGGTCTGCGCCGTGTGCTTGTGATCGGCGCAGGAGTTGGAGTTAAAGTCCGCGGAGCGCTATTACGGCGAGTAATTAATGACGAATAACACAGTGGAGCACTCAGCAGCTTTTTATTTTCTAAAAGGGGATTGATGGGTTGACACGATGGGTATGTTACCACAGTCTACACACAAATGGCAAATGCATTTCCGTTTTTAAAGCCCCAGCTCAACACTGGCCAACTGACTGTAAATGATTCCATTCTTTGCACAAATCACGATATATGTAATAAAACCAACATGTGATGTGCAGATGTCAGCTCATTTCGTTGTTTCATTTGCGAGCAAACGGTAAAAATGCATTCAGCATTTTTTTTTGTACGCATTCCTATAGGCAGAGTTTTCGTCTCACTGAAACGAAAACTAAAGATGGATCTTATTCCACTTATTATTTAAAAACAATAACACTTCAGGCAGAAATATTTCAGGAAAGTTGTCTACCATCATTATCTTTATACCATGTAAGGTATATGTAAATCTGTGAACATTTATGTTTTTCTTCTTACCAATGTTGAGCTGGGGCTTTTAAAGAAAAAGTAAAGGATTTGTAATTACCATGGGGGGAATTGATTTTGTTTCTCAATCAGGAAGCCTACTGATAATAAAGTTCATACCAGCAGGAAATATGTTCGTCTGATACACGACCCCGCCCCATCCTACCCCGTCACGCCCCACACGGTCACAAATAATTACAATGGTAAACAATTATCAAAGTAACATTGTTTCGTTGTTCGCACTTACTTGGCAAGGGTTTGATTTCACAAAGAGCTAAGATTGATCTTAACTGCGAATCAGCCTTGCTAAGCAAAGTGTGATTTCACGATACAAATCACTGTGGTAATACTGACAACTCATCTCAAGAACACCGCTGTGAAACGGTTATCATTTCGGACGTGGTAGTAATGCAAAATGTTCTAAATGTCATACTTATACTGGTTAAAATAATTCTAACTAAAGTAATGAAGAATTCGTAAGAAGCTGCCTTTCTTTATTTGCAACAGTTTGACGTCATTCACGGAGTGGCCTCGCTTGCGAAGCCATAGGCCACTGAGAATACACCATGTATCTATAAATTTTGAATGAAAGTTTACTCATAAATGCATTCACTGCTTAGCACAGATGTTGGGTTCAAATGTTAATTAGGAACAATTAATTAGTTTATAGCAGAACAATTTGCTATTTTGTTAAGAATAGTTAATGAAATGGCCGAAGGGTAAACGACACCGATCGATCATAATGAACGATGACTAGTATGGCGTGTAATGTTAGACGGCTGTTTCCCTTCACTATTCCCCGCGGATGTTGCAAGGGAGATCTATTTTCATTATTCCACTTTACCGCGTGTGCCCGAGGGGCATAGAGCGACGAATAGCAGAAATGCTGGCTGCGTCTTCTACACAATTTAGTTAGAGCCACAGTCTAACTGGAGATCTACACTACAACTATTACGTCCCCAATTAGGCTTTACTACTTTACAACAAATAACCATTTTACCAGAAGTCAACGTGCTGCTACTTTCTAAATGTAAAAGAGTGAATATTTCACTCTCTCGCCCGAGTGGTTTCAGTTTGGGTCTTTTGAGACTGAAACTTACTGTGCATCACCCTTTTTGAGTGAAATTGGAGCGAGCTTCACCCTGATTCAAGTTGAAAATCCCCGTCTTTAACTATAAAAAGAGTAGTGTCCGCCATATGGCTCTGTGCAACAGTGGATGGCGGGCAGAACGAGTGGCTTTTCACTCTTTTACAATTAAAGAGTATAGGCCTAAATGCTTGGGAAAAACACCGTACATATATTCAGAGATTAAGTCATGCAATGTTGCCACTCTTCCCATAATTTTTTGCCTTTCCTTGTTCCAAAGAAAGTTGCAAAGCTCGCATGTACTGCATTGTAACAATGGCTTTGGCTTCTAGGCTCCGTTTGCCAACTTGACGCACCGCACCGAAAGTGTACACATTTTCTAAATTACTGACGGATCCGAAGCCGGAGCCACAGGCGGAGCACCGGTTTTGAAAAGGGTTTCTAAATCAAGCCTTGTTTCGTTTTTCACATTCACAGAAGAAAGGCATCCACTTTACCCGTTATTAAACTAAAGATCGGGCCTTAACGCGAACACGTACGTCCTTTCAAAAGTGCAAGTTTTTCTTCTAACAGTGAACCGAAACTGCTCTTAAATTTCTTTTTGGAAACGTTGCAGTATTAATAATGCATTGTATTTTATTATTTTGTGTGTGGCCTAGTTTTAGGGAAACTTTAGAATGCAAACCGGCAGCTGAATGCAAGAAAATGCGGGTGTGTTTTGCCTCATCTGAAGTCTGTTCAACAACCCATCCGACGGCGATGCTGTTGGTTAGGGTAGGGTACTATGGCGAAACGCTAGGCGCCAGCCACGCTACCCTCAGACGCGGGATTCGGAAATTGAAATGCAATTTTCAGCCGTTATTTTATCCGGCACTTTCTTCCATTTCTGGATTTGTGTTTCGTAGTCGCAACACGATGCGTGGCTTGGGGGCAGCCCTTGACGGTCTTGTAAAGTGGCAACAGGTAGCAAGGAAGAGAGGGTCGGTCCCTCTTAGAGTTTGAGACGGAAAAACGTGCTTCGTTTTCTTCTCACTGGAGTGAACATCATATAACTGTTTAAAGGGAAAGTCCAACATTGTGTTTTGGAAGGGTAACCAAAATCAATTCCCGTCCCCCTTAGTTTTCAGTAAACACACCACACAGAACAACCTGTGAAAATTTCACCAAATTTTTCGAGGAAAAAAAAGGGGAAATCTGTTTTATCTATTTCGAAAATAAGCAAGAGTGACTTGTTTTTCAAATGCATTTTTTTCGACTTTGGGGGCATTTCAGACGAAAATATATTTCTTATACGGATTGGATCTGACATTGACAATGACAATGACAATGCCGTTGACATTGACAATGACATTGACAATGACAACGACGACAACGACAATGAATTTTATTTCCCTGTACGGTCTCCCCCGAGGCAAATAGAACGTCAAATTTACAAATTTAAAGGATATACCAAAGTTACAGTTACAGTAAAAAAAAAAAAAATGGAAAATAAATAAAATAGAAATAATACAGCTGATATAAATTTGATACATGAAGCCTAAGTTTTCAGATTGCAAATTCTTTAGTTTGTCTTTTAAAGAATACTTCTCATATAGCAATCAGTTTTACAGAAATAATGCTATAGTCTGGGAGTTAAAACCTGTGCTTTGAACCCGCCGTGATATACACCTTATTGTTATAAAAACAGAAAGGTACAAACGAAATGTGCATGGGGGCACAACAAAATGTCCGCAGTGTGTGACGTGGGAGCAGCCATTTTGTGTTTTTGCATGGTGCAACTCAGGAAGCGTAGACTCGTTACAATCCTACAGTTTGTATATAAAGTAACATTACCACAGAGCCAGACTCAACCTGATACTACAGATCATTAAATATCCGTCAATCCTTAATCTTGTGTATGGTTAACTGGACGTCAGCAGTGCCCACGATTAATCATGACAAATCTGCTTAATACCGTAGAATTATGCCCTTATGACCCATAGAATAACGCCCTTTCCATGTCGCCGTAAGCGCATAATTCTGCGGTAAGCAGCTCCCTTGAATTGGACCCAGGTACCCTGCATGTGTCAATATCTGTACTATAAACAACATTAGAACTTCAACAAAACAAAATGATGCACACAAATAAATATGTTCATGTGTTAATTTCTCTGTTCAATATAACAGTTGCCTGAACGGACTGTAGGCCTACTTTTGGTATTTATTTACATCGCTTGAAACTTTCAAGACTTTTCCCGCGCAAAAACGTCAAAAAGAGCGATACTGACTCGAATAAAAGGCGAATCCAGACGCTTAAGTATGTCAATATGTAAATTTATGCAAATTCTAGTACGGTTATGCGATGAAAGTCTAGCGAAAAGTACAACTTTCCTGTCTTAAGAGTTTTTGTTTGGTGTATAACAAAACAAAACAAAAACCTCCCACGCAAGCATCATATGGAGAAGAAGAGGAAAAAAGTACTTTCAGTGACATTGCACATCTTTATTTTTTTTTCCACTAATGCAGCCAGCCAATTTGGCTCATGTTCGATTGAATGACACGGGCATTATTCTATTAGAATCGCCAGCGATGATCCATTATATACCGTTCATTCACGCGGACTGAACCACTATTGTCCCGCGGCATAGATAGAGCTAGTCAACGGTATCGGAATCGCTCGGCTACGGAAGAGCGCTTTTTTTTCCGCGGCGAGCTGAGCGCCATACAAAAAAAAAATGTTTCCTGTTTTACCACAGGATGGAAGGAGGAAAAAATTAAGGAGATTATTACAAAATGATGGAGAAAGAAGAACGAAAATATGGAGGCCCTTTCAGCTGTGTGTGGTATGCGTTCTCAATTCTTGTCTCTCTCTTACAGGAAATTATGGTTTGAGCCAATCAAAATATTGTCGTTTGGGAAAGAAATTGCTTTTTAGGGGGAATGGACGCATTCAATTTGAATTGTGGAAATTGGGTTAATATTCACAACGGCCACAACAAATAGGCCAATATGCGCAATGACTGGGTTTAGTTAAGTATAATTTTGTACAAAAGTTGCTAATTACTCAGCCAGGTTTGTACTGAGTGCATGCACTATAAATAAACAGGCTTCTTCTAACTTAATTCTCTTTGCTTTATTTTTCTATCATTTTTGTAACCCACATCTCGAGTGGCCTTTTGTGCTTTGTGATAGGCGACTTGCGTAAAAAAACAACAATAATAAATAAAGATAATAACAACAATAAAAACAACTCATACATAGTTTTTGCATGGATAGCCATAGGCAATTAGCGGTCTGAATATCTATTTAACAAAAATATAGTTTATGATAAAAATAATACTTTTCCACCCCCCTCTCCCAAATAAAAAGTAATACCAGGTTATACTTGTCACGGCGTGCACACTATCAGGTTGGCCTACAACGTTTATTTTGGAAATGTGAATATGGTCTTTGTAGGTGTTTTATACTGGGATAAATAACTATTCTTCCGTCGATTATTCTAGCAATTATACCAATTGTAATGGTTCTTTTCATTTTGTTTTTAGTTTTGTTAATTTTTTATTTATGGTTTCGTGCGTTAATTCTGGTTGTGAAGCTAAGGATTCTCAGCGAACTTAATCATTATATACCAGCCACGAAGCCCATGGAGAAGGCAAGGAAGGAAGTTCCAGTTTTAGATGTGAAAGGAAAACCCCAGAGATTTATTCCAGGGAAACCCACGCAATCAGGTACACTCTAAAAATTAACTTCGTCAAAACAGCGTTAAGAAGTAATTTTCGACCACATTTTGACTAAAATTAGTCAAAAATGGTCTAAAATGACTAATTAAAGCTGTTTTGACTAACTTTAGTTTTAAAGTGAGGGAATGAAGAACCCAATCCACATAGTGCCCCCGCGGGATTCGAACCACCAGGGTCCACGAGGTGGGAGGCGAGGAAAGATACCACGACCCTACCGACCATTATGATCTGATTGTTACCTAGGCCTATATATGTTCTTCAAACCCGGTGCTTCGTATCTTTTTTTTAAGCCGAACTTCCCTCATTTGTTTTTCAGAATCGAGTAAAAACCGAGTCAGGCTACGGTGGTTCAAGCACTCTTAACCTTTTCCTTTTTTTTTGGTTGTCAAAATTCAGTTGGTTGCTCCTTTTCCACGCTAAAATCCTTCCCGCCGCTCAAGGGGGAAGATACACGATCAATGCCCCCCCCCTGGGTCCTTAAAAAACAAACCGGAATACACAAATTTGGGTTTGTTCTGCGCTGAAAAGCACTATAAACCTCTCGCAGAAAGCACCGACTCCCACGAGAGGCTGACATGGAGCAGAAACTTGGACGGCGATGAGGTGAAGCTTCTTCCCCCCGTGACATGCCCGTCTCTTCCGCTTGTCGATGTGCCAACTTGATGGAGCCGTGTTTTGATTTTTATCAGGCCCAGAGGACAGACAACCCACACAGTCAAATCGGAAAATACTGTTTTAATCTGACGATTCTTATTTACTCTTTGTTAGAATCAATGCATATACAACGGAAACCATTTTTTCCCCTTTTTTCTTTTTTTAGAGTACATGGAGAGTTTGGGCTTGGTAAACAAACTCGGGCAGAATTCCACATTATGCATTCTGAGCAGTGAAAATCCTGAATGTTACAGGGCCAATCAATAACTTTCCAAGCCAATATGAGCATTTTGACTTCAAAAAGAATAGCAAATCTACTTAAAGCCCCGGCTCAACATTGTAAAAAGAAAAACATAAATGTTCACAGATTTACATATACCTTTGCATAAAGATAATGATGGTAGAAAACTTTCCTTGAAACAATGCCGCCTGAAGTGTTATCGTTTTTAAATAATAAATGAAATAAAATGTATATTTTATAGTGGAAAAGGTCCAAAGACTCGATCTTTGACCTTGCCAGACCCCGCCCACCACCACGTCCTTCGAACCACCCCCCTTCTGCGCTTCAAGGTCAGTGCTTGTTCTATGTTTCAACCATAGAGTTTTTTAAGAACTAGAGGGAGCACTCGCTACGTCACTCACGGAACTCCTCTGACCCACCGTGGGCGAAAATCCCTATGGGTCAATATTATTGCATACGAATGTCCACTCAGAAAATATATTTTGTGTAAACTGATGAGTGACGTCAGTGTAATTTGATTGGTCAGAGCCATTTGGTCGGTGGTCAAAAATGCTTCATGTATGGCCGTGTCTCGTGATTTTTTAACGCCCTGTAAATCTTTTATAACCTCTGTGGCTTGAACCCACTTTGAACGATGAAAGGGCATTATTATTTAAAAAGTGACCCACGTCAACAAAGGAAAGAAAAACATCGTTTCCTGGTTTGTTTTAACAATCAATTAATTACCCTGTCGATTAATTATATATACTTTACGTTACTTCTGCATCATTGCGCGGCACACTCACAGAAGTCCTTCGGTATAATGAAGCAATGGACGAATCATGTTTTGAATTATGCAATGCGACTTGATGTGCGAAGATGCAATAACAACGATGTCCCGAAACCGACAAATTATTCATTCCTGTGAGCTGGTGAATTTACGGTCACCTGTCGTCAACGACCCGACAGCTCACAAGCAACCCCCCACTCAGCTACTGTACCGTCTTCCCAACAAACATCACAGTGTTACTGTTCTGTTAACAAGTCACAAACTCACGTCGACTAGGGGAACGGTTCTGAAAAACTACACTTGGGGCACTTTCGAAACCATGGGGGAATTTTTGAAACCATGGGGGGGAATTTCGAAACCATGGGGGCATTTTCGAAACCATGGGGGCATTTTCGAAACCATGGGGGCATTTTCGAAACCATGGGGGCATTTTCGAAACCATGGGGCATTTTCGAAACCATGGGGCATTTTCGAAACCATGGGAGCATTTTCGAAACCATGGGGGCATTTTCGAAACCATAGGGGCATTTTCGAAACCAAGGCTTCGTTTGCCACACGTGCCATGTTTATATCTATCATTAACTTGATTTTATTTATAACATACACCTTTACTGTCGCAAGTTAAACGGAAAGCATCAGGAATGCAAATTATCAATCTCTCTTTTTTTAAATATATTATATACATGAATAAACTTTTTTTTATGATACGTGAATGAAATACAAGTAGTCTGATGAACAGACGAGCGGTTTTCTTCACTGAACTTTCTCAAAAACATAAAGAGATATGAAAAGCCATGAACCTGGGATGTCATGAATGCATTTTAACAATAAATTAACCAAGGCCATGAAACTGTTATTATTTTGGTTTAAATGTCAGCGATACATTTGCATGCCCATGGGCTTTTTTATTTGATTATCGCGGGTATCGTGTTTCTGAACAGAAATCTAGAAGCAACGTGCCGCCTGTCAAATTTTAGACATTTTCTTGGATAAACATGTATCAAAATATATAATTTTTATAATTGTATCGAGTTACTTGCACATTACCACTCGGCACTATCAGTTTCAGTAAATAAAATCCCGAGGTCGACGACTTCATTTTTTTTTTCATTGAGCGAAATCCCTTAATTTGTAACACGATTATTCGATGTTCACAATGTCTGTAAGGTCGGTGACCACAGCATCAAAAACGATTCACCGAAAATGCATTTTTTTTTTCAAGATCGTATTTTGTGTTTGTTCGTGCGTGTAGAGACATATTTACTAAGTGGATTACACATAAACGCTTATAACGAAGGAACAGTGATCTCATGTCAAGTTTTTTTTTCTCCCCGTTTTAGAAAATGGGGAATAGGTTACCATGGCTGCTAATAGTTGAAGACGAAGACGTACCGTGAATGGTGAGATGGGTGAACCTACAATTCTTCAGTGTATTGGTGTCTGCTTATTGACGCGGGAATTTATCCCCTCGGGTAAAATCAGATTCATCCAAAACATGTGTTTCTAATGCAGTAAAAGAAACAGCCGAATGACATTTTGGGGAAGTCGAGTAAAGAATGTAGACTTGACAACTGTGATGGGAAATAGTGTTGAGGCCAACGGCTTTGCTTCCTGTGACGTTTGATTCAAAATGCAGGCAAGACAACTTAAGTGGTAGCCTGTTTGATGTTTTAAATTTAATTTGTTTATTTTATTATTATAATCTTTTCCTTTTCTTCTTCTTCAAATAGTCGTTTACTATACAGTCTACATAAAATTAAATGTGGGGATGTATTAAAAAAAGATGTATTAAATTTAAACAAAGATTCAAAGTTTATATCTATGATTTGGGAATGATTATGTCCACATAACCGGTACGGTTTAGACTAAGCAAAATTTTATTTACATTAAATAACGTTTGAGAGAAAAGCAGTACAAACAAACTTTAATTTGAATGTTGGTCCACAAAGAGTTCTTTACATCCAAGAACATTTCGCAGTTGTTTTACGTTTCTTTGTTCACCAGGATAAATCACTTCGGAGACAACTTTGCCCAGTTAGCGATTTTTTTAATTTTTTTTTTTAATTTTTTGGTGTCCAAATAAGAATTTATGTCGAATCGACCTTTCGAGTTACATTGTTACCAACAGTGTGTAGACGACACCCAGTGGTTATGGGCCTAGATTGAAAGAAGAAAAAAATTATCTCGACATTATGATATCCATACTGAATTTGACTTATGGTCTTCGATCCCGTTTGGTAATGTATTTGGCGGGAAGCTGCCTCACTTTGCGCTATTTTTTCTATCGACAGAGTTCGCAGAGATGAGTTGTTGACAGTGGCAACAAAACAATAGCGAGACGCTGTACTTTTGGTGGCGTCAACAGAATGTTAAAATGTTGTTAGCGGGGTCATATACTTTTTTATCACCCCCTTTTGACGAGATTTTACTGCATTGTAATGCGGGGATGAAATAAAATTGTCATATCATTTTGAAACTGGACAAAGGAATATAAAATACGGTACAGTGCAACAGTAATAATCACCTACGGTTGAAATTCAAAAGACCCTTTGAGGAACGTGGCCTTGCCAACCTACCATTGAGCAATGGGGCAGTAGTTAAAAACAAATGAATATTACAAATGAATATCCATAAAATGTCAAGTAACAAGAGCATTTATGATGCAAAAGCTTGACTGTTGATAGGAGTCCATGTACACAGGGGCGGATCCAGGTTTTTTTTTTTTTTTTAGAAAGGGTGGCGTAGAGGGCTAATTTTCAAGTTTCAAATATTTGTCAGTGATCCTGTTGTTGTTTTAAGATAAGTTGATCACAGCGTGGGGTCCGGGCCCGCTTATAGGCCGCAGAAAAAAAATGTTAGATGCTGTCTAGGTGCAATCTAGGACTTTTCAGAAGCGTTTTACAGTTATATTTTATCCACTTTAAAAATGGGAATTTGATTTCTTTGTCGTTCAATTCAGTTTTTTCAGTCGGCGGAAATATGGGGAGGGGGCGCCCCCACCCCAAATCCGCCCCATGGTACGGTGGTCAACTTTTTACTAGACCAGTATTGATTGAAAGGTTGAAACCTTGTACGATTCATTGTTCTAAAGTTAATCATTTTAGTGGTTGAGATGCGGCCGAAATAGTAGAAGAAAAAATAGTGGGCGAACACGTCACGACAACAATACAAACATATCTGGAACGTCTGTCATACATTAGTCACTATGATTCGTCTCGAAATGGTTCCCAACTAATTCATCGATTATCAACGGTACCTTGGCAACACCGTTTTGGAACGGAAGTTCATTTTGCAACATTTGTTTTTATTTCTTGAAATTTTATAGCTAAAGGCAAAAGTAGCATTGATAAGCATTATACAGGTACGTAAGATATACAAAACATTTTGACCAAATTGTACACACATTTATTACGTTAAGTTAATTATTACGTTGATACACGTAATAGTTACGTCCACAAACGTAATACGTTGCAACCAATAAAGGTGTAGCTTCACATATTGCGTATCAATTTGTTTTGCTTTTAAGAATGTTTATGGCCTAATGAGAAAATTAACATTGATAAGCATTTACGGATACGTAAGATATTTACTTGTTAATTTTAAATCATCGGACAATGAAAACCTCTTGTCAAGGAGTCGTCGAGGGAAGTAAAAAAGCAAAATAATAATAGTATGAAATAAAAAACGTCATCAAAAGATGTTTCTTCCAAAGCCCCCGGTCATAAAACATATATATATATTTATATGTATAAACCAATACGTATAAACAGTTAATTATTACGTTAATACACGTAATAGTTGCGTACACAAACGTAATAATTAGCGATCAACAACGGTGCAGCATTTTTTAAACCTAGTTTTCACAGCTATCATAAGGATTAGCTGGTATGTCTCCCAAGTACCCAAATGACCTGCTAAAAAAAATATACAGGAAGCACTTTCATCTTAATGAATAAGTTAAACGAAGCGTGAAAAGAAGCGTGCAGCCGTTGGAGCCACTGTTCTTACAACCATTTGCCCCGTCGTTGTGACCTACAAAATGAGTTTTAAACACTTGAGAATGGGAAGGAATGTTCTTTAAAGGAGATTCCATGTTGTACCGTCCCTTTGAGGACCAATGATGGTATAATTTTACACAACAAAGTTATTGTCTGTGGAGCAAGAATTTTTCGTCAAGGGTTTCTTACCTTTAATCTGCCAATGAAGTTCCGCGCATACCTGTCGAGGTAAGCAGATCTGAGGGACAGTGCCAATGAGTTCACCGTGCACCACTCACATTCACAGGGGTGGCTGGTCGCTCTGCTGACCGGTCGCTCGGGGCGCTCTATTCGCTGGCAACACAACTCCACGGCTCAGTTGTTGGACACGGCTAATCCTGACGCAATCGATTCGCAAATACTGTCTTTGCCCGGCGGTGAGGCCCTAGTTCAATTCCACGATCATCATTACTGCCACCATCAATTTCTTCCTGACTGAGAGGCGAGCGGCGCTCGAGCCGACCACCAGCAACACACCGGCGGAACCCAGGGACGCGTGTTTAGTACGACGGGGTGCCAACCACGCGGTGTGTGTGTGTGTGTGTGCGTGTGTGTGGAGAAACGCACTGAGATCTTTTGTCACCAGGGGATGTCATGTGATGGGTGATCGACCGTCGTGACGTAGTAGTGACATCACTTATAACGCGGCTTCGCTGGGGTGAGCTTGAGCGTAACAATCGGGTTAAGTCGGATGAACGGCCGACACCCGATTTCTTAATACTCCGTCGGTATTAGACACCAACCGTCACAACATTTTCATCCAGCCAGTAAAAGAACATCCTCGTAATAAGAAATATACTGTTTTTTGCGCACTTTTGGGTTGACATTATTTGCTGGGAATCTGGGGAAAAATCGATCAGCCTATTTAATAGACTTCACGGCCGGAGATTATTGCCTTGGTGACCGGTGACTTGTGATTGATCCAAGGTTAAGGGACGGAAACGAAGGCAGGCCGATCGGGCATTAGAACAGAAGAAACATGTTTACGGTGACGGTACAATGTGAACAACATAATGTCTTTAAAACTGTCGCCATTGATGAACACAAAGTATATTTAATTCACGGTTTACAAGCCGTAGCATGTCACTAATGAATATTTGATATACGACTCCACTCTCATCCTCATCCTTAGTCTGACTGCATCATTTAGCCTTAAAAAAAGTAAAATTCCGTTAAGTGCCATGTCTAACGCTCACCGCCATAGAACATTCATAGTTTACCACCACAATTTCTTGCCAAGTATTAGTCTTTCCAAGGTTGATTTCAACCAAATAGCAAGCTACCTTCGCGTAACTGTTGTTTACCAGCGAAAATGCCGTGGCACGACAAGTTTGTGACCGACTCTTTCCCGCAAACTTCTGGACTGTATGCACAATATTTGAGCCCTGGCGATTTTTGAGAAAGGAAACATTTTATTCGTATCTCAGAAGAAGCAAATAAACTTCAAGTTTGCTCCCAGCAATTCGTTGGACAAAATTCAACAAACATGTTCAACA
Organism: Marthasterias glacialis; assembly: GCA_911728455.2. Taxonomy (NCBI): domain Eukaryota; kingdom Metazoa; phylum Echinodermata; class Asteroidea; order Forcipulatida; family Asteriidae; genus Marthasterias; species Marthasterias glacialis. Next base: position 11,451,962 of record OU452222.1, on the reverse strand, counting down.
ACTTCAAAGCCTCATTCAAAAGAAGACTTATCTCTCAGTATGTAACATAGCTTTCTTTCAACTGACTGCTTTGCCATGTACAGTATAATCATCATTCAGTATCTCTCAGTATGTAACATAGCTTTCTTTCAACTGACTGCTTTGCCATGTATAATCATCATTTGTTCTTTTTATATTACAACCGCATTTCATTTTTGTTATTTAAGCGCTTTTGTTGTTTTTGTATTTCAGTTGTGTTGTTCATAATGTATGTCTTCTGTCTGTTCGTTTGTCTTGTTTCTGTCTGTTCATTTATTGGCTGATTTCTACAAGTCTCGGCTTATCAAATCGGCCTCCATACTGTTCCCTTTCTTTGACTGTATAAACCTTTATTTATTTAAACTACACAGTTTGCTTTTGTATGTAATTAATGTTATGTTTTTGACAGTATGGAAATAAATGTGAATTGAATGAACTTCCTTATAATGGTACACATTCTTGGGGTAGACAAAAATATGAAAAGTGAAAACTCAAGAGTCGATACATCGTCGAAGGCCGTTTTCTATCAAATATTCACGAACATGACGACTGCTTGTGAATTCCCATCAGCGCTTGCATATTTCGGTATCATGAAAGTCTCGGTCTTATTTGTTTTTGGCACAGCGTAAGAATCGATTACTGGTTCTGTTCAAAGTCACGTAAACACACGAGGCAGATCTGTTATCATTTCAATTGTGAATGGAAGCTGAACGGTTGTACTAAAAATCGATGTAAGGTTGCTGGATAGAGAGGAAAAGGAACTCGGGGCTGGCTTCGATTCGAATGTTGTAGGCAAAATATTCACAGCTGCAAACCAAACATTTCTGCGATGTCACAAAGTCATCTGATAAATGATACATAATAAATAAATAAATACGATAAATAAAACCATCATTATGAAATGAACACACAGTCAAAACACAGGAACCACTCAATACAGTGTACAATCCACTCACGATTTCATAAACATTTGATATGTTTATTTTCAATAATAAAACATTTTTAATACAGTAAACAAATGCCATCAACCAACCGTGAAAGAAAAAATAAATTACCTCATGACACCATTTTATAAACCATTCTCTTAACGATCTATTGCGGAACATGCTTTGTTAATAGCACTACTTTGTTCAACATAAAGTACATGTAAGTAGTAAGGAAGCCCGAACAGGAAGCCAAGCGTTTAATTTTATTTCTCCCATTTTTTAAAATTATCATTTCCCGCAAATTTTGCTGAATAATCATTAAGTTCTCCTGGTAATGATATATCTTGGCGCAATATCTAGCCATACTCGTTTCTTCAAGCCATTTTGCTTGTGCTTAAGTTACCGTACCTCCGTATGAATACATTAATAGCGGCAAACTTATTTTCCCGCCAAATTGGCAGTCAGAAGCGCTGACTATGATTAGTTGGTTACCGGTCAACGTTGATCAACGATAAGTTATAACCAACGTGTGACTTCATTTGATGTTTTACAAAATCTGTTGACCTCATTGAATGTTTTTTAGTAAAAAAAAAAAAAAAAAAAACTGGAAATTTATTTTCACTTTTTATTGTTTAAACTGTGACAAAATAAATAAAATTGAAATTTAATTGAAATTGAGATCTGTGCAACTTCTGATAAAAATCGGACAATCAGATTTTTAACACTTTCCTTTTCAAAACGGCTGATGGGCGAGTAATGTGTTATACAGAAGCACTGTATGGTTACATCGTTATGACATAATTATACTTTGTTCACAAGTTCCAACATTTCAAGTCGGTTCAACTTTGCAGCTTCAAACATTAGTTCTAGTAGAACAAAAATTAGTTTTCTTTAAAATGTTCTGGGGGAAAAAACATCTTACACATCCACATGAATAACGTATGCTTGCAAGAAGTCCAAAAAGCATGGGAATCATAAAACAATTTAGATCGTTCCAGCAAATTCAAAAATGACTTCCAATGAGTAGAATAATGATTCCCCCATCCTCTCATGCCACACGTTTAAAAACAAAAGTCTTCTTCCCTCACTAGGCTAAAAGTCTGTGGTTAATCACTAACAAATTATCAAACTATTCTCAACCTTTTTTAAGGAGATAAAAAATAGTTTTGGCAAGTGCGGTGTTTTGCTCACACACTAATTGAATAACTACATCAACATTTCCTGCAATTATCACAAAGTACATGCTGTATGTGCGCACATAATAGAGCCATTTCCCCCTCCATAATCTTATTTAGGAATATTATACAATTAAATATCATCCACAGAAAAAGAGACACCTTATTTACATAATGCTTGCAATTCTCTGCATAGTACCCAGACTACCCATTCAAACGAACGAATACAAATAAAAACGACACCATACACTCAGTGGGGCCTCACCCATTTCTGAGTCAGGCTGACCTGGAAGAGGGTTTTAAACAAAAAATGGGATTTTAACTCGGGTTCTGCGTCAGTCTGATCAATTTCTAGGTCAGTTTGACACAGATTCCGGGTCATACATTTTTTTAGAGTGTAAAACAGACTCAGATTGTGACCTTAGTCACAATTTAAAAAAAACTAAAAGTAACCGCGGATTATTAATTAGAAAAAAGAAAAAGAAAAATATGTCCGAATTGCACACTACCTTATATCCACAATCACAAAATATAAAATTGTCTTTCTACATTACAATTTAAAAAACAAATCATGACTTTAATAACTACACCAACACATCGTACGTCATGTTTCTCTTCGACAGACCCGGGTTACCAGTCCGTTTCCTTTTTGAATCTTGTAAGTATTGTAAAAAAAAACATTTGTAAGCTTCTGTTAAAATTTATCTAAAAAATATAAGGCAGTACGAGTCCAAAGATATCACTTAAAAAAATGTCATTCGTAAGTGGCAAATTATGACGTGGCATTGGGATTTAGCTACATGTTCTTAACAATGAGGGCAATAATGACGCAAAATAATTGTTGTATTAATTAAAACTATCGATATTTTGATTTCCACTCACTGTTCGAAAAATCTCTTCTCTGCTTAAATCATAAAAAAGACTCCCGCTGTGGGCATTTAAAAACACCAACTTGAACTTTGAAATTCACGAAACCTTCAAGAAAATTGACAAACGCACCTAGGCCTACATAAAGATCAAAAACAGGGCACGAAAACACCCTTTTTCCCGTAAAATTGTTTTCCTCAAACATTTCTTCCCGATTACAAAAAGAAAAGAAAAATACCATACAAAATAAAAAACAACAACAACTAATTACAGCAGTGTATGATGTGGGTTAAGGATATAAGCAATTTTCACACTTCAAGCGACCATTTAGTCATGGTAAAGAAGCAATTTAAAAAGAGCGGGAAAGAAACCCTGGCAATTTTGGCCTGGTAACCTACTTCTAGCTTCAAAGAGCCAGTGGAGTGTGTTGATGATTGCTTTGAATAAATAAATGAACTTGCCGCGCGGTCAATGTTTATAGCAACACAAAACATTTGACGGGTTTTTTTTTCTTTCTCGAAACCGCGTCTCTAGCTCAGGCTGATAGTGATGCTCGCCATTTTGTTGTTATGCCTTGGTAAAGGAAGCCCAGCCTCACAAATACAACCACAGTAAACACGACAAAAACAAATGAACAATCTGACTCTCCGTTAATAGGAAATTGATGTTCACCGATGGATTACTCTGACCATTCCGAAGGCATTTTATTTAAATAAAAAACTCGCTCTTAAAGACCGCCTCCAGAAGTATATTTTGGCAGTAACAGTTTCTCGCTTCGTAAGCCCTCTATTGCTTATACTCTACATCGCGCTTACCGCATGCAACACAGCGGGCAGTGGCTTTTAGAAATACACGAAAAAATAGCCCAGGCTCTAAATCTGAATGAATTGGTGCTAATTTCTATGGTTGGGATTGACACCACAAAAATATTTACCTAGCTTGTACGGATAACCAAATAAATTACATTAAGACGGCGAACAAGAAGTGTATAGGTTTTTGATTGTCAGAATTTATGATGTCTCTTCGAAGATTTCCCACGTGAATGTTCAATAAATTTGATTTTCTCACGGGCAGATGATTTCTGGTCAATTTGGCGGGTTAACATGTTCCATATTTGCAACGAAAATAGCCCAAATCCTAGAGACACCAATTTGAGAGGGAATCTAGTGGTTAAAGTGCAAGCGTGAATTAACTTGTTCTTGAGGGTAAAACAGAAGGGGATTTTAGTTTCTTCTTTCCAGAAGGGATTCAAACCAGGTCACCAAGTGTTTGGCCCCTAACGGTTTACCCGAGGCCTGTTTTTTAGTGTCTTGTTCCCTTCTTCGTATAAATACAACCTAAAAGGGAGTGTCCAAAGGGATCAGTCTGCTGTTTAGAAATCAGCCTGGAGTTGGTGGTATTCATAAACCTGTGTAACATTAAAACTAAAATGGCTGCCAGGGAGGAACAACCTACAGCATAGTGTGTTGAACCGTCACATCACGTGTTCATAACTTGTCATACATTATTTAAGTATTAATAAAGCAATATAGTCCTAGACAAATTATTGCAGACAGCGCATCATATTTTATCCGAATCGTAAAGTGTTGTTGACTTAACATTGTCAGCTTTGACAACAATTTAAACAAAACCGTGTAAATAACTCCCGTAATGGTTTTCTTAAAATGATAAATTTTGTTCCAGAAAGTGAAACATTTTCGGCTACGTTCCAAACCCTTTAAACTACATCTGATCTGAACTGTACATTCGATCTATCCGATATTGCCGATAGTGCAAAAACATACATTTGCAAACAAATACATCAGTTGTCTGCTTGTGTATAAGATGTCCGAATATTTTAGGCGGGAAAACGATAGCCGCTGGGAGAGAGAGGGGGGGGGGGGGGGGTGATGAACACAGCTATTGATTAGCAATCTCAACCCACATCCCATAGAGGTAGAACATAATACGTCTGATACCTAACCCCTACAGTGTGAAACCTACAACCTATCCCTTGGAAGACCACGCTCCATTGACGTCATCAAAACCGATGAGGTACAAAGAGATATCAGGGGCACCATTCAGAAGAGATGTAACTTTATCAGGGCGGTATTGTTGGGTGTGTTTTTGTCTGGCCACGTTTCTTCTTCTTCTTCTTCTTCTTTATTTTTTTATTATTTTATTTTTTTGATGGTAGGGTGAAGAGAAAAACCCGGCGTGTAAACACCTCCTTCAGAATTGGAAACATTGTCGCAGTTTATCTGGTTCTTTGTCAAGTTTAGATTGAAGGAGTAAGCCTCAAAAGTAGTCAATGAAATTGCGAAACCCATTGATTTGGAGGGTAATTTGATAGAGCTCGGCCATTTTTTTTTTATGATACAGATTGCGTTTCAAAAAGAAAGCATTGGCCAATTTATGGACAGTCTAGTTTCCAAAATCGAAAGGTTTTTTTCCCATGAAATAAAACTAGCAGATTCGGGATCAAGGAACAAAGCGAGACGAGTTATTGTACTGCATTGTAAAACGTATCAGCATGCACTTAGAATCACTTTTTTTTCTTTTTAGGACAGGGGGTGAAAAGTTTCTGGTTCACCCCGAAATTTCAACTAAAAAGAACCAAATGTAGCTGGTATTTGTTACATTTTGGGCAGTACATTACAGACAAACCCCTTTCCACAAACGAGCTCAAGGTAAGTGGGCCAAGTATAACAATCAGTATCTAGTAAAGATAAACAAATAAATTAAACATTGAATTACTTTAAAGTATTTTACTATTATCTAAAACAGCCTTCTACAACAACCCATTGTGACCTAGACATTGCATAAGCTTGTTTAAGTTTGTTTCCTGGGGGTGATTAAATCACTATGGTAACCCTTTTGTGACCTAATTCATCGGGATAAAATAACGAACTAACAAGAAACCATGCAAGTCCAATTACAGTTCTGATAAAAAAAAACGTATTTAAAAGCATAGAACTGTATTGTATCACAAAAACTGGTTTAGCCGATTTCCACATGCTGACTTTCAGAAAATGTGTTAACTCTTCAAGAAATGGATTATCATTTTATGCTGTTGACAGAACTGTGAAAGGGGGAACAAAATATCCTTCATCAGTGACCTTGTCTGAGACTAAAAAAGGAGACAATTTTCCGATTATGATAATACGCCATTTGCAAGGCATGTTGCCATAGCACCGGACTTAAAAGCTGCACTTTTCTCGAGCACACTTTATACTAAAAGTGCTTTGTTTGTTTTTTTTCTTAAAATGCTAATTGTGCTGATTTTAGTCAAAAATATTGTGAATTGACCCCAGGTTTGTGTACAACTTCATTTTAATGCGCAAACAATTGTATGATTTATGAGAGGAACCAACCATTTTATTTTCTGCAAAAATATCTTGGGATCCCGAACAAAAGAGTAAAGGGATTAGGTTTGTTGAACTACTGATAGATTAACACTAATCTACATTAATTAAAATGGGCAAATTTACACTAAAACACCTTCAAAACTGATCTTAAAACAGCCAGTAATCACACACGATTAAAAAAAAACAGGAGGTGCCATCGGCTGTGACATTTCCAATTATTCTTTGTAAAATCATAAGCCTTAAAAAAGTTTTTCAAAATACAATTTTTGTAAGACGATGCGACTACACATCAAGATTTCATCACATAACGATATTCCGTCCACAAGACATAAATACTATTAGCGTTTAAAATGTGTTTAAAAAATATGTTGCACTTTGTTTGCTTTTTTAAAAATTTATTTATTTACTCTTTTTTTGCTTTTATTATTTTTTGCATATATCATTAAAAGGCACGAGCCTTCATCTCCTATAGATGACTTCCTTCTCTGATTTCACTTTCACTTTGAAAGTCAGGCAACTTGTTAAAAAAACAACTTCTCTTCTCTCTGTGCGCACAGTGTCAGGATCCCAGACTTATAAAGCAAAACAACCATCCTTGAGGAGTAGGCTTTACTAACCCAAAATGACCAGAAGTGTCACCCTGGAATGGCTGTGGCCCGTAAACCAATGATCACTGGTTCCCATCAGAGTTCTTTGCGTAAAGGAAATGTCCTTTACAATCTCTTTTTTTTTCTCTCTTTTTTTTTTGATCGCACCTTTTTTTGTATCAATTAATTTCTTTTTGAAGATACCATTCTAAAAATTTTGATTTGATGACGTCAACAATGACATACCTTATCTTCAAGTCCATTATCTTTAAAGATACCACACTCTGAATGCCGTTTCAACTTTACCAGTCCCAGCACCAGGTATCACTGTCACTCGTGGGGTTCCCCCCTGATTAGGAACCACTGATACCCTCATCGGGAGAAGTAGGGTTCAATCGGGATAACAGTATACCCCGAGTGGAACACTTTCTGGATGGCAATGAACCTGTTTTTGCCCATGTCAGCCGGTCAATGCTTGAGCAAGGGCAACTTGTTTTCTCCCTCCCTCCCTCCCTCCCTCAGCTGCAACTGCCCAGAGTGCCACCCCTAAGCTAACCTCCTTTCAAAGAGTGTACACCATGTATATGGGTCATCACCATCAACACTAAGAGTGTCTTCCAAGATCGCCTTGGATTAAAAAAAAAAAAAGGTGCTCCGATCAAACCTGAACTCCCGTCTTGCATGCTGGATGTAGACCCAAGGCTCGGCTCTCGGCTTCCGTAAGACCAGTTCCCCCCTTGAGAGTTCGCCGAACTGTAACAAAGAGAACGATAAGAAATACAAGTTCAAACTGACACGGCCAGTAATAGGAACGTTCATTTACCAAAAAAAAAACAATCAATTTGGGACCATTTCTGGCAATCCACATTTGCCCTTTCACAAAATTTAAACACACACCTCACTGTTTCCACTGCCAATGATGCTCATTTATATGTCACCACTCTTAATGTTATATCTGGTATTTTCAAACAAAAAAAAGGCTTATCATCTAGACACAAGGAAGTTCCGTCAAAATCTTTCATTAAATCACCTGTACAGGTAAAATTTCACAGAAGTTTTGAAACACAAAGTTAGCTGCAAAGCAGAGACAAATCTTGCATAGCAGAATTCTAAAACCAGTCTGAACGCTAGAATACTTTTTTTTTTGTTTTAGAGCACTAGTTTTTATATTTTTAAATGTTTTTTATGCAAGTTGCCCATCACAAATCCCAGAGAAGTGAGGGCTACTTTTTGAAGGGATAGAAACCTGCCCCAATGCGCAGAAACAAGACATGGAGAGATGTAAACGCAAGTCTCCTCACATCACAGCTAAGAACAGGGAGGGGTAGATGAATCCATTGCGAGACAAACATAACTGCCTCTTCCACTGGTGGTTGACTCGAACTTGATAAAAAGGGGGGGTTCACTCACGTGATTTGCGGTTTGTCCGTCCTCGCTTCCTCTCCCGTGGCGTGTTTCTCGTCTTGGTGTTCTTAGCCGTGTTGACGAGTATCTGAAGCATCTCATCTGTTTGTTCATCGCCGACGTCCTCCATGTTGGCTGTACTTGCACTATGACCTGATGATGGTGGAAAAGGTATAAAAGATTACCTTAGAAATTCAAGATAAGAAATACGTACTTTCATCTGACCTAGGGTAGGCAATATAAGAAGTGAGCGTTGACCTTAACACTTGGGTGCAGCAAAATCTACACTTGAGAATGGTTGAGCACTTTCACTTGACCTTACAATGCGGTAGTATTACAACTTATGAGATAGCTTCCCACACGGGAGTGTCAGTAGTTTTTTTTTTTTTTTTTTAACTCATAGTAGTAGTACCGAATCAATCTAAAATGGCAGATTTGGAGAAGGGTTAAGGTAAAGGCGAAGTTTTTCACATTTGTAATGCAGGAATGCAACTGCAGTTTGTCAAGAAACGAGGAAAGTGCCAAGCAAAGCAAGACTTTGTTTTGTTTTTTGATTTGTTTTTCTTATTCTTAAATGGCACAGCTGTGAAACCCAAAATGAGGACATCAGCTGATCAGCTGAAAGGTTGCACTCTCTAAAAGTAAAAGAGTGAAAAACCACTCGTTTTGTCTGCCATACCACTCTTGCTGAGACCCATACGGCAGACAACTATTTTTAGAGTGAAAGACGGGTATTTTCAACAGAGTCAAGAGTGAAATTCGCTCCAATTTCACTCAAAAAAGAGTGATGCCCAGTGAATTTCACTCTCAAAATAGACAAACTGACACCACTCTAGCGAGAGAGTGAAATTTTCACTCTGTTACGTTAAGAGAGCATGCCTGGTAAAATGAGATTATTTCCAAACAGGTCATTGTGTGTGCCGTCAAAACAAAAGAATACCTGATAATCTTCATGAATATTAAAACAGACACTTCCAAATCTATTGCAGTATTTGACTTCTGTTAGGTCAAACCATACCAAACATCATCTCAAAACTATCAACGTTAGAATGAGCCGTCATGGGACCGGTAAACGGAATAATTGTAAAAACAGGCTGGAGTCCTTCAGGAGTGATTCAAATCATGTTAGGTGACAGAGGTGGAACACGTTGCAATTATCTCATCATCACGCAGCCTTCTGATCACAACCAGGCTTCAGGGTCAATTTAATGACAAACATGATACGATTAAATGCTACATCTACCGAACTCGGAAATAATGCAGGGGGCTTCACAAAGGGGTCTGTGTTAATAAAGTGAACCTCACACTTTAAGTCAAACCGTTCTGGTGAATTCTCATGCAGTTTCTTAACATCAGGCACAGTAATAATAATATCAAAATAATAAGAAGGGAATAAATGAGTGGTGACCAAGGTCTTAACTAGCCGTTATTAAATTGGCAAGGTCATGGCCGTGTGATAAAGGACTGAGTCCAATGTGAGGTCCTTTATCACATGGCCACGACCCTGCAAGGTTTAATAACGGCCATTTAAGACAAAGGCACCAGTCTTTTATTCCCATTCATAAATACACTTTTTGTAAAAAAATTCCTATTCATAAAAGCACTTTTTGTTAAAAAGCTTAATAATGTAGGAAAATCCTTGAAACTTTTCAATTTTTTTAAAAATTTAATTTTGAATTCCTGTCACATCCTCAGGCTCCATTTCGCAAAGGGTCAAATTGCATGCGATGCTTAACGTCTGAGAAACAATTATACCTGACGGACACAAGTGTCACGACCAGGATTCGAACCCACCCTCAATGCGCTAGACCACATGATTACAAACACATAACGTTTACAAAAGAGCCTCCGAGCCTGGACTTCCTGCAGGAGATTGCACTGTCTGATTTTTATCAACTTTTGATATGAAGAAAGGGGCATTTATGTCTGAACTTGTTCAGCTATTATTTTCATAACTCTTGAACTTATGTGGAAATTATGACACATGACTGCTGTTTTGGGGGTCCGTTTTTGTGAAAGATACAAGGACAATAAAGTAACATGCCCAGAAAAGCAATTTTGCCAACATGACTTGCTGAACTTTGTCTTTAAAACGAAAATGGCCGATTTGTCTTCAATTTGTAAAGCACTACCGCTACTACTACAGCTTCTTTCCATACATTAAATAGTCAGCATTTTCTTTTTCATGTCACACAGAAGTCACTCTACTTTTCCTTTCAGACAAAAAATCATAATATGATCAAAATTTAGCACAAATTGGAGATAAAATGGGTCACAATGAAAGAACTCAAAAGGTTCAAAAAGCACAAAGGCCGGACTATATTAGACTAACAGGACATCGTTGAATGAATAAATTTGATTAAAATAAAATAAATTAAAAAAAGAAGACGGAAACAGTTGTTTTGTTGGGGTAAGCAAAATTTCATTAAAAAATCCTTACGTCTAAACAGCCTCTAACAATTTCTATTTGATGTTTCCCACTTAATTCTATTTGTTCATCAAGCCATTGATAATACCAAAAGAACATAAAATTGTTTAGGTTTTTCATGAAGGGGCCTAGAATATCAACTTAATAATTCCCCTTTTGGGGAAAATAGTGATGGCCGCGTTCGATTTTGCAATCTTTTCTTTTACAACCTTAATTTTTAGCCTGCGTAGTAAGTTATTATTTTATGTCCTTAGTAAAACATTGAGAAGGTATGAGTATTTTTTTTAGCATGGAACAGCAGTAGAGACTTGGGTTTGGTGAAGGAGTCTTCTTGAAGTCATTCTGACACAAGACCCAGTTTGATAAACACCGGTTCCTTCACTACCTCACAAGTGTGTCAACTTGCCTAAATGACTCAGGACTTGGATTCCCCCTTGACACTGAGGACTTATACTCGGACTCAACACTGAGGCTCCGACTCGACACAGAGGACTCGAACTTGGACTTAACACTGAGGACTCAGACTCAACACTGAAGACTTGCACTCAGACTTGACACTGAGGACTTGCACTCTGACTCGACACTGAGGACTTGTACTCTGACTCAACACTGAGGACTCGCACTCTGACTCGACACTGAGGACTTGCACTCGGACTTGACAATGAGGACTTGCACTCAGACTCGACACTGAAGACTCAGACTCAACATTGAGGACTTCAACTTGGATTTGACATTGAGGACTCAAGACTCGACACTGAGGACTCAGACTCAACACTGAGGACTCAGACTCGACACTGAGGACTCAGACTTGACATTGAGGACTCAGACTCGACATTGAGGACTCAGACTCGACATTGAGGACTCAGACTCGACATTGAGGACTCAGACTCAACACTGAGGACTCAGACTCGACACTGAGGACTCAGACTTGACATTGAGGACTCAGACTCGACATTGAGGACTCAGACTCGACATTGAGGACTCAGACTCGACATTGAGGACTCAGACTCAACACTGAGGACTCAAGACTCGACACTGAGGACTCAGACTCGACACTGAGGACTCTGACTCGACACTGAGGACTCAGACAAACACCCAGTTTCTGCACTGTCACACTGATTAAGGGGTCTGGCGACCTTTATATCCATGATCGAAGATCATGGATATAAAGGTATTGCGCAACTTCCATATTGCTATGCTCCAATGCGCACTAAATGTACATAAACTACACTCCAAACATGCTCAGAGGTGGCACATTAAGCAGCCAAACCAGAAACACTGGGACAAGCCCTAGGTTCTAGGTGTTTTATGTGCATTACACAACGCACAGGACCTACAGTTTTACATCCCTTCCGAAAGACGTGGGCTCGATGTTACAGAGCCCTATCACGTCCCTGACAAGCCACCCACCGTGACAGTAAATGGAGTGGTCTCCCGTCCAATTACTGACCACAGCCAACGGTGCTTAACTTGGCAGTACTACCAGTGGCTCTTCCCTTGAGCTAACTGTCTACGAACCTGCATTGTTTGCATGCTTGAACCAACAGTGAGGGCGCACTCTAATCATTACATTGACAGAAAGGATGACAAAGTTTCTGACATCTTTCTGGTATTAAAGTAGTCTTGGTTCCATGACGTTCCTGTTGTTTTAGTCAAGAAAAAGTTATCCCACCGACCGCTATTACACCACGAATAAAGACTAACATTGAAGGGGCTATCTTGACACAGTTCCCTTGACAACTCAGTGCATCTGTCACCTATGACACGCTTATAGCTCCAATTATTGAAGCCCAAGCTGTTGAAGGGCCAAGAGCCTAATTTCATCAAGCCTGTAAGCAGACGTCTGCTTTTTAGAGAGAACCCCTTAACACAATTTCTATTTCACAACCACTGCTGAACGTGTGCAAAGCAAAAGGCAGGCTAACTTGCGGGTGGTTTGTGATGAATGGGGCAGCAATGCAAATCCATTTGTGAATCCGCACACAGGCTGTCAAATCTTCTTGATCATTAATGAAAATACTCTTTTACTTTTTTACACATTTATCTGCTAAAGTAAGCACACAAATTAGCTTGCCAGTAAACAGCTTCAAAAAAAATTGTGCCCCAGGTGCTATAGACCTTTATCATACTGCAACCATCTTGGTCATGTTCCCTGTTTCCAATAACAGTAATATATCCTAATAAAAAAAGGAACCAGACTATTTGCCCTGCCAGCCCCGGTTTGGTTACATTGGTTTGAATGGGAGAAAATCAAGATGGCCGCACCATGATAAAGGTCTATTGCAATGAGTGCACATAATCTTTTGCAGCAGCCATTATTTTTTATCAGGTCATTATATAAGCAGGTCAAAGGTTAGTATTCAATGCATCAAATTGTTCGGGGAAAATTTGATAAGATGTCACCTTTAAAGAAAACAAAACTAAACTTGCATTAACGACTGCTACCATGAATCACATCATGATTTGTGATGCCCCGCGCAAATATCCGGTACTTCTCAGAATTGAAACTAAAAGTGTTGATAACTGAAACAGCAGCATGATGACAATTTGCTGTGATGTCTCAAACATTCTATGTTGAGAGACACTTACAAAACAGGGCCCATTTCATGGCTGTGCTTACTGCGTCATTCTGCGCTTACGAAGACCATTTGCCGCTTACGAGGTTAGCGCCGAATTTCTGCGCTAGCCGTGTAAGCACGGAATCCTTAGTTACTTGAACTACGCACGCGCACAGGCAAAAATTCCTTGCTAACCCGTGAAATACGCTTAAGTAAGCGCGGAATTTTCTGCTTCTGCAAGCGCCGATTTTTTGCTTACGGTAAGCAGAGCCATGAAATTGGGCCCAGGTCTTGACTTAAGTGTCATTTGAAAGCTCTTCTTCTTATCTACTTGACAAGCAAATAAACCCAGTTTTGAGTTTTGGGAGTGCCTGGTTTAGGCTTGGAGTGTAACAGTTATATGCTATATGGCCGCCACAAAGAAAAACACCGAATATAAAGAATAAAGCTGTAATACAAACGCCTTAAAAAAAAAAAAAAAAAAAGAGGCTGGGTGTCATTCAGGGAAGAACATGAGTAACTTGTGGTTAAGGAAACAGCAAGCGGTATTAATACAAAAAAAAGTGAGGGTTACGGAATAGGACTCTGCACTATTGACGTCATTTTGGCTCAAAATACCCCAATGTCAGAAAAACTTTCTACCGACTCACGTGACCACTGCAACACGATCGGCGTGCCCGACCACAGTAGTACACAATAGTAAACATAAAACACAGACAATAGCTACATCAGTGAAATATGACACGTTGTCTGAGATCCAAGTACTTGCTTCTACTTTTAGCATTAGTGCGGAGTGCTATTTGAACAAAGCAGAAGTTAACTGTAGCAAATCTTGCTCATCAGTCTCGTTATCAATTCCTTTACAACTGTTTAAGTTATGTCAATATCACAAAACAATTTAACTGTAGGTTTTCAGTAGCCACAAATGTATATATATATAAATATATATATGTATATATATATATATTTATATATATATATCTTTATTAAATAAACTTCAATAGTTTCTTATCCTAGAAAGTAAAAACAAACCAGATTCCATCTGAAATCAAAGGGTTATTGTTAATATTCGACACATATGTAACTTGCTTTAGTGGAATTCGTAAACCCCAATGCTGAGTGGGGTGGTTGCAGCCATGTCAGTCCGTTCTTAATTCATGCAGCGTTCCTCTTCTAACAAAACACTAATGGCAACAGCAAACGCCATGCTAGGCCTTTGTCACTCTGATACCTGCGTCTGTGTCGTCGATATCGTTTGGGGATTCCGTTCCGGGGTTATCGCTACTGTTTGCGACCTCCGAGTCTACTTCCAATCCGCCCTGGCGAGCTAACGGGGAAGGAATAACTGGTTGAGATTTCACTCCTGAATCACTTAATACTTTGTGAACCGTTGAAATTGTCTACAAGTTTGTGTTAAATTTTAGATTATTATATGGGGCACACCCCTGAACAAAGATATTGACGATATAGGGAGACCGCCAACAATAGGGCTGGATAGCTCAGTTGGTAGCACATCGGGACGTATAGCCAGTGGTCACAAGTTCAAATCCCGCTCCAGTCAATTTTGTCTTTATTCACATCAAAATTCTTATTTGCCGTTAACTTATTAAGTGGCTAGCCAGCGTGAGCAGGACCCAATTTGATAAAGCCCATAAGCAGACGTTTTTTTGCTTATGGGGCAGCCATTAGCAGAATTTCTATTTTTTAAACACTGCTGAACCAGAAGCAACGTAAAAGGGGCACGCTAACTGGCGGGCGGTTTCTGTAAGCAGATGAGTGGCGCAACAATGCAAATCCATTGTGACCACGCACACACGCTGTGAAATCTCCTCGATCGCTTATGAAATACTTTTTTCGTTGTTGATGCATGTCTTTCTGCTCTAGCAAGCACAAAAATTGTGCTTACCGGTAAATAACTTCATGAAATTGGGTCCAGTTTGCTGTTCATGGCACTATAGTCCGCCCAGCTTTTTTTCCCTGGGCTTGAAATTGAAAGCACATTATGAACAGTCTGTGCAGGCAGTGGTTTATACAGCTTGGCAAAGCAATGAACTAGACAGCCAAACCACTTGGACAGAATTCTAACCGGTCCTCAGGTGTTTTACTACCTGGAATGTGGATATCAGCCCCATTGTTAACGGAGAAACACTGTTGTCGTGAATGACTTCAAAGTGTGTCTTTGCATGATGAAACATACTTGAACTTAAAATTAGTAATGCTGAAAAAATGTTTACACCCCTCCCGAAAATAATTAACTAAATAAATAAAAAAATAAAAAAATAAAATAAATAAATAAATAAATTAAACAAACAAAAATACAAAAATAAAAATAAAAATAAATAAATTTAAAAAACAATAAAAATAAATAAAACCAAAAAATTCAGGCCTTCATAATGATGATAGTTCACCATAGTTCAAACTATTCAACAGTCTACCTTTAAGTTACTATAAAGAAATTCCACTTGTTGGGGGGAAAAATAGTATGGCCCCTCATTTGCTTAATGAGGATCAGTAGTCCTGATGTGTTACTGCACACTAGGAACAAGACAAAGATGGCGTTAGCACGACTATGCTGAACTAAGTTAATTGAAGCTCAACACATAATGGTTCATTTTCAATGCACTAAAGCCTTAAATTTTAAGTTTTATTGATGGTCACGTGGAAAAACGCTTTTCAACTGAACTAATACTGATTCTGGTAATTTTTTTTAAGAGCTACGAAAAAACAAAGGCCAACAACCCAACAAGTAAACAAACTACAAACAGACAAATTCATCTCGCTTAGCGCCTGGTGTAATATGCACAACTGGGTCAACCACTTAAATTTTAAGTTTTATTGATGGTCACGTGGAAAAACGCTTTTCAACTGAACTAATACTGATTCTGGTAATTTTTTTTAAGAGCTACGAAAAAACAAAGGCCAACAACCCAACAAGTAAACAATTTACAAACAGATGAATTCATCTCGCTTAGCGCCTGGTGTAATATGCACAACTGGGTCAACCACTTACAATCTGGGTCGTCATCCAAGTGGATCAAAAATGATCCATCTAGATCACCTAGGGGGACGTCGTAATTTCTCCTGACAAGGCATTTCCAGTAAAATATTTCTTTCGTGGACTCTTCTTGCGTGCTATCCCTTTCATTCCCATGGGAACGCCAGTCTGTCAAAAGCATTTCATACCTCAAATTCCTATGAGTCAGTGGAGCATTTCACAACATGTTTTTTTTTCTCTCAACAAAAGAGTCCTCGCAGAGTGGACGTTTGAACGGCGAATGTCACAAATAAAGGCCTTTGCGAGTTGAATTACAGTAATGCCCGATAGCATGACTTGCTTGGCCACAACTGAACGTTTGATTTTTGAACAAGCCGTTTGTGAGTTAAATGTGATTAATGTCTGGTACAGTGACTTGCTTGGTTACTATTCAATGCTCAAAATTGATTTCCTCAGACTAAAATTACGTCACATGGCTCGTGGCAAACCGATCAACCTCAAGGGCCCAATTTCCCAAGCGCCGTCTGTGACTGGTTTCTCGCTTTTTTCTGCTTAGCAGAAAGTTGTTAAGCAACGGATCTATGAAGTTGGGCCTAGATTAGCAGAGACTGGTTCCCTTGTGCCACAAACACATTATAATAATGATAAGGATAATTTGGGAGGCTAATCATCCTTACTGGCCGTTGAGAAGCTGAATTGCAAAGGATGCAGCTACAACGTGTTCAAGCTGCAGGCATTCAAGGGCGCCTTTGGCAGCCAGCCACATCGACCTACATATGACCACAGAGCACAGCCTGAGATTGAAAGTGTTTCGTTTTTCTGGAGGGAGGAAAACCAGAGGAAAACCCTCGTAGCGCATGAGAGAACCAACGCACAACTCTACTCACATATGGCCCTAGCTGGGAATTGAACCAGGGCCACAGTGGTTGGAGGCGAGCGCTTACGCCACCCATGCCACTAATTGCATGTAGACATTTAGTATGAAACCTATGCAAAAGCTTGCCCCTAAACCTGGGCCCAATTTCATAAAAGCACACAAAGCAGCTAAGCACAAACAATTTAACTTAGCAGAATAAGGTTACCAACCAAAAAAAACATACCACATGTACTATTTTTGACCGGTTTCCTGATTAGTTTTGCTTAGTAGAAAATTGTTCAGCAAAACATTCTGCTCAAACAGCTCTATGAAGTTAAACCAAGGTCACATAGCAACACTGGATGTAGTCTGAGGAATTAAAACTAAGCATTCACTCGTGACAGAGCGAGGCTTGGTATCAGACATCACTCAAATCCAACTCACAAATTACTTAATCCTGAGACTACTAAACTAAATTGCTCGTAATACGTTTGAAGCTTTGCATGGTGTGGATAACAAGAAGTAACTCAAACCAGTAAACCTGCAGGCACAACCATGGATAAATCTCTTTAGGGGAGGAGTGGTGGCTCTGAAAAGAGCCGGTGTGGTCTCAACTTTTTGAACAGTATGCTCTGCTCATCTTCAGGAGACATAAAGCCCTTCTCCTGAAGATCAGCAGAGTATACTGTTCGAAAAAGGTCAAGACCACAACGGCTCTTTTCAGAGCCACCACTCCTCCCCCAAAAAAGATCTATACTTTATTAGTTAAAGTTACTTCTTAAATTGCTGGTGCATCACATGGTTCGGAGCAGGCTTTTATGTAGCTTGTCTCAAATTGCAATTTAACAGATCTCTACATAAAAAAACCCACTAGTCTTCTAAAGCAAATATTCCTTAGAAAACTCAACTTTCTACAGGGATGGGGAAATGATCAAATTAACATTTTATCTGATAGGTTTTCATAATAAATACCTTTTTGCTCACAAAGGTATGCAATGACTTGCAGATTTTTGCAATCAATTTGCATAATTATGTAATTTTGTGCTCAAATTTTCCTACACGCTAATTTTCCCCGGCTTTGATGCATCCAGACCAACACAAGTCAAGAAAAACAAGAAAAAGAAAAACCTAAATTACCCTCTGTAACACTAACCTTGCCCTCAGTAAGTAAAATATTAGTCCTGTTCAAATTGTATTTAACTCAAATTGCAATCTAGTGTAATCTTTTCATGAAATCAGGCGTGCTGTATTGAGATTGCCAAACAAGATTTCCAATTGCGTCCAGATTCTGTCATTGTTCCGCCAATTCAAATTTTATTGTGACAGCCCACTATCTCTTCCATACCGCCTCCCCCCCCCCTCCTCCCTGATCGCGTGACTTTTGAGAGAATACTTCCCAAATGAAAAAGCTCCTTGGCTCTTACTTCTGTATATCCTCTTCTTTCCCTGGCATTACCATCAGCCTTGGATGCCGAGACCCCAGCACATTATCCAATTAATCCTGTTCTTATCCGTTCCTTCAGAATTCCCATCCAGTGCACTATTCACAGACATCCTTATTTCATTTGCGAGGACAGAATGAGTGAATGGGACAAGAGAAATCACTGAATTCGGGCAAAATGCAATTGTGTCTGCGAGCGTCCGAGTTTCGCTCTGAACATCAGAACCCTGTACTGCTCCGAATGCTGCTCAATAAGGTGAGCTCTGACTTCAGTACTGACGGTGGATAGATGTTTTGATTTGAATTAAAAAACAAATTGCATTCATTCGGGAAGATTAGAAGAAAAAGTTTGCATTGTTGATTTGCCCTAATTGGGCATAATTTGCTGTGGTGATGAGATTTTTTGTGTGTGTGTATTTTGTTGGAGTTTTAACAAGATTTGTGCTTTGTGGAATATATTAAATAAAAATTTCATCAAGCAAAAAACATATCTACAAAAAGATAATCTTCAAAGGTTACTTAACATAATTGCTGTACATCTTCAATTTTCTTCAGTCGACATGATGATGTTGTAAGAAATGTTGATTAAAAAACAAGGAAAACCAGAAAAAACCCTAACTTTACATTTAATTAATGTTATAATAGCATTAACTTTATGTTATTTTGGAATGAAGTTGGGAATTATGCAAGACTCAATCCAATTCATGTCTATTTTTATAAGCAATTGTCAACAAATGAAAAATTTATTGCTTACGGGGGAAAATCACAACTCCTATCTGTGGCTGTTTATTTAGATTTTGAAATGAAATTTAATCGTTTTCCCCCTTGCATGAAAAATCGACGTTGAATCAGCGAAAAAACACACAAGCTGCACTTTGGCTCGTCATCGTCAACAAACCTTCTTGAAGTCGTCTCAGTGGGGTATCGGTGTCCCATATGGGTCATCCATTATTCCCCCATCTTTTCATTCACATTCAAAGCCCGCCCACTCCCCTGAGGAGTTTTTTTTACAAATACGCAGAGTGTAAATGTACCTTCAGATTGAAGCCACAATGCCCAGGACAAGAATTTGTTTTTTGGGGGGAGTGGAGTTTATGACTAGACATTTGTAAACTGATCTCCCGTTCAAAACGATTGATAGCTCAGAATTTAGCTTTTGTATTTATTTCTGTTCACAGGAAAAAAGATACAATCACGGAGAGAGAGAGAAAAGAATTGAATTTTTTTTTAAAAACTAGTCGACAAAAACACAACAAAGTGAAACCTTAACAGACCTGAATGAGTTGTGCTGAAAAGAAGAAAAAAAAGGTACTTTCGTTCGCAGGCTCTCCAAAACTAGTCAACAGTGGTTTGCTCGACTTGAACATGATCTGTGTGTTTACATAGTGTTCTAATTCAATGGTATGACAGACAATATGCATTACAGAAGGTTTATTTGTTTTTCTACTACACAGGTGAGGTTTGTCTGTGACTGAGGGAATGCTGATCGACGTCCATTTCAGCCAGTGCCTTTTTAAAGCCCCAGCTCAACATTGGTAAACTGATTGTAAATGCTTCCATTCTTTGCACAAATCAAGATATATGTAATAAAACCAACCTGTGGAAACGTCAGCTCATTTCGTTGTTTCATTTGCAAGAAAACAGTAAAAATGCATCAGCATTTTTGTACGCATTCCTATACACCAATCCGAGCAGCGCCTGTTTATGGTGTTTTACACCACCGCAGCTATGACCTCCGCACACCGCGTGACATGACACGCGTGTCAGCGCACATATGGTTCAATCAGCATGGAGGGTTCACAGTGCATGTGCATCGACGCGCGCGTGCGGGGCTATAGTTGCGATGGTGTGAACGCCCATGAACAAGCTGCTCGGATTAGTCTGTAGGCAGAGTCTTCTCTCACTGAGACAAAAACTAATTTTGGATCTTATTTCATTTGTTATTTAAAAATGATAACACTTCAGGCAGAAATATTTCAGGAAAGTATTCTACCATCATCATCTTTATACCGTGTAAGGTAGATGTAAATCTGTGAACACATATGTTTTTCTTCTTACCAATGTTGAGCTGGGGCTTTAATCATAAAGAGGCATGTGGCTTGATTTAATTGCCACTGCCAGAAACACCCAGCATGCTCTTTTTCACGATTGGTGTCCTGGGTTCTTCTACGTGCACTACACACCAAACAGGACGTACGGCTTAATGTCCCATTCCAACGACGGCTCAAGGACGCATGTGCCACTACCAGGACTCGAACCCACAACACCAGAAATTGATTCCGGTGAAGAAAACTGCTTTACAAATTTACAGGCCGAGTAGAAATACACAGGGTACCAGTGAAAGAAGCAATGTACATGTACATTCACAAAGCATCTTACAATAATCCACTGCTTGTTGCCGATTACCTGCTAAACATAATTAAGCAAGTCATTTATTCACCTTTACAGCTCTGGTCCTTTGCGAATGTAAAATTTCCCAAGGCGAGTATTTGTCTGGTGTGAGTTATTTAAGTACCAAGTTTGAGTAGACAAACTCACTCAGGGTGGGGGTAATGCCCATTGAGAGTTCTGAATTAAAAATGTCATCTGCTAAACTGACCGAGGGTAGGTTTTTTGTAAATTTACCCCGTGCTGTCTTTTTCAATCTGGTATTAATATTTGTCAGTACAAGTTTTAACGAGAGAAATTTAGTGAACTTACCCAGGGTGGGTTTTTGTCTGGTGCGAGTTTTTAGAGTTTCATCACCGGGTGCGGTGCCAACGTGGTTCTTCAAAAGCGCCTTTAGTTTGGCGTCCTCTTCCTTGTCTTGACTCAAGGTTAGATTCTAGAAAGAAAAGCCACAAGTGTTGAAGACAGTGCAGCCATCTTTGTTTTCCTTCCATGCAAATCAATGTAAGGCAGAGTCCGAATTGGCGGCTACAGCTACGACTGCGGCTGTTGCCGAGGATGTTGCGAAGGACATCCTATACTTCAACGTCATGGTGCTCCAGCCGTAGCTGTATCCGTCAATTCGGACACAGCTTAACTAAACTGAGGCTGGAAGGTCAACTAATCTGGTACCTCTTTGTAAAATGAATACCAGTATTCGATCATTGTTTAATGCATTCAGGCATCATGACTCAATGTTACATTCTACAAAGAAGAGCAATAAGTCATGAAAACAGGGCAGCCATCTTTGTCTTCCTTCCCTACAAACCAATGTAACTAAACTGAGGCAGGAAGGGTAAATTAGTCTGGTGCCTCTTTGTACAATTAATATTTGTGTTCATCATTGTTTTATAAATACAGGGAACATGACCCAAGGTTTGATTTAAAGAGTGTGTATGAGAGCATAAAACCTCTACAAACTCCACAGAGGTCACTTTTAAATTTTCGCTTTGAATTCAAATTGAATCTTATCTTGGGCAGATTCATTGACTCTATGAGGGAACTATCAGGGCGAATTATAATTGCACAAGATTTGGGCGAAAAAACCCTCTTTGCTGAATGTTTAACCAAATAAATCTTGCGCATTGCCTCAAGACGGCAAGCAAGAGAAGCCGCCTTGTTCCCTTGATGCAATCAATGGGCAACTGAAATGTGTTAAAAGTTCACCATTGAATTTCTTTCTTGTTATCTGTGTTTTCTTGGTTTTTTTTCACTAAATTTGTGTTTTTATCATAAACGTAAAATATAGGATTGGTAAAGCTGATAGTGCAGTGTTTTTACTTTGTGTGATTCAATATAAAGATTTAAAAAAAAAGAAGTCAGTTGCACCATTTGTTTTACCAATCCTATATTTCACCTTTATGTACTATTAACAAAAATCAATGCTGTACCATCTGCTGTACCATCCCTTCATCATAAACGTCTTGAAAATTTGATTGGAAAGAATGCACTCTTCTGAATTTTGGTATCATCCATCATGATGTACTCTTCCACACGACAATGATGTACCATCCTTAAAAGCGCGCAGCCAATAATAGTAAATGTCAAAGACCAGTGTCCATGCTTTGTGTGACCCAACATACACATGACAAAACAAACCTGTTGAAAAACTTCAAAGCTCAATCGCTCATCGGGGTGTCACAAGAAAATAGTGAACAACCCCATCGCTGTTTTCAAACATTGGATTTCGGACTCGGGAGATCAAAACCAAGTGTTTTACTCATTTCTCAAAAAACTATAGCATTTCAGACAAACATTATATTTTAAAGGGGAAATTTTCCAACTAGTCCATCTTTATACTGGTATGTAAGCCATGTGCCTATCTGTTGAACATTTCAATATCTGACCAATGCTATGCACACCCTTTAAACAAAGATCAACAATTATTTTTTCTATGAAACCCTGAGCATGTATGTTTCCTTCTTTTACCTAAGGACCTAACCCCTTACAGAAGAGTTTATGAAAGGGAGTATCCAATCCAACCCTCCCAAGGACTTCCCCCCCTCCCCTTTTCCTTAAGTGGTTTTCCCAACGTACCTCGGTGATCATCTTCCCCCTCGTCATGGCCCTCTTGCGGTGGTTGGCTTTCTTCTTCTCCTGTTCCAGCACGCGCTCCCGTGTGGTACGATACTCCAAGGCAAACTCGCTAATTATCTTGCAGAACTCGGTTTTCTTCGTCTCGCGGGCAGACGAGGCGGTCATGCCCAGATAGAGCAGTAGTTGATTGAACCTGTAGAGTGAAGCGTGGGGGGGGGGGGAGGGAATTTAAAGGGTTTGTATAGTCAAGATTTGCAGACTTGTTGTATCTTTCATTGAACCAATTTCAGTTTTACCGAATGTTCAAATAATCTAATGCTGATATTTGGAACTTGCAACCTGAGTTAGGAATTACAGAGCATTTCACAATCTTCATTTCTACATTTGTTCATTAGACATTCACTTTTTAACAACCCAAGACCGAAAGAACATCCACAATCTTGTACCAGTTTTCAGCAAGATCGGTCATAGACCTTTCTTTTGCAACCGTCACAGCCCGAGTTTTTGCCAACCAAGATGGAGAAACTACGGGGAGCCATCAATGCAAAGCAAAAACAGATAATCACAGTTTGCAAAAATTGTATACAAATATTCAAACATTGTTTAGAATTTGTTGGAAACAAACCAGCCGATAATGGGATGTATTTTCTTTAAATAGAAAGTTTGCAAAAATGTTGAATTTGGTCACAACGTCTTTCAACAAGACTTGCTACATTTGGCTGTCCATGCCAACCAGTGCGTTTGTTTGTCAACAATAGAAAGGTCAATAAAAAAAACAAGACTGAACCTGTGTGGTGGTTATTTCAACATTTTTCAGATTGTCTATTTACTTTTCTGTCCGATTCAGAAATAGGATACGGTTAGTAGATTAAATGGAATTCTGTCTTGTATAATGAACGTAAGAGGAATGTATTCATTAGGATAATTAATTGGCAACTCAGTTTTTTGGGGTCAACTTTTATGTTAAAGCACCTGTACAACACTGGTAAATGTCAAAGGCAAGTATACGCACTTTGTGTGACTCAACATATGAAATAACAAACCTGTGAACATTTAGGCTCAATCGGTCATCGGAGTAACGAGGAAATAGTAAACAAAGACCTTATGTGTTTTCTACTGTTTTCAAACGTCAGGTTATTGGTCTCGCGAGATCAAAAAACTAATTGGAGACTTTTAAAATGCTCGGGGGCAGCAGACATACCCGGTAAATTTCCGATGTTTGCGTAGTTCTGAGCATGTGCACATTTCCGAGAGCAATGGATTTCCCTGGTTAAGTCTGCTGCCACCTAGTGTCCTAAATCTCTCTCTTTGTTCTACTCATTTTCTCTTCAGGCACAAATATTTCGAGGGAACTTTTCCGGCACCATGATTATCTTTATACCATTTTCTATGCAAATCTGTGAAAAATGTTTGTTTTCAACCTTACTATTGTTGTGCACACCCTTATAAAGACTATTTTATCTGTGCCCGGCAAAAGGACGTAAGGGAAAGTTCCCGGCAAAAGGACGTAAGCAATTTATGTTAAAATTTGTGTTTCAAGAATTATGTGCAGGAAAGTTTGGTAAACATGTTGCTATGCAAAAGTCATTCTAGAAAGGTTAAATTCTGCATGGGGAATGGGGACACATGTCTTCAGGGTAATTCTAACTAAACAACTAACAAAAATGAAATATTTTTCATGTCAGGAGCCATTTTGTTGCTTACGTCCTTTTGATACTGGGACGAACTAGTTTATGTTCCCGGCAAAAGGGCGTAAGGCCTTACGCCCTTTTGCCGGGCACACGACGCTATCATCTTAAGAAACTCTTGTACTGTCAAAGTAGTTGGTTAAACATTTGTTGAAGAAAAAAGACCTGCATCAAAGAAATTTTAAGAATAACATTTATAATAGATTGGCTGTTAAACAGTAAGAGATAAAAAAACTGTTCATACCTATTCATTACTCTTTTATGAACTATTTTAAGTACTATGATTCGCTGAGCACAGTCCGACAGAAAATCTTGAAGTCTGAAAAATAAAAACCGAAAACCAACAGTTGAACATCACTATCCTCAATTAATATAGACTAATCCCAGCACCTCGTTCATGGGCGTTTACACCACCGCAACTATGGCCGCCAAACGCGCGTGTTGAGGCACAAGCGCTGTGAATCCTCCATGCTGATTGGTACATATGTGCGCTGACGCGATATATTTCGTGTCACGCGGGCGTACAGCGGCCATAGCTGTGGTGGTGTAAAGTACCATAATTGAGTGCTGCTTGGAGCAAGAGGTTAATTTCACTATTCAATAGTCAATAACTTCACATGCTCAATATTTCTGGTTTCATAATTCAAACTTGTTCTTTCTTTAGTAATCTGGCTGTAAGGGTTATTCAATTCAGCATATCAGATATTAATGTCAACCTACAGACCATGCTGCCACCATCTTGGTCAGGCTCCCTGCATGCAACAACATATACTGAATACTGTTTTCCATTTTTAAAGCAAGGGACCAGACTTATTTTTTCCTTTCCAGCCTCCGTTTGGAATCCACTGGTTTGAAGGGAGGAAAACACAAGATGGCTGCACCATGACAATGGCATATTAAGATTGATTGACCATATTTTTCACCACATGAGGGCGCTTTCAACAGCGAATTTCCTTGCACCACAACAACAGTTTTAACTCATTTTGACTGCCTGTATGTTGTTTTCTTATATCAATGGGCTACTTTTTGAAGGGATAGAAACCTGCCCCAGTACACAGAAACAAGACATGGAGAGACATAAGTGCAAGTCTCTTCACGGCACAGCTAAGAACAGGGAGGGGTAAATGAACCCGTTGCGAAACAAACATAACTGCCTCTTCCCCCATTTGAAGCTATTATAGTTAAGTGTCTTGCTCAAGGACACAAGTGTCATGACCGGGATTCGAACCCACATCCTGATGACTCAGCCACCAGAACTTGAGCCCGATGCACTAAACCACAGTGATCATCACACATCGGTGTCGGGGTAAAAACCAAAAATTATAATGAACCTTGTACTGAAAACGAGTGTTTTCCTATTTAGAATACTATCTCAGAACATTTTCGATGACCAAGTTTTGCCATGGGGGCGTTTTCACAGTCACCTATTATGTCAATGGAGACGGAAACCTTAACCTGTTTACTCTACCTTGTAGGATAGCATGGACTCATGTTGTTGTAGATCTCAAGTATTTTCACTTCTTTAAAGTTGATGAATTTTGATATGGCGTCCCGACGATGGTGTTTGTTTACTCTGAGCCAAACATTATCGCAACGATGTGATCAGGTTTCAGGGGCTACCCTGGTTTTTGTGGTGGGTGTCGATTATTGGAATCAATAACACTAATCATAACATCAGGGGTATTATGCATCTTAAATGCAGTCATCGTATTGCGCTCAACACTTTAGGTATTGCACAATTCGGTATAATCAATGTGTTATGACCTAGAATTAATGCCAACGACCAGGCATAAATGCCCTATGGCTAGTTATAAGGCCCTATGACCAGGGATCAATGCCGTATGGCCAGGCATCAATGCAATATAGCTATGTAAAATGCCCTATTGCCCTACGACCAGGCATCATTGCCCTTTATATGACCAGGCATTAATGCCCTATGACCAGGCATCAATGCCCTATAGCTATAGGTACAATGCCCTATGACCAGGCATTAATGTCCTTCGACCAGACATTAATGCCTTTTATATGACCAGGCATTAATGCCCTATGACCAGGCATCAATGCTTGAAAGCTGTAGGTCTAATGCCCTATGATCAGGCATCAATGCCCTATGACCAGGCATTAACGCCCTATGACCAGGCATTAATGCCCTTTATATGACCAGGCATTAATGCCCTACAACCAGGCATCATTGACCTACGATGACCAGGCATCAATCCTCCACGACCAAGCATCAATGCCCTAGGACCAGGCATTAATTCCCCTTCAGCTAGGCATCAATGCACTACATCTGACCACCTTGTACCTTGGTAAACTCGGGGGGTTACATGAGGTTCAAACGTGAGTGCTATCGTCGCCCTGTAAAAAGTTTAATTCTTCAAACCAGCAAACTTATTCAGGTGGGGAAGGGCAGGGGGTGGGTGGTTGCTGAAAAGTAATGCTGTGTCTGTGTAGTGTTACTGAAATCATCACAAAACCCAATGGCTTTTTCCTCTCCGTACCTGTTCTTCAGAGGTGAATGGCTATCATGCTTGCTGATGACGCGTAGGTGTTCCCACGATGATGTACACTGTTCCTCCATCTTCTGAAGGTTCGTCTCCAGGACTTCAAAATCAACCTGGTACAACATTTGACAAAAGCAATAAGGGAAAGGAAGGGTGGGGGTTGGGCTCTAGACTTATCTGCTGTAATCCTACAATCAGAGAGCCCCCTAAGGCCCATTTCAAATACCGCGATCTTACCGTGTCAAATTTAAATCATTTGAGTTCGGAGACACCGCGGCATTGGTGCGGCAGTGGTTTCAAACATCGTGCTTCTGCCTAACTTTGCCAATAGCACGGCAGGGCCTATTGAGCCATGGTCGAGCTAAATCTCTGCCACGCCGAATTCCGAAAGTGGTTTCAGACGTCACGCTCCTGCCGTGTCGAATTGAAAACTAATCGGAATATTTGAATTTGACACGGCAAGAGCGCGACACTAGAAACAGCCCTTAGTTTACTGAATCCAAATTCCAAACCACCTTTATGACATTCAAGTACTTTTAAATAAATTCATTCTACTTTCTGCCCTGAATGCAAATTTTGATCAATGAAACTACGGACTTTTCATAAAATTTGTTACAAGGTTAACGGCTTAGCGGCTTGTACCAAACTGCCGGCAAGTTTTTTACCTATAGTCCTATTCAACCACAAAGGTCATGGTATAAGGTCATGTCCTGAATTTACGATTTCTCATGTTCCCCAAGCAAAATTTCCGTTTCAAATTGAACATTCAGGCATTTCCTAAAGACTATTGTCATCATTATCGATCGACTACAACTTGTGGAAAAACCCAGCAAAATCAGACATGCGTGGGCGTATGAAAAACGATGCGCGATCGCTAAAGGGTTAAGGAAAGACTAGCAAAAAAATCTATTCTAACATATTTTTGTGTATTTTGTAAAACGTTTCTATTCTAAAGATGCTACTGAAGACCACTGAGGGCCTCCTAATCTCTATTCTGCTGTCACGTACCTTTGCACATCTGGAGATTGAAGCAAGTTCTGAGAACAGATCGGTGCTCTCGGGGAACTGTTCAATCACCATTGTGCACAGATGGTAAAGCAGAGACTGTTTGTGGACTGTGTCCTTAATGTCCGGCACTTTGGCCAGGTAGTCGATGTGGAACCCTTGGATCTGTTGGGAGAGGGAGGGTGGGAAGGAAGAGGAGAGAAAGTAGGGGGGGAGAGAGAATTATAATGACAATAATATTAACAAAGATATTTGATATGAAAGCATCTTTGCCAAGGAATACAATTCACATACAAGACGAAACCTAATATAATAATAACAATAATAATAATAATAATAATAACACAAATATGGAAGGCTAATCATCCTTACTTGCAGCTGAGAAGCTGAATTGTGAAGGACGCAGCTACAACATGATCAAGCCGCCAGGCAAGTAAAGACGGCTTTGGTAGCCAGCGACATCGATCCACATAATTATTTATTTATTTCAGTTTAAAAACACAAAACATGGTCGGTATCATCACAGGACAATACAAATATGACATGCTAGCAATATAAAAATTAAGTATGAAAAAGACAACCAAAAATACGGACCAGCCAGATATTAGAAATTAACCCAATATCACTCTGATAAAAATACAAACTAGCAAAAATATAAGTAATCACAAAGAAGAGTTACAAGATACACCTGTACAAAAAAAAGGGGTTTAAAAAACAGAACAGACATTGATATGAATATATCACCATGGAGCACAGCCTGAGATCGAAAGTGTTTCATTTTTCCAGAGGGAGGAAAACCGGAGGGCTCGGAGAAAACCCTTGTGGCATAGGAGAGAACCAACGCACAACTCTACTCACATTTGGCCCTAGCGGGAATTGAACCAGGGCCACAATGGTTAGAGGCGAGCGCTTGACGCAGGTACAAACTGCAACGTACTTTTACAATAAAATTTAATCTTCAAGAATGTTTGTTTCCAAATCAAGCATTCAGATAATAACTGATACGCATTTCTTATACTAATTACATAATTAATTCATTTTATAAGTCGATAACTTCTTAATCCCTGATGGCCTTAAGCCTGATGAGATAATCCCACTCACCTGAGCCCCGTTCAGAAAGTTTCCCACGGCCAGTAGCATAGACAAGATGTAGCGGAATGTTTTGTTCGTCTTCAGATCCTCTATACCTTTCTTCAACTCAGCCAGGGGCTCTGCTACTTCCTGTAGTAAAAAATTGTGCGAGGGAGTCAAGGTATAAGACCATGAAAGAGTCAGGGCACAAGACCCATAGTCACGATATTTGAACTGAAATCTGTGATCCCATTACAGTTCTGCTTCCCAGATCTTCCTCAGTTCAAATCCCATCCTAGTCAATTTTTCTTTGTTTACCCAAACATTTTCATCACTTTTTGATGGAGCATCCTCTATTGACCCATTGCACCACCGCCATTTTGGGTGTCAAATTGCACATACGAATTAAGGTTAGCATGTAAATGTCCCGTCTTCTAAAATACACACTACACTGAATAATACTTCCAAAATGGCGCAACCAAGATTATTGTGATGATGGCGACAGGTGAATTGGGTCAATATCTGAAAAACGTGAGCAAGTTTTATGCAAATCACTTCAGCAAGGTCAAAGGTCAATGTGGTTACCTCTTCCATTGACTCGTAGTCCATCTTGAAGAGCCACAGACTGAGTCTAGCTTTTAAGACGGTGATGTTGGAGAGCATGTACAGGAACTGTTCTGCCGAGCCCAGGGGGATGTCTGGATTGAGAATCATGGACTCCTTGATCAGATTGGACTCCTCTTCAGACGGGACCATCGTCAGGAGTTTCTGTAAACCAGAGATAGATTGTTCTGCATTCAGGCGCTTTGTCCACTAGTGTTTACTGGCCCTTGATTTACCCCAACAGCCACCACACCAATAGAAGGATTTATAAACACTGCCCTCAACAGTAACTGCCGACCAACATCGCTCAAGCAGATGGACACTGGTATCTCTGCCCTTCGATCATCATACCAACGCAATGCGCCAGACAAAAACTGCACAATGAAGCTCTCCTTATGGATTTGGCTTGTTTTGTCTAATTCTTGTATGGGTGCACAGTCAAGCTTGTGATTGGTCAATACATGTGGGGAATTTGGAAGGAGCTTCAAAGATTGGTCCATTGCCTTGATTGCCTCTTGCTTTTGCAATAGTTTGCCGCGATGCCATTTTTATTTAATATTTCAATTTACGTTTATATTTTCCTCAAATTCCTAGGTCCTAACCAGAGCAAAGTTTGAGTCATAGAGTTAGGCCGTGTCTGAATTAAGTGACTTCGGCCATGGCTATGGCTGTTGGCTGCAATGACAACGTTGAGGAATAGGACTTTTCGGCGATCCAGCCATAGCAAGTGCCAAAGCCATTAATTCCGATGGCCTTTGTTACTTTCAATGTGTTATTCCATAATAATACTTAAAAACTCACTAACAAAACCTACAGCTTTTACATAATTTCCTTCCTTTTTTTGTTTTAAAATGTCTACCTCGATGCCTTCTTTGTTGACCGCTGTTCCATCCATCTTCATAATGGCCTGCTTGATAGTACTTGGATGGGGCAAGGCCGTCAGAGCGATGTTAATGTGGTTGGAGCGTTTGGGGTCCAGCACCGAGATCACATGCTTCTTGCCAGCCTCAAGAATTTTCTGCAAGAAGATTTTTTCATTTGCGATCCGAGATGAAGAAATGTTAATAGAGAACATAGAAAGGTGAAAAAGCAACTATTAGGGTTCACAGAAATTTCAAAGTTATGTTCTGGATACTATTTTAGCGAGAGGCTTGCACCAATTTACTCCTGATATAACTAGAAAATAAATTTATGCCTGAACGGACGCCCAACATTAGTAATCATCGGTCCCTTTTAAGGCCAGGGAGTAAGCCTGCAGAAAAGATCAAATTTCTTGATGATGGCTCTGACCTTGCAGAAAAATGTCAGCTTCTTAAATCATGCAAAAAACATTTTTTTAATGGCCTCACATGTCGACCTGTAGCAGAGTCTTTTTCTTTTATCCTTTGAAAAAGATTCCGTCAGGGCTGAAAGGTGAGGCCATTAACAATTTGCTTTGCATTTATACCCCCGGTCCTTTTAATTGGGAAGCAGTTTGAAATCAGGTAATTCTATTTTCTCTTCTGAAATCATTTCGGGACGGAAACAACATTGGTTTGAGGTTAAACCAACTGCATTTTTTGGGGGGTCAACAGAAGCTGTAAGAAAGCTGTCAGATAAATGTGTTAAGCTTCTCCTTTAATTTTTATTTTTTTTTTAAATTGAGGCGCAGGGAGCAAACAGTTAATAAAATAGCCATTGATTTCACTCACACTCAAATTACCTTTATTAACGAGCACATTCTTTCTAAATCTCCTAAAATTCACCTTCCCTGTGTCTCCTATTGGACACATTTTCTTCAGTATTTTTTCTGGCTCCATTCCCATCATTATTTTCTAAATACATCCGACTGCAAATGTCTCACAATTTATAGAAGTTTTCTGGACTCCATGTTGAATTTACCTTCAGTTATTTCTTAAACTTCTGGACTCTATGAAACTTGTACTATGATTTCTGAGTTATGTTATTTTTTTGAGTTTCACTAAATTGTATTAGTCTCCTAAGATGCAGGTACACTTTAAGGCCCTTTTCGAAACTATAGCTTTGATTTGGGATCTGGCTTAGGCTCTGTCAATATTTGGCTGTAAATGTGCGCTATCGGTATGGGGCTTCCAATAGACGGACTGAGCCTAAGCCATAACCCAAGCCGAAACCCATGGTTTCGAAAAGGGCCCCAGTGTGTATTCCTTGATCAGACATTCCAGACATTTTGAAAGTGGCTCTGCATTTTGAAATATTTTCAATTGAAATCTGAAGATTTTTTTTTTTTTTTAGATTTATTTCTTTTTTTCTTTTTTTTTTTTTGCTACGTCCCACAGAGTGGTGCAGTACTAACCTGGTCCTGTGAAGATGTTTGTCATCAAGATGCAAGGATGAGGAAGTAGTGGCGAGGGAGAGGCAAATGCAGGTACGAGGAGAAGGAGGAGGAGGAGGAGGAGGAGGATGAGGTGGAGGAAGAGGAGAGATAAGGAGGAGGGGGATATAAAAAAAGCAGATAATTCAGTGGTTAGATCACATAGCAATCAAGCATCATGCTTCTCATCATTGCCTGATGGGCAAAGCAAAGAAAAGGTAAATCCACATTCACTGTTTCCTCCAAACAGGATGCATACGATTACCAGGGGGGGGGAACCATTTTCGGGGCTCCGCTTACTGTGGGCAAAAATCTGGCACAGCAAAATTTGCACTTAGTGTTGGCATATTCACTGGATATTCACAGGAATCCTTGCAAATTTTGATAAATATTTTTTTTTAACAGCATTCTTTGCCCACCCAGCTATCGCAGAAATTTGGGCGAACCCCACATAGCGAGAATGGTGGCTATAAGTGCAGAAATCCGCTGTAAGCAGAGCCATGAAACTGGGCTCATCAGAACAGTATACCATGTTTCCTCGATCTTGGGCTTGTTCCCGTATATGCAATAGCAATCATGAGTACTGACTCTCATTCCATAAAAGAGGAGCCAGACTATTTTCCCCTTATCCCATTCTGTTTTGATGTATTGGCTGGAATGAGTAAAACAAGATGGCTGCCTTATAACAAAGATCTCAATGCGAATGCAAAGCTCAATGAATTATGACCTGAAGCTTAGCAGAATCTGTACAGTACTGTAATTAATACCAGTTCCCCCAAGTTTGATTTTTTTCCCCTCTGCAAATAAAGACAAACATGCATTTTGGTTTGCAACCAAAATTCAGTTCCACACAAGGGAGGTAGTGCAGGCACAAGCACAAAAAATAAAAACAACAAAAAACAAAGACATAGCAGGATGCTGTGTTATTTCAGCATTTCTTTCACACATTAACCTGCAAGTAGAAGTCAAGAATGGGTTAGCAGTTTACAACCAAATCATCAGGTTTGAAATGATTGGGATCAAGATGCCTTCATGTCGATGCATGAAGAGATGCAAGGCTGCAAGACACTCTACTCTTCTGAAAGAAGAAAATCTTTGGTTTCTACGGCCAAAATATTCAAACCCTTGGGAAGTGTTCCATCCACCCCCCCCCCCCCCCGCCCCTCAAAAAAGGAAAACCCTCTCTAAATTGTAATAAGACTTCTTCAGCAGTTATATCATTTTGGGTTTATGGTACACCTCTGTAATCTCACTGTCACGATTAAAGGTGATTCAGCAGAGACGGTTTGATTGGTCTTTATACTATTTTGTTATAAGAAGCCTGACCTATACTTCATCAGAGGGCTTATAATGGCAAGCTGGACACCTATGTAACTTCTTCTTTTTTTAAGTGACAATCTCTCAACCATTTTCCAAAATAAACACAAACGTTTTAATTACAAATTGTGGACTTTCTGCAGTGCACAGACTGACCAAAGATCTTCATCTGCTTGAAACAGAAGAGCTGTTACAGCGGCTCTGTAATAATTAAAAGTTTGGCTCAGCACCCTCCTCATACTTCTAACTCAACTTCCCCTTGTGACCTCACACAAGGCTCATGGGGCTCCCTCTTGTGCCACTAGGATCAAGTTCCTGCTTGCTTACCTTCTGCAGTATTTCTTTGGCCTTGGATTCAAATAGGTGCTCTAGTTTTCTCTTGTCGATTTTCACATCCCCCAGTGTTCCCCATATCGTCTCCTTCGGGTCCTTCTTGCCATACAAGGCTAACCTGTCTAACCGTGTCTCCTTCCAGAAAAGGCGAACCGTCTTCTTCTTCTTCGGTGGGTACGTATTGTACCCATCGTTGATTGATGTGCCTGACAGAGGAGGAGGAGGTGGGGGAAGGGTGCCATAATGCCCAGGGGGCATCATGGGTGGGGCTGGTGGAGGCGGGGGAAATCCCCCACCCATGGGCGGAGGAGGCGGAGCAGGTACAACACCCTCCACCTCACACATGGATTTGATCAAAAAGACATTCTGATCGTCCTCGTTGGTCAGGTCCGTAAAGTCCCAGTTGTTG
The DNA here is from genome assembly GCA_911728455.2 of Marthasterias glacialis. Taxonomy (NCBI): domain Eukaryota; kingdom Metazoa; phylum Echinodermata; class Asteroidea; order Forcipulatida; family Asteriidae; genus Marthasterias; species Marthasterias glacialis. Next base: position 11,417,634 of record OU452222.1, on the reverse strand, counting down.
ACACGCAGCTCCCGGTTGTTCTGGCGGAGGATCTCCTCCCACTGGGCATCCTCCCGCTCCTCGACGGTCTCAGGTTTGTTCACTGGTGCCGCTGGCTGCTTCATCGGGATCGTGACAGATTTCAATCCATTCTTGGCGAGGCCGATAGCACCAGATTTGTCACCCGTTGGCCCTGTAAATTTCTCCTTCTCTTCAGACAATGGACCCGGAGACTGCAACTTCTCCTGAACTGCTTGCACCTTCCCAGCTGTTACTTCCATTTCCTTGAGAGCCTTCGTTGACTCTTTGTCGCCTTCTTCATCCTTAACTGGCCCATTTTTCAACTGATCGATCCTGTTTGAGATGGTCTCATTGCTCTGCAGGCTGGTGGACACCTTCCGTGTCGGACTGCTCACTGTTGCCTCATCTTGGCTGTTGCGATTGGAGTACATCATGGCAAGCTGGTAGCGTTTATTATTGGAGAGTCCAGCACTCATCGGCGGCTCGTTACCCTTGACCTTATCCTCCTCGGGCTTGGCCTTCGTATCTACAGTCAGCTTGACTGGCTCTTTGTTTTCCTTAGAAGAGGGTTTATCTGTAATGGCTTTGGCTGGCTCGGTCTTTTTGGACGATGGTTCGACATGGTTGGTTTCACTCGAGGGTTTTGGGGTTTTCTCAAACACTGCGTCGTCCAAAACACCATCCCTCTCTGGACTTCTAGTTCTTGAAATTTGAGGTGATGCTGATTCTGCATTAAATCAACATAAAATTAAGAAATCAAACTTGACACATTCTCAATAGTTAAAAAAGCCCCAATTGAAATCATTTGAATTAAACCTCGCTAAATACAATAATGCAGGGTTTAAATACTGAGCACTGTCAAAGCAGACCCCTTGCACGGGCCGACATTGCTGAGGTCTAAAACAATGCAAATGCACAATGTGTTTACGTGCCACATACAACTCTCAGCCAATTATAGGTATTCCTTTGACGTCAGTGAGGGCGCTGTTTGAGCTTGTGACATCACGCTAGGGGTCTAGAACCTCAAAGAACTAAAGATTGCATTTTAACAGTCCAAACTTTCCAATCATGTTTATTATCCATCAAGAAATTAAATTTGCAGTCACATGAGCAGGTTACATATTCCTTACTGATATATTAATGAAAAGTTACTGTAAAAAAGGTAAATTTACCTAAACCTGAGGAGTCTCCATTACTCATCCCTACGACCTTTGACCTCGAGGCTGGTGACGATGACCTCTGACCCTGTTTGTCCTTCTTCTCATCCTGCTCGTCACTGATGGATGGAGTTGGTTCCCGGATGATGGGTACCGGCCTCCTGACGGTATCTTTCTTCTCATCCTTGGCCTTCTCCGCCAGCTCTTTTTCCCGCTGCTCTTTCTCCAACTGCTCTTTCTCCTTCTGCTCTCGCTCCCTCTGCTCCTGTCTCAGCTTCCTCCTGGCTGCAATGCCACCTGACAGATCTGCAAAGGGAGTTAGCTCAGCGTTTGAATGCTTGGAAAACGTGTTCAAATGAACAGTCAAAACTATGACGTGGACATCTTTGGCACCACTAAAAAACACTTTTTGTCTCAATATACTGCCTAGTCTGCATATCGACTTAAATTCTGATAAAGAGATTTTTTTTATAACGAAAGGGGATATCAACAATCATGATTGTTGATCAACAATCATGATTGTTGATCAACAATCATGATTGTTGACACTCTTTAAGTGTTCACACACATTTCCGTATCTCAAGAGAGAAAAATCAAAGTGAATGTTAATGTCAATCAATATCATTGTATAGACAATATTTCAGGGATAAAAGTGGTTAGGGAAAATAAAAGAGTTGAATCGAGAAAACTGTTAGAAAAGACAAAATTGTTAATCAGGTTTCATCAATCAGTTACTCCTGAGAGAAAAAAAAGTTATCCAATGAAATAAATGCAAGATGCTTAATGACCTTAATTAGAATAATTTACATTGATGTGTGATAAGCACTGTAAACTCTGTGCTTTCCGAAACCTGCACGGGGGAAAAAAATATCTATAGGGTACCAGGATGGGATTCGAACCCACGACACCTGCATTCTAGAGCAGATGCCTCAACTGCTAGATCATCAAGCCTGCCCAGTGACGAAAGCCAATTTGAATCCTGCATTATGCCACTGGGCACACTCGCTGGTCTAGCAGTCAAACTACCTGCTCTGGAATGAGGGGGTCAGGGGTTCGAATCCCACCAAGTAGCCTGTAGATTTTTTTTTCTGCAGGACTCTCCAAGCATCGAGTGTACAGTTCTTACCACATATTGATGTAAGGGTATGACTAAAAATAATATTCTTCATCCCTGATGCATTTATTATTCCATCAATTAACTAATTTAAATGTGCAATCGCATCAATGTACCATTATCACCGGGCGGCCATCTTGTTTTTGTTTCCATTCCAATCAATGTAATCAGACTGAGGCTGCAAAGGGAAAATAGTCTGGTTTCTCTTTTGTACAATATTTATCTCTCTTCACTACGGGTGTTGGAGACCGGGAACATGACCAAGATGGGCCCGCATGAAAACGGTCCATGGGTGAAGGTTCTTCAAATGCAGCTTTACAAATGTTTAAGTCATTTTCTTGTGCTGTGCTCATTCCGGTGTAGTGTCTTTCTCTAGTTGTGTTAAATTTTGCACTTTGTATTATCTGATACTGTAAAAAAAATTCATGTTTAAAAATTTACGTTTTTCCTTCATCAGTCAATAACAAAAGAGAATCTTCTCAAATGTGCACATTAGCAGCACAATCTGGCTCATGCTGGTTTATTGGAATATTTCATTATTTTTTATAACAAGAAATATATTAGTATTTGGTACCATAGCATATCTTTATTTGGAAAGAAAAATATGCCACAATTAATCAACTTGAATAACCCCACATTGGCCACTCGTCTTGCTACACAGCCACACACTGCATCCCTGCATAACAACACAGAGCATTGGCAAAGCACTCTACTTGTACAGGCTCAGAGTATCTGCACATTAATAAGTCAAAATTAAGACTTTTTAAAGTCCCTTTTAATGCCACCCCTAATAAAAATTTAAGACCCCAAATAAGTAAAAAAACAACAGGGAAACATTTATACCAGCTTACAATTTATTTTTTATATTTTTCACGCACTGTAATTCGCATTTTTACGAGCTGATAGGACAATTCATAACACGTTTTATCCATTTTTTGTAAGACCTCCAATAACTGAATTTAATATACTTTTTAATGCTTCTTGCGGCCTTAAATTTGGATAGTCCGATTTAAGACTTTTTAATACATTTTAAGGATCCGCAGACATCCTGAGGCTTGTTCAAACTTCACACAAATGCTAAAAGAGAAGCACTTTCTACTTTGTCAGCAATAGGGGTGAGGAAAATTGTCAGACTGAATGGAATTTTCTTTGAAATTGCTTTCAAGTGCGTCATGGTCCTACTCAGAAGCAGTGACATACTCAGAAAATATCTTGGGGGGGGGGCTGGAATTCTGCTTTCAGCCTGGATGGGGCTCAAGTGCCCCCGTGCTTCCCCCTTGGCCCAGCCAGTGATTGCCACCCTGTTTTTGAAATCTGAGCAAATTGTGACAAACACTTCCCAGATTCTACCCGATAAAGTTGGTGCGAGCTATGAAACAAAATTTTAAGCACATCGCTAGAAGAACAGCAAATAACAATAAATCAAATCATAATAAATGAAATGTGTTGAGCAATCCATGCAGGTTGAATCCCCACTCCATGCAGACTACTCACAGTCCGGCGCCATGAGGGCTTGGATGTCTTCAGGCTCTGCCTCCTTGCCTGACAGGATAAAAACCCAACATGAATGAATTCACCCCGCATAAAAGTAAATTATGCTTAAGGTGCAATTTTGCTGCCCCAAAACAAGAACTGATTCAGTTGTGGCTTAAACCTTACCCTCCTCTTGGTGCAAGACATTGTTGTGAGTTTATCACAAACTGATGTATTTCTAAACTTTCATGATCAAGCAAAAGACCTTTTTTTTTGCAATGCCACAGCCCAAGTTTTTGCCAACCAAGGTTGGAGAAACTACGGGGAGCCATCAAAGCAAAGCAAAAACAGATCATCACAATTTGTAAAAATGTTACACAAATATTCCAAAATAGTGTTGAATTCATTGGAAACAAACCAACCAATAATGGGATGTTTTTTTCTTTAAATGGAAAGTTTGCAAAAGTGCTGAATGTTTTGCAACATTTGGCCATCCATGCCAACCAGTGCAGTTTGTTTATCAACAAAAGAAAGGTCTATACAGGGCTTGCCGAAAAACCCCTGTCACCAAACAACGACCAGATTTACAGCAGTGATCGAACGCCCTCTACCAGTGGAGTTGTCACACCTGGCATTAAACAAAGACGGTAAACAGTTAAGAGCATCTAGCACCAAGACTACCCTAACCCCCCAAATGTCTTTGGCTAGAGACCTTCCCATATCCTCCAAAATCCTCCACTCCAGAGTAACTCAACAGCCACATGTTTGGACTGGTTAAAATCGGTACGCCTGTTCCAATGATAAGCAACTGTTGTTTGCTCCTGCAGCACCGCATCCTATGAAGTCAGACGACTGCCTGAATAGGATTTTGAAGGATTTGAGACCGTTGGGGTTTAGGAAAAGTCTGTAGGCCCCACAACTAAATCAGTCATAAGTTGGGTCAGATGAACTTGCTGTAGTTACGATTTCTACTGAACTCTTTTGTTGCAGAGCGTTTTCAATAAGACAGAGAAAACATTCACAGCCTAGTTTCTAGCATCCTTGTAAAGAATCCTTCAATCAGTTTTAAAATACCCTCCATTTTTATATCTACATTTTAACAGTAACCCAGTACATGTTTGAATCAACACCATGCAGGGTGTGGTTGGTTTAGCTATAGTGTACTTATCGGAAGTCCATCACAATCAAGAAAAACCCGCTGAGCTGGGTGGTTATGATTTGCAAAAGATGATGCAAAGTTTTTATCATTTTCTTTGTCAACAACAACAACAACAGAAGCACAAGTTAACAAAAAACTCCCTCCCCCCAAAAAAAACAAACCAACCTGCAAGAAAGCCACTTTGTGTTTACCAGGCAAACGGTAAGCAGAGAGCTAGCTTACATGGCTCAATTTCATGGCTTTGCTAACCATAAAGCAAAAAAACAGACCCCTGATGGCAGCGGAAAAATCTATGCTAAATGTAAGCCCATTTCACAAGGTTAGGCCCTTTTTTGTATTTAAACCACGACTTTAGCTTTGGCTCTGTCTGACTGTTTAAATCCCGAAATCTCATATTTTCAAAATAACTGACGGGGCCGAAGCTGGAGCTCAAGGCCTGCTTTTGAAAAGGGCCTTAGTCAAAGAATGTCATGGCCGAGCGGTCTAGTCGGCTGAACTTAAGTTCTGTAGTTTACAGAATGTGGGTTTGAATCCTGGCCTGGCCAGTCGAGACACTTGCGTCCTTGAGCCAGACACTTTGCCATAACTGCTTTGTCCTTTGGATGGGACGTTAAGCCGTAGGTCCCGTGTACTAGGATGGGTAGTGCATACTTCTCGTTACTAAGCATTCTTGGCCTCAAAGCTAGCACAAAAATATGGCCCTAACCGTGTACCGGTAGGCGGAGAATGGTGTCATGATTGTTAGTGCAGAATTCCACAGTAGGCGGAGTCGTGAAATTCATACTGCACTAGCCTTGCATAACATATTGGTGCCTGCTTAGCAGCTATATCAAGAAGTAATAAAACCAGGTCCTGATGTCTTAGAGCTATTGAGCACTGTTGATCTGGTCTTGGGATTTGGCAATATTCTAATAAAATTGGCCTGCATCACAAAAGCATGACACATCAAACCTAATGCAATTTAACTTTGGCATAAGGTCTGGCTCTTCAAAATTACCTACAAGTTTGCAGCGATGTAAAGCTTGCTTTTTTTTTTCTTCTTTCTTTTTTTTATCTGCAAAATTTCCACAGCCGCCATTTTTCAGCAATAATTGATAGCTCTTTCTGAAGCAGCTCAGAGCTTCTAAAAATGTTCAAGTTACCTTCATAGTGTTTTCTGTTTGTTCTCTGTCTGGGCAGCACCGCCGTGAACGCTATATCAGATCGCATGCAGGATTGTAATGGGGAGTGAGTACCAAGTACAAAAGTACTAAACATTTATAAGAAGTACTAACTACAAGAATCAGGTTCCAACGGGGACGTGTGGTAAAAAAGTACTAGGAATGACATCTTAGGACATCTTGGCTTCAAACCAATTGGCTCAACTTCAAGCCACGAGAACACGGTCTATCCGTAAGAACTAATAAATAATTAGTGTGAAACTTTTCACAGTGTTTTCGGGGTGGTAAGACTGACCCAAGTTTAACAATTAAATGGAAAATTTAATGGAAACTTATGAGTGTTGGGAAAGTTAAATTGATTGTGTATACATTTATATTATCTAATTAGATTGTTACAGAAAGATTAATCAGTAAAATGTACAGCGTTTATTTAAAAAAGATTCCATTTTCATTGATGGTTAATAATGGACAGACTGTCTCCAAACCTTCACCAAGGGATCTCAGAATTATTCAGGACAAACTGGTCAGGAAAAAAGTTTCCACAAAAAGTGAAACACACTCCAACAAAAAGTGCCCGATTGCGGATAGATTCAGTTACAGCTCAACCAGAGTTTTTTTCTTGAAACTAATAATGTTAAGAGAGAGAAAAATTGTTCTACAAATTTTTAAACAATTTTTTTAACTTATGACTCATTGTCCCTATCAAGCAAATACCCCCATCTGATGAATTTATTTGGTTAATTAGAACGTCATGAATCATGAAGTTAAAGAGGGGTTCTCAGATCAAATTCAGTTTTGTGATGCATTCATTTTTCGGAGATCGCATGTTCAAATCCCATTCTAGTCAATGTTGTCTTTGTTCACCCCCAAAATTGTGTTCATTTTCCAACAGATAGAGTCTCTATGAAAGTGGACATTTTTTACAAGTCTTTAACATCACATTAAAATGATGTCAAATGCCATTGGATTTGATACTCTTTCAGAGACACATTTAAATCACGATGTCATCGGATTTCAACAATAAACGGGTCTGTACATTCAACAGGAATTTTTGGTTAGTCAAATGAGCAATTTCAACGTTGTTTTGATTGAATATCATGGATATTCAGGAATGAAATGAAAAATTCCCCTCAAGTTCCTTTCTGTTGGAGTGAGTTATAAATAAAGGGGTTTTCTCGTAGAATGAATCAAGTCACTCGCAGGAGGAAAGAACAGAACAAGATGTAATTGCCAGGGTTTGGGATTTACTGGATTAAGGAATTTTAATCCCAGGTGGGAGGGGGGGGGGGTTTCAACATGCTTATTAATCCCCACGCAGATCATGCCGACTATCACTTACTCTCCGTGGGGGTTTTGTTACCCTTGGACTGACGACGACGTCTCCGATAAGAGCTAGAACTGACATCTGGATAAAGAGTAGTCATTATTAATGAGATCAATCTGGAATGAACATTTTTGAACTACTCCAACAAAATCAATCCAATTTTGCTAATTCAGTGAATAACAGATTATAACAAAACCGAGTACACTGTTAGTAATTTTGGAAACTTACCATCAGTTTTTTTCAAACAGCCACGCTTCGTCAAAGAAGACATTAGTTTGTACGTAGTGACACCTTGAATTACATGTATATTTGCTACTTCATACAATGCAATGAGCTTACTTGTATAATTGTAGAACTCCGATGGTTTTCCCCCCAGCAAAAGTTAATATTTTATTCAATATCAGGGACCAATTTGATAGCACGAAATGTAGCTAAGCACAACAAAATTTGGCTTACCATTATAAGGTTACCAGCCAAACTACATGTACCATGTCACACGTAACGTCTGTGACTGGTTTCCTGTATCGTTTTGCTGAGCAGGAAAAGTGTCTTTGAAATTGGTCCCAGCCTATTATGGCACACTCATGCCTATTCATACATACACATCCACACCCTGCACTGTGTACGACTTCAAAGTGTTTGTTTCCTCTACATAGTCACACAACCATCAGTACCAACAAGATCACGGTGGATCTCATAAACTAGTCCTAACTTAGGACTAGTCCCAACTTACGACTAGTCCTATAAGTTAGGATTAGTTACTCGTCCTGACTCGAGATAAGACTAGTCCTAGCGCTTTGTGAAATCTATACCAGGTCAGGTTTGACCGGGTGTAGTTTCTTAGAAAATGAACAGACAGGATCGATGTCTGTCAAGCTGCGATATTTACAAATTCAATGAAGGGTGTATTTTTGGAAAGAGGTACTCTATCCTGTTGGTAAGTGATGACGTTTTGGAGCGTCGGAAGTACAGTGTAAGAAATCTTCATGTACATGTGTGTACACCATTCGTTTACATTGCACTTCCGGCTCCAAAACGTCCTCACTTACCAACAAGACTACAACTTCAACAAAGTTCTTAAAGTCAATGTTGACTTACCTCCATTCTCAACTGGTGACGACACCTCGGCAGTCCTACTTGTTACTGTTGTTGAAACTGTAAACAAAAATTAATGTAAAATACGGTCAACATTAATGACTCTCTTGTCGTGCCTCAGAATGTATCCATAACTGATAAGGCTTTGTCAGAATTTATGGCATGGGTTGTAGCTACAGCCAGATCGCTTGAGGGGACTATTGCCGCCAGGGGATGCAGCCTGAAAATCAAGATAAAGATTTATAGGAACAAAGAAAAATGCAGACAAGTAACCGGAAAAATGATTTAAATGACTCCATCAAATACTTGAAAGTTTTGGTTCAGCAGATATCCCAGAAAGTGTATTTTTCGTTCGGCCTCCACACCTCAAGAAGCTTCCCTTCCTATTGGAGTTTTCTATTTGCTATTTTGCTCTTGTTTTAAGACCTGTTAAAGGGCAGGCAAGATATCTGACTTTTAAAAAAAAGGTAGGAAATTTACGATGGCTGACCTACATACGGAACAGGCTTTTATACACTTTTTAATTCTAACCGATTTTTCGGAGGGTAAAAAACAAAATCGTAAATCAGATAAAAATAGGAAGACTACCATGCCCGAGAAAGATTGAGCAGAAGATGAATTTTACCTGTCTCAGGGACATCTTCTTTGTGCCTCCTCCGTCGATGAGAAACATCTGAATACCAACCATGACAAATATGACACATTAAAGATTTAGATTCAGAATTGACGTTATCAATGCCTGGTTCACAAGCATGCTTACTGTCTATGAATCAAGATGAGTACATGTCATAGAAATAGAACACGGAGAATGCTTAGCACAACTGTCGTCCGTGTCTGCCAAGCACGCCCTCGGTGTCGGCTGTGGATATAGAGTATCAATACCATGTGGGAGTGCCTGTATGGCAAAATTACCCAGATCAACCGATAGGAAAGCTGGAATTTGCCATACGTCTAAAATGGCAGTGTGCACAAATGTCTCAAAGCTGATATACAAAGGTAAACTACACCCACGGAATTGTATGGGTTCTATTTCTACAGTACATGTACAATTTACAGTAACCTGGTCACAGTTTCACGAAGCCGTTTAAGCACAAAAAGGTGCTCAGCAGATTTATCTGCCAAGCAAGAAAAATAAACAGGGAACCAGTCATGAGCAAGGTGGTAACCTGTTTCTACTCAGCAAGGTTAACAGAACTATAAACTGAGCCCTGCCCTCTGCCTGAAATCAATTTCAACGGGAGACTTTTGAGGACACATAGGTGGCAGCAGAATCACCAGGTAAATTCATTGTTCTCGAAAAATTGCGCACACTCAGAACTGCGCAATTAATGGCAATTTACCTGGTAAGTCTGCTGCCACCTAGCATGCCAAAGTCTCCCATTGGTGAACAACAATTTAAAAGAAATGACAGTGCAGTTGGTAAATTTTGAGCTTTTGAAGGCTCTTGCAATCAAAGATTGTTCAGAAAGAGCTGAGCTTGAAAAAATATCTATGCCAAAACAGTTGTCATACATAAAAATGTTTATAATTGCACAGTTCAAAGCTTCTGAAATTTCTGAAAGCTTTCTATCTTTATTTTTCAGTGCTTGGAAGTGTTAGGGTCAAAGCAGTGCAAAAGTCAAACTACAAGACCGCACTTCAAGTTAAAAGTTAAACTAATTTACACTAGACTGATCCATTAAGCCCTTCCACATGTCCAAGGCCCAATTTCATGATGATGCTTTTGATAGAACTGCTTGCCAGGGGGAGTAGATACCAGGGGGTGTGTAGGGGGGGGGGGGGGGGGGAGGGGTGCGCGGCAAACAATTTTCTCAGTTGGCATTTTGAGCTTGGGTCAGCAAATAAAGCACTAAATCAAGTCAAACAAGGCCATCCAGACTCAAATCTAGTCACTTTGTCGATTTGCAAAAATGCTTTGTTACTTTGAACACACAGGGCCCGCTAGTCTTTCTTGAAATGGTGGAAAATATTGGAAAGTCAATGAGTTGGCAAACTGGCTTCCAAATTGGCTTTCATACAACCTCCTGAAGAAAATGCCCTTGCTTACGCCCCTGCTTATAAGTGCAATAAGCAGCACTATGGAACTGCGAAAAGACGGCTGACAACAGTTACACACGAGCCATTCAAGTGTTGAGGCGTATCGACTGACTGCACGCGTTCACTTCTTCGTACGCATAATCATGGCTATGATTGGTCAATAAATGGAGAGGGTGGGGCTTAACGGATCAGTCAATCGGAGACTTTGGAACGCTAGGTTGCAGCAGACTTACCAGGTAAATTTCCATTGTTTGCGTAGTTCTAAGCGTGCGCAAATTTTCGAGAACAATGGAATTACCTGGTTAGTCTGCTGCCACCTACAGTCCTAAAAAGTCTCCCATTGAATCTTACAGTACAGTAGCTTTTTTTTTTAGCGTCTACGCTTCTCGACTTACACTCTGTAGTGGTTAGAGGCGGGGTAATATCTGCCGGTTTGAAGTTCCGTGGTAGCGTGGCAGTTTGCTCTGCAGGCAGATTCAACAATACCATACATCGTGTTAAGCATACACAGCCGTGCAGAAATAAAGAGGAAGGACCTCCATCACTATGCAAGCAAGTTTATCAAACATGGACACGTTTTTCTCATGTCTAAATTTGAATTTCAAAAGCAGCCCCTTCTTAAAAAGTGGAAAAAAGGGATTAGTAACGAGCGCATTTTAAATACACCATTGAGATTAAAATTACAAAGCATGGATCGGTTGTGGATATATATCATCTTATCAGTGCAAAAAATGTTGTATATATTTCTAGATAAAAAAAAAAGCATTTACACAAATTTGGAAGTACACAACGTTGTCACTTGCCAACATTTTCCCGGATGTGCGCAAAAATATTTTTGCATGAAGCCTCTTTTGTGCAAGAATATGGCATTTTATCTTCCAGTGCGAGCTAATCCTCCAATCAGATTGCTCGAATGGGAGTGTGATGATAAACCATATCATATTCCCAGTCAAAATATATTGCACTCTGTGAGCGTCATGCAACACACTCCGTATATGGACAGTGCAAAATAGCATTCTGCAAATTTTGCACGTCAAAATTGAATTGTCTTCCAGTTGGCTAGACGATATTCTCGTCATCACACGCGTGCTCGTGGAACACTGAAAAATATAACGCGTCTGCGTCCCATATCCCACTCGGCCAGTGGCCTCGTTGCATATGGGACACAGACGCTTGTGTGATGACTAAAATTAACAAAATTGAGATACAACTCTTTTGCACTGACACAACAATATTATGTTTCACACAAATACTAGTTAGAGCTAAATTAATTCCTCGTTTATGCATAATTTTACTGCTCGGCAAGCTGTTCCTCATCCTGTAGGGATCGCTTTGATGAAAAGGTTTTTTCTGTGAGAAAGGTTAGCTCAATAATCAGTATACCCAAAACACAAGTTCATTGCAGAAGTACATCAGTAGGAATACTGTTGAAAAAGATTAATGGATACACGTTCAAATTGTGCTACTAGAAAAGTTTGCTGACAAATGTGTTCATGAATTAGTTCCACGCGTCAGTGCAAAAACCTCGCTTTTACAGATTGTGCATTCTTGAAACTGCATGATCATCAGATTGTGCTAAATCTACCTCAGCTGTAACATCAAACCCGCTGGCGTCGCAATTTTTTTCGCAAGGAGGCTCTCTTGTGGGAGATGCGACATAATTAGAAAATCAAGATACAACGGTTTTGCACAGACGCGATGAGTAATTCTGTGAACATCACAGAAGACACGAAGGCATCATCCAAGAGAAGCAGAGTTAATTTAATATTTTTCTGTTAGTTATGATTGGGGAACATGTGGCTTGAATAAAGGGGGGTGTGTGGTGTAGTTGACAAATCAGGAGCGACAATGGGAGTGGTAGGCCTGGAAAGAGTTTAGAGTGGTTCAAGGGAGACACCATGATAGATGAGACGGGGCTGGCTTAGTTAGACGGGTGTGGTTGGTGTTTGAAAAGGATCTGTACTCTGCGAGGTATGGTTTGGTACAGGGCAGGGGGCATAGAGTTTGGAGGTGGAGAGGTTTAAGACCTGGGGTGGATGAAGAGGTGCATGGCGGGGGAGAAAAGTTTTACAGTGTGGTTTTGATGATGACCATAGGGCTCTGAATTTTAGGAGAGGCTGCGGGGTGAGCTTGTTACTCTCTTGAGGTTGGGGAAGAGTAGGCTTTTTTAGGGCAAACGCTGAAAGTTGTTAATCGGTGGCAGCGTCGGGATCACGTACTGATGAAAAACTGCCACTCGCTGTCACGGTGTTAGAGATGGTCAACTAGTAATGAAAAGAGGCACACAGCACAGCAAGACGATGAAAAGGGGTGGCAGAGACTGGGAAAGGCTCTGGCTGAGGGGAAAGTGCAGGATGGTTTGGGAGGAAGGGCAACATGGTGAATCTGGTCTTACTTTCGGCAGCTTCGGCAGCAGCTGCCTCTGCAGCTCTCTGAGCTTCCCTCTCTTTCCGCCGTCTTCTCCTCTCTGTTATGTAATCCGCTTTATGGGGGGGAAAAAAGTGTCGCAATTTTTGAAAGTGCGGAACCAAAGTGCCTGACATACAAACCCTTCACTTCTCAGGAACCGATTAATTTTTTCAAGCGAGAACCTAAAACAAATACCTTTACCCCGTGATTCATGATAAAAGCAAGACAAAGCAACAATACCACAAACAACAAACATGCCATGAAAACCAACCCACAAACACACTCATCGTTTGAGTGTGAGGCTTCCAAAGCAACATGATTCCAAAAAGCAGTTAGGAACGCAGCTGTCTGCCGCATAAGAATAATGTTGGATTGCCGAGTATTGTTCAAAAAGGGCAGTCTCTTGTTTTCAGGGTTACATTGTGGGGTTCTTAAACTGCATTATCTTACAATCGATATTAAAGCGATTGTTGAAGCCTGAGCTGGCACCACAGACGAGGTTCAGGTAAAGTCCCTTTTATAAGAGAGGTTTAAGCTACACCTTTTTCTCGTAATGCAAACATGTAACACAGGCGTAACGTCATGGATGCGAGCGGAACTCACTATAAAAGTGCACGTTTGCTAGACGCGTATTACGTCTAGGTATAATGTTCATAGCATCAAAACGACATGCTAAACATTTTTTAGAATGGGTGAGAAACAATCTCATAAATCCACTTCATAAAAGATTTTTGAGGGACTACTTTTTTAAAAACTGTTTCTTCTTTACCTGACAAAGGGCATTAGTTAAAAGACATGTGTGCCTTGCTTCCCAGTGTGGGTTAACACGCAACAAGCAGTTTAATGATCTGAGCAGCTGCCGGAATGGCAACACAAGATCTGACAGGATTATCTGTCAGCGCTGTCATACGCATTTCGTAATAACTTGTAGCTTAACATCTCTAGTAACAATGGAAAAACTGTTTCAGAAAAGTCTTTGAGGTTAAATAGTTGATGGATATAGGGTTAACGCTACTCCACACTTACTCTCACTAGGAGAAGACGGTGTGGTGGTATTAGTAGGAGTGGCAGCGGGGGTGGAGACTGAGGGTGACTCAGGGATAGACTCCGGTCTGTAGCGCCGCCTCGTTGGAGTGGTGTCCTCCTCAGTGGGTTTGACTCTGGACGGAGTGTCGTCGGTGGATGGCCTGCTTCTACTCCTCGGGGTAGTGGTGGCGTCGTCTTCGACGACCGGTTTCCTTCTTGATGGGGTAGTGGTGGTGTCATCTTCCACGTCCGGTTTCCTTCTTGATGGGGTGGTGGTGGTGTCGCTGCTGGGTCTGGTTCTCGATGAGAGGGCATCATAAGCTTCATGGTGGAGTGGTTAGGGTATAACGAATTAGGGATTAGGGGTTTATGAACAGGAAAGGAAAGGTCGGGGATAGTGAGTATGAAAGGTATTTGAGAGAGAAATCATACAGTCTGTTAAAAAACGGAACATGTTAATAATAGAAATATGTTAAATATTGAGCCAATAATTATAGCGCTAAAAAACAGCAGTTTGTCCACTGAGCCATTTCCAGCTTCTGAAGAAGTTAGGACAAACTTAAAACGGGTTACGTATACCCATAAACATGCAAAGTAAAATCCGTCCATAAATTGGGATACATATCCCAGAAATCACCCACAACAGTTTCAAGGCACTGACATTGCCTGACCCACCCTGTACTCCCCTGCAGACGGCCGAACTTTATGACTAGGGTGCAATGTTGCTGTTTTGTTTACACAAGTCCGATGTTATGTCTTCTATGCAGTTGGTTTGCAAATGAGGAGGGGGGGGGGACAAATCTATTCATAGATGCATGTACAATTTTAACCTTTCATAATATCAAATGATCAGCTGTGGTGGGCAAATAGCCCATATTAAGATGACCAAAATAAATAAATAATCAAATACAATAATAAATAAGCAGAAAAGGGGATTGGCTACTTAGTTCCATTGGAACCAGGTGACTAACCAGGTGATCAATCAGGTGATCAATCACAGAACATGCGATCAACTGCTTTGTAATTACAAGCAGTTCTTAGATCAAATCCCTTCCATTCACTAGAGAGCCCTTCAAGGTCTCATCACAGTTATTTCTATGCAGCTTTTTGAAAAATTCAACAAATCAAACTTCGTCAACGTCAACAGGAAGTTTAAACTGCTAAGTGAAATCTGCTATGATTGGTACTCATGCATTCAATGACTGACAAATGTTGTACAGTATCTCACACTGAGTTGAATGATCACAGTGAGGTGGAAGACAGTTTGCCTCAAGGGCAACGTAAACAAAAAAACTGTCAAAGACTCCTGAAAAATGATTCATGCAAGTTGAATTTCACTCCAAAATCTGAGACTTTTTTGGGGTTGTTGGCCACTTTGATGCGCTTTGCATTTGCGGGGCGTACAGCTTGCTTTAGAGATGGTACAGCACTGGTTTCGAACAAGTAAATCATTCTTGCACACTATTTACACATCTAATTTCATTAACAATCATTAAAAAAGAGAAACTAGTGCACAAGTGATTCTTTCTATTGTCGATTTATATGTCAAAAACAGGCACTTCTTGCCAAAACTCAAAGCTGGGTTTTATTTGCTCATCAACAAGATGAGAATAACAGCTTTTAGATAACACCTACAATGTATTCAAGCCTAAAGTGTCAGTATTTCTGAACATAAAGAATGTTTTAGACATCACATCACATTGATATCAAAGCTGATGTTTCAATTGTCTTCACTTAAAATAGCATTTCACGATTTCCGAGAAGTGCCTAATTTTGCCATGGGGCATAAAGTGTGCTTACAAAAATCACAAATTTGTTTTGACTTTGAAATCATCAGTTTCCTTAAAGACGGGTGCATTTTGAGAGGGAAAGACACATAATTCTCAGAGTGATGGGTCCTTGAACCCTGACAGTCCCAATTCCATCTATATCAATTTGCCAGTGTGAAGGATTTAGAAGGACTGGGGCCAGTAGGCCCAAATAGCAATTGCTTTTCACAGGGTCAGGCATTGCAAATTTATCAAAGTCCAAACAATTTGGTGTGGAGTGACATAGGAGAGGAGGATATGGGAGGATTGAGGCCAGATGCTAGCCAAACTTTTACTTGACAACTACATGTAGACTGTCACCAATGATGAGCCATCTCCTCAGAGGAAGTATTTACATGCAGCATATAAGAACGGGATGCCTTATTTTTTATTTTATGCCAAATTCAATTAAGTAATATATGCTTGAATGTACTCTTCTCTTCTCGTTTGAAATGCTGAAGTACGCATAAATGCTTCACAGCAGGCCTGAGACTTCGTTCCTGAGCGAGCAAACTGGGCAAGGCAGTTTTTCCTTGACAAAGAGCACCTTTACGAGGGAAATTTAACTTTATACTGGGTCATTCCAAGGGGCACCAAGGCAATGACCAGGGACACGGAGGCAGTTGCCACCGTCGCCTCTGTGAAGTATCAGGCCCGACACAGGTAAATAATGGACAATGGAGGTCCATGTAATCTTAAATAATTTCTATTCGGAACCACAAGATCAGATTTTTCCGGAGCTCAAATTTGCTGAATTCATTAGTGTTTTACCATGATTTAGTTCTTTTTTAAAACCACTTATTAAAAGGTGTGTGGAAATTCATAGGTGAATGAAGTGAAACCAAATGGGTATATGGCTAGTATTCTGAAAGGTTAGGTATGGTATATAGACCTTATGCAACCTGACGTCATCTAAGTAGGGCGCCCTCGGCTAGAGGTCAAAAGCAGGTTTCTCATTTTCCCCATCATGCGCACACCATGTACATAGATGTGGGTTTTCATTGTTTTACCATCGTTTAACCTCCAAGATACCGGCCTGATGACGTCAATGCATAGGGTCTACTAGTACAAACTATAGGTACTGACAAACCAAGAAATCTTTTCCTTTCCTTCCTAAAGAAACAGGTAGATTTCGTTTTCTTCATAAACTTGTAATTCTTTAAAAGACTTTCTGTTGATCTTTGGATTTTAGACAAATGCTGTGCGCTTTATTTAGCGTACTTTTCTGGTTTGCAAACACAACAACTCGCTGCTGTTTCTTTTTTTTCCCTTTCTTTTAAACTGCCAAAATGCACTTTGAATAAAACTCCAACAATTTGCAATAACTCACTGCACACAGCCCTACTGGCCACTGGACATAGGTCAACTGCGAAAGTCATGAGCCCAAGTGCTGACCTCATACCCAAATGACCTATGACACGACCTTATATTGTAACCTCTGGCTTCAATTATACACACTTCCGAATATGACCTGCGACATTGGCTTCCAACAGCAAAATGGCAAGCAGGGTCCAATCTCATAAAGATGCTTATTGCTGAACATAGTTCCACTAAGAAAATATTAACAAGAAACCTAGTGGCGTAGCCAATATTTTTTTCAGGGGGGGGGGCCTTTTTTTTTCATGAATTACATGTACTTGGATTTTTTCAGGGGGCACCTGGGGGGAAACTGAAAAATTGTTTCTGGTGCTGGGGGCACATGCCCCCAGGCCCCGCCCCCACCCTTTGGCTACGCTGCCGAGGAAACCAGTCACAAATAGTACATATAACATGGTACTTTGGTTGGTAACCTTGGTAAGCAAAGTGTTTTGTACTAAAGAAGCTTGATGAACTTGGGCCCAGGTGTCACCTTGTCCATGAAAATCATCAAATTAAGAAGTTTGTAAGTTCATAAAGCCAGATGTCACGATCTCCGGGTCTTCATCCAGTGGCTAGCCATTACAAAAATAACAACAACTAACAACAATAACAACAACAACTTTGCTTTCTCAAATGAGAAAGCAACAGCTTGAATGAGCAATGAAATGAAGTGCTCGGCTAAAAATGGCAACTACAAAAACGGTGCGCTTGAAAAAACTCTACTGAAGTTGTTCGGCCACACCAGGTGGCAAAACACTGCCTTACCACTGGCCCCATATCTTGAGGTATACCGGTCAATCCAGCGCGGGGTATACGATGAATCACCTTGGTGGTAAATTTTCAAGGATGGTAATTTGTTAGACGATGCTCACAAAAAAAAATCCAGGAACACGTGCAAAGCATTGTTTGATTTTGAAACTGGACGACCTTAGAGCACACTGTTAACAAACCAACCGGCTCTTCACTGAGCCAATACACCTCCAATAATGAAGTTTTGCTGGGTGTACTCAACAAATAACTACATAACATATTATATTAAGTCCACCTCCATTGTGTCCTCCAGCCCCAACACATCAATGACGACATTTGTAAAAGTTCAAGAACAGTTCAAAAAGCAGGACATTACAGTAATAGGTTGGTAAAAGATTTTTAAATGCAACCAGTCCAAGGAAAATAAAGTATTCGTCCATAAAATTTTAAACTCAATCTGTTAACAACACACACAGATTAAAAAAGTGTTTTACATCGTTGGTTTTTCAGAATTAAAAAGTGTTTCATCACTTGGCATGCTCCACAGCAGACGTTTTCATAAATACATTACACAGGCCAGGAGTTAATCCTTTCAGCTGAGACAAAAATGTTCGGAAAGGAGTTATCTTTTCTTCACAGCATACTTCTGTGCAGTTTTGAATCCATCAAATTCACACAAAACTGGGGGGGTCTTTGATGTAGTAAGGGGTTAATCATGCTGGATCTCAACAGTAAGGAATATGAAATACTCTCAAACAGTTAGGGCTACCTGAAACGTGTTAGGAGAAAAAAAAATGGATGCCATGTTAGATTCTTTTTATTTCACAAATTAAGGCCGGATCTGAACTGATGGCTTTGGCATTGGCTATGGCTGGATCGCTGAAAAGTCCAATTCAACGTTGTCATTGCAGCCAACAGCCACAGCCATGGCCTAAGTGGCTTGAATCGGACTGAGCTTAAGGCTAAATCCTTAACAGACTGCTTCAGTCTCTTGTGATGTATTTTGATTAGTAGTCTGGGGATCTTAGTAGTCTGGGGATCAGACAAAGCTGATAAGGTTTGACAGTGTATGGTACATGCTGCCATACAGCTACTTCAACATGTGTATTAAAAAAAGACATAAACAAATTTGTTGTATACATGCTACTCTACTGAAGTTGTTTGCGACACCTCTAATAAATGTGCATTCAGAAAATTATAAAATCATATCATAATAGCATTGTAATAGAAAGAAAAAAGTTAATAAATGAAAAATGTTGAAAGTCAACATCTCCATAAATCTTCCTTGTGATTAAGTTTGTAACAATCCTCTCCAAACCACATGCCAAGATGCAAAAGCAGAAGAAACCAACTCTTGAGACTTACTTGGAGTGTAAGGAGACGAGATTGAAGGTGTTGCCGACGGCAGATAGGAGGAGGGTTTATATGAAGAGGAGGAGGAGGGGGAAGGGTAAGAAGTATCTCTACCAGAGGTAGAGTAGGATTTGTAAGATGTTCTGGATGGGGATTCTGTCGACGGTTTAGAGGTGTCAACAGACGAACGGCGAGGCCTTTCAGATGATGAAGAAGTTGAGGGTTTAGATTCCGGTTTTGAGGTCGTCGATTCGGGGGGCTTGGTGGTCTTGGGAGGTTCAGAGGCCTTGGGTTCTACGGGTTTGACAGGTTCCTTGGGAATGATCTCATTGATGATGGAGGGAGTGTAGTAGGAGAGGGCAGAGGGTTTGCAGAGGGACGGAGCTGGGGCCTCGCCAGGAGCGGCGTCACCACCAGCGAGAAGACGAAGCAGATCGTCTTCCTCAGCTGAAGAAAGAGAGGAAGGCAACCATTGTCAAGCCAAATTCGGAAGAAAAGACTGAAATCATTAAGTTTCACTCTGCAGCAAACAAACCAGCCAAGTTTTCAAATGAGTAGATTAGGTTAAAACTTATTAGGTTAAAACTATTATTATTTTTCTTTCTTTTCTCAAAACAAATCGATTTTAATTTGTTTTCAATTTGACAGGGCAAAACACAAGGAAGGAGAAAAAAAGCAGCAATAAGTCTTCAAAAACATTATTTCCTCACAGTTTTTTTCTCCTTTTGGCCGGTGGTCGATGCACACATCTCCAGAAATGCAAACGTGTAATAGATTAGTAACGTTAAGTGGAATTCAGAGTTGAAGTAAGATCTCAGGAGATTGCGTTCTCGGAAAATTGCAAGACTCCAAGTGGCCAGGAAACAGGTATGCCTCAATCAAACTGCCAATCAATTAAATCACTCCCAAGTTGGTTATAAATATTCAGGGTGCCATTTTGTTTTTGGGGGGTGGGAGAGGTTAAAAGCTGGGACACGTTTCAAGGTTTTTAAATTTTTATTTTGGGTTGCAGAGGGAAAGTTATTTATTTGGCAAAAAAGACGCAAAACAGTTTGGCAAGGGTTGAGAAAAAAAATCAAGCTAATCCCAAAAAACGTTGGCACCAAGGAAAGTATAGTTGTTACTGCAACCAAAGGTCACAGGTCACTGTCACAAAAGGTCAGAGGTTACTACACCTAATAAAAGTTGAAGGGAAGGTTGCTGGGGATTATGAGTAGTAATGAAACGTTCTAGGCCTTTATGAACAAGATTCATAAGATATTGGGTTAGCGTTTGAAAAAGTCTGAAAAATAACAACGTTTGAGGGGAGAGTGTTTCGAGGGGAGAGTGTTTCAAGGGTATGTGACATGCTCTTCAATTATTTGAAATGCCAGTTTTGGTTTCCTGGGATAGGATGTTTGATGACATGGTGCTTTGTTTAACTTTTATGAAATAGTTTGAAAGGGTTTTGAGGAATGGGCTAAAGGGAGCATCGGTGGCTTAAAAAAAACTAGCGATTATTTAGGTAGGTTCAAGAAGACGTCACATGCTATCGAGCTATTTCAAATGTTGAGCTTCTTGGGGAATGACTGTTTTATGGGATGACAAAGTGACCATTCCATAATTATGCGATGGCAAAAATGGTAAATCTACTTTCAGATCGTCTGCAGTATAAACAACACTATGTTTTCCGCCAGAATAGGAATCACAGGAAGACAACAATGCAAAGAGGGGAAGTTATGTCAGGGAAGCCACAGTCAAACATGGCTGGAAGTTATATCAGGGAAGCCGCAGTCAAACATGGCTGGTAGTCTGCAGGTTGAAGGGGGAACCGGCTGGCCATTCTCTCATGCCAAGCAAACCTTGTCACTACTATCCTCACATTTCATAATCTCCTCCACGGACTGTTCTCGTTTGAGGGGGCGGAACATGGCTATTTTGGCGAGGGAAGTCGGGGACTCACTCTCCTCCGTACTGATTCCCCTTTTAAGAAGTCCGGGACCCTTCTTCTTCAGCAGGTCTTAACAAAAGTCATTGTCGAATGAAAAGGGTTGAGACAAAAAAAAAAAAAAAAATGACGCAATGTGTTTGAGGTGAGTCAAACACTGAAAGATTATGTTACTGAAAAAGAAACCTTGAAGAAAACGCTAAATGAGAATAAATTGACAATAGTTAAATGAACTTAGATGAACTTAAAGTCGGGTTGAATTAAGATGAACTTAGAGTTTTTTAGTTTTTTTATTCACCTACCGCAAGCCCAGAGGGCCACTCGAGGTGAGGGCGACAAGGAAAATATGGACAATTTAAAGGAAGAAAAGATGTCTGTACAAGTGTATTTGAATAGACACCTACTAAAAACAACGACTTAACAAAACCGCAGGTAAACATTCCTCATGTTGGAAGCAACAGGGCCAAATTTCATGGCTCTGCTTACCGCGGAATTCTGCGCTTACGCCCTGCCAAGGCCGGCCGTTAGCACAGAATTCTTTGGTAAGCAGCGCTATGACGCTGGGCCCAGGTAGTCCAGCACAACATGTTACCCTCTGACAGTAAACAAAAAACTCTGAACGAAACAAACATTGAAAGGAAATGTCGCAAGTTGTTGCACCTGTCTCTCCAAATCTTTCAAATCCTAACAACAACAAAAAACAAGCCCTTGGTGGACAGACGAGTAGAGAGTTGTTACTTTATGTTTAAAATACTTTTACATAAGATAGACACAGCCATTAGCAAAATAACAAACTGCTTCCTCTTACTTTGTAAAGGCATTATGTGGTGTTACACTTTTTCTCAGGTTAACCTTGGTCCAGAGTGACTACTGTCAAACTTCACTGACTTTTTTTCCCAAAATTGTGTGTCAGAAACTAAAATGTAGTGATCATAGTTTGTCAAAAATTATAACGCCCAGTAAAATTCATACAATGACAGTTCACTGACAAAACCAATACTTAAAACACTTTGTTTATCAATGTGGAAGCTGCTTCTAGAATATTGCGTATATATTGTCTACGAAACAAACAAAAAAATACAATGGTGATAAGAAGTGTTACTTAAAAAAAATATATATATATTTTGTGAAGAATTGACCTCATCCTTTGACCTTTCATGTCAAGATAAAAGGTTATTTTAATATTCATTAAATAAGCCAAGTTAACGTAGGGGCTAAGAGAGAAGTTTGACTTGACTTCATTTGAGTTTCACTTACTGGGTTGGCGAGCTGGGCTAGTATCCTGTTGTGTAGGGACATTACTGGGCTCAGAAGAACGTGCACTCTCTTCAGTACCTAGGAAGTATGCAAGGGGACGCATATGGTGGGGGAAACGGTGATACATACAGTGGGGGGGGGGGGGAGGCACAGAGTAAAACAGCGACACAGTGGTAGAAGTGAGGTCAGAGACACAATAAAACAGACGAGTGAAATGTACCCCCAGCAAAGTGGGACACGGAGCCAGTAAATACATTCGGACAAAATCAATGACAACACAAGAGCAGAAAAGAGGGTGTGACACACACAGTGACAGACAGTACACACAATAAAAGGTGAGGCAAAAAAGTAACACACACACACATACATGTATTAACATATTTCAGACAATTTGCACAGGGGGAAAACAAAACAGCAGCACAAACCAAACAAAAAGAGACCCAAGGAGATGACAGATCAGAAGAAAAACAGTTGAAAAGGAAAAAAATAAAAGAAATACAAAAAGATAATGAGTTAGTTTGATTCTTACAACTGCGCTCCAGTAAAACTCCGACATTCCTGTTTTATATGAAACAAAGGTTAGAGAGACGCATTTACCGCAATCGTGTTAGTAGGCACGCCAAACCGATGGTGGGGATCTGGGAGGGTTTACGCATCTTTACCCTAGCATTGGTAAATTACAGCTGAGAAAAGGGGGGGGGGGAATGTGATTGGGAAAAGAAAAAAAAAACACTGCACAAATACTTTCCTTTACTGAAAAGGGTAAAACAACCTAAAAGAAAAACCTTATGTTGATGCATAATCGGAAGCAGAGCATGCTTAAGGACAAAATAATATTTAAAAATTGGAGAGCGGAATACAAGAGCAGCGCGTGCAATACACACTGGAACGCAGACACCCTAGTCCAGTAATGTTGGCATCGGACAAGTAATCCCCATGTGTGTGACTTCAAATTCCCTCATTTCATCACTTAAAAGTGATTCTTATGATGAAAGTGGACATTTTTTAATGACACGTGAAGTCTTTACAAAAAACCACATGTGAAAGTGAAGTGTAGAAGTCACCAATTTCTTGGGTAAATCCCATGATAAATAAACCAGAGAACGGGGACTTTGCTGCCATTGCTGTCAGCTGTGGAGCACAAAATAGTGTATCCTCGGCATGTCTCTGCTGTGCCAAAACCCCGTTCATTTACCACCGCTGTGAATCCGTATAATGACTACGCGCCACGTACTCCATGATTGTTTGCGTTACCCATCACTGCCCATGGCATTACCTCAATTATTTACGCACTTTTGTGGATCACGCCATAGAAATTTCTACGGATCAAATATAGAAACAGGCCATATCAGGTGCACTATTTTGATGCGCTTGTCTACCATTTGATTTCTGCAAATGTCCCGCTTTCCGAGGGGACACTAGTTTAGACGCAATAAGGAACGATGCGATACACAGGGCAATATACATGTAGGAAGTCCCCGTTCTCTGGTTTATTTCTTTGGTCAATCCAAAAAGAAAAAACTTGCTCAATACATTTCTTTACAGGCATCTCATAACTGTTGCAGCCAAACTGTGTGAAGTGGGCGTGGTTTATTGTTAAATTTTACCAAAGGGATTCACCCCCCAACAAATTTTTTACCCCATTACATTTTGCTTCGATTCTAGCTGTCTGCATAAAATTTCACTTCAAGAGAAGGAACACCTACATTTTTTTTTGCTGTGTCTATCTTTCATAGCAATATAACTTTATCGTGCAGCCGCCACCTTTGTCATGTTCCCCATTTGCAACAGCATTAATGAATACCGATTCTCAATACACCAATCGGGGACCGGGCTTTTTTTTTTCTTTATTTTTATTTTGCCAGCCTCAAGTTGCTCAAATTCATTTGTAATGAGGAAACCAAGATGGCCACCAATGTCAATATGCATGCGACTAAGGCTGTGTCCGCATCAGCGGCTGCGGCTTGATTATCATGTGACCGTGTGTTGAAGCATAGGCTGCCCATAGCAACACCCTTGGCAACGGCCGCAGCCGTAGCCGCAACCGCCATTGTGGACACAGCCTAAACATGAGAGAAATGTTCTTACATGAAAGTTGAAGTCCATTTGAGTGTGGGGAAAAAAAATGTGAATTGGTAATTAATCACAGCATTGTTAAGGCAAATGTGTCTCCAAATTGGGCATAAATGATACTTTTCAGACCTTATTAACTGTTAAGGATAAAGAGCAATGGGCCAGAAGCTTCAACTTCGGGGGAACGTAATCAGGCTCTTCTTCAAGAAATATTACCCAACTTTAAAGCAGTAAATTCAAAGTCAAGTTTCCTGAAAGCAAAACTATGAATAGCATGAAGAAGTTTGACAGTGCAAAAATTTCATGAATGTCACCAAAAGTATGATAGTTCTACGTCTAAAATCAAATTTTTATGATTCATTCCATGCCGCCAGTCTTCATAGATGATGGAGTATGAACTCTGCCTAAAGTGCATTGTGCATTGTTAGCAAGGTGCAGCCAATCAGCAGAAGGAAACCTCGTCACATGACTACTCACTGCCTTCTGGTTGGTCAGATTTGGGCTTGCCAAACACATCGTCATCCAATGACGTGTCAAAGACTTTTGCGGGATGGGAAAGAGGGAATATATTTAAATAGAATGAAAAAACAAAACACTTCGAAGGGTCAGAGGTCATTCAAAGTTGCCAATGGGTGCGTTTGATTAGCTTCCCTGTGTATACCGGGGAGTTTACACTCGTGGTAGCCACGACACGAGGCTAATCGAACGCTGTGGTGTATTCACTTGACATTCTGAAAAAAATTAAGGTTAAAGGTTGTTCCCCGCCATGAGCCTGCAGCCGTACTACTTCATTACAACGGGCAGCCACCAGAGACCCGCTCGCGAGCTGGGGCTGTGGTGGCATACACCGGGGGCAGACACGAGTATCACGCCATGGCTAATCGAACGCTCTCGTGTAAGTTTTTCTTACACATGTAAGCTAATCCAACGTACCCATAATAAATCTTCTGCTACCCCCCAAAAAATTGAAAGAAAAGTTGTCGTTCACGGAAACTGAGAGTAAAGCATTTCTGAAATCGGTAGGAAAATGCTTCCCCAGTAAATTGAATACAAATTTGAGGATACAAAACTCTCATTTAGTTTGATAAAGATGAACATTTGTTGATGCTCTAAGCAATATAAATTCCAATCTGGAAGAGTCTTCTTTGACCACTTTAAAAATACCTCTTTTTCAAGAAAAAAATCATGCAGGTCACATAATAAGTTAGGCACATTGGAAAAATATCAAAACAAATTTAACTCAAAACAGACGTATTTATAAACAAACACCATTAGCAGAATGACCCTGAAACGTTTTCCTTTGTGGGCGTGGTTTCAGATGTAAACACCAGCTGTGTCAACGAAACTTTCAATTTAACGGAACTGCAAACTCAATGCACAGACAGCAACTTTCTTTCGAAAAATAATAGCGTGATAAACATTTCACTCTACCCTGCAAAACTGCAAACACTTTTCATAAAAATACATGTAACTAAACAGTAAACAGCTACTAATTCACTCTCAAACCCTGTGCTGCACGGGGCTGTCTGCAAAAATAGAACAACAAAACCGGACCCAATTCCATGGCTCCGCTGGCCATAGAAATCTTCCCATATGACCCACGGAAACGGTGCTTTGTTGGGCACAATAAGTGCACAATAACATATTAAGCAGAGACATGAAATTTTGCCCTAAACTGTACAACCGAGGTTTGGGGGAGGGGGGAAAGGGGAGAGGGCGGAGTAAAGAAGAGGGGGATGGATTTCTAAAAAAGTATTAACTATTGCTATGGTTAAAGTTATCATTTTTTTCTGTTGTAAAGAGGATGCCACTTTCTCCCGACCTGAAACAAAAATGAGGATCTAACTGTAAAAGGAAAATGTCTTTCTTAAAAAAAAAATCTACTGGAATGTCTTCTGTAAAGTGGGCTATTCCGGGAAACCACACCATGCAAGGGAACTGCACATCACTCCACGCATGCAACAGTGAACCCAGGATGTCTGCTAAAAATGTACTGCTAAACTGAACACGTTCTCTTCAAGATTACACCTTGACAAATGTCGTTTGAAAGTTTCACAAACACTAACAGAGTGTACAATGAACCTTTTACAGATGCAGAAACAGTTTCTGAGGAACGTTCTTACAATGCTTGTTCCTTTTTTGTTGCAATCTGATTGGCTGACACAAATGTGCACTAAACCTGATTGGCTGAACATTTACTTTCTCAAGCTAAATGCTCCGATCAGATCTTGTTATACACCATATGTTTGCATATAATATACAGTAACCAATCTGATTGGCCAAAAGTAAAAGAAATGAATATTAATGAGTGCATAAATGAATACAAAGATCAACTGTGCATCCTGGATCCAGCTGCTATTTGCTGGTGTGACTTACTCCCGCTGGGTTTAACGTCGTTTTCTCCGGGGGTCTCTGTACTGGCTGTGGACTGTGTGGATTTCTTAGGCCTGTCAACTGAGTGGTTATCGATAAGTTATAACAAATTTAAATGTCCCTGCTTATGAACACAGCTAAAACTACTCAAATATTTATTAAGACATGGTGTTTTTTGTTAGTATTTGAATGCGGTGTATATTAAATATACAACCCTCTATTGACTGATAATCAGATATGCAACTTGTGTCTAGTACACAAAGCTTTGTGGACCTTTTTACAGTTGTCTATGGCACTAAAAAGGATGAACAAATCATCGGCCCAGTCTGATCAGAGCAGTAAGGACTTATAGGACCTAGAAAGACCCAGTCCGCTCAGCGCAATAAGGACTTATAGGACCTAGAAAGACCCAGTCTGCTCAGAGCAGAAAGGACTTAAAATACATACACGCACAATCGGGTATAAGTCCATTCTGCTCTGAGCCAATCAGGTGAAACGTGGCATGCCTGATAATGACACAGCAATCTTTGTATCCTGGTGGGACTACGCCAGCATGCATTGGGAAATCTAGTTTAGTTACACAACAACTGCACCCTTCAAATTAGAGCAGACACAAATTCTGCAGCTAACCGTGAATAAACACAGTGGCAGCCACTGTTGAGGATGGCAAGAAAGACAATGAAAACCCTTCCCACTGAAATTTCTGAGCCTCCGCCCACCCACCCACCCCCACCACTTCCCCATCCCACGAAAATCAGTAGTATTACTATGTCCCGACCTCACAAGGTGGGAGAATTTCAAGAGTAAAACTGGTCAGTCATTAACAGTTTTTAACACTTCAAGGTTGTTGAGAAACTACAAATCATCTTCAAAGGGCCTATGGTCTTGCTAAATGGGAGCATCAAAGCTGGAAGGAACTTATTAATCATGCAGATCACTGCACACAGCGAAGGGGGAAATAGTGTCTCCTGGAAGTTTACGAAAACGTTCGATTGAAAGCAAACATTTTGGGTGAGAAAATGAAAGTTCACTTTACGTTACTGATTACTTGCTCGTGTTGGAGGTTGATTTATGACAAAAATAATCAATAAAAATTGAGCTGAAATTAGAGAAAATTATTTGTTCTTGTATCAGTGACACTATTCAACATTAAAGAAAATATTTTTTTCTTCAATTGTTTCATTAGGTATAATGAAATGACTTCTTTTTTTTGCAAAAGAAGCAATATTTTTTTGCCTACTTTTGTTGATCCAAAATAATATATGGAATTGGTTCTCCAAAATAACATATAAAATTGGTTCAAAGTCTTCCAGCGAAACTATTTACCCCCTCTAGAAATAAGGACTTGTGAAGTCATCTGGGATGCCGTACTTACAGTGTCGTAAGGATTGGTTGCCCTGTGGGATCTGAATTGGCTTAGGATTGGCCCGGCTGAGCCATTCTGATAAGTAATTTTAAAATAAAAACAAGAAGTTACAAGATCTGGGCTAAATTTCATAGAGGCTGCTCAGACACAAAAAGTAACTGAGCACAAAACGAGTTTGCTTACCAGAATAAAGGTTACCAGCCAAAATTGTCATGACACAACATTTATGACTGGCTTCCTGCTAGTTTTGCAAATTTTAAAGCCACATTTTCTGCTCAAGCACAAAAAGTAGCTGAAGCACGACAACATTTTGCTGATCAGAACAAGGTTACCAGTCAAAATACCATGTCGCATATACCGTCTGTGACTGGTATCCTGCTCATTTGTACTTAGCAAAAAAATTGTTATGTAATATTTTCTTCTTAAAGCAGATCTATGATTACTTTTAAACAATTATCATGCCGATATTTACACTAAACAAAAAGGGGCCTGGGGTATTGTGACCTCCAGCTTCAGTTTAATAACAATGGAATTTATTTACACAGGGGCCTCTCTGTCCCCGGAGTTCTTTGTTTAACACACATGAATTTGAGATTAATGGCAAGGCTTAGACTGGTGCTCTTGATGTGGACTTTGGTGTTTACCATGCCTAACCACAGGAGGCGAGACATCAAAAGCTTCGTTTAAAAGATCTTCTGACTTAAGTCACTATTTGTTTCATCATGACCTATGCAATTTACGGGTGTTTGATCATTTTCAAAAATCTGAACTTTAGATGCTCAATTCTATTTTTTTAAATATTTTTTTCCAAACATAGTGCTAGTGAGATAACCCACATCTTGATCAGGGATAAGACTGTATGAAAATAAAAAAATCCCCAAAATTTGATAACAATTTCCTCTTGGTGTGGGAATGAAGCTCCCTGAATGTACAGATTGTTACATTTTCGAGGTTCACAGAAAGACTCTCTACATTATTTCAAATAGGTATCTGAAGGTCTGGTCATAACAGAGACGAGTCTTTTCATCTCTGAGATAGCAAGTTTGCCTCGTTCAAGAAAATCTGAAGGTGCAGAGAGACCAGTGAAAAATCCTGAAATCAGGAAAAATCTTGATAAACCACATGCCTGCTTGATTGTACAACAAACAGAAACTCATTTTTCAGAGATTTTTATTTTAACTAATTTTTTTAATACATTTGCATGCAATGTTTCCAGTGATAGTATTGGGGCGATAAATTAAGGGTTGTGTAGTTTATTTCTAAGAGTTGTTTGAACTTACTGCTGGCCGCATCGTCGCCATAAAGCAGTGCAGATGGCGAGAAAGTCTCTGCAATGTCAAAAGAAATCACACCACGTTCTGAAGTTGTACGTTTTACCTTCACAACATGCTCAAATGCACACTGAATAGCACAGTGTGGCACTTCATCCAACTCATCCCCATGCATCACAGCATTCAAACTTTGATTAAAACGCGACAGTAAAATTTGACTGCATCTTGCAGTAAAAAAACACTCTACTTCACATCATTTTTTTTTTTTTTTTAAACCATTACCTTTGTTAATTTGACAAGGGTCAACGTATCAAAGAACCTCTTCTTCCAAACAAGACTTCATTTTGAAAAGAAAACACACACCACAGAATCATTTTTTACCAGACCTTGGGCCGATTTCACAAAGAGCTAAGCTTGATCTTAAGTGCAAATCAATCTTAATTGCTAAGCAAAGTGTGATGTCACAATACAAATCACTCTTGTAATAAATACTGACAACTCATCTTAAGATGAATCTTAGTGCTCTGTGAAATCCACCCCAGGGACGTGCGCAGGGACCTTTGGCAAAAAGAACAAAGCTCCCAGCTCTCTACACCAAGTAAAAATTTTCTAAGTTTAAAATAGTTTTGAAAATGCTGCAAACTGCTATTTTTGTGGAGGTCTTTGAAAGACTTTGAACTGGTCAAGTTCTAATAGACAGAAAAAAAGTCCCCTGCAAATTCAAACATTTTTTGGAAATCTTGGGTTCTCTCGCCACGTACATTGAACACTGCAACGAACTAACATACTTTAACGATCCAATCTGCACAATACTTGCACAGCCTTACACCAAGGTAGATTAGTCAATATATAGGAAGATTTTCCTCATTCCTGGAGAAAACCTCCACTCGTGGTTAGGCAATACATTCTTTTACTTAAAGACGCGGGCTCATCTCCATTACAAGACGGCAATTTCTGTGGCACAAAACGATCATGTACCCATACCTAGTTTACGTACAATGCATGCGCCTGTCAAAGGTGATCTTTTGTGGCACGAATTTGTTTGTCGCGCGGTGATGAGCGTGCGTCTTTAAAAACTAGTCATTAGTTCTGATAGACCTTGCAAATCTCGCGTAAAAGAACCAAAATCACGCACTTCGGCAGATTCGAACATACCCATACGAACGAGACTTGCATGGCATATCACACTTGGCACTGACAAGGCAGATTAGTCAATAACTTTGCCAAGTGTTTGTCAATCCCGAAAAACTTCAAATCAATGTTGACAAGAACGATTAAGTACACAAACAATGATTCTTAGGGTAATATTATAATCTGACATATGAAAAAGACAATGTCATTTGCTCAGTAAACACTACGATCGAAATGTCTATCAGTTTAACCCGATGACATTTATAATTCCACAAAAACTTCAGAGTCAATCAAAATGTTTTGTTTCTTCCACATCCGTGAAAACAAAACAAACTGTGAATTGTTGATTCACTCGCAAATCATGCAGCCTAACCTATCACACCATGCACCCTGTACTCACTGTATGGGGTGAACCCTTTTTCGCTACTCGACGCTGACCAAGGACCTGGGAGAGTCAAACATACAGGGCAAAGAAACTCTTAAAAGAGGTCATCCTACATCTGATTAAATTTGACAGAGTATACTTTGCAGCAGAGAACAAGTGAAGTTGGGATGGGATTCTGTCGGGCAATTTTACATGTATAAGCTTGAACTAAGTTTACTTGGAGTCCACTTGCTATTCCATTTCATTCATTTATTAATTCTGGTTGTGAAGCCAAGGATTCTCAGAAAGCGAACTTAATCACTATACTAGCCAAGAACCCCATGGAGAGAAGACAAGGAAGGAAGTTTCAGTTTTAGTGGGAGGAAAACCCTAAAGAAATATTCCAGGGAAAAACCACGCAACAAGGTAGGGACTGAAAACCAAATCCACACAGTGCCCCCGGTGAGATTCGAACCAGGGTCCTAGAGGTGGAAAGCGAAGAAAGATACCACCACGCCAACCCGACCACTAAAAAACTGCTATGTTTTTTGCTTGAGTTTTTGGATCTGGTATTGTACCTCGAAACAATCCACAGAGTCCAACATTTATAAGAAGGTAATATTTTGATGCAGCCTGAAACTCCACTCAACGGAGGCAATTGCCTCCATGCCCCTGATCATTGCCTCCATACCCCTGGTCAATGCCTTGGTGGCCTTTAAATTGCCTGAATGGAAATTAAAATTTCCCTGATTGAGGTACCCTTTACCTCAAAAAACCACCTTGCGATTCTAAGAATGAATCGTTACGCCTTATTGATGGAGTTGGCACAGTACTCCTAAACAACCCACTCCTGAATTTGGGTGTTGATTTACACGAAAGAGCGTGGTATTTTGCTGGATTTGGGGCAGTGCATGGACAACTACATGTAGGGAGTCAGGGTTTAGAACATTCTTATTCATGTTGTACTTACTGCCATATGGCTTTTCACTATCTGCTTTCTTGGCTGAAACTTTAAAAGCAAGATCAGAAAATAGGGGGAAAAAGTTTAATTTCTTGAAAGTTATCAATGTCACAGTTCGTGAAGATAAATGGTGTGTTTGTTTTATGTTGAGATTATTTTTTCTTGTGAACAGTCCGTTTTCTAATAAGTACTTTCACAGTCTTATGCTCCATCTTGCTTAAGGGGCAGATTTGTTTATTTCAAACACTCGTGGCCGCCTGCAACTTCATACACACGTCTGGAAGGTGCGTGGACGTTAAGGTGCCGAGTCGCAGACGTCAACGCATGTTCGAAGTAAACAAGTCTGCCCCTTGACCCATATATTACTGTGAAGATGCTTCATTGGTTTCCGTTCTCCTGAAGACAAGCAAAACACACTGTTCAAAATGTCCAACCTCTACTGCACGTATATCTCAAACTCGATTCTTCTCAGAACAGTTCTTCCCACGAAGAGATTTTGTTCACATGGTTATTACCTACTGAGTTCTTACTTCCTACACCAGGCAAAGCAACAACTCTTACTTGATTTTTTTTTATTTTCTGTTACTTATCTTCAAGTTATTCATCAGAACTAATAGAAGAAAAGACAGCTCTCAGAAAAGCCTTTTAGATTTTTCGATAGCAACAACAATGTGGTTTGGGAAAAGATTATACAAAAATTTATGATAATCCAGCAAAAATAAGAGACAACTTGTCATTGGCCACGCACTTCATCAAATTTAACGTTTCTCATTGACAGGAAGAACAATCTCCCGACTGTATTTCAAGACCCTAGAATGCTATATCAGAGCCTGAAAAAACAGTCAAATTAAGTCAGTAGAAATGTAAACCACATATAAAAAAAAAAATTGGTGAGACATTGACAACTTTATCATGTTAGCTAACAATGGAATCAACATCAAAACTTGACGCAAATCTCATTCAAGCATTTCTGATACTGCGAATACAAAAACGAACAGTCCACAGTTTTAAGTTTATAACGACATCATCAAACTATAGCAAATGAAAACTTTTCAAATGTCACTCAGCCAACACTGAGGATTAAAACAATGAAACAGACATATTTTGAAACTTGTCAATCTTTGTTAACAACAATGGTGCCAGCTTACAACAACGACATCAAAAATGACACCAAATTCATGCCATAGTTTTAAAAACCCATGAATAATTCATCTCTCAATTTCATATCATAACAGAACAACTCAAGATACAAACCATAAAACACATCATTAAATAATCTGAAATATTTACATGTGTATAATAAAAAATGAACATGTTCAACAATGGTGCTCATGCACTATTTGAACTTTGAACTTTGACCTGAAAACAACATTAGGAGACAGAAACATAATCAAACCATGCTGTATGGTAAACCATGCGGGGTACCATTGAAACATCCAAACACACACAAAATAAATCAAAGACCATTTACAAATTGTTGCCATGCCAATAAAGTTGAGGTGTACTCACAAGGTGTGACCGGTGGATCGTCGTACGTATTCCTTATCGTAAACTTAGGTTTGTCCGTGTCCTTTCTCCAATGGGGCAACTGGGCATCCTCGTTTGTATCGTCCTCCGAGGCGACTCTAAACCTCGGCTGGAATGTCCTGGAGGCATTTTGATTCCTGTTACCCTCTTCCTCCGGTGTTACAGGGATGCCTTGAGACAACATGGCAAGGACATCATCTTCCTTATCGACCACCCGTTGTCTCCTCCCTCCCTGTATAAGATCCGTCTTGGCTTCCCTTGACTCATTTTGAATGGTGTGACGGTTACTTGATGGTTTCTCTGGCTCAGGGACGACAGGCGCAAAACCCTGACTCAGCAACGACAACACATCCTCATCGTCTTCTTGCTGTTTGCTCTTTGATGACACTTCCTGTTTCAACTTCTCTATCTTCTTCTTGTCCACTTGCTTCTTGGCCACAGGGGGTGGCTTCGAACTCTTAACGACCTTAGCTATCACTTCCTCTCCATCTTTCTTAGAACTTTTCACTTGTC
The DNA here is from genome assembly GCA_911728455.2 of Marthasterias glacialis. Classification (NCBI taxonomy): domain Eukaryota; kingdom Metazoa; phylum Echinodermata; class Asteroidea; order Forcipulatida; family Asteriidae; genus Marthasterias; species Marthasterias glacialis. The sequence goes on along the minus strand of OU452222.1, from coordinate 11,383,647 downwards.
TAATATCTTCATCTAATTTTGGGGGCAGATCTTTGTTATCTTTGACTTCCAGTTTAATCTTGGGTATGCTTCTCTCTTCAGCATGCTGGACCTCTTTCGGAGCCCTGTCCATCACTGACTTCTTAGGTGTTCTGCTCTCCTCACTGGGAAGCCCACCACTAAGGAGAGCCATCAACTCATCCTTCTCATCTTTCTTTTTGTTTGCTTTTGTTTTCTGTCCTGTATCTAAGTTCTGCTTTGTTTTTTGGACAGGTGCGGGCTCTTGCAGGTTTTTAAGGCCATCTGTCTTAACGAAGGTGGTCTTGGCAAGTCTCTTGGTGTTTGATAACTCATCGTCCTTCCCAGGCTTAGCAGGCGAGTCATAGTACGTTTGCACGAAGCTGGCGTCTGTTATCCCATCCAGAGAGCCTATCTCAGAGACCCCCTCCTCTGTGTCTGAACCAAGAGACGATTCTTCATCACCACGGTCTTCTGGGCCCGGAAGACCCTGACTGAGCAATGCCATCAGGTCTTCCTCATCAGTGAGAGATGGTTTCTCTCTCTTAGCAGGGCCTGGAGCTTTTGTGTTCGGAAGCTGAGCGAACTTAAAATTAAAGTTTCCTCTGACAGTTGATGGAGTTTTTGTAACTGAGTTGAACTTATTGGCGTTTCCATCATCTGGCAAGACTTTTGGTTTTTGTTCGTCTTCACCTGTATATGTGCTATCGAGTGAAGATGAGCATCTGGTGTCATCCTCCTCACTAAGCCATGATACCTCATCTTGTTCTCGACCCTGATGTTTCTGGAAATCATCTGGAGGGGCGTGTCCCACACTGAGGAGCATCATAATATCATCCTCATCATCTACTTGTCTATTATTCTTACGCCCGTTGTCTCTCCTCTTGATGGAACTTTCACCGTCGTTTGACTTCACCGATGTCATCGACACCTCTGAGGATGAGACCATGTTGGGATGAGCTGGCTTGACACTTGAGACTTCATCCTCCGTGATGCCGAGAGGAGTGTGGTTATCGGCGTCTTCCTCCGACGGTAGAGTCAGGTATCCTTCCGAGTCAGACACGATCATGGACTCCCGGTCCGCGTCGCCACCGTCAGTCGTCACAGAGACCGTGTCATAACCAGCCAGTGAGGACATGGAGGAGGAGGGATGGATGGGCGTAGCAGTTGTGCCCGTTTCCGAGGAGGCATAAGTGTAAGGATCGTATCTCAAGCCCCCTCTCCTGAGTCGCTCAATAGCCTCCTCACTAACAGCATCCTCCAACTCCTCTTTAATGTCCTCCAAGTTTCCTTCCATTAAAAGTGCCTCCCGTTTGTTATCCACTTTCTGCTCCTTTGATGCGGAGGCTTTGCCTGCAGCTGGAAGTTTTATCGAAAAAGTTTGCTCTTTGTCCTCTGTCTTTACATCTTCCTTCACCTCTGACCCTTTCCTTTTATCCTGTGAACTATGACCTTTGACATGAGCCAAACCTTTAGGGAAGTAAATAGGGAGAAGGTTTTTGTTGTGGCGGGTAAGCATGGCAAAATGAGAGCATGCCTTGGACAAAATAATAAAGGAAAGTAGTTTTCAGAAAAAATTAATCAAGCCTGGGACTTAATTATGCAGACAGGGACGTACCATGTAGTACCTATTAGCATATTGTTTCTTGATTGGAAAATTGGAAGAAAAAATATCAGTCACCCTTTAAAAGATCCTATAATGACAATATTAAGCCCATGCAGAGTTGCTAATTCCTATTGGTTTTAAGGTATTTGAAGTCGTCAGGGGCGGGGCTGGTCTTATTTTATTATAGTGACATCATCATGCGGTTTGTGTGTGTGTGTTATTTCCCATCATGCATGGCATGTCCTCCTACCTCCCTCTTGATCTAAAGCTTGCGATTTCTCCGAGGGCGCTTTCTGCTTGTCGTTCCCGCTGCTGAACTTTGACATGAGGGACGCGAAGCTGCTTCCTTTTTTGGGAGGATTCTCCTGCGGTGTTGGTTCTTCCTCGGGCATGCTTCCTTTGGCGTAATAAGATTTTGTTTTTGTTTTTTAAATGATATTCAGGAAGAAATGTAAATAGAATCATTTAAATTCAGACAAACTCAATAAGAAACAAGTCAAACGGAAGAGTAGGTCAACTTGTTAAAAGAGAAAAAATCAATGCAGTGTCTTTCTCAGGAGAAAAAGTTAATTCAGAACATAAAGGTCATTTCATGGATATGACCTTGTGACAAGGTCAGAGCAACAACATCAGGTCATTTTGAAGACTTTCATACTGACAATAGTATATAAATTGCATGAAAATGTATCCATTTTATGAGCAAAAATCTCAAACTTCCAAATCTAGTAACTCTGCATCGTCAAGATACGTATGAATTACTTAATAAAATACACTTTATATATACATGTTCATGTATGTGCACATGACACAAATCACAAATCTTGATATTCACTCTACACAAGAAAATAAAGAAGGCTGCAAACAAGAAATGAGGAAGCTGTTAGTAATTTAACTGACGAGAAGAAAAATCAGAAACCGTAAACGCATACAAACAGTAAACTGGCCTGCTTACTTGGCTTCACAGAGACGGGTCGCAGTTTTGCTTTTAACGATATTTCTTCTTGATTTCCCCTCCCAGGCTGTTGCTGGCCCAGAGCCCCACCAGCCTGGGAGACCCTCCCTGTGGCATCTTGCGATGTCAGCTGTGTCCTCCCCCCTGCATTGGGAGCATCCTCCGCCCCTTTCTCCTGCCTCATCTCTCGCCGTCTTCTCCGCCTCTCGGCTAAGACCTGCTGTAGCTCCCCAGGACCCTGGCTGCCCTCCGGCTTGCCTTGAGGCAACGGGGAAAGGAGTTCGGGAGAAGCGTCAGAGCACAGTAAATGACTCTAGGAATGTTGCCATTGTAACATGCTGTTAGGATGCCGTTACATACAATCACACACCTACGCTGTCTTACATGTAGCTAAATCCACCCTGAGCTTCATGTTTCTTCGCCAAGTCAAACTCATGCAGGGTATCATTCTCTAGTCGTAAATTCAAATCCAGGTTTTTTGGGTTTTTTTTCAATCTTTGTTAATAGCATTGGAAGGGTCTGGTTTTGAGGGTCATGCGAGCATCATCGAGGGTAGGTATGCGTCATCGTTCTATAATCCACCTGCGCAATCCTTGCATGGAACTAACGGGTAAGTTATAAGACACGCCATGATGTTAACGCTCCGTGCTTATACTAAAATCGGATCTGCCACTGACAGATCTGCCGAGCCAAGCTAAATGTGTAAAGTTTTCATGAATTACATGTATGGGATATAAGAGCCCGATTCTGTGCGATCAAACTGGATACATATCACAAGATTCTAACCCGTCTGTTGCTTTGAAGGAAAACATTTCAAACTTAGTACAACTTGTCTTTTATCCATGAATGACCAATCAGCTCCAATCCACTTATGGGATAATGAATACATAAAAGTTTGTGTTTGTCTCGCCGAGTTGTTTGCACATCACAAGTCCTCTTCTATAAAAAAAAAACCAATAAACAAACTGTTTTGAAGAACTGTTTTTGGAATCTCTTTAGTTCACCATCACCTCACACCGCTCAAGGGAAAGCAAAGCCAGATAAGGTTCTTCGTTGTTCGGTCTAATCCAATTAATCCATCACACTGCTCCAGAAGATTCCAATAAAAACCTCACAAAAGTACATCTTCCACGTTGTGTTCTTACGTTTGTTTGAAATGTTAAAAAAGAAAATCTTTTTCTTTCCATAAGCTTGTATAGAAATCTATCCATTTCCAAGATGACAAATCCAGATGCCTTCCCATTGATCTGTTTGCATGTCAGAAAGCTGCATCTATCGCACAAGCATCCCATAAAAGATTCAAAATCTTGTTCCCACTTATCTCCTTCACGATCTTCTATGTCACCGATCACCAAATCTGGCGAGGGGCGATGTCAGGCCACCCTTGTCGACCCTTGTTAAGATGCTTGGAGACAGACGAGTTGTTCTTGAGCCATGCATCCTCAGCTCTATCTCTCACTAGAATAACAAACGCTGGGACAAAACCTTCCTACAATCGCAGTAATTAAAAGAATGTCTAGTCTCATCACCAAGCGTTGGTGCGTCGAAAACGTCCCAACCAAAATGCATTTCTTAAAGGCTTGAGAACCACACAGTAGTGATGATTTGACTCCATGCCACTCAGAGTACAAGCTCATCTGCATCCGATGCAGCTATCAACACGCAGTGGCTTCAAACCGTCGTCATAACATTACAAGAAACCCCCCTGTTGTGTTTTTTCCCCCCTTCTGATGGCTAGATGAGCCTCATGAATTGAAATCAACACATTTTTTTAATGGAAAGGAGAGGGTTTTTCACCGAGTGCCATCTGCTCGGATGTTTACTTAGTCTGTGACATTTCGGAGGTGTTAAATGTGACGGAGCTGTTGTGTGAGGCAATATGACTCGCCGATTGTACCGTGGCCCGTCCAGTGTTAAGACAGGCACTCTGAGGAAAATGATATTTCACGCATGGCGGAAGTATTGCTCTACCCATACAGACTCCTGCCCGCTCATGCCCGTTGCATTTGAGACATGGCGGAAACACCAAGTGGAATTAAAGTATAAAGGAACTTGACATAACACTGGCGCAACTTGAACTGATCTGAGATCAACAATCTTGTACATCACATTCCATTTCTCTCTGATCGCCCAAAGATACTGAAAACTTCATCCTTTTTTCTTTTCTGTTTTTTCAAAGCTCCACTCCTATATAAAGATAGTTAGAAGTGTAATTTCACGCAAAAACATTTCATCTGAAATGTTGACCTCTTCATGAAGTCCAAATCTACCTTTGATTCCCTCCTGTCTTGCAAGGTATTATGTTGAAAACATAAACAACTATGCATCATCTCATCTACACATGTCCGTTCTTAAAAACACAAGTACCTACATTACATTTTCAGACAGTTTTTTTTCAAAAAGCAAGACAGTTTGATTATGTTCACTCTTCCAAAACAGATTTCAACGATCCCCTAAACTTGACGGCGGATTCAACTTTGGACTGTCAACATCTTCAACAAAAATTTAAGTCTTCAACGGCGAATCTTAAGAAAGGAAGTGTGACTATATTAGGGAAGAATATTCAACTCTTGTCAAAATCCTTCTTCGGTGAGTAAAAAAACAACTCATAAGATTGACACGATGCATTATAAAGCAGACGGCCAAAGTGTTGAGATCATCACAGGGTTGCTAGGTAACGCACCGTCCGTCTTTGTGAGGTGTTACTGGTTGGTCTAGATATGTCATCGATCCAGACTTTTTTCCCCCTCTAACACAGAATTATTGATATCATACTTCAAGACATTAATTTTTCAAGGATAGCCTCAACAAAGATGACAGTGGGACTGAAAAATTACCGTATGAATTTTTTAAGGGTACAATCGTCCGGGATGGAAGTGGCAAACTTCTCAGCGAGATGACAGAGTACATCAGTAAATTCACAATGTAAGTAATGAATTCTTAATGTGGAAAGTGTGAACGGAATCAAGAGAGCAGTCTAGCGCAACGAGAATCAATAATAATTGTTATACCATGATATTAGACTGTGAATTTTTATTGGTCGAGAACCAATCCATGACACATTCATTTCATCGCCTCGGGTGCCATCTGCCCCCGAGGGTTTCCATAACAGCATGGACCACATCACAGCAGACAATTGTATAATGATAAAAAAGGGTTAAGTCTGTAATTAAAAAAAATTCTCATTTCAAGCAATAAACCACAAGGGAAACTGACTGGGTAAATTGTAATTTAATTTCAGGGTGAACATAATAAAATTGACTGGGGCAGGATTTGACCCTGCGACCACCGGCTTAACGTACCGTCAACTGAGCTATCCAGCCCTAATGTTGGTTGTCTCCCTATTTAGTCAATATCTTTGTTTGGAGGGGGGGCCAGTCAGATGCCATTTAACCAGATGTTGCAGCGTAACCAGGGACCACACCCAAGTTTACGATACAATCATAGAGGTAACAATTTCTGAACATATCCACGGAAAAAAATCCCTGAGCTCTCAAAGAGATATCCATGCCACTCATAAAAGCCAACTAAGCCGGCGCTTAAGTCCTAGTTTTGAAAAAGGCCATAAAACATTTTCAAGCAGAAAACGGTGCTTAGCATTTTTTTTTCCAAGCAAAAAAAAGCAGGGAACCAGTCACAAACAATATACATTGCAAGGTAGTTTGGCTGGTAACCTGTTTTCGCTAAGCAACCTTTTCTTTTCTAATTAGCTTTTTGTGCTGAAAAAGCTTATGAAACTGGGCCATGCTCATCTCCAACTTAAGAAGTAAAAATGTTCAAGAATTACTTCAGGCTTCAATGTCTCCCTAGTAAAACTGGATAGATCGTTTCAAATAATAAAACGTTGCCTTGAGTCAACTAAAGACCAAGCTCGGAAATTTCAGAAAGTCACAAAGCCCTGAACTTGGAGCCCTGGTCTGGATCTGAGATGCCATCTTGAGCAGGTCACATATGAAATCAATATCTCTAAATTGAAATGCCCTTTTCCCCACGAGGGAAAAATAAAACCTTGCTCCTTCAATGAGCCTAAATTCCCGGCAGGTGCAAGTCATGGCTACTGCAATTAATTGCTTATAATCTTGTTTCCATCAGAGCCCACTTTCATAAAGATGTTTGACTGTTAATAACGCTTAAAGCATGCGGCCAACACTGATAGTTATCAAAGACCAGTGACAGCACTCTGCGTGACCCAACATATTCATGAAATAAACCTGTGAAAGTTTAACCAAGCTCTATCGGTCATTGAAGTCACACGAAAATAGTAAATAAACAAAACATCACTTTCAAACATCGGGTTCTGGACTCGCGAGATGAAAACTAATTGTTTGACTCATTTCTCAAAAACTATAGCATTTCAGGCGAAAATATTTCAAGGGAAGTTTTCCCACCATGACCATTTTTATACCATGTAAGTTATACTAAATGTGTAAATCTATGAATATTTCTATTTTCAATCTTACCAACGTTAAATCAGCGCAAATCAGCATTGGACCGGTTACAGTCTACGTGATAAACATCACGTAGAGTTGTTCACAGTTTTAAAGACAACGATAAAAATATGCTTTTAGCATACAAATTACCCTGAAATGTAGAATTAATCATTGCATAAATGCATGGCTCACACAAACTCATTAATTCACGCAAAACCCTTACAGCACCTAGTGAGAGGCCTTTTTAAAATATGTTACTGTTAAAAAAATGTTTAATTGACAAACACAACATGATGCTTGCAGTAATTGGCGAATCACTGCATAGGAATTATTGCATAAAACACATCTCTCTTATGATTGGTACTCTACAGCTGTGGAGCAAGGTCAAAATGTAAAGAATAAAGTTGTTAGAAGGCGATGAGGAATGCCTGTCGATGAAGAGGAATTGATTTAGAACATTCAAGCAGCCTCACTAGGGGGAACGTTAAATCAAGCAGATGAGTGGGGGAGGGATGGAGGGGGGCAGCGGTTGCTTCTTTGAGGGTACCAGGCAACGTTTAGGTTTCTCCAGGATAAATTGAGGAAAAACTGATGGGAACAGTTTCCCTCCCCCCAAGTTTCTTCCGGAAATGACTGCAGGAAACTTAGGAAAACATGAGGCAAACTATAAATTCACAAACCTTGAGCGTGGAATAATGAAGGTTTGTGATATGTTAATCAACCTTCAATTATTGTTTTCATTAACATTCATAATATCATTAATGAGGGAAATCATGTAAAAATGTTCTTCAATTTTCAATTTCTTTCTAGTTTCTAATAAAAATTATAAAAAAAAGTTTTTGAATTGGAAACTTTCAAGGGTTTTCCATTAACTTTGAGACACACTTCTTTATTAGGGTAGATTGTCCACTTCATATGAGCTTACGAAAATTGGAAACATTTCTGTTAGACATGTGGAACATTTGGGATTGCAGCTGTCCTTAACAGAAACATCAACTATTTCGTGAGTACTTCTTGAAGAAGAGTTCCTTTGGGAACATCAAATATTCTTCAGGGAACAGTGGCTGTCCGAAAAAGAGAACAGTGCAAGTTCCTGTTGAATAGAACTGGTGTTCCAATTTGTACCTCACAAGGGTTTTTACAATAGTTTTAAGAGATAACTGTTTATCATGGTAGATAAGAATTGTGTTTTCCCACCATCAGAAAAGACAAACCCGGGGAAGGACACCCATTACCCCCCGGGTACCAGGAGGAGTGGGGAGGGGGGAAGGGAGGATCTAGCGGTCATGGAATTGGCGGGAAGCAGCCATGGTGGGGGGGGGGTTGTTTTGCCATGCCTAAACTCACTGGCTGGTACTGGCCTTAACTCGTTGGGCTGGGGTGTCGCGTTTGCGACATCCCCCGGTGTAGATGCCTGTCGTGTTCGTCCCCGTCTCCATGGGATTTTGGCTACGTAGGAGAAAGGTCATTAATTTGTTTTCATTTTGTAAACCAAGTATTTGCAGTTGAAGTCGACCACCGTAGGTTAAAAAAGGAAACCTTTTTTTTTACATGATTTTTTTTGTCAGACGGGCCAACCTTTTTAAAAGATTGGCACTGATAAACATGAAACAACCACGGGAATTCTTACACTTTTTACAACATCATGTGACCTTCTCTCCCTCAAACAACATCACCCCATTACCTTTATTTTTCTGAATTTTTTTTTACAAGTTTTCACTTCTAACAGATTTTACCAAGCCATGGTAAACTTTCAAATCTTGAAATGGGGAATTTGAGAGGTACATTGGTTCAAGGTCCTAGACTCCTCGGTCCTCACACAAAACCGTGAACGAAACAAAGAAAACAAAAAAAGACAAAAACAAAACAATTGGAGGAAATAAATGGAAAGGAACTTACTGCTGCTGTTTTCGGAGGCACTCAAATCTGTGGTTCCAGCAGAGGTATCCTCCCTGCTGGATCCGTCTCTATCTGGAACCCTCAACCTTGCCTTCCTCTCTTCCAACTGTTCCTGGACGGTCATCTCAGAGGAGAGAGACGAGTTGTCGATGGAAACTCTCGGGCGACTCCTCCTGGACCAGTAAAGGGATAAAGAGGGTGATGAAGTCATATTGGTATGGGTCTGGAGCCCAACTGTACAATCTTGTCTCTCATTGGGCGAGCTGTGCTCCAGCTAGAGAAAAGAACTTTGTGAGGGGGGGCCGGGGAGGGGGGGATGGTGGAAGGAATGTTTATTGTCACGTGTCCCAACCAATTTCCAAGTCCTCATAGAAAAGAGCACTCCCCTCTCAATATGTAACTCTCCCTAGCAACACTCATCTCTCGGTTTTTCTTCAATTATTTGTGTCATCTTTCCTGTTTGACTTTGAATATTATTGAACTATAATTGTCCTCACTCCTTTTGTCTCTGTCTAGACTGTTGTGATATTTTGAAGCACAATGTGTGGATTTCACAAAGCGCTAGGACTAGTCTTATCTCGAGTTAGGACGAGCAACTAGTCCTAACTTATAAGACTAGTCCTAAGTTAGGACTAGTTCTAAGTTAGGACTAGTTCTAAGTTAGGACTAGTCCTAAGTTAGGACTGGTTTTTGTGAAATCCACCCCGATCATGTACCTGTTGTCTCGTCTCCTGTTGGAATCATGCACCCTGACAGCATCCTGCGGGGTCAGCTCCTTCCCCAGGTCCAACGATCTCCTCAACTCCCTCCGATCCCCTCCGTACTCGGCCGTCGGCTTGAGGGATCTCCGTAGACTCTTCCGGTCGGCCGTCTCGGCGCTACGGCGGTGTTTCCTGAGATTATGCTTACGTTCTACGGGGATGTCGATGTCTCCGTCCTCTTTCTTCAGGGAGTACTGGATATAAAGGGAGAAGAAGAAAGGGCTGTTACTGGCAAAGCTGAAAATCAGATTTTAATATTTCTCCTCCAGTGTTAATTTTAGATTTTTTTTTCTCCAGATTTTACCATGTGGAGTGTCGTGGTCGTGCCCGAGTCCAGTCATTTTAGCAATGTGTCAATAACCCTACATCCAAACAAGAGATGTGGTCTAGGGTTAAGACATCTGCTCTAGAATGCCAACGGACTCAATATATACACTTAAAACAAACCATTGTAATCATTGATTAATACAGGAAAAATCAAACTCCGATTGCGCACAAAATTCCATGAAGGAAGAACGGTAAGGCAGAATGCAACCTACAAAATCCAATTGTTGCATCATTCTTTTTTTCAAAATTCGAATTTAACTATTATTTTAGTGCTCTTAAAAATAAACCATTGTCATGTTATTACTTTAATAAAGCAACTTATGTAGTTTAGAAATCCAAGGCACGAAATACCCACTGGCTGGACAACTGGCTGTGACCAGTCATTTTAACATTGGGTCAATAACCTCACAACCAAACAAGTCCTCAAGTCTTTTTTTCCCTTCTTTTTTCCAAACACAACTTCTTAAAGCCCCAGCCCAACATTGTATAAGAAGAAAAACATAAATGTTTACAGATTTACATATACCTTACATGGTATAAAGATAATGATGGTAGAAAACTTTCCTTGAAATATTTCTGCCTGAAGTGTTATCGTTTTTAAATAATAAATGGAATAAGATCCAACATTAGGTTTCGTCTCAGTGAGACGAAAACTCTGCCTACCGGAATGCGTACAGAAAATGCTGAATGCATTTTTACCGTTTTCTCGCAAATGAAACAATGAAATGAGCTGACATTTTGGTTTTATCAGATATATTTTACAGACACTTTACCAATCTTGAGCTGGGGCTTTAAAAGAGTTCCTAATGTACTTTGCATACAAGTATTTTAATCTTTTTCAATTCCAAACATTCTCCTAAAAACAATCAGAGAATATATACTGTAAAAAAAAAATAAGGAAATACTTTCAGTCTTAAAAGATATATTTCTGGGCCAGTGAAAACTCTGAGCTTCAAGTCCGAACGTCTAGTGGAGATTTTAATTCTAAGTTATAAAAATATAAGAAATAGTTCTAGTCTTAAAAGATATATTTCTGGGCCAGTGAAAACTCTGAGCTACAAGTCCGAAGGTCTGGGGGAGATTTTACTTGAAGTCAAAGTCAGCCCTGGGATCAGTTAATAAATCATCCTCAGCCTTGCAAGTGCAAACTGCTCATTACTGACAGGTTAACAAGAAGCACTAAAGAGAAACTCTGGCCTTGTACGTCCCCAAAGAAATATCACAAGACCTTTCAAAGTAATTGCCTCTTAAGACTCCACCAGCGTCTCACGCACGGCTCCTGCTGATTAAGGACATCGCCACTAATGGGTTTACCTCAACCTACAACTTTATTTGCTATCTTAGAAGCTCCTTTTATAAATAGAGCTGGGGCTGGATGTACTGCAAGTTTTGACAAATTGTCATTGTTTAAAGAGGTGGCACCTCGTGATTTCTCCAGCTTTTCATTTTTAAAAAGGCGGAAGAGAGCTATAAACTGCTCCCCTGAAATGATGGGCTCCAAGGTCACATTCAGTATTGTGATTCACTTTTTTTTTCTCCAATAGATAGAGTCCTCATGAAAGTGGGTTAATAACAAATTACAATTCTCTAACCTCATGTTAAAATGGTGTCAAATGCCATCGTATTTGAAACCTTCCCAGTGCGAATTTTGTCACCATCCATAAACATCCAATGATGACACATTTCAAATATAAGGGTCTGTACATTTTTGTAAAAAGTCATTCAACTTGACCTTGACCTTTGACTGATCAAAAAATCCTCTTCACATTCATTTGTTGTTGATATCCCATGATGCCATGTTTGAAATTAATCTTTTAAAGAGTATCCAATAAATTGATATTTTACACTATTTTCTAACAAAGTGAGGTTAGAAACTTGAGATTTTTTTCCCCACCGTCATAAGGACTCTATCTATTGAAATATGAGTGTCTCACAAAAACCTTGCAGCCCATCTTTACCTTGAGGAGTGGTCTTTGCACATTTTATTGCGTAAGTGGCCCAACATACGCACTAAATGTTGCGCACGTGGACTTACACAGCTGCGTAAAGTTTCGTGAATTCGGCTGCAGGCAAACATAAGGGAGTCAGACAAAAGTCTGAAAATTCTCATCCCTGAAAATTGCCGATGATTTTATGCATGAGTCCACTTGCGCCACATTTTATTGCGTAAATATTGCACAAGAGTCCGAACTTAAGTACTAAATGTTCCACAAGTGGACTTAAACAGTTGCGTAAAGTTTTGTGATATCAGCTGCAGGCAAACATAAGGAAGTCAGACAAAAGTCTGCAAATTCTTATCCCTGAAAAAATTGCCGATGATTTTATGCCTAGATTTATACACCGCTCTACATCACTGACTCATCGTTTGTATCCATCAGAGAGACGGATGAACACCCTCATGCTGGCTGTTCTTTCTTTGGGGTTTTACAAGACAAGAATGACTAATTCCGTCTACTTAAAAAAAACGGGCAAAAAAAAAAAGATTGAAAATAGCACAAGGCCGTTGCAAATCCTCTAGAGGGACTCGGTGCTAAATTTAAACCAGTTAGTTTATCTACTAGACAATCAGCATGCTGATGTTGATATTTGTTAAAGTGCTGATTAATTTTGATGTATTGACTTATTTTTACTGTTCATTTTCCATTAATCAGAGCGCTAATATTATTATTATTTTTTTCTTTGTATTGTTAACATGCTTATAGAGGGTATGCACAGCTGTTTTCCTACAGTAAACTCACGGCCGTTTTGACCTCATTGAGGGCGCTGTTGTACATATCTCTATGGGACTCATGACGTCAGACGCATAAGATCTATAAACTTTGAAGTGTTTACCTAATTTGAATGTTCATGTTGCTTTTAACCTGTGTGATGCATGCTGGATAAACTGTTTCCATGAAATTCGCACAACGACAGTTTTTTTAAGTATTATTCTTAGAGGAATATGAAGGGAATTTGAAATGAATTTGAAAGAGAGGAAAACAAGTTGGCTCTGTCATTTAATCATTCATCTATTTGTAGACCTTTTTATTAACATGTTAAGTTGTTTATTTTCCCACGTTTGTTCTGTTTTGTTTGTTTTTTTCCTTCTCAAACATTTTTAATATTAAATTTTTCACTATTTCTTAACATTTGTTATGAATTTTTTTATTAGTTTTTTTAGAAGGTTTTTAGGCGAATTGCTTTACTGTGCAAAAGAGTACTTTCTTATTCCTTGCTAGTTTGAATACTTTCAAAATGATTCCCATGTTTTATTGTTTTACCTGTCCTATATTTTCTAATTTAAACATCTTTAAATATTATGTATCTATTCATTTTGTTATTGGTGATTGGCAGTTAGGTGTGTAATTTAAGGTCTGGTCTCCAGACTCCTACCTCATACAACTTGAACTGTTCCACCAGATCTAAATCAGTCCCCTTGCCGCTCATCAACTGCTTGGTGGTTTCCTCGATTCCTTGCTGCTCCAGGGAGTCTGTGATGTCATAGAAGGTGTCCTGATCAGGTATTGCATTCAGGGTCTGCGGAATAACAGGAGAAAACAATGACAACGAACATCCACTGAGCATTTGAAAAAACTTCAGCTGAGAATTTCAGTTTGGCTTAAAAATGTAGGATCAGGATCATGGATTGAGCCTACTCCAAAGAAGTAGCTTAAGCTGTGGATTCAAAAATACACCCCTTGCATATGACCTCATAAGCTCAAACAGCGCCCTCATTGAGGTGAAAAGAAGAGCAACCATTGGCCAAGACAGACATGTGGCTTTTTTTGCGGAAAAGGAGGAAACTACCTAACACATGAACAATGAAAAATCACCCACCACAAGGCCAGAGGGCCACTCAAGGTGAGGGCTAGGAGGAATATCGAGTCAATTCAAAGGGGGAGAATTTATCTGTTAACATTCCTCTTGAACTGGAATAGAATGTAAGATGAAGGGGCAGGGGAGTCTATTGGACATAGTGTATAAAACATTAGTCAGACCCCACCTTCAATATGCGTCTGCAGCATGGCATCCTGGTAAAACCAAAAATAAAGAACAACTCGAAAAAAAGTCCAGAGGAGAGCAGCAAGGTTTGTCACAGGCAATTATGGGAAAACAGAAAGTGTCACAGCAAGGATAAAAGACCTTGGATGGCTCCCCATTGAGGAAATGAGGAAGCACTCACGACTCAACACATTATTTAAGATACTGATAAATCTGGCTATAAACGGGGAAGATTACTTCGACCAAAATTATCTAGAGCAAGACGGTTCACAGCAATCAACTGGTGTTACACAACTGAACAACCACAAATATAATGAAGCAATCATTCTTCTCGGAATCAGTAGAACTAGAAATGTGGAATGCACTGCCTCGATCTACTGTCAATGCTCCATCCACTCCAGTTTTTCAAGCATTAATCACCCAGATAAATTCCTCTGAGATGTGCCCCACTCTCATCATGCCTCCATTTATATTCCCAAGAGGAATCCTAGGAGGTCATGAACTACAAGGTACAAGGTAGGTAGTGCTTTACCTTGTTAATGAGGGACATGGTGTACACCAGGATCTCAGAATCTTGACCCTCATCCTTCAGGAGGTTCATCACGTTGCTCCACGTCTGCTTGCCTACATCATGAAATAAAGCCAAACACAATTGTTATTAACAAGTTTTTATCAAGTCAATTTAGTCAAGTCCCAAGTCCCAAAGTGATGCAACTCAAGTGCGACTCGAGTCCAAGTTTCAGACTCTTGCCCCCTAACTCTAGCCAAACATTACAGGTTACATTCCCACATGAGTTGCCCCACTATTATCGTGTTGGGTGTAATGGCCAAGTGGTCAAGAGCATCAAACTCAAGTTCTGATGGCTGAGTCATCAGAGTGCGGGTTCAAATCCCACTCATGACACTTGTGTCTTTGGCCAAGACACTTGAAGTTATAATTGCTTCTCATCACCAAGGAGTACATGGGTACCTAAAGAGGGTTGATGTGAATGATTAGCAACATGTGCGCCTGTTTATCTGCCGGTGCAGCATACTCCAAAGGAGTTGAGATGGTTTTAGAAATTGTTTAAAGCCCAATGAGCAGGGGTAGTAATAGTGTAAGGCACTTTAATACAATGTTTAAAAGCAAAGAGGAGAAGAGGCAGTTATGTTTGTTTCGCAACGGATTCATTTACCCCTCCCTGTTCTTAGCTGTGATGTGAAGAGACTTTGTGTTTATATCTCTCCATGTCTTGTTCCTGCGCATTGGGGCAGGTTTCTATCCCTTCAAAAAGTAGCCCACACCATGAGTGGCCTATGGGCCTTGTGATGGGCTAATTGCATAACAAAAATTAACAATAATAATAATAATAATAAATGCCTATTATTGGTTATCACCTGGCACAGAGATATAACGATCTTATCGGAGTTCAAACATTCGAGCAAAAAAAAAGGGAATGGAGGATTCTGGAGGATATGGGAGGGTGTTCTAACCAAAGACATTAGGGATTAGGGTTAAATTAGAAGATTCTAGAGACATGCTTGATAAGTTACCTTGTTCTTTGTCGACTACACACGTTGCCTGATACAGGACCGTAGCATTTGTTTCTGTGTATTCGACAAAGACCAGTAGCAGTTTCAACGAGGTCTTCACCACAAGCCGATACTGCAAGAGACAAAGTAGTCGGGATAAACTATTTGAATAAATCTCACATGTTTATTGCAAGCAAAACTGTAAAAAACTACTTACAAACTGACAAGTTGCTTTAAAGGGTCTGTATACGTTTGGGAATGACTCTGAAAATTTATGGCAATAATAACTCACTTGGTAAGAAGTACAGCAGCTTTGGATAGTATAATGCATTTTGAGAAACGTTTCACTTCGAAGTACTGCAGTTATGGAAAAATTCATCACTTTTTATCCCCCAAAAATTTGAATCTGAGAAGCGTTATGGCCGTAACACTTCTCAGAATGTGTATTCCAATGATGGATACTTCTTCTGTGTGAACACAACCGCTCCAGATTTTTGGTGATATCTTAAAAACGCTGCCACCTTTTGAACTGCAATTTACACAGGTTAGTCTTATGGCATCTACAATTATATAGCATTAAGGCGAATGTACGGTTCCAAAAACCAAAGGTATACTTTGCCTTTAAAGGGTGTGCACAACATTGGTAATATGGAAAATAAAAAACAGAGCGGGAGTTCACCTTTCCATGCACAGCCACAGGCCTGCCATAATCATGTCGACAGAGCCCCTTTAAGCTCCACCCCCTAATACATTGACCAATCACAACACACTCCAAACAAGTCTGACAGCAGTCCCAAGTCTGACAGCAGTCTCAAGTAACAGAATGTAAACAATTTTCTGCCATTTGGATTGCTGCATCATGTATTGTGCGTGTGACGCAAACCCACGAGGGCGCTGTTGCTCTGGTGGGGCGGGGCTTAATGGATCTGTCTATGACCAAGATTTGAGATGTGCATACCTTTGATGATAACAATGAATAGAGCCATTGCACAGTGTCTGTGTGTTCAATCACCCCATTCATCCCATCAACGTACAGCATGATCTGACCCAGAGCTGTAAACGAAAAAGAACATACATGTAGTTAAAGATATATTCACAAATACCTGAGACAGTTTATCCATTCTGATTGGTCAAGAGGAGATCACATGGCCATGTTTAACCATGTGATAGAGACATGGCACAAAGCGTTTAAACATGGACTGAGGAAATTGAGTCAAAAGAGGGCGCTATCAATTTTTGAACTTGTGCGAGGCGCTCAACATGGATAGAAATTTAACGCAGACCTGAGCGAGGTGAGCTGTCAGGTTTGTTCTCAACTTTTAAAGGTTTTTGGATGTTTTTAACAGAAAGGTATGAATCAGTTTTCAACAAGTTGTTTAAACAGGGAGAAGCCTGGTTCTCGATAATTTGACCTCGACTTCGTCTCGAAAAATTATCAAGAACCAGGCCTCACCGTGTTTAGACAACTAGTTGTAAACCTCTTCACCACACTTTTATTCCCATAGTACAGAATTGGTAATTGCCAACTTAACAAAAAAATGATACCCTGACTCTAAAGGTCATACCAGTATTAATCCTCTTGAGAAATATTCCTGTCTAAAATACTGCCAAAGTTGAATAAAATAGCACATTTGGGGGCTCCCATAGCCCATTGTGTCTCCACTGTGTTCTGGGAAGCGCAGGAATTCTTTAGAGGATTTTCGGGTAGGGGTTACTTCTGTTCAAGAGGTGTGTTCGAGTATAGGAACATTTGTCATATACAGATTAAAAATCGCTGTTGAGTCGCTGTTGCTTATTTCCATTGCAACAATCCAAATAAACACAAAATCCCTCACAAAACGAACTCCATGTATTTTCATGACAACGTGACCCGCAAATTTGATGAAAACTTTCCCAGCTTGGTTATAGTTGTATGGAGTGTTTATTGAAAACTAGCGGATGGGGAACTAATTGCTCTTCCAAAACAAAAACAAAACCATTGGTGCAATTTTTAATCATTTAAGTCGCTAAAGTGTCAAAACAAACTAAGGAAGGGTGTGGTGAAAAATGTTTCCCTCTCCAGCCAGGAGGTCACTCAGAACGTTTGTTTTTATTCTTTTTAAGAATAAGTCAAACTTTTTTTCAGTTCAACTCCTCTGGATGATACTTTGGCGATTTTTTTTAAAGAGTTTGAAATCATCGCCGGAGAACAATTTGTCATTCTGGTTCATCTTCACAATATTAGTACATTCTTTTAGAGAGCATGAAATTTAAAGGGAACATGTTGGGCAAACACTGGCGAATCACAATACAGTGCGTCCAATACAAATTACCCTGGGGAGACCATTTTCCCGGAAAGCGGGCGACTGAAAACAATCGCACTCGCAACTCAGCACCGAACGGGCAGTTTGGGACCCCAAAATGGTTGTCATGAATGTGAAGGAAAAAAAACGTCACCGCCCTCACATCAAATACCATCTCACGCCGTGAACACAGATGAGTACAACCTTGCTGCTTTGCAAACCGCTAATAAACTTATAAACAATCGGATTATATGGCGGGCACTGCGCATCTGCAAAAAAAGTTGTCAACCGTTTCCCCATGATGCACTGCAAAAATTGCCCCTCCCGAGTAAACAGTAGAGGGCGCACTGTACTGTCAATCATTTTTATTATAATTTTTTTTTAATAGCAAATTAATCGTGTGATACCCCGTTAATAATTACTCTTTCCATGCTCGTTTTTCATGAATCTGGATTCTTTTCGTGACCTAGCGTCAAGAATGATCCTCACCTCTCAGGATGTAGTTCTGGTAGTTCTGGTCAGCATCTGTTCCCACCTTGATGAGACAGTCCAGTCCATCAGCACTGACGAACTCGTGCACCAAGTCCTTGTCATCCTATATAGAGAGATGAATGGCAGAGGGAGAGGGCAGAAAATGAAACTAAAACGATTAATATCATTCATAGCTTTGAAAGCATAATTTTTTTTCAGAAGCAGGCTTGGAATTTCATCATTGCTTTGAAGGAGTACAGCTAGTTCCACTTTGCAAAGGACAAAAACGTTTCAAAATCTTAAGTTTACGGAGATATTTCAATGGGGCACCGAGGCTAAGACTAGGGGCAGCAGAAGCCATTTACTACATGGCCTTCATGTTGTTCAAGCCCTGAAGTAGACTTGGTTTCAAGTATGTGATTGTGATAGCTAATAGAGGCAAAGGGAGTTTTGCACGGCGGATGCAGACAAAATAACACATTATCAGACTTGAAATCAAGTCTAGCCCTGTAGTAAGACTTGACACTTTTACAATTCTAATCACCTAAATCCAAAAATCCAAAAACTGAAGTCAGCCAAAATCAACAATGATTGTACAATAATAAAAGCATATCTTCTGAAGATGAGCAAAGTATACTGTTTGAAACGTCAAGACCATGACGGCTCTTTTCAGAGCCATCACTCCTTCCACCAGAGATAAACACACGATTGTACCCGCAAGTTTACTGGTTATAGTTACTGCTTATTATCCACACCATGGAGAGCTTCAAACATCACTTAAAAACAAAAAAGTGCAGTATGTCTTTGTAGCTCTGGAGAACTTTCAGGAAGGTGCATTCAAAAATAATTCACAGACTACAAGAAAAATCACCTCCAATAAAAGATTTATAAAAACTGGGAAAAAACAGAAATTGTGATACAACAGAGCAGTGGATATTTTGGGAAGTTCACAACTGAAGGCAAAGAGGGATCTTTGCCTTCTGCATATGGCAGAGGATGGGACCTCTGGAGTAAACTGGATTCTCCCCAACTCTATATATGCCTGATCATCGGCAACAGTCCAGCATTCTCCTGAAGACGATCAGAGCACAGTGTTTGAAACATTGAGATGCGGCTACATCTCAACCCCGGTTTTAAACTCAGAAACAACACTTCTCACAAACAAATTTTTATTCACATGGTCCAGAGGTGAGATTGTGCGAACATGAAAAATCCTTAAAAAAACTGGATAACAGCTCCCCCTTGGTGTGAAGATGAAGCCCACTGAATTTACAGTACATTACATTTTAGAGGTTTACAATTTCTCCACTTCATTCTAATTGGATATTTGAAGGTCTGTCATCTCTGTGATGGCAAGTTTGCCTCTTTCAAGATAGTCTAAAGCCACAGGGAGATCAATGAAAAACGATGGTTATTAAAGTAGCAGTAAACCTACTCAGTTCAAAATAGTTTATGTTAATGTTGAGAAAAATGGTAATTCTTTGACGGGTTTCTTGACTGGTCAGAACTCTCCATGCTCCCTCCTTCTCCTCATCTGTCACTCATCGCTGTTCTACACAAATACAGCATTTCCTCTTCCTCTATTTGTCACATTATGCCCCGTTCCATGTTAGAGTCAATCTAAGCCGGGCGGCTATCGCCAATATCCTCTTCAAATTTAAACCGTCTCACAAGACGAACATAAGACCTGTTGGCGTTGTTTTTTTATCTCAGTTGCCGACCCCCCCCCCTTCTTTTTTTATGTCATCTTCAAATAAAATGACAAAACAACCCCAGAACTCTTGTAATTTAAACAAGTTAAAACAACGTGGGTAAGTGCCAAGATTTCTTTTAACGATCAGTGAAACATTCGTTTTTGTAAACACTGAGATTTTAACCTTTACTCCCTCGGTCCACTTGCCTACAAATGACCTCAAACCACCAATATCCTCCTTTCCTGTCTCACATCACACCAACAAGCTTGCACCTGGATAAGATTGGAATGCCTGACCCAGTGATAAGCAATATTGTTATTTAGGCATACAGCCCACAGTCCTTCTGAACCCTTCATTTCGGGCAATTAATGAACGAATGATGCTATTTTCTTTTCTTGGGTTATTTGTTTCTCTCTGTTTTTGTTGTTTGATTGAATTTGTTTTTCTTCCATTTGAGTAAAACAAAAAGGAGAAGTTTGTCAATATCTGGAGCATTTCATAAGGGAGGTACACTTTGAATAGCATACACATTTCATACCAAATCGACTCCAAAACTAAGCAAAGTCGACCTGAGCAAATTCAATCTACATTTCCAGCTCGCAGTTCAAGAAAATCTTCACTATACAACCATAGTTCTTGGCTTAGAACTGTCAGAAATTTGGCTCAGAACTATCAGAAATTTGGCTCAAAACTGTCAGAAATTTGGTTCAGAACTGTCAGAAATTTGGCTCAGAACTGTCAGAAATTATGCTCAGAACTGTCAGAAATTTGGCTCAAAACTGTCAGAAATTTGGCAGGACCACAGATATTTTTTAGAAGACCCAAATGCTTCTTTATTTGTTCTTGTTAGTTTGTGAACTTCTAGAAGGTTATGAACTGAAATGCTCATTATTAATTAGTCTTTAAAAGTATGTGTTTGGGCTACTGGCCCATTGCTAAAATTGATCGACGCAGGCCAGTGTTCCAGTTGACACTCTTAACACAATGTCACACAGTCATGTGTGACATACACAGTGTGGTCATGTTATTGTCATCACGCAGATATAACAAGAAATCTTCAAAACCATCAACATTTCTATCAGAGAGCATTTTTAGAGCCGGTTTCCGGACACCCCATCCCTTTAATATAATACTTGGTTTTGAGCTTATCAACGATGTACAAAAAATGCTTCCTTTTTGAGTAAAACGAGAATATCTAATTCGTGAAAACAACGTGTGGATGTGTGTTAGTCCACACAGCGTTTCAAGTTCCTACAGTGTGGACATCTTTTGTTCTCAGGTCCACACTTCGTATGTAGCGCTTAAACACAGAAAGGGGCAGGCAACCCAAAATTCTGAACACTGTCTGCAGATGAGAGAACCCCCAGCTCAACCAAACAACCCCCACCCCCACCCCTACCCCTCATCCTCACTCTCATCATCTTTCTTGCAGGAATGAGCGTCACTGCCGACACAAAGGTCTGAACATGAGATCCAAATTTAAAGAGGAAGTCGAAACAATGACATTTCAACCTTTGGGTAACCCCTGGAGTTAGAGATTACAAGTTTATTGGAAACAGTATCCTCAGCACTACAGAAGTAGATCAAAGAGGATGACGTCTTTTTAGGGGCCTATCTAGAAAAAATTAAGAGCTAATTATTTTACGATGCAAACATAAAAAGGTCTGAATTCAGATAAAGTCTGAAATTTCTCATCCCTGCTCTTGGCCAGCCTCATCTGTCTTGACCTGCCTCATTAGCCATGATGACGTAAACGACGCAGAGACCAAAGTCTCCATCCATCTCCACATCCCCATCATCAACAGCCTGGTGATGTTGACGGAGGAGAAACACAAACACCAGGCGAGGATGAAGTTAATGGAGGAAAGACACAGCACTGACAAGCCGAAAGGTTCCCAAAGAGTGAAAGGTCAAGAAAACCCAAAAGGTCAGGATGTATATTTGTCTGCTGTCTCAATATTTGACTGGCAGACTTCGAGGAGAAATTCAATTGGTAATGTGGTAAACTTGACCTTTCAAATTACATTTCTGACTGGCGTTAAAGACAATCAATGCAACATTTAGGGATAAATACCTATAGACGAAACTGCCCTTCAGTTGGTACACATAACTTTGTGTTAAACAGTGTTGTGGCACCAACAAAAATAGGGGAAACAAGAAATCAGTAAATCACCTGAGAAATCACGTTTAGGTTTAATCAGCCTTTTCCTTAAGACCATCAAACTTACTGATCAAAACGTCTGATTAGTATACCACCTTTTTCTTTTCAGAACCCCCACAACTAATAACAGAGATTTTCGTGTACATGTACATGGTGTTATCGCAAACCTTACTAGATTGTATCTCAACCATGCAAAGTTTCAAATCCTACTCATGTACATGGTGTTACTGCAAACCTTACTAGATTGTATCTCCACCATGCAAAGTTTCAAATCCTACTCATGTACATGGTTTTACCACAAACCTTACTAGATTGTATCTCAACCATGCAAAGTTTCAAATCCTACTCATGTACATGGTTTTACCACAAACCTTACTAGATTGTATCTCAACCATGCAAAGTTTCAAATCCTACTCATGTACATGGTGTTACTGCAAACCTTACTAGATTGTATCTCCATCATGCAAAGTTTCAAATCCTACTCATGTACATGGTTTTACCACAAACCTTACTAGATTGTATCTCTACCATGCAAAGTTTTAAATCCTACTCATGTACATGGTGTTACTGCAAACCTTACTAGATTGTATCTCCACTATGCAAAGTTTCAAATCCTACTCATGTACATGGTGTTACTGCAAACCTTACTAGATTGTATCGCCACCATCTTTCAAGAAAGTTTGTCGACAAAGGGAATGTATGAAACAAATCCAGAAATCTGGAAAACTTCTAAGCCATCACAAACCCAGAAGCAGAATTTGAAATGGCAATATCCAAAATTGCCGTACATATTAGTTGAGAAAAACAGGAATCCAAACGCGCCATTCAAGAGCTATTTACATGTAAAGGAACAATGAACTGATGAAGCAGAATGTCTGACTCCAACACAGGATGTTCAAAAGATAACCAACAGCAGGCCTCCATGCCCCTGGTCTTTGCTTTGGTGTCCTATGAAATGTTCCAGTACAAACTTTCATTTCCCTCATAGAGGTGCCCTTTCCAAAGGGAAAATTGGGAAAAGTACCATGCCTCTAAACAAGATGTTTCTTTATCTAAAAAAAAAACAATATTTGTACGGGGTTGTTTCAAGGTGTCAACTTTTCTACAGTAGTACAAAGAGTACAATAGGGGAAGGGTGAGAGGTTGTGTGTACAAATTTAAAAGCTGTTTAAAAAATGTGAAGTATTTCTACAATAGAATTAACAGAGGAAGCACACAAAAAATTAGGAAAAATTTCTGTAAAATCTAGCGAGCACTTGGGTCACTTATGCTGGTTTTGTTGTTGTTGTTGTTGTTGTTTTCTTTTGGGGGGAACTATGAATGTTATCAGGCCAGGAATTTCGTCTTTGAGAGGGCAAGGCCAACTACATTTTGCAAAGGTTACTTTCATTGGAAAATTTGCATAAAGTCTATGGGACACTTTCAAAGGGGCACCAAGGCCAAGACCAGGGCAACAGAGGCCATGACCACCGTGGCCATGTAATTCCAGGCCTGCATGATATCAATGCACAATGAAACAGACAAATACAATCAAAATCAACAAGTATTACTTTGGAGGAGAGAAGATGACGTCTTAAAAAACAACAGTACTCTGAGGACGACCTTAAAAATATTTAAACTTTGGACAGTCCATATTAAGGTAAAAGAGAATCCAGCAAAGATAACTAAAGATGATAAAGGTCTACGACCCCTTTAATTTCCTTGAATCCACACATCTCCCCAACCGGCTCCAGAATTTTCCATGACAATAACAACGGGCACACTGCTGTGTTAGATTCACCGTGGACTCCCGTCTCAGCTGTGACTAGACTCACATCATGCTGATGAAATCAAACTCACTCCGGGGTAATGGAATTTCAATATTTAGCGGCCCGGAGGCAAGGCTTTTTACGGATAATTACGCCGTCGAGATTATCTCCTTTGTGTCAATATAATTTGCACTTGGTCAATTGAAAGATTTATTTTTATAAACACTAATTTATTGTTGTGTCTTTGTTGGTACAGTATATTGTTGTTTTGAAGTCTTGTCCTGTTCAAAGTTCTTGAGAAAGGTACAAAAGCAATGCTTCACTTTTTTTTTCCCCTATAATGTTGTAATGTCTGAATTTGATTCCCATGCTTTTGTAAACTTAATTATACGCCTACATGTTGTAAACTTATTAATTTCTGCAACACAAAAAAAACATTTGTATAAATCTTCCTTAAACATATAAAACTGTCATTGAAGATGTTTAATAAATGTTGAATTGAATTGAACTGAATTGATAACTTTTTTTCTTTTTTTTCCATAGCCTGCCTCAGCTTCCTACATGTTTCCTACTGTTTCAAATCAGTGATTTTCTTGATTACTACTTAGCGTTTTGTTATCTTCTTCATTTTGATTTTCTTTTGGGGTGTTGGGGATGTTTATTGGGGTGTTGTTGTTTGTTTATTATTTTTTTTTTGTAGCCTCTACCTAAAGCTTTTCTTGTTTTGCCTTGTGCATGGCAAGTTGTCCACAAACATGTTTTTGTAAGTAACTAAGTGTTCTGCAAAATGGCCTGATGTTCCGACTTTGAGAAAGACTCTGCCAAGGGTCTAAACGTCAGGCCATTATCGCGTCTCAAATTTATACCACAGGTCACTTGGTGAGCAGTCTGCAACAGCTACTATGTTTTCTTATTTCTCTTGCAAATTACAACCTTGAATCAAGAAATAATATCAGAAATTCATATTTGAAAGTACACAGCTAATGAGAAGTGCAAATTTTGTTTGTAAGTTTTTGTTTGTTAAGGTCACTTATGGCAAGGCTCCAGAAAGGACCTCTCACGGTGAGGTTAGACAAATACAAAGGGATAGAGAGAACACAGAGCAAGAGAAATTCACAAAGTACCACAAAAACAAACAAACCTAAATTTACATCTATGTGTTGCATTTGAACTGGAGAAGATACAAGGTGGCAGGGAAGCAAGCATAAGAAATATCTTTTGCCAATAAATCTAAATTACACAAAATAAATATAAATTGTATTTACCTGAAAAATTTGCTTCAGGGAAAACAGGGCCCTTCTTAGCTCTCGTCCGGTTGAGTTGAGCAACTTTTCTGTAAGAGAGAAAAGGAGAAAAGAAGAATAAGGAACTGTAAAATGTTGTCAAAATGGCTAAGAATTAACGTACAGAACTTCATTGAGCATTTGCAACATTGAAATATCCATTAAAGTATCGGGCCGATATGCCCAAATTACAGGCCGATATGCCCAAATTACAGGCCGATATGCCCAAATTACAGGCCGATATGCCCAAATTACAGGCCGATATGCCCAAATTACAGGCCGGTATGCGCAAATTACAGGCCGATACAAGCAAATTATGGGCCAATACAAGCAAATTATGGGCCAATACAAGCAAATTATGGGCCAATACAAGCAAATTATGGGCCGATACAAGCAAATTATGGGCCGATACAAGCAAATTATGGGCCGATACAAGCAAATTATGGGCCGATACAAGCAAATTATGGGCCGATACAAGCAAATTATGGGCCGATACAAGCAAATTATGGGCCGATACAAGCAAATTATGGGCCGATACAAGCAAATTATGGGCCGATACAGGCAAATTATGGGCTGATATGCGCAAATATCCTTTAAACCAACACATTGCTGATTGTAGCTTCACGAATACATGATTTCTAAATCATAAGAGATATGGTCAGAAAACTGTCAAAACTGTTATCCCCTCAGTATGTTAAAAACCTAAAGGTTTTTTCTACTTGTACTAGTATGGGGACTAGTTGGGTCCATAGAAATTCCTCCAACAGATTTCCCCAACGACACGGTTCTCCCCATGCACAAGCTAGCGTATCGGGCCAATAAATTACGGGCCGATACAAGCAAATTACGGGCCGATATGCTCGAATTTCGGGCCGATACGTGCAAATTACAGACTGATACGCGCAAATTTTAAGCCACTAAGCAACAAATAAAATAGATTTAGGGATCAAATTCATAAAAATAAAACCATTTAAAATGCTTCTGATTGCACAGTTCAGCTTTTTAAAAACCAAGCCTAAAAATTCAGGTCCATATTGCCCCATAGTTTTGAAAAAAAAACCTGGGGAACTCCCTGAACCCCCATCCAGGGAACAATTTCATCCAGCAATTTTGCTCTCTGTGCATTTTTCCCTTGCCCCTTGTGGTTTGCTGTTCTTGTGTGATTTCACAAAGCGCTAGGACTAGTCTTATCCCGAGTAAGGATGAGCAACTAGTCCTAACTTATAAGAATAGTCATAAGTTACGACTAGTCCTAAGTAAGGACTAGTTTTGTGAATCTGCCCCTGGTAATTTTTACTTTTATTTTTACTTTTAAAGCCCCAGCTCAACATTGGTAAACTGATTGTAAATGCTTCCATTCTTTGCACAAATCAAGATATATGTAATAAAACCAACCTACTGTCAGCTCATTTCATTGTTTCATTTGCGAGAAAACGGTAAAGATGCATTCAGCATTTTTGTATGCATTCCTCTAGGCAGAGTTTTCGTCTCACTGAGACGAAAACTAATTTTGGATCTTATTTCATTTATTATTTAAAAATGATATCACTTTAGGCAGAAATATTTCAGGAAAGTATTCTACCATCATTATCTTTATACCATGTACTGTAAGGTATATGTAAATCTGTGAACATTTATGTTTTTCTTCTTACCAATGTTGAGCTGGGGCTTTTAATGTAAAAATGTTACAACTCAAGGTCTGTGCTTTGGTGACAGTTTGATAGTGAACCATTTATCTATCTATCTACAGCTAAGTATTCAGACCAGGAACATGCTTTGTGTTCACACTGAATGCTAATAATAAAATATAGATTCGTACACTGAATGCTTATGGTAAAATATTGAGTCGCAGACGACGATATTTGAGTAGCAACTTATACATTTTCACAACTGCCATCAACAAGTGCACAATGGATTGTTTAAAATAACCTACGGTATAAAAAAAAAAAAAATGAATACAGTGCAGAATTTGTCTATCCCAATTTCCGATGGAAAAAATTGAATCTTTTTGTAGAAATAACCCCGACGCTCATGAGCTGTTTTCCTCTGGACAAAGACTCACACACACTGCAAAAACACGGCCATCCCATATTTTCCTGTACCTGTTAGCTCCTTGATTTTCTCTTTCCTGACGTCCGTGCACGCGTACACTTTACTCCGTCGGTTCAAATTCTTCCTGCTCCAGAAACGAGTCAGCTCCGAGTCAGAACTCATGGTTAAAAATCACTAACCTTATTCCACTTCACAACATGCAACAAGAAATAGCACAATATTCCATCCGACCGGCCTCCAGACAGATTCTCCTTTTTAAAAAGTTAAGACGACATGAATTTAAGACGGCTATTCCAAACAAGGCACTAAGTAGTTATACATCCAAGAAAGCTGCGTATTCATGTATACAGAATCCAAGTCCAAAAATATACAGATCCGCACGAAATGCAGCGGGTAATTCTCACGCGAGTCTCCGATATGTACATTCATAAATCTTCCAACGACAATAACAACAAAGAAACAGTACACACTCTAGCTCAGTGGGTTGACTGACTGGTCTCCTCAGCCTTTGTCGGCGACTTCTTATCAGACATTACCCTCGGTCGTTTTTTTTACTTCATGACTAAGTTTTAACTAATGTAAGATGTTGGCTAAGTCTAACCCCTGTACATCGGCGGTAATGAGCACCACGGTGGTGCTGACAATGACAGGCTTCCTTATTACCATATATCCTCCGTCATGGGTTTCCGATGGCATCCGTTGCACAGTCATACTCTCCAAGTTTCTCGAGCAATACCTCCTCCCGAATAAAAAAAACCAAAAAAAAAAGAGAGCGTACAAATCCACCAGCTGACTACAAAGC
Source organism: Marthasterias glacialis (assembly GCA_911728455.2). Lineage (NCBI taxonomy): Eukaryota > Metazoa > Echinodermata > Asteroidea > Forcipulatida > Asteriidae > Marthasterias > Marthasterias glacialis. The sequence goes on along the minus strand of OU452222.1, from coordinate 11,355,689 downwards.
TTAGGTATTTAAACTGTTGCACTTTTTAGCTGTCCCAGACGTGGTTGAGTTCCAATCACTTTCCCCCGTGAAAATGCTGCAACCTTTATTAAGCCACAGCAGTGGGCCGTACCATGGGTGTTAAAAGGGGTGTTCATCTTAAAAAGTTTCTAAAATTATGGGGTTTGTTTTTCTTGGCTTTTAATAGCCGAGGTCAACAAGCTCATACATGTTCAATTCAATTTGTGAATGTCTTAAGCTTGTTTTAGCGAGATTTATAACTCGCTCTTCTTAAATTAGAGGGGGCCTTACTGGATGTCAAAGGCACCCTGCCGATCAACTTGCTAATATGAATTCTGAAGTAGTTAATTGTAATTCTCCTTCTCCCCCTGGTATATGAACAGCTGCAAAGAAAGTGCATCACATGTTTGATATGTCTCTCTTCTACAGCATGTACAGTGGTCATAACATGCATGTATTTTGGTACATGTGCGTAACGAATCAAAACTGGTCAAAACAACGTCATGTTTTTGCCAACATCACTTATATTGTTCTGGAAAATATATTTGCTCCATGAAAAAACAGGAGTTAAAGTTATTTTGTTTATAAATGTATACAGCTTCCAAAGATTCCTTCAGATAATGTAGTATTTATAGTATACAAACATACATGTACATGTACAGGAGACTTAATCTGGCAAACCCTAAACTTCTAGGCATTTTTCATATTGTGTAACAGCTATGATGAAAGGTAAAAAATATTGACCCTGGGGACCAATTTGAGATAATTCCATGTCACCTTGTCGTAGTGTGCCCGGCAAAAGGGCGTAACGCCTTATGCCCTTTTGCCGGTAACATAAAGTAGTTCGTCCATGTAACAAAAGGACGTAAGCAACAAAATGGCTCCTGACATGAAAAATATATCATTTTTGTTAGTTTTTTTTTACTAGAATTACCCTGAAGACATGTTTACCCATTCCCCATGCAGAATTGAACCTTTCTAGAATGACTTTTGCATGGCAACAAATTTACCAAACTTTCCCCGCTCATAATTCTTGAAACACAAATTTTAACATAAATTGCTTACGTCCTTTTACCGGGCCTTTTCCCTTACGTCCTTTTGCCGGGCACACACCAGTGTATTCTAGAGAGTTTTCTCTAGATTCTGATGGGAAGAAGACAAAATCTAAAACTTTGTTGGGAACATTGTTAATTTTTCTAAATAAATGCCAAAAATCTCACTTTTTGATAATTGGATCAACGTTTGGGATCACATGTTTACGTTGAATTCAATATCAGAGAATACATTTTTTTTTTTTGTAGTTTTAATTTCCACGTAAAACTGCAGGGGCAAGAAAGGGAACCGAGATAGATCTTCAAAATTTGAACAAAGACAACTGCAAGAATTTCAATGAAATTGTCAACCAAGCTTATTCATCCCCCTGAAACTTGACGGAGGCCCAGGTATCGTCCTTGGTGCCCCTTAAGGAAAAAATGGCCAGGGCACAAGTTCTTGTTCGCACAAAAAGTAGCTAGGCACAACAAAATTATGCTAGCGTCATAAGGTTATTAGCCAGAATACCATTTACCCAGTACTATCTGTGACTGGCATCCTGCTCATGTCTGCTAAGCAGAACATTGTTGAGCAACATTTTCTGCTTAAGCATCTCTATGAAACTGGGTCCAGTTCCCTGACAAGAATGGAATTCCAGGACTAAATAAAAAAAAATCCTTCTAAGCTCCTTAAACTTTCTACCGTTGCTGAAGGGTGGACAAATTTCACGGAAAGTGAACAATTTATGTTCACATCTGCAACATGAAGACAATGTTTGGATCCCAACACAACTTTCAATACTACAAGTCGCCATTTCTCGGCCAGCACTGGCTACAAGGTATTATAAAATGAGTTCCAAAACAATGTTCTTCTCCTTGGTCTTCAAAATACACCTTAATCATGGTAGACGCCATCTTGTTACTTCCCCCATTAAAATCTTCGGGATCACAAACAACATTCTTTTCCTTGATAACCAAACCGAGGCTAGAAGTGAAAATAGTCTGGTACCTTCTTGGTATGATAAGGGTTTTGTGTGCTCGCACACCGGGGGGCATGACAAAGATGGTGGAAGGCCCCCCCCCCCTGTAAAGTGTAATCCCCAACAACCGAGAAACAAATTTGTCCGTGTACACAATGTGTGTAAGGGGGGAATGATTATTTGCGGTGAGGGGCCGGCGTGTCAAATGCCAGGTTGATGATGAGTATGATGATGAGGCAGAATTCCTAAGATGTCAAACAACGACAGTCACCAGCATCTGGTCTACCACTCATCCCATGGTGCAGATTCTATGTAAGGCCACGTACAAATTAGTAGCTGGTTGGGGTCTCCATTTAACCAGCAAAAATATCCCAATCACGGCCATTTTTTTTGGGGGGGGGGGGGTTATTTACTACCGACTTATCCTTGTGAATAATTTGGCAATGTGGGAGAGGGTAAATCTCCAAAAGAATTCAATTCAAATCACACTTTGTTTTATAATACCAAATCTAAGATTAGGTTTGAGCCATGGCCGAAGCCAAAGCCTTCATCTGAGACAAGGCTTACAGACAAACTGCAGCATTGGTAATTACCGAAATAAAAGACTGATTAAGTTTCAATCCAAAAGCTTGCTGGTTAGGAAGTTCATACCAGTACCAATCCTCCAGAGTAATGTTTGTGTCTAAAATACTGTCAAAGAAGCGAAAATAGAATTTGATCAAAGTTGCCAGAATCAAATTTCAACGCTGGGAGTTCAAAAGTTACACTGATTATAGTTTAAAATGAAACAGGGCTCAAAATACCCACAATGGGCAACTGGTCATTTTTTTAAGCCGTGGGCTGGTAACATCACAACCGAACAAATCCTACACTCTAGTGTTTTTTTCCAAAAACATTTCCTGACCTACTGATCCATGCTTCAGATCAAACCTCGTCCTAAATGTTTTGCAAATGTTTAAAAGAGGAAGAGATGATATGGTCTTGTGGAAATATTTCTTATCCAACAAAATGTCTGCACTACAAGATACTGTAATCTAGTTGTGATTTTCTTGAGCCCTGCAAAAGCCGAATAAAACAAAACACAAACAACTTTTTGTTTTCATTTGGCTTAATGGAACTACCAGAAGAAGACTCTCTGGAGGAGTGTGATGAGAGATGAGGATAGGAGGGATGTAAAGATGAAGAAGACTGCGAGATGGTTTTCTCATTAGGTCATCTATGAGACAGAAGGGGGGGGTGATGTGACAGTTATAACAGCTGGGAGTTGGTTCGTTACAATCTACACTGAGGCTTCTGTGTAATCCAGAAGAGGGAGTAACCTTTTTTTATTAAAGGTTTGCTGTGGTAAAAAACCTTTTAGAAATAAAATTGTATCTAAGTATTTTGAATATTAAGAAGGCTCGGGGTACATGTACAACTACGCTTCAAAAACAATATCCTACTCGGCAATGGCTCTACTTATTCTTTCAGAAAGATCAATGTTTAAAAATGATCGACAGGGTTGTTTGTAAGAGCCTTTTTACACTACGTACATGGGACAATTTTTTCTGGAAACTCCGAGGCAACTAACTCAACTGCATTCTGGACTGCAAAATGAACACTTCAGTTCCACATGCCACTAAACAGATTGTTCACAGCTCTACAAGTTATGTTCTGGCTTGATATGAAAAACTCTAATTTGTTTCGGGCTCTCTCAAGATCGGGGCCCAATTTCACTGCGGATCTTTCCAAAGAATTTGGCGCTTACGGTGCCCTGTAAAGTGCGTACTTCTACGGGGCCTAAGCGCAGAATTCGATGGTAAGCAGTGCCATGAAAATGGGCCCTGATTGCTCATCTTCAGCATGTCCCAAAATTCCGCTGCACGCATGGTCACATTGACAAAGAACTCATCCACCATTACTCCAGTCTTGTTTGACCAAACACTGGTTGCAAGTTGGTTACAGAACAGTGTACAAGCTGTTGCTTGCCACTAACGATCTCCCTACAGAATATATCAACGCTGCCATATATACAACCCTCCTCGAACCCTCCACTCAAGCATTTCATATGTACACGGTGCACCAGCTAAAAACTTCCTTCTCAAATGTCAACAGAGGGCTCACTTCCCTTTGAAGGTTCAGTGGAAAAAACAAGTATCAAGAGTGTCTTGACACACATGCACAGGTTCAGCCTATACAGATTCCCCCCAGGGTAATGTGTACTAAGCTACTGAACATGTAGGAGGCATGTACTTTGCATTCCTATGGGACTGGTACTTGTTAAAATCATCATGCAGTGCGAGATGAACATAACCAGGCATTTAGAATGTACAGGTGTGATGCATTACATGTAATCAATTCGTTTTATGAAATCGAACACCACGCTGACAACATTTCTTTTCTCTAAATATTCATTTTCCCAAAAACATTTCTTTCAGAGGTTGGTCAGAGCATGACTTACTTCATGGTCAGCGCTTGTACAATTTTTCACCCCTTGAGCTTGCAAATACTTATGAAAAACAACGACAGAATCAGGCCGTTAAAAAATGTATAAGTGCCCCTTTTTTAAAGCACGCGGGCAACTTTGGTGTTGGCAATTATTGGTATTTGGGCGGTCAGGTTGGTGTAGTGGTATCTTTCCTCGCCATCCACCTCTGGGACCCAGGTTCGAATCCCACCAGGGGCACTAATGTGGATTGGGTTTTTCAGTCCCCACCTGATTGCGTGGATTTTCGCTGCAATATTTCTCTATGTTTTCCTCCAACATCTAAAACTGAAACTTCCTTCTGTGTCTTCTCTCCATGGGGTTCTTGGCTAGTATAGTGATTAAGTTCGCATTTCTGAGAATCCTTGGCTTCACAACCAGAATTAATAAATGAAATAAATGAAATTAATAATCGGCTCTTATATAGCGCAATTCCAAAGTGTGATCATTGCGCTTCAAACATTCTTACCCCTGGTAACTGGGCCGTTTGTTTCATTCCTTAAACCATCTCAGCTCCCTCGGGAATATATAGCTCGGGCTGCCAAGTATACCACACCAAGTTCATTCATTGAAAACCATCTCTGCCCTCACAGGTATCCATTTACCCCCCCCCCCATGAAGAGAAGCAAATCAATTGAAGTTAAGTGTCTTGCTCAAGGGCACAAGTGTCATGAACGGGATTAAAACCCACACCCTGCTGATGGTTTTTTGCTTGTTTTTTTTTTTTTTTTGAAACAGCAGCAGCATCTGTCAAAATTGTTCAAAAATGAAAAAAGAGGTTATTTTGGCTAAAATCAGGCCGTGCAGCTTTAAGAGTTCATGAGTAAGACGATCATGCACAGTTTACATGAACTTCTTATTAGTTAGTGCCTCTTTCATGTTTCTTTGGAGAATGATTCATCGACCGACCGGGAAGCCTTGTACAGCTACTCTAAGTATTTCCCCATAGACAGGATGTAAAACGTGCAAACACGGGGCTCAGTCTTATCAGGCTGCTCGAGGCAAAACATTACTAAACAAATGTCCATGCTTAGTCAAAAATTAGCGGGGAAACCAGTCACAAATAACAGAAAACATGAGGTAATTTGGCTGGTAATTTGTATCTGCTGAGCGATATTGCCAAGCATGTTTTTGTGGGCATGATTTGTACTGTTTACAAACAGAATCCAGACTGTGTCTGTCTCGGTCGTTGGTTCTTTAAAAAACCAACAGTTCTTCTAGAAGCAATTGCTCTTTCTCATGTACGTACAGTACATGTATGTTTGTGGTTAGGATCCACAAACACACCCTGGACTTTCATCTTTGAGAGGCAGGGATCTCCCCAGGATTTTTCAAAACTGTGGGGCATTCTGGACCCCAAGTTTGAAAGTCTGGCCGAAGCACGCTGAAATGAAACCAGGTCCTCGGAATTTTTTTATGTGATGTTTATGTTTGTTTGAAAAGCCCTACTGGGCAATCTCGAGCATTTTTGTGTGAATTTGATCATAAATGGTTGTTTTGTTTTGTTTTGTTTGTTGTTTTTTTTTTTGCATATCGGCCGTAATTAGCCTTTTTGAAATGAGGTGGACAGGACAGGAGTACACTGTTTGGTTTGGGTGTATACAGAACAATTTACCAAAACCTAATAGTGTCATAGTATTGTGTCCACCATATCTCAAAATGGCTTAATTTCCCGCTTGGACCCAATCGGCTTGTACATGTATCAACTTGATTCGCTAGCTTGTGCACGAAGAGAACCTTGAGAGGGCTAGGCCATTTTCATTTACGCAATAGGGCAATTCCACGGCCAAATCTAAAAGTTTAGGCCTACGGGAGACTTTTGTAGGGGCACCAAGGTCAATTCCAGGGCAAAAGAGGCCATGGCCTTCTTGGCCACTAGTAATTCCTAGCCTGTACAAATTTCAGTCTCACCTACATGTCTGCCGACAGTTTTATTTTTTTTTCAAACCATACATTGTAAATGAAATTTGTAGTAAAAAAAAAAATTGCTACAACTTTCACAGTCTGTTTGAACCAGACAAATAAATTAAAAAAAACCTCCAGGAAACACTCGACCAGCTTTATGAGGAATCCTCGTCCACGGCAAGTTGACATAAAGGTTGTTTTTCCCAAGCTCCTCCGGGTATTTCTCACAGCCCTATGAATGCCGACAATGTAGACTCGCTGACAAAACTAAGTAAATAGGTTTAAGTTGTTGGATTAGCGGAAACCCTCAGAGGATAAAGAGAAGGAAATTGTTCGCCCAAAGAGTTTGTTTTTTGTGTGTGAGGAAGAGTTGTTGAGATTTAACGTATGATCTGATCAGATGTGTCACAGTTGCTACAGTTATGTTTGCTTTGTATGTGTGGCTTGGCTGTACAGTGTGTATACACTGGTCGTTGATGACTTGTATTAAAGGTTTTTGTCAAACCTGACACTGCCGCTGGAGCATGGAGGACAGGACAATGATCTCTTTTGTGGGAAAAGTGGGATTAAACGTACATGTACTCCAAGGAGGAAGAACATGTACGCTCTAAGGAAGTTGGAGCACTGCGTACAGACCTTGCTTTGTGGAATTTAAAGAGAACGTTTCATGGAACTGGAATTTCTGTGACAAACTGTTGCAAAGGCAAGGCCGCGCGCAACATGACATCGAAAGATTACAATCTAACGTCACATCAATAATGCGTATTAAAGCTGACTGCAATTTGAAGAGCTTCCCCCAAGACTTGAACTTTGTTCTTGAAGTTGCTAATCACCCCTTCCCCAAGGAAACAAAAACAAAAAACAAACAAACAAGAAAACTAAACCTGTACCACTTGTAATGGGGCAAATGTTGAATTTGAGCCTTGGTTGGAAGCAATGGGCATCCATGTCAAATGCAGTTAGGTGCCATGGGTTAAATTATCGTCTTTACACCTTTTTTTTTAAATTACGCGTCATTCCTTCAAGATCATTCTAATACAGGCCTGATACTTCACAGAGGCAGCAGAGGCAATTGCCTCCATGCCCCTTGGTCATTGCCTTGGTGCCCCCTGAAATATTCCAATCGAAATTGACAAGTTCCTTATAGAGGTGCCCTTTGCCAAGAACAAAAATGCCTCGGTGCCCTTGCTCTTTCAAGAACGAAGCAATCAGGCCTGCTAATACTAGCTTCAACAAGGTGCCCTTTACCAAGAACAAAAATGCCTAAGTGCCCTTGCTCTTTCAACAAGAACGAAGCAATCAGGCCTGCTAATACTAGCTTCAACAATCAAGTAATAAAATTCATTTGAATTGGTATAATCAAAGTTAATAGATTTGCAAACACTTTCTGCCAGCATGATCTTACCCTCGGAGCTCTGATTAAACATGTGATGTACATGTAATAGTCATGCAAAATGTCCAGTGTTATCAGTTACTGTGATATTTATCGTACGTACGGGTAATGAGATATTTATCGTGATTTCTAAGCGTTAATGAATTGCGCAATGGAATCATTGGAATGTACAAATATACAGAGTAAACAACTAAAAAACAATAGAGTAAATAAACAATATAGATGATTCAGATCATGGAAATGCTAAATGATAAACTAAGGAATTTCCCCCATCATTTCATTGGAAGTACTATATGAACAGTCTGACAAACATGTTTATTTGCTGAAATTGTTCACTTTGTACTATTTTAGGTTTTACCCTGACTTGTTTTACTTTGTTGAACATTTCATTTGACCAGTGGGGGAACGGGTTTTCCTTCTTCAAAAAGCAAGCAACCAATTTATATAATACCTGGGGAAACTTCTTTGGAACGCTACATGTAGGTGGCAGCAGACTTACCAGGTAAATTTCCATCGGTTGCGTAGTTCTGAGCATGCGCAAGTTTCCCAGAACAATGGATTAACCTGGTGAGTCTGCTGCCACCTAGTGTCCTCAAAAGTCTTCCATTCAGACATAAAACATTCAAAGTGAGAAAGGACTTCAGATAAATTTATAACTGTTCTTTATTTTTAGCACTCACCCACCAAAATGAAAAAAAGAAAGTGTACATGTAGTTCTGTTGTATTGGGTACCGCTCTACCAACATACATTAGGCTTATCTTCTTTGCCATTTTGAATTTTTGTTGTTGTGGTTTTATCACTTTTGTCTTGCACTGGCAATATATTACATTAACATATATCATGTATTGTTTTGAATACAATATGATGAATATATAAATATTTATCGAAAATTTAAATTAACTGTCACTTTAAAAAGTACAGGTCGGAATATTTGCAAATTGGGAAGCATCCATTGTATTCTTTAGGCTGCATATATCCAATTTTCCCATTGCATGAATGTTTATTGTGTGGTTCATCTTGGTACAGGGTCGGACTTTTATTTAATTTTCAAGGATATTTTTTTTTCCTTTTGTCGCCAGCAACAAATGGCCACCATGTTTGCCTTGAAAGCCCCTATTATACCTGGGATAGTGTAAACATGCAGTACAAGCTTGTAAGTATGTGTACTTTAAATGTAGCATACATTGTACACACATAGAAGATCAATCTTTTTACACAATTTGCAGAGAAACTGAAAGAGTTTATTCACATTTGAATGTGTTTTTCTAACTTGCTTTCTGACTTTATTACAAGAATAGATTGACAATATTGTTATTATTATTATTATTTTTTTTCACCCTTACACCTCTGTGTGATAAGCACTGTATACTTAATGCTTTCCGAATCCTGCAGAAAATAGACTCCACAGGCTAGTCAGGTGGGATTCCAACCCCCGACCTCTGCATTCTAGAGCAGACATCTTAACGTCTTGACCACCGATCTAGCCCGGTGACGAGAGGCTGGTTTGAGTTTCAATTGATTGCTGTAATTAGAAACAACTGAATCCCATCCGAGAAGCCTATAAGCTAGAGAAACGGTTCCCCCCCCCCCCCCCCCACAGGGAGAGGGAAAGCACTGAGTATACAGTGCTCATCACACGATCAGCGTACTGTAAGGGTAAACAGAATTTATTCTAGACCCAGGTTCCCCCTTTATTCTAGACCCAGGTTCCCCTTTATTCTAGACCCAGGTTCCCCCTTTATTCTAGACCCAGGTTCCCCTTTATTCTAGACCCAGGTTCCCCCTTATTCTAGACCCAGGTTCCCCCTTATTCTAGACCCAGGTTCCCCCTTTATTCTAGACCCAGGTTCCCCCTTTATTCTAGACCCAGATTCCCCCTTTATTCTAGACCCAGGTTCCCCTTTATTCTAGACCCAGGTTCCCCTTTATTCTAGACCCAGGTTCCCCTTATTCTAGACCCAGATTCCCCCTTTATTCTAGACCCAGGTTTCCCCTTTATTCTAGACCCAGATTCCCCCTTTATTCTAGACCCAGGTTCCCCCTTATTCTAGACCCAGGTTCCCCCTTTATTCTAGACCCAGGTTCCCCCTTATTTTAAATAAGGAAAAATCCTGAGAAATCACATGCTGACATTATCCACTTGAAAAAAAAACGAATCATAAATGTATGTATGTAGTAAACATGTTTACTTTTCCTCTGTTTTCCCATTTTGTAAACACATTCTTTCCCTTTTTGGTACGGTACAGGAACAATTACATCAGACACACATTGTACGTTATTTGGAAATGCTTTATTGCCTATGCATGCATGTTGGCCTCCTGTCAAAAATACCCCCACCACAGTACAGCAAGCCCATGACGGCAGTGAAACGGAACTAAAGCAACAACTAACAACTGAAACCCTGTATTCTACTTTTAGCTGGAACTCCCCCTCGCTTCATTACCAAAACAAAACAGCATCTCCTCCGCAGGAGCAAGTTCTGCCAACTCTCCCCCACAAATGACAAAAATGAGCAAGGCTGAAGTCACTCTCCCCTAACCTAAAAATAGGCACCAGGAACAAATTCCAAAGGAAATCAAATCTGGGCCTGCACTGAACAGGAATAAATTTACCTAACCAATCATGATGGGGGAGAAATAAAACACAACCTCCTCCAGAGTGGATGACATGAAGATTAAGTAATTCGATACAATTTGTGAAAGAGGGGGGGGGGGGGGGGGGGGGGTTGGCTCATGATGTCATAAAGTTTGTTGTCAAACTTCTTGGGGGTGTTTTTTCTGTTGGGTACAAGCAGTTGACCTTGGGTCAATGGACTGTGTGTAGGCGGACAGAAGAATCTCAGGCCAATGACCTTTCAGATTATAAAACAAGACTTGAAGAACTTGAAGAGAAATCTTTAGATGTTTTTTGTTTGTTTGTTGTTTTTTTTTGTTTTTTTCACGAGGGTGATCCTCTATAACATCTTTACATGACTGACAAAACTGGACACCTTCACCATGTTTTATATTCCCAGTCTTTCTCCCTGTGTTTTTAAATTCTTTGAAATCTTAGTTAATCCATCTTTTATCTTCCAGAGAGTGTGAAAATCCTCGATCCTGATTTGGTACAAGCCAATAAGACTATCAGACTGGTCCTTGCAAATAAAAACAATGTTGCTCTGTCCTTTTAAAACATTCCTCCATGGTTCACTATACAGTCGTACAAATGAACAAATGTTCATCGTGAGAACGAATACATGGACTACAGTAAACTTGAAAGCATGTTTGTGTTGGTTAGTCAGAGTGGTTTTAAATTTGCACATCCGTAACAACTTGACCTATATCATTCAGCGTGTTTGCTGTCATTGTCCAGCATTTCAAACATTGAAAAGTACACACGTGTAAATGTCGTTGTGTGTACACATACGCTGTTCTTGTTTCGTACATGAGGTTGTTTGGGAAATTGTAGATTTCCTTCTGACCCAAAGTACTTTGAGTGAATGCTCTAAGAGTGCTGAGGCATCGTCCCCCATGCATTCAAAACATGTGTGAACACTTCATAAAAATATTGCAAAGACGTCGTTCGAATGCTCAATTCAAAAAGCAGGGAAACAAAGTCCAATTCCAAAGCTGACACCCAAATTTGTCAACACGTCTGACAAATCTACAAACAAGAAGCAAACGGTAAACAACTGATAAAGCAACTTTGAATGTGTACGTTTTGGTAATTGTTTCTATTCACAGGGATTTTAGCGGCCTTGAACTGGGGAAGTGTTCACATGGTATGCTTTGTCGCTTCACTCCTTGAAAAGATCAAGCAGAATGTTCTGACTGAAATATGACCCTCAAGCTGGCACGCCAGGCACTCGCTCTGCGTAGGTTGTACATGGAGATTCCTGGCACAGTATTGTCATTAACTCGGGCAATACGTATGTGAATCATCACAGACCCCTCTGTGATGTTTCTGTTGTTGTGGTCCCCATGGCAGTGGCGTAACCAGGCATTTTTATTGAGAGGGGGGGGGGGGTGAAGCAAAGACATAATTTTTTTAGGGGGGGCCCTTATTAATGTTTTGAACCATTCATTTGTGCATTTAGTAACAAAATAACGATAATTAAAATTAAATACCAATAATTATGTCTTTGAATATTTGTTCACATCTTTTTTAATGTACAGGGGAAATCCCGAGGGTGAAAACATTCAGAAATGAGGAAAAGTCCCGACAAATATAAGGAATACTTATAAGTTTTAAAATCAAGATGCACATAGGTACCTTAGTCAGGGATGAGATTTGACGAATGTGACGAATTCCTGTGGATGGCATGTGGGCCTGACTTCTAGACCCAGAACCTCACAGATGTTACAATTCAGGAGGTCTACAGGCTCTACGCATTTACCAGAAAAAAAGACAAAGCTACAGGTTTAGACCCAATGTGGACTATTTCTTTCTCCTTTCGGTGACTGCTTTATTTCTTTCAAGAAAATCTAAAGGCTCAAGGAGATTTGGAGAAAATCCTGAAACCGGGGAAAAATTCCTGAGAAATCACATGCCTGCGATAGTTCCGATGATCACTGATCGAACCAGCATCTACTTAACCCTTGATATTTCCTCAGAAAGTCTCGGCTTTAAAGACTTGAGGGGGGAGGAATCCCAGAGAGACTGCTGGTGGTGGTGTGTGTGTGTGTGTGTGTGTGTGTGAGTGTGTCCAGTTTCATACAGGAGGAGCCATGGTTCAATGAGATGATATGTACGGAATCTTCACCCTCCAGGACTGGTATTCGCTGATGAACAAACTGCGTACTAATCATGCGGTCACATTATATCAAATTGCAACTTCTGAGTTGCACTAAAAAAAAAATTGGGGGACAAACCAATGTTGTGTACAGACTAGAGACCTCCAAAAGACAAAGTACACAAGTGGTAATTTTCAAAAGAAAATTTGAATTATTTTCAGTTCGACTTCTCATTGTTTATCGAGTGCATTGCTAGTCAGTATCGGTTCACCAGAGAAATAAGCCCGTCTGAAATACTGTCAAAGATGAGAACGTAGCGTTTGAAGACCCCAGAAATCACAGTTGCTTATTGTGGTTGCCGCAAGTGAAATAAGCCTTATGTGAAAATCGCACAAAATCCCTGATGACAACAAGTTATTTTGTATATAACTCTAAAACCTGACCATCTAATTTGATGAAATTTTCACTGATTGCTTGAGTGGTGTGTTTATTGAAAACTAAGGGATGGGAATGAATTTAACTTTTCCCAAAACCAATGATGTAACAACACCTGCACTTTAACCTAAAAAACAGCAGCTTACTTTTTGTTTGACGGTACCAGCCATACAAAAGACCCTTTCACACAACAAATATTTCCTGGGGGGGGGGGGGAATTCCCAGGAAAATTTGGTTGACCTTTTCACACTGGAATTGTTAACCCAGGCAAACTTCCTGGAAATGGCTATCCCTGTTTGGTCGTAGGGTTATGCAAGATAACCTGAAGCATACTGAAGCCCGGTTCATACTTCACGCGAATGCGAATGCGGAGCAAATTGGACACATCTCCCCTACATGTTTATTCGCAGCAACTATTTTGCTAGAGTTAAGCACATTTTAACTTTAGCGAATTGTTCGTTGCGAATTTGTGACGTCTAATGGGAGACTTTTGAGGACACTAGGTGGCTGCAGACTTACCAGGTCTACTAACCAGGTCAACCCGTTGTTCTCAGAAATGTGCGCATGCTCAGAAGTACATAACCAATGGAAATTTACCCGGTAAGTCTGCTGCCACCTAGCATTCCAAAGTCTCCCATTAGCTTCGCCTTCACTTGAAGTATGAACCGGGCTTGAGTTGCTAATTTTCCCCAGGAAAATTGCATCAACCGTGAATCGAACATACGCTGGCGGTGGGGTTGAAACTCCCCTGGGGTTTTATTTCCTGGTAATTAGCTCGGTGGTGTGAACAGGGCTATCGTTGTGTATTACACCGACCCAACATTCAACCTCACTAAATATCAAGAATCCTCACAACTTTGTCTGACCCGTACATGTACTAGTAATTGAATAATCTAATCTAAATAAGAAATCATGTCATCAGTGTAATGTTTTATGAGTCCATTTATATATTATAAAAATAATACTGGCAATAAAATTCCGAGTACCAGCAGATATCCTTCAAGATACTGAAGTCAATGAACCAGCATGCCCCGAGGCTGACTATTGTTTTACCTTGCGACAGCAGTTGGTCATGGCTTTCTTAATTTACTTTTAGGAGGAAAGAAATAGACGAGAGCAAAAGAAAACAGAACTGAGCACTGAGCAATATAAGTAGAACAAATTACCATGAGCCATTTTGAGATATGGTGGACACATTACTACATGTAGGACACAGTTTGGTTTGGGTTATTTGTCTGTATACATCCAAACCAACCAGTGTACTCCTCTTGGTGTCCGCCATACTTCAAAAGGGCTAATGGTAACTCCTTTTAGTTTTTGCGCATCATGAATGAAAAAAAGCAGCGATTGGTACTTTGAAATCATCTATGCATTCAAGTTATAGCCCTGCCAAATGTAAGGAACTGCACCAGATGGTATTGTAAGGTAACCCCAGTTCATACTTCACGCAAATGTGAAGTGAAATTTGTAACAACCACTTCGATCAGGTTGACATGTGCTGAACTCGCTGAGAATACAGAGTTGTGATGTCAAAATTTGTTTCGCATTCACATAAAGTATGAACCAGGATTTGTGTTACAATTAGCAGTCAACTCATATCCCACATTCAGTTGCACAGCGCTGCATTTAGCAGGGTAAAGGACCCCCCCCTCCCCCCCCCCCCCCCCCCCCCCGCATGTACAATTAAGTCCCAAGCTACAACGTATATGTAACTTAAATTGACGCATTAAAATAGGGTAAATGCCCAGCACCAGTCCACTTCACAATTCAAGTTTCAACAGAAAACCTTGTTGCATTTTGCTGCATTAAAAGCAGGGTTTTCATTTCAACTGTGTCGCATTTTGATGCATTTATCAGAGTGCCTAGAAAACACCTGATTTGGGGTTGGGACTGTTCATTGATTCCTTGTACACGTATCTGATATTAATGTTGTAATAATGTTCCCTTTGAAAACAGGTTTTTGTAAGCATTTATGTTTTCGTTTACATTTAAGTTTACGTTGGTTGACTCGGCAGGTGTGGATTTCATTAAAACACTAGGACTAGTCTTATCTCGAGTTAGAAAGAGTAGCTAGTCCTTATAGGACTAGTCCTAAGTTAGGACTAGTCCTAAGTTGGGACTAGTTTTGTGAAATCCACCTCAGGATCCATAAGCTTGGACGTATCACCAAGGGTGATTGATTGGTGCTCAAGCAGAAGCCATACAGGTGCTTCTAGTCTAACAAAAAAAACTTGAATAAATGCGGATGTATTTTTCCTAATACATAGTAGGCCTTATACATTCTTGGCATTGATAAACTGAAACACATTTTCCATCAACCATCAATTTATAATGAGTGAACAATCACTTTACCGTGGTAATTTTTTTGTACAGATTGACTGGTATTAATGGCTCAGATGGGTTATTGATTAATAATCCATGCGACTCATGTTCAAATATTGAGAGTTGGTCTTCTAGTTTTTATTGACATATTCACAGCACTTTGCGAGAGTGCATTGACTTGAAGGGTACACTGCACTGTGCGATTGTCTAGCAGTGATCGAAATGCTGGATGGCCTTCCACAGTACAAAAAAGGCCCCTCACATCTAGATATTATAACCACACCAACATAAAAACACCCCACAAAAACAGCCTTTTGACAATTAACAAATTGGGTTCTTTCAACAGATCAACCGTCACAGTACAGCTGGATTTAGAGTGGTTACAATTATGTGCACAACTTGAGAGTCGTGTTAAAGGTGACATCACATCCCACGCTTCCCTCAACGCTTCGGCACATTAATTTCTCACCCTTGACCCACTTCACAAAAACTTAATACATTTTGTTTTTATCTGAAAAACAATCGTCCGATCACGCTCGCTCAAATTCAGACGCTCATGCCTACCACTGAACTTAAGACTTCAATATCTTTAGCTTGGCTCAAACTTGCCAGAGGAAAAAATTCACAAAACCACAGGGCTTGTACATGTAGCTCAACTACACAACTCTTTTTTACAGGACCAGAAACAAAATGAGAAGAAAAGAAAACTACACTTTATCGTACAAGCCTTGAACTTGGCTCTTGAAGGGGCACAGCAATTTTACTCTGGTAAGGGGGCACTTCTATGAGGAAAATGTAAATTTGTACTGGAACTTTGAACAAGGCACCACAGCACAGGGAACAAAGCACAGGGCACCACGGCAGTTGCTGTGGGTACCATGGGTCAATTCGAGGTCTGATCATACAAGACAATTTCTCTCATTCTTCTCTCAACAGAATTGTAAGATATTCATCGACTCAAAGTCAACATTTGAACATAATTATTCATTTTTGTAAACATACTGGACTGTGAGGTACATGTATTGTTATTCAGTTGAAAAAACACAAGACCGTCGAACTTGTCTAGTCATGAGTTTACTGGCCCGATGCTAAAATCACTGGCCCAAGGCCTGCGATCCAGTGTTAATTTCAAGTCCAGTTTAGGTAACAAACGAGTCATGTTTTGAAAGTGTAACACTGTAGCCCCTTTAAGTAATTTCTTTGACACAATGTAATCTGGTTACACCCACTCCATCTGGGGTCATCCTGTTTGGTTAGTGCAGCATGTAAAATCCCCGACTCTCAACCTTGGCTTCAATATAATATGAATCTAGGACACAAATGGGTCAAAGGTCATTGTTTTGAAAGTGTAACAAGATGGCACCTTTAAGTAATTTCTAAGACATAGTAGTAATGTGATTATGCCGACCCCATTTGGGTCATCCTGTTGGGATTGTGCAACTGGTAATATCCTGACTGGGAAATGTACATGTAACTGTTACCTCACCCTACTTCCCCCCCCCCCCCCCCTTGTCTGGCAACAATAGTCTAGGCCTACAGGGACACCTGGAGGGTGTACAAGGACACTGGAAGATCAGAGAACTTAAGACCAGGAAATGGACTACAGGGGTAGTTATACTAGATAGTAACATTCACACTATTTTTAACATGTTGGCACTTCCTGCAAAAATTTACTAACTGACTTTTGTACATACAGTGTAGTATGCGTGACCTTACATGTATTTACTCGTATTCGATTTTCATTTGGTTGGTTATCAATTTATAATTTTTACTTTCAAGATTTAATTGACCTAAAATAGTGCCTCTTGGCCAGACAGATGTCCACATGACAACTGTACACCTTGTTTTAAAGCACGAGGCCAATATTGATAATTGTTGTATTCGCAGTTTGTGTGTCCCGAAATATAAAACAACACACCTTTGAAAGTCACAAACTCTCAATAGGCCCTTTCACACACTATGAAAAATCTCTGTGTTTAACACGGGTCCGACCCCTGTAAGTTTGACAGACCTTTTCACACTACAACATTTCAATCCGGCATTGACCCGTGCAGAGCGCTCGATCCATGTCGAAACCAACCCTGGTCGGGAGGTGGGTTGAGAGTTCTCGATCCGTGTCGAAAATTCCAACATGTGTCGAAAGCCGTACTGTGAACACTCCGGGGTTCATTTTCGTTCCGCGTTGAGTGTGGGGCGCCATCTAGCATGCAGCAGATACATCGTGGTGCAATGCAGTATGGGAGTTTTCCGCTTGGATCCGTGTAGGACCCTAGCAGTGTGAAATACATGGGTGGAAAGTTACACGTGTAACCCACGAGCAGAGCTAGTGTAAAAGCAGAGCAGATTTGAAAGCAGAGCAGATTTGAAATGTTACCGCGTCAACACGGAGTTAACCGGTGTCTATTTTGACACGGATTGAACGTTGATAGTGTGAAAAGGTTGATAATCTCTAGATCCTTTCGGTTCTTTGCAATTTTCTGTTTACAGTTTTAGTTTAGTTGCAACAAATGAATTGCTTTGGAATTAATCTAATTGAATCGACTGTACATGTACCATAGGCCCCACATCTTAGGAAATCATTAACACACTTCTTGTTAATCATTGGTTTTAAAATACAAATGGGAAGCACGTGTGGATATTAACACACTTTCTTGGCTCAATTAACTACAAGAAAATCAAATCTCTGGAATTCAACGCTGATGCGTCCAGATGTTAAATCACTTTGAAGTTTTCATAGAAAATAAATAAAGTTCTTGAGAATTAAACTACGAGGGGTGAACAGAGAATTGGATTTCAACAATGATGATTCCAGATGTTGAACCACTTTGAAATTTTCATAGAAAATAAATATACTTCTTGAGATGTATTCTACGGATGAGGGAGGGGGGGGGCACAGAATATAAAACCTTTATGCGCTGATGGGCCGCATGTCATGCATGTGGGGTTTTGGGTCAGGCACAAATATTTGGAAGATTGAAAAATGAGCAGACGACGCTGTTTGTTGTTTTTATGTTTTGACGATCTGCACGCCGGTGTTAAATGATGAGTCATTCGTATTTAATGCAATCTGCACGCCACATCTCAGAAAACACGAGTTCTAATCACGTCGCCTGACACCTACGATAATAAACCGATCGTTTCACTGAGGGTTTTACAGGACAAGAATTCCATCTTTGATGGGGGAAATAGGTTTTAACATTTTTTTTAAGAGGCGTTCCAGTAGAAACCCAGAGGGCTACCGGAACATTTTCAAGGGGCACGAGCACCAAGACCTGCAGGGTCCCATTTCGTAGAGCTGCTTCAAAGCATAAAAAGTACATGTAGCTTAACACAAAATAGTTCTGCTGAGCTGGAATACGGTAACACGCCAAAGGAATAAACATTTACCATCTGTTTCCTGCTACTTTTGTGCTAAAGCAGGAAATTGTTCAACAAAATGTTCTGCTTAGGGGCCAAAACATTTTGCTTAGCAGAAATACGCATGAAACCAATTGAAAACTGTAGATATATCATGCAGCATTTTCAGGGGTGAGAGTGGATGAAAATTAAAAATCCGCAAAACACTGGTGGAGGGTTTGGTGGCTACCAACCACGACATCGCCCATATCAATAGCAGCATTCTGTGCTTAAATGTAGATGGGGCAAGCACCTTGTTGTAGTCAAAATACAGTACAAGTACTGTGTTAAGGCTTTACAAGGGCCTGGATGTATGTAAATGACATTTTTGTTTTTAAAGTGTAATAAAATTCCATAAAAATATTGTGTAAAATCCGGAAATCCTTAAAAAGGAGAAATCTCATCCCTACTGCCAGTAATCTTTTTCTGGTAAGCAGAAATATTTTGTACTTTGCTAATTTTTTTGTGCTTTTAAGTAGCTCTATGAAATTGAGCACTGGGCTAAATTATGCATGGCATGTGTTTATGAGGAAATGGCCTCCATGCTATCCATGGAACTAGAGGCCTGCTGGGCCCAACTTCAACTTCAAGGCACTGCTTACCACAGAACTCTTGGCTCACAAACCCTTAAATTAAAAACACTCTTTACAGGGCCTGGTAAGCCTAGAGTTCTGTGGTACATGTGAGCATTGCCATGAAATATCATTCATTCATTCATTTGTTTATTGTCCATAAAATTATGGGAAATTTGCGTCGTCGAGCATGCTCACACAATTTATCAAAGTAAATTACAAATATTGAGCTCTGGCCGTTTAAAAACAAAAATCTGAGACAAGAATGTAAAAGTGGTTACTTGTGGCTGGGGTACGCAATTGTGACTAATCTTTTTCTACCGTCGAAACCTTTTCAACTACCGTTGAACAAAAACTTGGAACATATCATGCAAACACACCATGTGGACTATTTGAATAGTTCCACATCTGTACACCATGTATCAGAACTGACAGACGAAAGACATGACGAGTATTATGGCAACAGCGGAATGACAATACACCGTTTTGTGTCCAGTTAAACAAACACTCCAGAAGCTGAGCCACATTGTATGCATTGGACACAAGGGCAACAAGCACCCAGATAAGAACACTGAGCTAAAGGTACGAGCAGTGAACAATTCCATTGGCAAAATGCTACGCAAAATGTACTACTAGTTGCTACTCAAAAATCAACATTTGCTACCCGGTGTTAGCATTCAGTGTGCACAGAAAATGTTCTGTGGAAATATTTTGCTGTGCAAACTTGCTGAATGAAATTGCTCCCTGACAATGATGGTACACATGTACATGAGTGGTTTGGTTGATAATGATTGCATTACATGTAGATCTTAAAAGACCGTTCCGGCCTGTCAATCAAACTGTGCGCATTGACCAATTGGATCACGCCATTTGGTCATGTGACCTCGGTCAAACTCGGTCAAACGTGCAGCGTAAACGTACATAAACTAATGTGTGTGGGCGGGGCATTTTGCCAAAGCCAGAACGGTCTATTTTAATCCAACAGCTTACTTTTCTGGGGTGAACAACGAAAAATTTACTAGATCGGGATTTGAACCTGTGACTCTTCGGATTTATCTTTCTTTGTACACCCCAAAATTGAAGTAAAATTACCCAGTCAATTTCCCTTACTTGATACAGCTTACTTGTTTACGCTCATTGTTTTTAGGACATACAGAGGTGTTTGAATAGACCCCTTCCATAGGCTGCCATCGTTGATGTCAAACAATGGAAGCATACAAGTACACCATGTACGTATACGCCACGTACAACTCTCAACCAATGATACGTCTTCATTTGACGTCAGTGATGGCGCTTTTTGAGCTTGTGCCGTCATGTGCAAGGGGTCTAATTATGAGACCCATTTTTATTGCACCTTGTAAGGGTTTACAAGGTGATGTGGGGCAATCTGCGGCCACTGCCAGAAACACCGGGGTAAACCCCTTCTCTTAACGATAAGTTCACTGGGTTCTTTTATGTGCATTACACAACACACAGGACCTATGGCTTCCTGTCCCATCCAAAACAATTATGGTTAGGTGTCTCACCCAATGACACAAGTGCCCTGCTGGGGACCCAGACACATATTCTGACACTGACAGTTTGAGTCTAGCACACTAGACCACTTGGCCACGCTTGGCCTCTATCAGCTGCACTCGGCCACGCTCAGCCACGACACTCCATTTATAAACTTGGTACCAGTACAAATTTTCTTGATCAACATGCCCTTCGGAAATACTGCCGTGTGCATAGAAAAACTATCCCCCAGTACTCGGGTTTCTTATTTTGATTTGCCACAATACTGAAATAAGAAGCTGGAAGTGACAGAACATAAACTGTAAACTGTAAGTTGGTGCCTTCTCGAAAAATATGACCCCTAAACTTGATGACATTTTCAGAAACCGATTTGTACACGCATGGTGTTTTAATTGACAACTGGAAAATACATGCTGGGAATTTGTGTATTCTTCCAAAAACCAAAATGATGTACAATGTACATGTACGTGTATTGTTATCATGTACCTTTATGAAAATGACCTTCCACCCCACCCCCCCCCCATCCTTTCCAGTCCACAAACACAGTATACAACATATTGAGTACATTAAATGGTTAAATCTGGTGATGACGAAGTTGAGCAATGCCTATGGAATTTATGCTTTAAGAATTAAACAAATGGGGAATTAATGGGTTTGTCGTCTGTCTAAGTTCCAAACAGCAATGGATTTATTGACAAAGCTGCTTGCTGCTTGTCATCTTCCTTTATATTCCATTTTTTTTTTACCTGAGTTCAGAGACCTGTTATATTATTTTCCCACATTGCATAAGGTCTCTTTCTATTGAAAAATGAGTGCATCACAAAACTGAATTCAACCTTGGAGCCCTTCTATAACTATTCGCTTAAAAAAGTTCAGCCAGCAAAATTGAAAACAAACCCTGTCCAATTTTTATGTTGGTCAGTTTCTTTGCTTGTGTCCTAAGCATATGACTGGTACAATATCGGTCATACTTTCTACACAACCAATACCTGTGGTATTTGTACCACTTACGTGTGAACAAAATTCCAGCGAATATATGCCGCATCAAGTTACACAAGCCAGCGCACAGTGACGACCGAACGTAAAAGCCATGGTGAAGTGTGTTTGATTTCCATGCAGAGGAAAGCATTCAATTCATGAAGGATAAACTACGAGTGCTTGCCTTTGTAACAGTAAGTCAATTCAGTACAATGTACTGCACTTGATAAAACTTGCGATCGTGTGTTATGCAATGCGGGGGAGACATACGATAAATTTACTCTGTGACTCATATTTTTTTCAGGAAAAGTAAACGTGTCTAACATTGGCAAGTAGGTGATGGGATTGTGCCTTTGATGATACAAGCATGGAATTTGGGCACACAGTCAGAGTATACCATGAGAAAGATATTTGGCTGTAGATCCATCACAGATTTGTCCTTGGAAAAAAAATACCAGTACAATAACAAGCAGAGGCAGCCATTTTAAAAACTGCTTGCTATTCTACCTACATTTTTTCAAAATTCAAATCTGTAATGGCCCTCTAGCCATAAATCTCTCTCATCACATACTCTGACCATTATAGCTCTGCCTGTGTGCCAAACTCCATGTTTGTATCATAAAAAACACAACTCCCCAAAACATTTCCCCTGTCTGCCCCACTAACATTATTGCATAATTTAGATAAAGTTTGGGAAATAACTTTTACAAACAGAGTCTCGTCACCTTACAGTTGAAACACATTTTTCCTCCAAATTTTATTCAGCACAGCTAGCCTTTACTGCTCCTCGGTACATATACAATTTGACATGGACACATGCGGATGTTTGGGCTAGCGGTGCAAGTCAGTGTGACCCACGGTATACGAGCGAGCAAAATGGCTTTTCACTTTCCGTTTACGATGCAATTGCTTTTATTTTTGACTGACAAATGATCTGAAACATGGATTAGGAACAAATGACATGTTTACTAAAGTTTAAGTCCTCTGCGAATGCAGAATATTTACAATTGATTTAGAAAGATGATATTTAAACAGTTTGGGGGTTTCCTGCAGTTAACTATGTAATGGCCGACGTTTTTGGACCACACGTTAACTTGAAAATCAAGTTGGGATTAAAATTCCCCAGGAATTTCCAGGAGATTTTGTATCCTGTGAATTGGTTCGGTAGTGTGAAAAGGCATTATTTATTGACACTGTATCCCCATAAATACTACTATCAGATCTTGGGCAGTTTTTCCTACTGAACATTAAGGGCATCAAATGTAAATTCATTTATTTCATTACACATCCAACAGCACAATTAGCACCAATATACCTTTATCATGCTGCCACCATCTTGGTCATGTTCCCTGTATCCAATAACAGTAATAGATTCAAACCAGGGACCGCAGAGGTATAAGGCAGGGGGAGAAAAAAAACACTGAGCCAAACTGATCATTTCTACTGGACATGAGAAAGGGCATCAAGGCAACAACTGCCTCCATTGCCTCAGTGAAGTATCGAGCCTGCACGATGTATAAGTCGCCAAATCCAAAAAAGAGTGGGTGTTACTGAAAGATCTTATCTTAAGTCTGCGCTCTCAACCTCTCCAACAAGTCACAAGTGCTACCCAATCACACCCAGCAAAAGTGGCATGCTGTCTTGCTACCAAACAACTCGAGGATGAACAGTACACAGCTGGTCGTTATT
Organism: Marthasterias glacialis; assembly: GCA_911728455.2. Lineage (NCBI taxonomy): Eukaryota > Metazoa > Echinodermata > Asteroidea > Forcipulatida > Asteriidae > Marthasterias > Marthasterias glacialis. Next base: position 11,332,296 of record OU452222.1, on the reverse strand, counting down.
ATACAAGACTTTGGGAGGTTTTGTGGGTGTTTTTTTTTTTTTAAGGTTATATCGCAGAACCTGCACAGCATGTTATTTTGATCAGAATCTCACTTAAAATTCCTCCCAAACTCAAGAGTATGTGGGCAGTATCACTGTCTGGAATCAACATTATCGTCAAATATAAACCTATGACTCAGTTCCATTACCGTCAACTACAACCATTCTGTCTTGAAGTTGAGAGATCAACAATTTTCAACAAACTGAACTTATATTATTCAGGTTACTTTATGTTTATTTTTTATTTTATTAATACTTTTTTATTATTAATGCAAGTTCAACCAAAACAAGGCTAAAAGCCACTCTTGATGAGGGGCTACAAAGAAGAAAATATCTGATGAAAAAACTCAGGGGAGCTGAAGGTATGAATTGAATTTCCTCTTGATACAGTCTAGATTGTAGGATGGAAGGAAACATGCTCCAGGCAAGGAGTTCCAAAGAGATGCAGTACGTGGGAAAAGGCTACTACAATGGCTCTTTGTTCTACATCTCGATGTTTTTTATATAAATAAATATCATTTAATAACAATGTTCGATGATAAAATCAACATTTTCCCTCAAAATTACAGAGCGAACTGTGACAAAACTGTACATCTGTTCTCGCCTGATACTTCAAACTTGTAAGAACAAGGTAATTTTTTCATTTCTAACAGTACAAGCCTGGCATTTCATCTTTGAGAGGGCAAGGCCATTTTCATTTTGCAAAGGGCACATTTCACTGGAAAATCTTCAAGTACATGGGAAACTTTTGAAGGGGCACCAAGGCCAAGAACAGGGCAGTAGAGGCCATGGCCTCAGCGTAATTCCAGGCATGTTCCAACGAGGAACCTCCCAGAGGGAAATAACCATTTCAAGGGGCACCAAGGCAATGACCAGGGGGCATGGAGGCAATTGCCTCCATTGCCTCCATAAAGTATCAGATATTGGTTCAAATGTCAGCTGATTTCTTGTAAACGGCAGTGATATTGGACTTTTATTTTTCCCTTTGAAATAACCGATCTATTTTAAGGACTTTTACCACTTGCCATCATCTTTGTAGTTGTCAAAAAAAAAAGTTCAAACAATTTCATTTTTTCAATGCAAAGATCAGGAAGATTATTCTTTTGAAAAAAAGAGTCTAGTCTGGACTCGAACTGAGTTCTACACAATGGAACCAGCACACTTCGCTGGTTAGTCTGTGTGATTTGCAGACATGGGAAAAAAGGTGGTGCTGTTCATGTAAGGCCATGTCCAAAAATAAATTATGGTTAGTGTGAATACCTGAGCTTCAAAAACTTTTGTTCCCCCCTTTTTTCTACTTGCACTTTTATTTATCTATTTTTTTACAACAAATTGATACCTAACCTAGCAAACTATCGAATCAGTAAACACTGGAATCGGGAAAGCAACAAAGGTATCTAAATTTGTTCACGAAACAAAGGACAACCATTTTTTTTTTCTTACTTGGCCTAAGAGGGAAAAACCTCCGGATTTTTTCTCTGGCCGAGAAGCAACGAACCATGAAATGGTATTGAATTGAAAGATCCATTTCACTATTGATTAATCCTTTAACATGATTGATCACAGTGCACAAAACCTACTTGGGGTAAACGTTCACGATGGTTACAATTTCTAACGCATGCCAGAAAACTTCAGTCTCAAGTGGGATCAGTTTTTGTAAACTGAATCTCCAAAAAAAAACTTGGGGGATTTTTTCTTTTTTCTTTTAATACTGTGAATAAACACAAAATCCTTTCATTGAAAAAAGTATAAAAACCATCACATTTTGTATTTCTTACTTGAGATTAATGTTTCTTACAAAGTTGATTCGTTTCGTTCACAGGAGTTTCAAAATAAGCCGGTGGCCGGATGATTCGACTGGCTACTTCTGACTTCTTTGCCGGCTGATAGCAGAAAATGCTCCGAAGATTGATCCCGAGAGCATTCATTGTACAGTTAGCCCCTACACTTCTGGGGATCTTGGCAGGCTCTGGACAGGCTCTGGACCCCCCACACCATTACGCCTTCACGCTTGCTTCCCACTTCAGGTCGTCAGCCTCCCACCTCAAAATGTTTTTGGAAACCCCCTTATACAGATGACTATTTGGACAAACATTTCGACACAAACAAGCTTGATTCAGTGGAAAAAGGGAACATTTGAATGGAATGTTTCTCTACTTACCGATACAAGCGTGCACCCTGACTGACAGCTGCGACCGAAGGATGATTGAATGTTTGCGTCTAGGGGAGAATTAAAAACACAAATTACTTGGCATCAAAGGTTGATGAAAAAAAAAATTGTTACCTGGTGTTTCTGATAGTTCAATTGTAAATAATATTTATGACGTAGGAATATATTTATTTTTGCTAGTGTGTGGCCTCAATTCTCCCATATCTTTTTCACCTATATGGTCACTCCACACCAACTTGTTTTGGACTTGGATAAGATTGGAATGCCTGACCCTGTGGTAAGTTTGTTACGTGGGCCTACAGGCCTCACTCCTTCTGAATCCTCCGCTTTGGCAAAGAGATACAGAAGGATTTGAGACTGTCAGGATATCCAAAAACCCAATCCTGCAATCAAGAATGCGTATAGAAATCGTCAGTAGGTACTTCACATTAAACACCACAAACCATCAGATTTGAGAAAATTGTGTTTTAAGTTCACTTTTTAGACTAATGTGTGAAGTTTGGTTCTGAGGAGTGCAAAGACCTCTCCTCAATAATTTATGGTGTTTATTATAGTTTTCTCTCTCCTCATATTTCTTAAAATGATAGGGAGGGAGTCTGTAAGGCTGTGTGGTTTCAAAAGCAGGCAGTGAGCCATCTGCAGAAAGGCTAGACTTCCATTATCGTTATCACGGACTGCATTTCCTGTCAGTGGTTAACGCAATGTTGTCAAATTGGTGTGTAAGTTGTTGAGGATGGGATATTTCACAAAATAGCTAAGGATTTCAGGCCTGTTTGCTTCGTTCTTGAAAGGGCAAAGGGCAGCAAGGCATTTTCTCCTTGATAAAGGGCACCTCTATTCATGAAGAAATTGTAAAATTTCTAGGGCACAAAGGCAATGACCAGGGGCAACAGAGACTATTGCCTCCGTCAAGTATCAGGGCTGGCAGGTGGGTGCCTTTTGAAAAGGGAAGAGTAATTTTGTATCAATTACAAGAAAGTGGAAAGTGAAGTTGAGTTTTATTTCACCTAGCAAAATTGAAAGTGCATTTTCCTTCCTCTTTGTCTGTAACTTTTGTTTTAGTATTTTAAAGTTACAAAGAGAAGTTTGTTTAAATTCTTCTTCATCAAATAAAATGAACTTCAATTTTGGGGTGAACAAACCTTTTTCTACTGGAGTGGGTTTTGAATCTATGACCCCCAGATTAAGAAATGAACTTAAAATAGAATTGTACAACAAAACACCAACTTCTACATATTGACAAACAATCCCAGACAAAGTTGACCTAAATCTTTTATACAACATGAAGGTAAATTTTGTTAACTTCATTTATTTCTATAAAAAAAAGTGTAAATCTTGGGGACATCTGAAAGGAAATCTATTCCAGGACCGAAGATTGGCTTATTTATGTACGCCCACAATTTACAGCCAGCTGTCTGAGGAATTTCCCTCGAGATGTCAGAGTAGCAGTAAGAAGCAGTAAGTTTCCCTGTGTATCAACTTCTTTCCCAGGCGTAATGCCAACTTGGATTTGATGTAATAAATACTTTTATGACATTCCTTGGAGAAAGATTGTGTGCATGGTTTATTTCTCTTGAAAATATGTGTGTGCGTGGGGGGGGGGGTGGTATGTTTAAATTAGCTGACCATGCAGTAATGCAATGGTAGCATTATGGTCATCTGGCCATCAAGGGGGGGGGGTCGATTTCATGGTCTGGATTTTGGAAAACTGATACTATAACACAAACTGACATGTTATGTTTGTTTTTGAAATAACTGAACACACCACGTAGCCTGGGTCAATTATGGGCAATACCTGGGGGGGGTCCTATAGTGCAGTCCCTTAATTTTTAAGGAGAGCGAGTCCTCTGACTTCCGCACTTCCTAACTTTGTTTGAGGAAAAACATAACACTCCTTAAAATGTAAAGTGTATTTTTAAACATCTCGAAAGTATTTTATTCACAGCTGGATACTAAATACTTTATTTACTTTAATCATGTGAACAAAGATAAAAAAAAACCACCAATCTAATCCTGAATTGTGGTACTGGTACACGCATATATTATGAATCATGGAGGTACTTTCGTGGACTATATGTGCAATGAAGGACTATATGTGCCACCTTCTCTCTGTTTTTAACATGAACAATGTTTTATCTCAGTTGCCTTTCCCTCCGATGATGAACTGTGTTGAACTTTCACCTCTGACCTGGGCCCAACTTCATAGAGCTGCTTAAGCACAAAAAGTAGCTGAGCACAAACAAATTATGCTTACCAGAATAAGGTTACCGGCCAAACTACCATGTCACATGTTCAATTTGTGACTGGTATCCTGCTCATTTCTGCTTAGCAGAAAATTTGTAAGCAATATTTTCTGCTTAAGCAGCTCTATGAAATTGGGCCCTGCTCTACAAACAATATGAAATAACCTATTCAGGGAATATTTTTTATTTCAAACAAACAAATAGTACCTTTATCCCCTCAGACCCTTGGTAATATTTTCCAGTGGAATCATTCAATTGCACTAATTGTGTGTGGCGGCCCAACTGTTTGCACACAGAACTCAATGAGTGTGTGGTGTAGTTCTATGCATTGCTCAAGCCTTGCATGATCTAATTAGTACTAATCTACGCAGGACTGATATTTTGTTCTTAAGGGCAAGGCAATTTTTCCTTATTAGACGGCATCCCTACGAGGTCAAATGCAGGCATTGAACTTCGCTCTTGAACGAGCACGGCAATTTTCCTCTGGTAAGGGGCACTTCTATGAGGAAAAAGTACCTTTGTATTGAAACTTTGCAAGGGGCACCACTTGCAAAAGCACAGGGCATCACGGCAATTGCTGGGGGCGCCATGGGTTAAAACGAAGCCTGAAAATGGAAAATTTCAAGGGGCACCAAGGCCATTAGCCTTTTTGAGACATGGCGGACACTATAAAAAAAAAGGAGTGCACTGTTTTGTTTTGGTGTGTACAGACAAATTTACCCAAACCACTTAGTGCCATAGTAATGTGTCCGAAATATCTCTAAGTGATGGCCACATTACAAGCCATTTTGAGATGGTGGACACATTACCAGGACACTATTTGATTTGGGTAAATTTCGCTGTATACACCCAAACCACCTCAAAAAGGCTAATGACTGGGGGCATGGAGGCGTCTGTCTCCGTTACCTCTGTGTCAGTCCTGCTATAAAAAAAAATAATAATAATAAAAAAATCGCCAGTATGCAAATAATGATTTTAAAGAACTGGGCTCAATTTCCCGGCTCTGCTTACTGCGGAATTCTTGCTTATGGCGCCATGTAAAGCACGTAGTTCTATGGGCTGTTAGCGCAGAATTTCGCAGTAAGCAACCATGAAATGGGGGCCAGCTTGGAGAGTAAATACTTTCTATCTTGAAACTAACTCAATCATTATCAGAAAATAAAAGACAACGTACTCTTTGTTGAATCCTTCGAAGTCATCTTTCTGTTCATCTATGGAAGACTCCAGATCCAGGTAATATCCATTGTGAGAAAGCTGCAGGGTGCAGTCTTCAAGCTGAAAGTAGAAAATCAAAATGACTGATCAGCGTGTGCCCTTCAAAGTTGCTACGGATTTGCAGTTTGGCTAGGGTGTGGCCTCAATCCTCCAATATCCTCCTCTCCTACATGTATGTCACTCCACGCCAAGTTGTTTGGACTTGGAAAAGATTGGTATGCCTGATCCTGTGTTCTCACTGGCTCCAGTCCTTCAGAATCCTCCACTTTGGCAATTGGATAAAGAAGGATTTGGGACTGTAAGGGTTTTAATATATCACGCGTGTTGTGGCCGAGTGGTCTAGTGCACCGAACTCAAGTTCCGATGGTTCAGACATCGGGTTGTGGATTCGAATCCCGGTCATGACACTTGTGTCCTGGAGCAAGATGCACTATGATTGCTTCTTTTCACCCAGGGGTATAAATGGGTAACCTGAGAGGGAAGAGGTTAATTTTGTGTTTGGAAAAGCCTTCGGAGCGCCACGGCAGCTCGGGGCTGTATACTCCCCAGGGAGCTGAGAAAGATTACAGGAATGTTATTGGCCCAATGACCAGGGCACTAATGTAAAGCGAACTGATATGTTATTGTAAACCACGCTTTTTATTATTATTGTGTGATTTACCAGAATCCTCACTCACTCTAATAAAATCCAACACCATTTACTAAGGGACAACACCCAAACTATTGGACTCTGATTATGGTAGTGTGCCTGATCCCACGCAAAAGCATTTATAATCAGTTTACCAATGCAGTCCTCTGTCCAACAGAACCAAACAAAAGTTGTCATCGGAATTTGAAGGGTTTGGGATGGCTATGGTTTGACATTACAGATGTAATAATTTGAACAAGACTTGAGGTGTCAGTAATTGAACATATTCTGCAGAGAACAAACAGACTAGACTGGGATTAACTATAGCTTGCAGTACCTCTCCTGATCCAAGACATGTACTAATCTAAGGTAGAGGGTGTTAAATTCTGGGCGACCACGCATGGATGATCTTGGGGTGGTACTGCATTCTAGTTGTACCCAAGGCTGCTGCTGTGTACATTGCTAAGGGGAGTTTAGGAGAGGGGGGTGGCTTTGACATTTAAGTTTGAAATTGCAACATGTTGGACTAGCCCCACTCTAGAATTAATCAACTGGCTTTCCTCCATACCTTTGAGGTCCTACACCTCGACCGCTCAAACCATTTCGATTCCAAAAGCTTTTAAAGTTTAAATCCACAACTTACCAGACTGTAGATTCAAAAGTTTATGAAGTTGAAATTATTTGGGGGTTGAGGTGTAGGACCGATTGTCAAGGGCACGAAGGAATCCCACGGCAGTGGGTTTAAGCTAGATTAAAATGAATGGTGCTTAGAACAAGTACCAAAAAAAAAAGACAACTAATGTTCCTTCCTCCATGCCATGGTCAAATCAATGGAAATGTTTCCGCAACCGACTGTCACTCTTTTTACGTATTTCTCACTTTTTTGGGTATCAATGCACAGCTGAGGATCTGGCCAATTCAACCCTTTAGAATTGTCCAAACTCCCTGTTCCTTGCTGGATATATTCTTCAACCCTTCTAGATAGGTAAGGATCAAAATTTAATTAATTAAAGTGACAGCCCGATACGGCATTTTAGCCAAAACAATGATAAATGTCCCCCAAAATGTGCCCTCCCTGTGTGCTGTGGGGAATCATTATTAAATTCAATGAAAAATCCATGACATACACTGTACCTATATAACCATCCTCTACCTACCCCCACCCATCCCAACTGTAGTCATCCATGAAAATTACAGTGTGTCGATGTACTTTCGACTGCATGTTGCTGTCAGTGCAATAATCAGACAGTAGTGGCATACTGTCACGTTAAAATGTAACACCACAAACATGACAAATTATCAACATAAATCACACCTAAATTTACCGAGTGACAGATAAATGACATTAATGACAACGCATTATAAAGGTAGAGAGAGGACAAATATATTAAAATCTGACATTATCCATGACATCAAGCGTCCAAATCGTAGAAATACAACAGAAATATGCAACCTGGTCAAGGTTAACGCAATGTTTTCTTGACAGTCCGAGTCTACAGCAATCAACATGAACAACCAAGCCAAGGGGGGGGGGAATCAACTCAACCTACTTTGTGCGGTGCTCTCAAAAATTTGGAGACTGCAGGCAACTGGTCGATCAGCGGGAGGTACTCGTTGAACGTGAAAGAAGGGGGCCTGGTGGGCTCAGGGAACACAGTGCTGGCAAAGGGGTCGGTATCGTCCAAATATTGGACCCTACACGTAAACGCCATCTTACTTCCATCCAAGATCTAAACTCTACTGATTAATCGGTCGGATTGCAAAATACATTGCGTGCATAACAAAGTTTTTCCCATGTGTGTATTGTGTACATTCGGTCGCGGGGTCACCGACGTAACTGGTACCCGACCAGTCAGCCATTGTTTTGGGACAGCCCCACTTTTTAGGCCAACTTTTTTTTTATTTAATAAAAAAGATAGTTTTGTTGAAATTACCAACAACTAAATTTCTGATCAAAATGAAACAAAATGAGGGACATTTCGACCGATTTATGTAGTTTTTGTTGTGGAATTGTTATTTTTTTCCCATGATTACTCACTAAATTTGTGTTTATCAGTGCAGCAGTAAGCCATTTACAACAAGAAAGTGATTGAATATGTTAGAAAAATATTTCTGTTTCCTGTAAGCTATTGTTTTAACTGCTCCTCCTTCCCTTTTTTAATAGCAGAGTTTAATTTTCAAAAAACATAAAACTGGCCGTGAGTTGATATGGCCTCGCAACATCGCGAGAGAATAACAGTTACCCCAAACAGCGCCCTCTCTCGTTTAATAGTTTTAAACATCGCAAATTTCGTTATTCTTACACAGCGCCCTCAACGAGCAAGCAAACTTATTATTAGCGATCACTCCATTGGTTAAATTTTTCGTTATCACTTAGCAATTAAATAACTCCTGGCAGAATTCCGAAATGTTATCAAAATTCAAATCAAAATACAAAGCCTGAGAAAAGCACTATCCCAATAATTATCAAGAACAGACCTGATCATTTTAGACTAAACCCAGTAAAAAAAAAAAAAAAACCAGAGTATCCCGTTATCTTTCAGGGTGGGAAATTCCTACATCTGTACGAAATCATTATTTTGAACTTAAAAATGTCTTCAAAATATTTCAAAAGTAAGGTCTTAAGAACCTCAAAACGTCTCCCAATTAACTTTGATCCATTAAACGTCCCTTTCTGTTGGCCTCTCAGAGGGCGCCCAAACACTGTGCACAAGCAATGGGCCTAGGATAATAGCCATTTCCCGGGTTCAACATGGGATTTTGTACGCGGAACTTTTGCACGCGGCCTGCTGAGCGAGTTGAACCCGTAATAATGAGCATTTTTCTTAACCGTCAAGTCCCTATACAATGTGCACAACCAATCGGCTCAGGAATAATGCCAATATTATAGGTTCCGTCCGAAATGCTGGGTACAAAGTAACCGCGTAGCGAACGTCACGATGAACCCAGGATATTGACATTTTCTTAGTTCCATTGCTTGTGCACAGTTGCACGGTTACGCACGGCTAATAGAAATGCTAAAAGCATGGGTTCAACATCCTCGGCATGCTGTGTACAAACTTACCTCGTTCACAAGCCCATGGTGAACCCCAGATATGAGAAGATTCCTAGGCACATTGCTTACATGTTCGCAGCTAAGAAAAATGCTCATTATGGGGTTCAACCAGCCCCATAGGCCGTGTAAAAACAAAAACGCACGGAATAGCACCCATATCCTGGGTCCAAACCTCAAAAATCTTGTGGAGGGCTGTGTAGATTATTTTACTAGGTTTGTTTATAAGCTTGGTCAGGATTGATTGCGATGGGGAAAAACTATTATAATCGACGTTTTACGTTATATCTGATCCACAAAATACATTTCTGTCACTATAATTTGGGGGCCAACATTAGTACATTTGAATTCAGATGAATTTCGATTTCTTTAATAAGAAAGAGGTATGTTGTGTCTTATAAGCTGTGTTTTCTTCACTAGTTACCTACCGAATAGCAAACTTGTTGTAATAAAGCATTTTGCGACAGCGTCGGCCTTCTCGCTGACAATATTATATTCGCTGACAAACAATTCATTTTGGCTCGTACATGCTGTTAAATTAAAATGAATTATTATTTTGTGTATACGGCGAACCACATTTAGTGTTTTATTTAGGATTTTATTTATGATGTAGGATTCGTAAGTTTTGCAGTTGAATCATAGAGTGGTACAGAAATTAACAATTAATGAAATAGAGAGAGACCTGCACAAGACAATACATCAAAACGTCGCGTTAATCGTCAACAGTTTTCTTTAAATATATCTGCATGTTAAAATATCCAATGTAATAATTGTAACATTCCCGATCAGCTGCGTCATTACAAACAAGCTCAGACCATCATTGCCAGTTTGTTCCCTAAAATAAATAATCATTAGTCAGGACTGAAATGCCATCGTGAAGTTCAAGCTGAGACTCTTTGGCGCGGAAGCCTTTTATTTTAAAGGGAAGTTTCGGGCATTAATACTGAAAATCACTCTACGTTTTCAGTTTTCCTTGCTCCATCTTTTTATAAAAAACAAACAAACACCAAAACACAACATCATTTAATACATGCTTAGGGGCTAAATGTCCAAAACGTCTAAAAGTAGCTTATTTTGTGTGTGTTTGTCTTAATTCGTTGATCCTGTCATTAAGTTCAACCCGGGGGATGTCTCTCGATAGACCAAAGTTTTATAAAGGTGCAAAATATTCAGTAAAAATCTGCCGAACAAAGTTTGTCGAAATACTACTCAAACAAAGAAAAGTAAAACACAGAAAGATTTACCTGTTTGTTTGTTTTGTAATCTTCGTTTTGCGTTTGTTGTGTGAGTTCTTTCAGTTTGCTATCGGGCAGAAATTTAACGGCCTTTTCGCATTAGATCTATCCGTCCAAACACGGTTCATTTTGAATGTGGTAAACTGTTCACTTCTCGTGAAACTTTTCTTCGGGTTTTAAGGAAGAGTTCACGCCCGATGAAACGACAGAAGATTTTAATGGAGACGACAGCTGAGCCCAAATGTCCAAATAAGGTCACGGAATTGTCAGAGGTCACTTACCGCGCGTTGTCTGCTCCTCTCTTCCCTCAACCTCCTTCTCTCCTCTATGTTATACATCGTTTGTTCTCCCCGAGGATCTTCCCGTGTCTGATGGGGGGGATGAGACAGGCAAAGATGATGACTTGACCGGTTGTGCTAGCATCTCAACTCCCTATGGAACGACACTCGCATCATCCCAAGATGAATTCAGATTGACCACGGAGGACCGCATCATTCTAAATGCAGACCACACAATCCCCGCTGGATATCCGCCATCAGTAGGCCTGCATGCAGCTATATTGGATGTCGAGGCCAGCGCAAAAGTACCAATTAAAACATCCTTTCTTTTAACACCCTGGCGTTGACTTGGTTGATCTGCCAGCTTTATAACCCCGAGTCTACTTCGTCAGTTAAAAGAAACAATACTGCACAAAGGGTTCTCCTATAAAATCATAAGACGCAGAGCGTTTTCTGAGAGATTTTCAGTAGTGATGCAAGCAGCATATGTTATTCCAATGTCACCACGCAACATGCTGTGTTAATCGTGTCTACCCGGAGGGCATCGTCGGTTGGCTTAGAGATAAAAGTTGTCACCTTCGCACGCCTCCGCTCTTAATGATGCAGCATAAAATAATTGTTGGCGGTAAAGGGTGGTCTGCTACCACAAGTGACGTAGCCGAAAGGGAAGGCCGTGGCAGAGATTGATATAATCAAGACAATATTTAGATATGACCACTCATAGATAAATGCCTCGCTAATTATGTGTTTGCAGCTCTAATTTATTGTGGGTTTTTCTTTTAGCTGATCGAGTCGGTTAATCCCGTGATTTGCAAATGACGTATAAAGTGTGGAGATGGGAAAATCATTTCAAAACTTGGTAATGAAACACGCGACAAGTTCAAATTCTGCGTTTTGTTAACTTGTAGATTTGAGTTCATGTTCGAAATTACTAAACGCAAATCCACACCGGCAATAATTTCAGACTGTATCCTTTATTAGTCATTTACTTTACAACAAAGACGGTGGAATTAAAGTTATTCTTTATTGCATTGAGAGCGATTTAAACTGTCTGAAGATGACCCAAACACAGGCATCCTGAAAGTTTCCAGAACTATTCTAAATTAACAATAACAACTGTAACCAACTCATAACATTAATCTTTTTAACTTCATATATTGATGCGATGTGTCTTATTCACAACCGTTTCCTATATTTAAATATTTTAAAGTATTTTTTTTTATTTCATTAATCATTAAAAATATCACCAGACTGGCCCTTTGAAACGACTATTAGAGTTATTTCACTTTTCTATCAGTTAAAATACTATTCTTTCAGAACACAATTTAGTCTTTGGATATAGCTTTCTACTTGTGTTTTTTATTAATTATATTTTATTCATTTACTTGCTTTAGTTTTTTATACAGACATATAGTTCCTTTAATAGTAATACATTCTTAAAGTATAAGTTTTGGGCTGCATAAACTTAATTTCAGACGCTGATTTGAAAGTAAGACATTACAATGGCCAGATTTATCAAGGATTCCCATTGGCAAGGATAAAGCCCCAGCTCAACATTGGTTAAAGTTTCTTTAAATGACTCAATTCTTTGCACAAATCAAGACGTAATTAATAAATCCAACATGTGAACATTTCAGCTCATTTCGTTGTTGCATTTGCGAAAAAAAAAGACGGGTAGAAATGCATCCAGCATTTTCTTGCACGCATTCTTAGGCAGAGTTTCGCTCTCACATGATACGAAAATAAATTGCTGATCTTATTTCATTTATTATTCAAAAACGATAACACTTCCGGCAGAAATATGTCAAGGAAAGTTTTCTACCGTCATTATCTTTATACCACGTTAGGTGCTGTAAACCTGTGAACATGTATGTTTTTCTTTCTTACTACCAATGTTGAGGGCTTTGAAGGAATTCTGACACTATATACGCAGTTTTTATACAGCGCACATATCCTAGTAGCTAGATCAAGGTGCTTTACATTATTATCCCTCTTCATCGGGCATACTCAGACCATTCCTCAAACTTTCTCAACTCCCTGGGGAGCATCCAACCCAAAGCTGCTTCTACTAGCGCTAAGGGGTTAAACCCAAACGCAATACCATCCCAGCCCTCACAGGTTTCCAATTTAAACACCCGGGTGAAGAGAGACAATTATGGTTGAGTGCCTTGCTCAAGGACACAGGTTTCATGACTGGTTCATGACATCACAGCTTGAGTCCAGTGCACTAGAGACCCAGTGTTGTGACCAGACACTTTCACTGGGGGAGGGGGAGGGGGCAAGTAGGTGTAAAGATACAATTTTGGGGGGCTATTTAATGTATCAAAACGTTCATTTGTGCATTTTTTTTTGTGGATCTCATCGTGAGAGGGGGGGGGGGGCAAGAGTTCTAAGTGGGGGAAAATACAATTGGGGGTTATTCAATGTATCGAACCATTCATTTGTGCATTTTTTCGATCTCAATTGGGGGTGGGGGGTAAGGGTTCAGAGCAGGGGAGGGGGGAACTCCGGGGGAGGGGGCTGGAGTCACCCCTCCCCTTGAGCCATGACTACAGGGTTTAAATGATTCCTTGAACAAAGCGGAATCACAGCACTAAATGTTTTTCAATTTAGAATTGTACAGTGCAGTTAGTGATTGTAGAAGTCAGTGAATGGTAACCTGAGGGAGTTATATATGTCATTTCTTAAATGATCCAAACTATCTAAAAGATGTTCATTTTCCCCTTCACTAAGAGTAGCTAACTTCTCTCACATCACACTTTTTTGATCAGCTCACACCCAATTCAAAGGAAAACATTTGTGAAGGCAGCGCAGATCAAAGATATTTTTACTTTTTTTTTTTACAAATACATAATCCTACTCTATTGGAACCAAATTCAAACTCTGGCCGTTTTCGAAACCTTGGCTTTGGTTAGGGCTCTGGCTTGGGCTCCGTCTGACTGTTTGAAGCCCTGTATTTTGGAAGCACCCGTTTTCTATATAACTGACAGAGAATTAGCCCATGCCCAAGCCCAAGAACGTGGTTTCGAAAATGCCCTATTACACTCTATTTTGTAATGAACTTTTGTGTGTAATATAACTAAGGCATGTTGCATAGCACTGTCACCATTAACACTTGGTGAATGATGGCATTTTGCTGAACAAATCAAACATAATTTTAAATGCAAGCTTCAAAAAGTTAATAGAAATTTCTCTGGCTGAAAGTAAATGTTAAATATGGTTTTAATGGTAAAAGTGGAAAGAAAAAAAAAACTAAAAAAAAACTTCTGATTGACTACACCCAACTAGATTTCAGATTTAAATTTGCGTCCGTTTATCTAGTGACAAGTCTGTGAGTCACTTCAGAAATATTTAACACGGCAGGATGACTTTTAATTAGGTTTGTTCTACCCCAATATTTGTTATTACTGACAAAAGAATTACTAATAATAACAACACTTGGTTTTTATACAGCGCACATATCCTTGTAGCTAGATCAAGGTGCTTTACAACATTATTATCCCTGTTCATCAGGCGTATTTAGACCATTCCTCAAAATGTCTCAACTCCCTACAGCCACAAGCTGTTTATATTAGCGCTCAGGGGTTAATCCAACACAATATCAGTGTCCAGGCCCTCTCAGGTTCCCATTTATACACCTTGGTGAAGAGAAGCAATTATGGTTAAGTGACTTGTTCAGGACACAAGTTTCATGACCGGGATTCGAACCCACACTCTGATAATTCAGCGATCAGAACTTGAGTGTGATGCACTAGACCGCTCGGCCATGACACACCATTTGAGAGGTAGGGGGAAAAAAATTGGTTTTATGTTACAGGAACATATCGGTGCAGAGTACGTTTTGTCCATTTAGATGGTCACAAGCAATACAATTTTATCTTAAAAAAAGAAATGGGTGAATAATTGTCATGTAATTTTTTTATTTTGGTTTTGCACAAATGTGTGACGGGCACAATTTACTTCAATCCAATTTGTTTTTGCAATAAAACCGTGGTTTACCTTCCTTTAAAAATTATACTATTTACTGTTTTTATTTTTTTATTTACTTTTTAAGCTCTCAACATGGCAAAAAATCTACCGATCCAGACCAAAAGTAAAATAAGGGGGGGGGAATCTAAACTTAAATGCTGAAATTTCAGATCCCATCTTGTCCATCAGGAAGGTTGACATAAATCATGATCATGACAACAACAAAAAATGAAAATGGACATTTTTTTCAAGACAATGTCAGATTTTCAATATTTTGGAGGCTTCCTGGGCTCCCCCCCCCCACCAAAAAAACCCCCCAATACCCAAATTTAAATATTTTACTTGGCACATTATAGTTTAATTCAGATGAGTATAAAAGACTGACTGAAGAGGGATTCCAACACGCAAAGCTCAGTTCACAGAGTGACCCATCAGCAATCGATAGCTAGCAGAGATCTTACTCAGTCTCCCTCCTTTACACAACTTAACATCACTCTGATCCGTTTGCTTACTCTCACTCTTTCATTTGTTCACCCCACCACAATTTATATACAATTTTTCCCAGATACAAAAAAATTCAAAAATTTAAGACACGATTCAATCAAATATTTTTCTAGATCCTTCATCGAGAAAAAGCACTAGACATCTCTTGTAGATGATTCGGAAGCCAGTCATCTCACCCCGGAGCAAAGTCCCCCAAAACAAAGTCGCCCACAACAAAGTCACCCAAAACAAAGTCACCCACAACAAAGTCGCCCACAACAAAGTCGCCCACAACAAAGTCACCCAAAACAAAGTCGCCCACAACAAAGTCGCCCACAACAAAGTCACCCAAAACAAAGTCGCCCACAACAAAGTCACCCACAACAAAGTCACCTAACGCTGATCTAAACCCTAAGGAATAAGATATGCGAGTGATTTTTTTGATAAATACAAATCGTCACAAAGCTGTCAGGTTGTTTCCAAGATTTGCTTGTGAGCTCGATTTGGAAAGACCAAGAAAAACCATTCCGCGTTTACTTTGTACTAATCTTTCTTTATTTGGTTCATGAAAAAAAGAGTCATGTTAAAAGTTCATAAAGTAATGCAAGATGCCTCTCATCCACTACACAGCTGCTTCACATTCAATAGGTCTGGTATTTGTCTCTCTCTCTGTTCCCCAGACTTCACTCTGTCACACCAGACAATCATTTATACCAAATGCTATTCGAATTTTCAATGACAATGCTCGTACATTTAGGGTCTAATCTGGTGTTGTTTAAGCACTCTTGTATTGTGTTGTATGTTTCTTGGTCCTTTGTAATGATTTTTACCGGGTCTCTTTGTTGCTTTGTAGTCTGTTTTAAAACTCCTTCTATCTTGTTACATTTTTATAATGTTTGTATTTCTATACTGCCAGTGGATGTCAAATTTCTCTGTTTCTAAAGTGGACAATAAAAAATATTGAATTGAATTGAATTGAATTGAATTGAATTGAATTGAATTGAATTGAACAAAATTGAGCTGAATTGAATTGAACTGAACTGAACTGAATTGAACTGAACTGCTGATTTTCAGTGGAACTACATAAAGAACTACGATATGACTTACCAATAATCATTTTGGGTGAATTGCAATATTTGACAAACCTTCTCACTAAACAACTTTTTTTTGTGGGGCGACTTAGTTGAAGGGTGACTGAGTTGGGCGAGATTGCTCTAACAGTGGGTGACATTGCTGGGGAGCAACGTTCTCATGGGCGACTTTACGAGGGGGTGTGGGAGATGACCAGCATTCAAAGATTCTACTTAACTGACCGTAGCGTTTGCAGTGATGTAATTCTCTATGTAGTAGTCGTGGACGTACATGAGGACGGCGATCGGCTGGCCGATGATGATGGACACCCAGACGGCCATGTTGGCCGTGAAGCCACTCAAGAAGGCACTGACAAACATCGCCAGGGGTATCTGCAGAACAAGCCCAAGGCACAACTTTGAATCGTTTATATTTAACTCTCGATAGTTGTGTTGTTCTTTTTGCTTTTTTGTCCCCCGCAAGTTTTTATAAAAATCGGCAGAAAAAATAGTCATCTCAGGTGGGATTCGATCCCTTCGAATACCCATGACCTTCGACATTCTAGAGCAGATGTTTTCCATACTAGACTCGCACCTTCCCCCACCATGACCATCTTTATACCACGTAAGCCGTGCGCAAAGCTGCGAACATTTATATTTTTAATCTTACCAATATTAGGCACACCCTTAAAAAAATATTTCTACAACTAAAGGTTTTCGAAGATCTACAGACAAGAAATTTACTTATTTCTTAAACTCACCTGCATGATCATGCCCATGAAACCCCACAAGCGGAACATATGGAGCGGGACACTCAGCAAGTACTGCAAGAAAGAGAGAATGAACAAAAACTAAAAACTGGAAAAGTTCTTCATCAATTTATTCTATGGCCATGTCCGAATTGACAGCTACAGCTGTGGCTATGGTTGTTGCTATTGGGTAATGCTACGGACATCCTTGTGTATGTAGATAGATAGAAAGATAAAACTTTATTAAAATCCAAAACTGGAAATGACAAACTGTTGTCTCTCGTAAATACAGGACATAAAAATACACAGTAGTTCACAGAAAAATTGCAGCCATATTACAAACATTAACAATTAAGTAGACACATTAACGACAATAACGTAGAACATAGGGAAAATACCACTTTCATTATGGGACGTCATGTGAGTGACGTCACCTACAGCTTGCAAACATTTTGGTGATCGCCAGCGGGTATTTCAGTCGCGTGCAACTGTTACAATTATCCAGTGCGCGACGCAAGATGTGGTATTTAGCCAATCACTGCAAAGAAATATCTGCAGCGTTACGCTGATTTATGTGCGCAATGTTGCTGTGCATCAGGCTGCACGTGTTGATAAGTTTTGTGTAATTCTACCGCATAAAATCTTCTTTTTAAACTTAAAATTCAAAAATCCCCATCATGAAAGTAAGCTCGGTAAATAAATTCAACAAGAGACGTAATAGTTTTCAGTTTTCGGAAACGATTACAAAATTCATGCTAGAATCTGTTAAATATTTACAATAAACATGAACCACGTGTACTTTCTTATGGAGAGGTGATGTTGAAAGCATGTGTGTGATCTGTGATGAATTGAAGTTGCACGAAGTCTATACTTCAACGCATGATGTGGCAATCCAGCCGCAGCTGTAGCGGATGCTACTAAATGGTCAGACAGTAGGAGAATTAATGGCTTGATAATAGTTGACCCGCGTTTGCTGCCCTAGGAAATGACCTATGACATCCGTCTAGTGAATTGACCTTTAACCTTACCTCATGGAAGATAGCCGAGATGAAGAAAACGACAGCTTGTCCGGTGAACTTACTGTAGCCATGCCTCAAAAGGGGCTTGTACACATGCCTAGAAAAAATCATTAAAAAACTCTTTAACCCTTAGGCTATTACCCTTGACAATGTTTTCCAGCGAATTGACCAACCATTTGAAACCATTCAACTGCCTGGCTTGTGTGTGGTGGCACAACTGTGCACAGTATAGACGAATCCAAGTAGCTCATTCTTGGGCGTTTACACCACCGCAACTATGGCCGCCGCAAGCGTGCGTTGAGGCACATGCACTGTGAATCCCCCATGCTGATTGGTACATATGTGCGCCCTGATGCGCGTGTCATGTCACGCGCGCGTGTCATGTCACGCGCGCGTGTGGAGGCCGTGGCTGCGGTGGTGTAAAACACAATAAACGAGCTCTGCTGGGATTGGTGTATACAAATATTGACTGCTTCAAGTGCTATGGTTAAAACTACAACTCCCGAGGTGATGCCCAGAGCGTTCTGTTTTCCCCGAGGCAAAGGCGAGGAAAATAGCACAAACTGGGGATCACTGAGGGAGTCTGAGTTTTAACCGTAGCACGAGTAATAGCAGTCAATATTTGTTTTATAACACCCGATACGACACACCAACATAGACTGCTGGGTACCAACAAGCAACAGTGCTTGCTATGGGTATAGTACATTGGTTGCTACAGGTGAAGCGTGTCACATTCGCACGGCTTTCTAGTCAAAATAAGACATATCATGTGACACACTCTAAACCAACCAAAAAGCAGAGTCTTTGAAAGGGGTCTTAAAATATCTAATAGTCAGTCAGTCCGACAGTTTAAAACGACCCTACAAAAAATTGACAGATGTTGTTTAAAGAATTTTGTGCTAAACTGAAATAATGATATCAGTCACTTGGTGTTAAGAAGTCAGCAATACTTGTCTTATTCTTACCTGCGACACCATCTGTACGTTGGAATGTTCCAATTCCTCCAGAAATAGCCCACAGATTCTGAATTCCTGTATAAAAGGACAAAGAAACATGACTTGAAATGACATCATTTTTGTAAATGGATTCATTCCTTTTCAAATCTGCAGTCAATTGTCGAAGGCAAACTTTTAAAAAACTCACAAAACAAGAATTGTAACGATGACATTTCTCAACATATCTATATTTCATCAAGCTCTAAGCTATGATGAATTTACTCACCACCAGTCCCGGTAGAATTCACGGTCAGCGAATCGGAGCAACTCAGCCGAGATGTTCAGGAAGGAGTGGAAATAGAAGTAGAAGAACATCAACCAGATGAAATGATTGGGAACCTGAGGGTAAAGAGAGAGAAATAAGTAAATCAATTTTTGGGTGAACAAAGAAAAATTGACTGGAGCGGGATTTGAACCTGCGACCACCGGTTTAACGTACCGACGCTTTACCAACTGAGCTATCCAGCCCTAATGTTGGCGGTCTCCCTATCTTGTCAATATCTTTGTTCGGGGGGGGTGCCAGTCAGAAGCCATTCAACCGGTTACTGCCGTGTAGCCAGGGATCACACCCTGTAAATATTTACATTATCACATACCAATTACATGTATTCTGTAAGACAAGTTAAGGGTGTGTCATTGTTATAATAATAACAATAATAATAATAGTGGCTTCTTATATAGCGCTCAGGTCCATCATGCAGTGACACTCATGGCGCTCCAACATTATTACCCCTGGTCACTGGGCCATTTACTTCATTCCTTAAACCATCTTAGCTCCCTGGGGAGTATACAGCCTGTGCTTCCAAGTATGTAGCGCACCAAGCTAAATCAATCACAAGAACCATCTCTACCTTCACACGTACCCATTTACCCCTGGGTGAAGGGAAGCAATTAAAGTTAAGTATCTTGCTCAAGGACACAAGTGTCATGACCGGGATTCGAACCCACCCCCTAATGACTTAGCCACCAGAACTTGAGTTCGATGCGCTAAACCGCTCGGCCACGACACGCCACACTTTTTGAAGAAAAGAAACAAATATACTCACGGCAAGTTTCAAAATCCGTTCAACCATCCGCTTAAAGTCCATCTCCTGCGACATGAAGGAAAATATGGAAACTAAATTAAAATCTCATCCATGTTTTTATATAATTTTTATTGTAATTCTAAAAATTGTCGGCTTGGTCACAAACAACATCCCCTCTCCCTGTTCTAACCCCCTGTAAAACAATGAACTTACCGAAAATGGTTTGATGGCGTTCATGACAGTTGGAACAATCCACTTAAAAAATAGTAGGGATGGGGGGGGGGAAACAAAATAGATATTACGAATATTAGCAAAACCAAAGTAAAGAATAGATTAATGCAAGTAAAGAAAACTTGAATCATCATTTACTACAATTTTTTTTCTTGATGGAAGATGAAATGTAATTGCTTTTATTTAACATAAAAGGCCGTGAAGAAAATGACAAACAAAACAAATTCTATATTTTTTATTTGTACCCATACAACAACACAACGATGTGTCACTGTTTACTTGGTGGTTTCCGAGTCCTGCGGGGAAAAACAATTATGTTCACATGCTACTTTGAGGGATTCGAACCCACAACATCTGCATTCTAGAGCAGATGTCTTAACCACTAACAACACCCAGGGTGCCCGTTGACGAGAAGCCATTTCAAATCTTGTAATTAGCCTGTGGATACTTTTTTTACCAATAGGATGCAGAAGGCACCGAGTATACAGTGCTTATCCCACATCGGTATATGGGTAAAAAAACAAAACAAATAGTAACAATCAAAATAATATTCTTTATCCCTGATGCAATTATTTCATGAATTACAGAAAACTTACTTGTTGGACAAGACCCAAGCTCAGGTGAACCAGGAATAGCTGCAAAAGAAAACCAAACAATGAGATTTGTTGAGATTGTTGTTTGAAGTTTACAATTTATTGCAGTCCGTCACTTTCAAGAAATACGAGGAGAGCTACATGTATAAACTGCTCTCTTTAAATCAGTTGAAACCGGATGACGTGAATACACGCAAATGTTTCCCCTGCCTGGAAATGGAAGCCGTGTAAAGACGCCATTGTGTAATTTCGGACCACCGGAGCAAAGGTCACCCGGTTATTCAACTGCGGAGCAAGCACACACCAAACACATTGAGAGACAGTTTTTGTGTAACCCTCGATTATAAAGTTTTGTCCTTTTGTTCCAAGAAGAGGAGCACGAGGCATCGAGTGGCTTCCACCATTGTTCATTCATTGTATTTTGGCTTAATGGAGGTAAGTCAGAGTGAGCCGGCAATCGAGCCATGGTTCTGTGTTTAGTACCACTCCTATGCCGTAGGTAACGGCCGACGTTTTGCGATTCACGCTGTGTGAATTTGACATTTTCTATGGTCAAGAAACAAAAAGGACGACCCAATAAAGAGAATCTTTGTCCTCTTGGCATTGTCAAGTCAGGGTTTCTTTGTGTCAGCAGTACCCATCGAAGAAAAAAGATTTGGGAAATCCCGCCCAAACAATCCGACAAGGGGAACCAAAAAAAAAAATTAATCCCGGCAGCAACTGGTTAAATTACCGAAGAGAGCTCTTTGCACTCCTCAGAACCAAACTTTGCACAGCCGCAGGTTTGAAATTTCAGCAAAATGTTATCTCTAATGAAGTGCTGCAAAAGTTAATGTCCCAGTGACAAGGAATAACAGCTGACGCCTCAAAAAAATTCTATCACAATGCGAGTTTAGTTTTATGCGACGTACCAGTTCAATGATGCGACGCAGCAGGAACCTCTTCCTGATCCGAGGGCTTCGGGGGAAGTTCAGCTCATAGCAAAGGGTCGGGGCAAACATGAAGTAGTAAATATCTGTGGGGAGCAAGAGCAGATAGAACTTGTTAGGCTTCTCTTTATCAACAGAAGTAGAATGAAATGATCTCGGGTTGGGTCAGTGGTCTCTCTCCCTGCCTTTCACCTCTGTTGACCCTGGTTCGAATCCCACTTTGGACCAGAGCCTTGCAAAGGGATTGGGTTTTCAGTCCCTACCTGATTGCATGGGTTTTCCTTATTTAGGCTTTTCCTCCAATATATAAAACTGATACTTCTTCATTTTCACTCCACAGGTATTTTCACCCCTACGGCTTACAGAGCGAGCCACTTTTAAGGGTTTCTTGGTTTCATGACCAGCAAACAACAACAATAATAATAGCAATGTGCATTTATTAGGTGCTTTAAAACTTTGTGTCAAAGCGCCTTACTCTATAACTACCCCCTATTCATCGAACCTTAATCAGTCCTAACACCATCTCAACTCCTTTGGAGTATGCAGCACCGGCAGCCAAAATGAGCGCAGGTAGCTAATCATTCCCATCAACAATCTCTACCCTTGTAGGTACCCATTTACTCCTGGGTGATGACAAGCAATTACAGTGAAGTATCTCGCCCAAGAACACAAATCTCGCGACCAGGATTCGAACCCACACTCTGATGACTCAGCGATCACAACTTGAGTTCGATGCTCTAGATCGCTGAACCACGACACGCTACTATAAGACAGAAAGATAGAATACTATAAAAAAAAAAGAAGGTTGACTTGCCTTTTAGATTGAGATTGTCTGGATACTTGACTTGATCGCTCTGCTCCTGGGCAGCAGAGCTGTTGTGATCGGCCTCGGCGGCATCTCTGGTCTCTTTCAAAGTGGTATCTGAAGAAAGTAAAGAACAGTAAACCACCAGCAATCACCGTTGATGAAAAAATAATCTGGGTATTTAAACAGTATTCTTAATCAATTCCAAGACAGCACTTTGAAGAAACTGCACTTAATGTCACCACATACACTGCCAAAATTATTTTTCTTAGGTAAGAAAAGTAGTGTTGAATTAAGAGTATAATTCTTGTTGTCATTTTGGTCATTTACCACTTGAAGAAAATTGTTCTCTCTTTTTAGAATCATTTTCTCTCATTTCAAGAATCATTTCTCTTATTTCAAAATTATTTTTCTCGAGTGAGAAAACAGTTTCATGCAATGCAAGATAATTTTCTTTTTTAAGAAATTGTTTTTCTTAACACAAGACAACTTGTCCAGTTTGTTGCGGATAATAGAGGCAATTCCTCAACTTTCCTAGGTCTGTCTAGTGTTTTTTCCCCCTCATTATTATAGGATAGTTCAGGGTATAATACAGATAGAGGTGGAGTAAATAAAGTGGTAATCAACGGACACAGAGTCACATCGTGTCTCGAGGAGTGACAGCAATTGCGTTCAATTTGGCTGCCCTATCAAAATAGCGATGCTGACTAGTACTGTTGTGTCACAGTGCATGCACGGTGGTTTGCCTTTTGTTTGTATCAAATTTTGTTTCTTCTGTTTAACTCAATTCCCTTCAAACGAAAAACTGATACTTCAATAATTTCAATAAATTCTCTTAAAAAACTCACTATTCTTCTTGCTCTTTGGAGACTGTGCTGCACCTTTCCGACTTCCTTTATCTTTTCCGCCTCGGAAGCTCCTCTTCCGGGTGGACTTCTCTTCCCTCAGGGCCCTCCGGCACCAGGTGTTGACTTCCGTGTAGGAAATCAACTTCAGGAACGTCACTGTGTACATCCCGCTCACACATATGGCTCCGACTGGACGAACACAAAGAAAAAGTTGCCGTCATTCCATTTACAGTAAAAGCAAACTCGATTCATTTATATTCTCCCCCCCAAAAAAATTGGAACACTGGCTTCTTCCACCGTATGATTCAACAATGGTTTCAGCGTGGCGGCCATGGTGGTATTACCCATCTGAGGAAATCCAAGTCTAAGAAAAATCCTGTCCCAAACTTGTTGAGCAAACCTACTCCAGAATATGCTCGTAAAAATATTCCAACCTTGATCTAAACCACATTTGCAAAACCTCAACCTCGGACCAGTACTGTGAGGTACAAATAGTGTTATATGTTGGACACGTCACACGAATGAGTAACGACCATTCTGCTCTTCACCCAAAAACTGATCTGGTCAGTGCAACTACTGGAAAAAAAAAGAGGAGAAAGCTACTGGAATAGACACTATGCAACTATAGCCATGTTCGCATTGGACTTCTTTTTTTGTTAAACTAACCGAGCAAATGGGTAACTCGATCATTTTATGTCCAGTGAAAACAGCCCCAGAAAATTTCACCCAGGTAACTTAACCGAATCCAATGGGTGGTTTAACCAGCCACTTTCTGCCCAGGTAAACTAACCTGGTCAAACTAACAGAGCCAACAAGTCCAAAGCGGACGCATCGTCCCGCTAAAACCGGCCAGTAAAATACCACATCCGGTTCACATGTGCAACGGCTGGTTTATTGTTGGCTGCGCGATGGTAAAATCGGCGCGTGTCCCAGTTTATTGACAATGCCGACGCCTCAGTTGGTTTGTTTCACCATCGTCTCGGTAAGAGTCTACCCACACCAAATTATCCAAGTGCGGACACCGGTAAGATTTACCCATTGGAAGTTAGCCATGGTCTCAGTTAAATATTAATCCAATGCGAACGCGACTTTAGACGTACAATGCAAGACAAAACGAGGTTTACCAGATTTCTATCCCATAGACCTTTGTCATGGTGCGGCCATCTTGATTTTCTCCCATTCAAACCACTGTAACCAAACTGAGGCTGGAAGGGCAAATAGTCTGGTTCCTTTTTGTACAATGAATATTAGCATCTATTACTGTTATTGGATACAGGGAATATGACCAAGATGGTGGCAGCATGATAAAGGTCTATTGATACCTATCTTGTATTTCAAGAAGAAACTGGCCATGAAGACTTGCAACATTCACAACATGAAGAATCTTAGTAAGTATTTTGAGTCTTGAAAGCAACTTGTAAATCAGATATGATTTATTGATTTTGAAGTTTCTCTTACAAGGCATTGGTCTGGCGATGGTGATGACGACCACTGGGAAGGTGATCAAGGTGGCGATGTTTACGAAAGACAAAATCCGCGAGAGTTTATCGTTGATCACACCCTGTCAAAAAAATTTTTTTTAAAAATAACAACTTAATTTGAAAGATCATCTTTATTTTGTGGAACAGTAATTTGAATCAAATCCGATAGTTTTCAATAATACACTGAACAACCAACATGTAAAGATTCCATCAAGTTCGTTGCCTGCAATCTAATACATATGTACTTCTCAGCAGAGAGGGTGGTATTTTTGACAGTTAATAATAATACTGGAGTCTTATAAAGAGCACATATCTGCCAAAAAGGTACTCAAGGCACTTGTTTTTTTTTTTTAAGACAGGTTTTTGAAAATTTTGAATTATGAAACCCAATTATGTAGCACCTTATAAGGGTTTACAAGGTGCTGTGGCGCATTCAGCAGCCACTGCCAGAAACACCGGGGCAAACCTCTTCTCTTTGGTATAAGTGTAACTGGGTTCTTTTCCAATGGAAAGGACTTTTGCAAAATGAATATGGCCTTGCCCTCACAAAGATGAAATTCTAGGCCTGGAATACGACCTTTGACTGAGTTGATGAGAACATCCCCAGGCTAGGCACTGGAGAGGGGAGGGGTGGGGGCGGTGGGAGGGGTTAACAATTGAGACACAAAAACATAAAAAATAACAGACAACATACCCCAGCAACTAACTTCTCTATCACAAACTGGATCAGAATAAACACGTTAATCACTGCAAAAAAAAAAAGCAGAGTAAGTCATATCAATATATCAGTATGTTAATGAAGTTGACATACCATCCCATACCATCTGATGAAAGCAACCCACAAAATGAAATTCAAAGAAACCATGGCTTATGCGAGACGAAAGCAACACTTGATTTAATGGGTTTAAAAAAAGAATACACAACACCCTTCTCAAACACATCAGATTATTCTTAGTAGCATGGTTTAATTCGTTATCTTAATAATAAAGGATTAAAGGAGAGGTGACCGAGGTCTTTTAAACAGCCGTTTAAAACCGGCAGGGTCGTGGCTGTGTGATAAAGCACCGAGAAGAGGGTACTGCAGAATGACTGGTCTGACAAACTGAAGCAAATGTGCCCACAGATTTTGAAGACGTGACACACATGGTCTCCTGGGTAAAACCGCATCCCAGGTCGGACAAACTGGTGGCAAATTTACCATGAAACTATCTGTAGAACAGACACAACATGGACACCAAGAAACATTGCACCCATGAGGGTGGCTGAGCACACATATTTTTTTTATTTTTATTTATTTTTTTGGGGAGGGGGGCTGCTTGACTGACATGGGCAGAGAGGACTTACGGGCAGCAAGTGTACCATTCGGCAAACTGTAAGGATCCCTCAGGAAAATCTGTAGCATCTGAATGGGATCCACCAAAATTCCATATCTGCAAAAATAGGGATTATAAAATCAGTATTACAAAACCATCTGTTATTTGAGAGATAAGCTCATTTCAGCAACTTCAACTACTGAAAGTTATTTGTCTTACTTGATCAGGTTTTCCAGGACGAGTCGTCCACTTGACATTGCCTGTTAAAAACAAAAAAAAAGTCACACATTTTGCTGAATGTTTTTAGTTTTATATTAATTTGTTCATACAGATTAACCTTCCTACTATCTGACCATTCATTATCGTCCACTGTGGTTTTGTATGATAAACTATGCCAGCCTGTGGTAAATCATAGGGTGAATGCATCAACACAGTACACGATTAACCTTCCAACTCTCTGGCTATTCAATACCATCCACAATATCAAACCATGCCAGCCTGCAATATGATATCGTAGGGTGAAAGTATCTACACAGTACACAGTTATCCCTCCTACTGCCTGACCATTCAATACCATCCACTGCGGTTTTTGAACGATGGATAAACTATGCCAGCCTGCAGCATGACATTTATGTCGTGAATGCATCTATATGCATCTATAAACAGTACACACTGTTAGATGTACACAGTTGTGCCACCACACACAACCCCTGCAATTGAATGGTTTCAAACGGTTGGTCAACCCGCTGAAAATGTTGCCAAGAGTAGGAGGGTGAAAGTAAATAGACGACTTACCAGAAGGACAATGCAGAGATTCAGAAAGCCACGGTAATTATTGAACCCACTGGTGTTACTCAGTAAAGAACTCTGATCGGTGTGAATCCTGCATTAAGCATAGAGGGAAGAAGATGGTATAGAGCTGGTGAATAGACCCGCCTACTAACGCATTGACCAATCACAGCCTTGACAACGCCACTGAAAGTCTGACAAAAGTCTGACACTTTAAAATCCCGTTAGAAAAGTAAACGAACCGCTGCCATTGTTCTGACACACAACAGCACACACAACTGTACTAAGTTTTGTTTTGCTTTTTTGTTCTAATTTTTACGTATTTCTGGTGGTGCAACTCCCACAGCAGTGGTCCTTGTACAGTCGTGTAAAAGTGGTTTAACTGTGTTCCTGTCTGCATTGTTCCTTGGACTCAAGGCACTGTACAAAAGGCCACGAAACTAAATCCACATTGTTCACGAAAACCATCCGTGTGTGTATCCGATACGTGTTTGTGGCCGCAACTGAACCACCGCTGCGATCGTGGCAAGACGTGCCACACCATGTGGTGTTGCTAGGCAGATGCTAAGGTAGGCGAGGTTTAACGGATCGGTCTACTGCTGTTGCAAATTTGCAAACTCTTAACCCTCATACAAATCCAAGCAGCTCGTCCATGGTGGTTTGCATCACCGCAGCTATGGCCGCCGCATGTGCGGGTCGACGCACACGCACTGTGAATCCTCCATGCTGATTGCGGCGGCCATAGCTGCGGTGGTGTAAACCACCATGCACGAGCTGCTCAGATTAGTCTACATGTGAATTCTCCAAAGTGACTCAAAATCTCCCAAAATAATATGCAAACAACGGTGAGGTAAACCATGGGACACTTTCCTGTCACTGTATTTGTATGTATGGTCGATCAGTGCCACAGATTGCCACTGACAGAAATCCTCCAAGGTTGAGACCCTTATCTCTTCCAACAGTGGCCCGAAATTAATCCAAAATCAGAACCTCCCCCATTGGATCGTTTTGTAGGGGTTGTTGCAAGGGCAGGACGAGCAGGGTGGGGGCCATGTCCGACCTCTCTAGCCTAAGGGCCACGTCACAAGGGGCAATTTACAGGCAACCAGTTCCAGGCAATCCCCCAGAACGAAAGGCATCCACATTTAAATGTTCACCTAATCTTCTTGAGGATTGTAAGACACTATTAGAAACTCCTGTGCTCCCAAAGTGTTTCTTTTTCATGCGGTGCAGTTGGTTGCCTCCAAGTTGCCAGTAAAAATTGCCCCCTGTGACATGGCCTTAAGACTTACGGATCATCTGGCTGTCTGTCTAGTGTTGTGCTTCCTTCTCCAGAATCTTTCACCGTCTTCACTGTGTCCTTGTCACTGGATGCTTCTTCCGCCTTCTCGCTACCTTTCCTCCGTCTGGCTTGTCCATTTGGACTGGTATTGTTCACATCTTTTGCCATAGCTCTAAAGAATAGAAAAGGATCATCAAGTTGAGTAGTTTCCTATTGAGAATGGTACAACATAATTTAGCCGAAAAATCCATGTACAATGTATGTGTACAAGTTTCTTATTAATCTCAGAAGACTGAACATTAAACCGGTCTTGTAACTAGCTGGTAAGTTTGTCCTTAAAAAATAACTTATTTGTGGTGTTTAACTCTTTTTTTCACTACTGAATATAATGTACAGCTGTGACGGAATTGTTAATGTTTTGTTTATTTCGAGCCGCTGGCAGCGGCTCTCCGGCGTATGAAGTAATTCACCGAGATGCTGTGAGCGGTTTTAACTTCACATGAACAGAAGTTTTAACTTCACATGAACAAAGTTGTTAATAAAATAATAACAGGCAGGCCAGTGAATGATTTCCCTACTGCAAAATCCTACACAAAATGTACCAGTTGCTGCTCAAAAGTCATCATGTTCTACCCAATAGCAATATTAACATTCAGTTTGCACAAAATACGATCAGTCTAAATGTTTTGCTTTGCAAAATTGCTGCATGAAATCGTTCCTTGATAAGTGATACTGATGAACTCCTACTACCTACATGATCTAACCTCAAGTATTAGAAGTTAGAACGGCCTAAATATTTTATTTACTAACCAGAATATGGAATGGCTTATTAATGTAATTATTAGAACTGTACAAGGAATTGTTTATGGACATTTGACAAACAATAAAAGGGTATAAAACCTTTGAAGCTAGTTTCAATCAACACAACAGTGTTTACACTCTTTATAATGACGAGCGCAATCTTGGCAATCTTGATTCCTTGCGCAAATTTATTGTACTCTACCCTCCGACTTGATTATCATATGAATGGATCCATTTATATGATAATCAAGTCAGGGTAGAGTACAATAAATTTGCACATCAAGATTGCGCTCAACAGTAATAATTAATAATAAACCACTGAGCAAATAAAGAAATGGCGCCCGCCCCTTTAAATATAGTTAACATCATTAACAAAGTTCAACACCATTTTGACCAGTTGACAGCGTTAAAGTCATTGACAGTGCAGCGTATTTAATTTAACATAACTCGAGCAAACTCCTACCTTCGTAGCCACTTTCATCGATGGAAGTTGGAGCAGTGTCTAGCCGGCTTACCATGCAAAATCAACAGGTCCAAGGCCAAATTTGACCTCGGAATGATTATTTTGGGGTGACAGAACGCATCTGCCAAAGCCAACAATGAAGTTCTCATTCGGTGCGGATACCGGATGTGGACCGTTTATTTGGTCTAGCGCCCTCAAGTGGTGTCTAATGTTATCACATGTCTTACACAAAAATAGCCATTGGTTAATGTTGTCATCAAGCATGATCAACCTATTCAACCGCAAGGTTGGGACTATGACAAGTAGTAAGTACGACTAACCTGTTGTAAAGGAGTGATCGTTTGCCGATTATTATTGACACGGCTGTTCATTTAGTTTGTTTTCCTTCTTCCGTGATACAGCAGGTAAGAAATGTTGTTATCTTTTGGGATCAAAATCGTTCTCAGATTTGATTTGTCTGTGTTTTACTTGTTGTAGAGTATCGATAAAATGGATCGCGGAAGTAGCATTATTATTTGTGTGCATTTCACCGGGTGGTGTCCAGGGGGCGGGGAAGGGGGGGGGGGAGGTGGAATATGATGGAGATGATTTTGCATCTTGCATCTTGTTGTATTTGGTGTACTCTCATAAAGGCAACGCTGCTTATCCTGGAAATGGTAGGTTGCAATTTAGCCCCATACGTAGTGCCAATCTAATACTATGGACCTTTTGCGTCTGACGTCATGAGTTCCACAGAGATGTATACAAAGAGCGCCCTCACTGAGGTCAAAACGGCCGTAAGTTTACTGTTGGAAAACGGCTGTGCATACCCTCCATAAAAAAGCTGGACTACCTTCACTTCTTCAGGTACGAACCCTCCCTGGCCCACAATGTGACATCAACTTTCAAATTGAGGCTTACATTTTTTTGCCTAATATGTTCCCTCGATGATCGCTTGGTCATTGCCGGCGAGTCTGGAGTACCTTAGATTCGCGATGCGAAAACTTATTGTGGTGGAGTGTTGTGAAAAATCTCCCTCTCAGAGCTGATACTGACACATTCAAACATCGTGATCAGAGCCATGAATGATGGTTGCCGTTGCGCATGCGCGCTGTACATCGCTATGACTTTCCACGGAATTCTGCGATTACGGCACCCTATTCTGCTGCGCTTAAGGGCTGTACAGCGCACATGCGCAACAGCAACAATCATGGCTCCGACGATGTTTGAATATGTCAGTATCAGCTCTGAAATTTTTCACAAAATTCCACCAAACTAAGTTATCGCATAACCAATCTATGGTACTCCAGACTGGCTGGTAATGACCAAGCGATCATCAAGGGACAAATTTTGGCAAAAAGAGTTAAGTCTCAATTTGAAAATTGATGTCACATTGTGGGTGCAGAGGATTGTAGGGCCAAGGAGCGGAGGTAGTCCAGGGTATTGGCACTTTTTATGGGGCTAGATTGGACTACGCATTAATTTCATTTTGCCATCTGGTTAATCGTGTAGAGTATTTGGGATGAGATAAAAAATAGCTTTATTTTGTGATTCTTTTTTTCTTTCTCTTTCTTTCTTTGTTCTGAACTATTTTCATGTAGAATAAAAAAAAAAGAGCGGTCAGGATGACATCACCATTGGTCTCCAACAAGTTGTACTTCATTGTGATTGTGGCCTGCAGTTTCTTCTCGTTGGGCCATCTCCCGTCCGGTGTCGTCGGCCTGAACACGAAATCCCCAATGAGGGCGCTGAAAATTCTCATGACCGTCTTACCGCTGACATTTTTCCTGTCTTACTTTCTGGCATGGAAAATGCTCATCGTCACTCCGAGGGAGAAGTTCCAGCAAGAGAAACCCAAATGGGAACAGGGTTATTTTCTCTTCAAAGTTTGGACGTTGCTCTTGTTCGTTCTACTTTTGTTCACGCACCTGAGTTTTCCATACATGTTGAGCATGGGGACAGTGGTCGAGGTAAGCCCGGTGCCCTACATCTTGTTCGCGTCGCTGGGGACGTCTTTGATATTGGCAGCTGTGTTGGTAAAGATGAAAGTGCTAGAATTTGTTGTTTCTTGTCTACTTTTTGGTCTGCGGTGGAGGTGGTTTGAGTGTAACTGGTATCTCATCCGTGGTGCTCTGGTTGCTGTCATCGTCTCTTGTCTGGCGACCGTGTCAATGATGAACGCCGCAGCTGGACCGGTGGTCAAGGAAGTCCAGGTGCCAGTGAGGAAGTTACCGCTGGCCATGAACGGCATGAAAGTCGTCCAGCTATCCGACATTCACATCGGACCGACTGTTGGACGGAAACAACTACAGCAGTCTGTGGATACAACAAATTCTTTAAAACCAGGTATAAATACAACCCAAAGTTTCTTCGCTGAGCAAGAAAATTAGCAGGTGACCAGTCACAACAGTGTTAACTATGTACAGCATTTTGGCTGGTAAATCTGTTTCTAAAAAGCAAGATTTTTCTGTGCTTGGCAAATGTTTGTGCTTACCACTTTGCTGAAATTGGGCCCAGAACCTGTGGACAGTTGTGCCATATGTCATATTCCCTATGTGTATACACAGTATGAATACTGATTCCTGTTAAACCAAAAAGTATCAGACTATTTTGCCCCCATAGCCTCCATTTGGTTATATCAATTTGTTTATATTTTTGTTTGCAGATATCGTCGTGATCACGGGTGACCTCGTAGACTCGACCGTGGAGCATCTAACCGAGGCAGTGTCTCCACTTTCACAGCTGAAAGCCAAATATGGGGTTTTCTATGTTACTGGTAGGTACACTTGTAATGGTGAACCGTGCTCTTTACTAATTCAGGAATGTGAAATGCCTGGAGTTAACCCAAGAATAATGTGGCTAAAAAATGTTCTCGTTAAGAAACCAAGGATGCCTCTGAGACTAAGAGAAAAGTAAGTCATTGAGGCTCAGGAAGCCTGAGGAACACTGTAAGCAGAGGCTAGGACAAAGGAGTACCGAGGTAAACCAGCTTTGAGTTGCAGGACAAGTTCAAGCATACAGAGGGGTTGATCCAGCTGGTGGATTCTTTAGGCAGGCTGTGCATTTGTCTGTTGTTACCCCCCCCCCCTGTTACATTCAGCAAGGCAGGGCTAGAAATACCCACCGGCCAGAATCCAAAGAAACACTGAGGAAAACCAACTTTTAGTTGGGACAAGTTCAGGCATACAGAGGGCTTGATCCAGCTGGTGGATTCTTTAGGCTGGCTATGCATGTGACTGTGGTTACCCCCCCCTGTTACAATCATCAGCAAGTAAGGGCTAGGAATACCTACTGGCAAGAGTCCAGTAATTTTAGCACTGGGCCAGTAACCCCACAACCGAACAAGTCCTCCAATCCTCCAGTTTTTCCAATCACATATTTTGGGAAATTAACCAGTAAATTGACCCCTTGAACGCACGTCACAAGCAGCCACTGCTTCCAGGCTCACCACCTTGGAAGTCAACAGCCAAACGTGTAAACGCTGCATCGCCTAAAATTTGCACTACACAGTAAACAAACAGGGACATTGACTCCTAAAGTGATGTCGTCAGCTGAGTTAATACTTTCAAAATTTCAAAATTGCCTTCCCAAAAATTTGACTGTGAAAAAGAGGGACATTTTTTAGGTCTGGTGAAAAAATTACAATTGGTCTAGTGGGGATTCTATTGGAATTCAAACCCTGCTTTGAAAGGTGTCTGTGAAATGCCTGTAGGAAGTTCCCTGAATCTCAAAACGATCTTTTTAAAACTAGGCAGCGTTTGCTACCACCTTCCTCCCTCTCTCTACTCCCTGTAGGAAACCATGAGTACTACACACTTGACGTCAAGAACTGGATAGTGCATCTAGAGTCACTGGGCATCACGTGTCTGTCTAACAAGAACGTGAAGATCATAGACCCAGCGAGGGCGCAAGACTGGTTTTACATCGCTGGGACCCATGACATTGAATCCGAGCAAGTCATGGCGGACAAGTAAGAATCCTGCAGACTTTATGTTGTTTTTTTTAAAGGGAAGGTACAAATGTGTTCAGAACAGAGTAATCATCTGCATTAGAGCAGACATCTTAACCACAAGACCACCATGCAGGGTTGGTGATGAGAGGCCAGTTAGAATCTTGTAATAGACCGATCCATCAAGCCCTGACTACCTTAGCAACTGCCTAGCAACAGCACATGGTGTGACTTTCTTGCCATGATCGCAGCGGTGGTTCAGTTGCAAACACACATACATATCAGATACACACGCATACATGATTTTCGTGAACTGTATGGATTTAGTTTCTCGGCCTTTTGAGCAGTGCCTTGAGTCCAAAGAACAATGCAGACAGGAACACTGTTCAACCACTTTTACATGACTGTACAGGGACCACTGCTGTGGGATTTGCACCACTAGAAAAATGAAATAATTGAAATAAAACAAATTAGTACAGTTGTGTGTGCTGTTGTGTGTCGGAACAATGGCGGCAGTTTGTTTACCTTACTAATGGGATTTTAACAATTCAGACTTTTGTTGGACTTTCGGTGGCATGTGATTGGTCAATGTGTTGGTAGGCGGGGCTTAATGGGTTGGTCTATTTGCAGTGGGTACCACAAACAACTATGTATTCTTTTAAAATCCTGTTGCAGTTAATACTTCAATTATCTTGTTTTTGCCAACAGAGAAGACCGATTTAATCTGGACATAGCTCTTCATGATACAGACAGCGATCATGCTGTAATTCTATTGGCTCATCAGCCGAAGGCAGCTAGTCGAGCCCTCCAATCACAGTATGACATCAGCCTGATCCTATCGGGTGAGTCAAAAATCACCTCTTTAAACAAAGTACTGCTCGGTCTTCGCAAAAAAAATTGGTACATGATTGTGTTCTGGTTGAGATTCTTTCCAATCCTGCTGCAGATTTCACAAAACTTCACGCAACCGCATAAAGTCCACTTGCACAACATTTATTGTGCAAGTGGTGCATAACTGATGCAATAAATGTTGACGCAAATGGACTTACGCAGTTGCGCAAAGTCGGCAGCTGTACTGTGAGATAAGACAAGCATGTACAACCGACATTTGACCATTTCAATGTAAAATGTTGCCCATGGTTTCAAGAAAACGCCTGTAAGAATTGTGTTTTTGACAAATGTACAAATTCCTGGAAAAAAACAACATGGCTTCCCATACTGCGTTCCCCTGTTATTGTAGACCCACAACCTCTCAGATGTTACAATTCAGGAGTTTTACTGACTCTGTGCAACTACAAAACTGCAGGTTTTCGAACATGGACTATTTCTTTCACCCTTTGGTGACTGCTTCAACTTCTTTCAGATTGGCTCAAGTTTTTTGTTTTAGAAAATCCTTGAATGAGGAAAAATCGTGGTGTTTTTTTTGTAAAAGTTGCTTTGCTGAGACATTTTTTTCCCCCGATTTGGCAAATGCAGAAGTTGTATTCTCACAAAAGTGAGAGAATTTTCAGTGGAAAGTGAAAACAATTACAGAGTTGGTGTGTTGGAATTAAATGGAAAAAATAAGAAGAAAAAAAACTTGTGAAAACCAACTTACCCCAGAAATTGTTTTGCTTTCTTGTTTAAGGTCACACACACGGCGGGCAGTTCTACCCAGTAAACATGTTGAGCTACTTGGTCAACCCTTACTTTGCTGGCATGTACCAACCAAAGGACGGATCGTACATCTACGTATCATCAGGTGCCTGGCATAATGCACCCCCCTTGAGGTTGTTCTCCCGGTCTGAAATCACTTTGCTAACCCTGTTGTCTACATGAGGTTGTCATAGTCTATTTGGAGATTGGGGGGCGATACGAGGGACGGGGGGAGGTTGGGTTGGGGGTTGAGGGGCACGGGGGGAGGTTTAGTTGATTCTACAGACTTTCGCTGCAGTTTTAGCTAACCCCCAGCCCCTCAAGGTCTGCCACATGCGACATGTCCCAACAACTGCAGACTTTGTTCTTGTCAATGGCAAGGTCGTTTTCCCTTAGTAGAGGAGGGCACCTCTTTGAGGGAAATGTCAACTTCTACTGTAATATTTAAAGGGGCACCTAGGCAATGACCAGGGGCATAGAAGTGATTGCCTCTGTTGCCCCTGTGAAGTATCTGGTCTGCAAATGCAGTTGTTGTCTGCCTGCAGACTTCAAGAACCATCTGCTATCACAAAGGTTCTTGAGTTCAGCTGAAGCAATTAGGTTCTTTTATTCTCGGAAAAAAAGAGGATAGGATCCCACAGGTTTTTTTTATTATTGGAACTTTTTGGATCGAGTTGAGTTGGGGGTACATTTGTCATTTTTTTGCTTCTTTTTTTTTTAGCGCTCCTCAACTCTTTTTCAGTTTTTATAAAGCGGCCCTTTTATGATTTTGGTTTTTAAAGAAAAAGAAAACGAGATTATCAAAACCATGGGTTTGGAGGTCTTGGTGGAGAGGACGGGGGAAATTTCAAACAAAAATTCACCCAATGATTTAAATTATAAAAAAGTGTTTGAGTGCGATTAAATAAACAATGACGGTTTGGGAATTGTTTTGAAAGAGTTTCACCCAAAGATGTATATTATTTAAGGTAATTTTAGTGTTATTAAATGAGTAATGATGATTTTGAAATATTAAACTTAGTGGAGATGTTAATGGATGCTTTAAATGTTATTTAAGAAGGAAAAAAAACCAACAAAAAACAGGATTGTTATAAATAAAAATGACATTTTCTTAGTTTTGTAAATTTTTGCTAATTACAATACACGTTTTTAATAAATCACTCAAAACCACGGTGGATAGTAGAAGATAGTGAATGGACAAACAGTAGGAGGGTTGACTGTGTACTGTGTAGGTGCATTCACATGATATCATATTGCAGGCTGGCATAGTTTATTATTCAAAACCACAGTGAATGGGATTGAATGGTCAGACAGTAGGAGGGTTGACTGTGTACTTTATAAATGCATTCACACGATATATTGCAGGCTGGCATAGTTTATTATTCAAAACCACAGTGGATGAGATTGAATGGTCAGACAGTAGGAGGGTTGACTGTGTACTTTGTAGATGCATTCACATGATATCATATTGCAGGCTGGCATAGTTTATTATTCAAAACCACAGTGGATGAGATTGAATGGTCAGACAGTAGGAGGGTTAACTGTGTACTGTGTAGATGCATGCGCCATTATGATATATTGCAGGCTGGCATAGTTTATCAAAATGGTATTCATCTATAAAAAGGTTTTTATCCACGATTTGTAAAAACGTTTATTACACAATGCAGCGAGTCGCATCCTATCCTTCGTTCACCAGTGCAGAGCACGATTTTTAGCGTGAAACAAAAGACAGCAAAACTTGGTTGTTGTTTTGTATATAAAAGATTTATAGGTTCAAACAACATACACCCATCTAACATCAAAGATGTATGTAATAAACAAAAATCTTAACAAAACTAACATGAGGTTTTGAAGAAGAACAAATGTTCATTTGAACGAGTTTTAACAAATTAATAACCTTAATGATAACTGTTTACCTTGAAATATTATAAATGCATACATTGTATATAGAGTGTCTGTACTTTTGGAACTACATTTGCTTATTTATCTTCAAGACGCATATATGTGTATTTGAAGGAACCAGTGGTTATTAAAATGTGAAAGTACAAACATTATTTTCTGTCACGGACGAGTTTATTATTAAGTCATTTAAAATCTGTTATAAAATTATTAGAGCAGTCCCAAAGAACCTGAAGAACTCCGAGCTCGTCATCTGTGTCAGAGCTGTGTAGTGAGAGAGTTGGGACATGGAGGGACATGTTTTCATTGGTCACGTGGCTGCTGGACGCCATTTTCGGTCCAAACGTAGCACAACCCAATGTGCAGACTTGTTTACCAGAAAACAGCTTCCAACCACAAGTTGCCGCGACTCTCTTAATACGCACCTCTGGTCTGTGTCTTCTAAGAACGCCCTCTATGTCAGCTCTGTGGACACAAAGAGTGTCAATTCCATGTGTCATGCCTATATGGCAAAATTAACCAGCTCAACCAATAGACCATATGCGCTTGATGTCATTTGATTAGGGCGCCCATGGCTAGAGACCAAAAGAAGGTAGCTCATTGGCTGATCCTGTGCGCTACGCGTACGCAGCTGTGCGTTTTCCATTGTTTCATCATTGTTTTACCTCTACGACGGCGGCGGGATGACGTGGATGCATAAAGTCCACGGAAAAGCCGACATTTGCCATACACCTAAAATGGCAGTGCGCATGCATTGCCTCAAAAGATGATATACACATGGAACTACCCACCCAGCATTCTCCAGTCAGGGGTTCTACATCTATATGAACTGTCTTCAAGCAAACTCGGTGGTTAAGACAACTTCTCTAGAAGTCAGGAGGTCTCTGGTTTGATTCCCACACATATCATGGGTTCCTCCCGCCTCTCCCCATTCAGAGCACACTAACTCGCTGTTTGCGAAACTTCCCTCCAAAACACAATGGAGTAAAATAATAAAAATAAACTATTAATTACCGTCATAACTATGAAATATAACTCAAGTGGAACAAAAACAAGATATTATGGACGACACTATCTCGTGATACATCAGTATGGCTCAGTAATGTTATCCTATGTTCTTTTGAGTACTTGCACTTTTTAAAACTGCACCAGACTACAACCCTAGAGTGTGATGCATTTATTCCTACATCGTGTCAACTAGATTATCCGTAACCAATACTCAGGAAAAAAAATGGAATCAACCCACAACCTAAGATCTTCTCAAACATCCGAAGCTGAAAAGTAAATTTGAGTCCCAGCTCTTTGTCCTTCAGAATTTTGTTTGATGGAAATTCACTCCAACTCAAGTGAAAAAAAAATTTTAAATAAAAAATAAATTGATTGTCGAAATTCATCATAACTCATCAGAAACTCATCAGAAAGGTCTGATAAATTGATTGTCGAAATTCATCATAACTCATCAGAAACTCATCAGAAAGGTCATTATGTACTTTTTGTTTGTACTTGAGTTTTTACTCATGAAGATGTACTCCATGGTGTGAAATGTTAGAGGGGCCTCCAGCATCCTCAAAATGAACTCCACTCTTTGGTAACTCAACACCCAAGATCTTGGAGAAGTTTGGTATGCCTGTTCCAATGATAAGCAATCATTATTTGGACATGCAAGTCCAGATCCCACAAAGTCAGACAACTTCCTGAAGAGGATTTTGGAGGATTTGGGACCACCTAGGGAATAATGGACTCGTACTTTAAAACATTTTCTGTAAGTAAATTTAAAACTTTGCATGGTTGAGATACAATCTAGTCAGGTTTATGGTAACACCATTTACATGAGTAGGATTTGAAACTTTGCATGGGGGAGATACAATCTAGTAAGGTTTGTGATAACACCATGTACATGAGCAGAGTTTTAAACTTTGCATGGTGGAGACACAATCTAGTACTCTCTGAGTTGTGGTGGTTCTGAAAAGAACTGGTGGTGCAACAACTTGACATTTCAAAGAAAAAAATACTTCTTTCAAAGAAGTATGCAGGATAAAGCTGAAGACGATACTGATACAGAAAATACTGATCGAAACTTTGAGTTGTTATAAAAAAAGCTGCCACAATTCATAAAGAGATTATTTTGTCATGTACCCAAACTCACACACCAGAAAAAGGACCCACATTGTGCTAAAATCTGACAACTTACTCGGGTTAAAATGAACTTCAAGTAACAGAGAGGTGTCACGTGACATCACCCGAGACCTTTTTCTAATGCTGCGTGCACAAACAGACGCTGGAAATCATTCAGCAGACGACACGTCAGCTATGGAGTTTGTACATAGCTGGACCCAACATGGCTGCGAAACGCTTTTTTTTTTCCTGGGTCACGCAACCTCTCTATTATACTCATGCTGTGGTACTTGGTTTCTGCTAGTCTTTGCACTCACAGAAAATTACTGAGCCATACTGGTCACGAGGAATCTACTATGTACCTATAAAAGGCAATCAAAAAGTAAACTTTACACAAAAAAATCACACCAGTATAAATTTTTTTCATTTATACAATTTTGTACGGACTGTATCATTGCACATTAATTTTAAGTTCAATTAAACAAATAAAAAAAAAAACAGATTTGACATCCGCATAAGTAGCATTCTCTTCCCCCATGGGTGAAGAATTTCTGACGAGTCTGACAACACGTCACAACATCCAGAGCAATACGCTTAGTTGCAACAAAAATTTGAAAGAAAATCGTAAACAATTCATAAAAAACTAATTACATAGCACAACAAGTTCAAAATTAACTGCATAAATCATGGCAAGTGTGAAAATATTAATCTGTATATATATTTACACTTTCTACTCTATACTTTCAAATGATATCATTTTTAATTTGATTGATTTTATTTATTTTTTTTTTTATAATATAATACTCTGCAGGTTGCCTTTTTATTGAATACAAAAATCTTTGGAATAATTGTAAAAGTATCTCTGCCCATCTTCCTATTAAAGAACAGGTTAATCTTCAAAACGCGACAAACGACAAGAAACGATAAGCAAGCAAACTGCAACAACAACAAAAATTACGAAACAAGAGAGACAAACTGGAATTTCAGATATCCAAAAGCCGACAAATTATGATGAGAGGGTTTATGTTTACGGCGCATGGCAAGGTTTGATTTTATTTTCCAAGACGGCCGAAAAAATTTACTCTTGGGAAGAGTCAGACAAGTTGTCCACTCTTTTTTAGGCACCGCCATCAGACAAACTTGATTATTACCAATTTACAGCAAGATCCTTTTTAAATTTCTTTCTTCACCCTCTCTATTACTCTACACCCTCAGGATTCACAGCTGAAGATACCCTTGGAAATGCCCAAACTGAATTTTGTTTTACTTAACCAGTAGAAGCCTGATGATGTGTTTACACGGAAATAGTGTCCGAACCAGTTAACGGGCGCTGTTTTTAAACATGCCATTGTGTAAAATCTGACAACCGGAACAAAGGATCGCCGGGATATTCCACTACCGAGCGTGCCCAGAGCATGCACTCGCAGTGTAACAGTTTTTTTTCACCCACACAAAGAGAAAACACGGTCCTGGATATTTTGCCGATTTTCTCCCATTATGCGGGGGTTATTGTGTAATCCCTGATTCCAGACCTTTGTCCTTTTGTTCCAAGAAGAGGATTATGAAACATCGAGAGGCTTCCATCATTGTTCATTCATTGCATTTCGGCTCAATGGAGGTAAGTCAGAGTGAACCGGGGATACAGCCTTGGTTCTGGATTTAGTACCAACCCTCGGCCGTGGCTCATGGCCAAGGTTTTGTAATTCACAATGCATATATTTGACATTTTCTCAATAGAGAAAACAAAACTCCCGGTGCTATAAAGAGAATCTTTGTTCTCTTGGCATTGCCAAGTCAAGGTTTCTTTGTGCCAGCGGTACTCTCAAAGAAAAATTATTCCAGCATTTCTGACAAAATGATCCCATCATGCTGGACGGGGAAAAAAATGGAAGATTCCCAGCAGCAATTGGTTAAAATACAAATTAAAAAATCAAGTAGTTAAGCAAGCAAACTTGCTGGGCATAGAAACAATTGTGTAGCTGAAATGAGATACCAACCAAAATATCATACCACGTATATTGTGTGTGACTGGTACTCTGTTATTCCATGGCTTAGTGGATATATCTGGTCAGCAATATAAGCCCAGCGCCGTCCTACGCACATCCTGATTTTCAAGGGTATTATTTTCTTTCCCCCTTGCTTATTAGACAACTCTGAATAGCAACATCAGTAGGTGGGTATTATGAAATAAAACTGATCAAGTGTTTCTGAAAGGCAGCAACAATTGTTAAAAAGTTATTTCAAAAGTTCCTAAGCTCTTCAACTCGAAGTAAAAGAATACGTCTTGTGAGTCTTTAGATATGAAAACCGATAATTGGACCCCCAAACCCTGTGATCTTGTTGCAAACCAACAAGTAGTAATATTCCAGTAAGGGGGCGGTGGTTGGTTCGAATCCCATCTGAGTAGCCTGCAACTTTGTTTTTTTTTCTTTTCCCGTAGGATTCAGGGGGAATGCACGAAGTATACAGTGCTTATCACACATCAATGTAATAGTTAAAAAACTAAAACAATATTATTCCATCTTCGATAAAATTATGACATTAATTAAGTATTCTTGGTCCTTATTCCTGATCCCTGATCTGTCCAACCATCCACAGCTGATTTACGTCCGAATGCAACTCTTCCGTTAATCACAGGCTGGGCACAACCACGGCGCATTTTTTTTACTTCTTCCCCTCTCCTTTTCTGGTTGCTTCCAATATATACACAGAGCAGGCACACACAGCCCGGCAGAAAATGTCACCCTCCTGTTTTTCGGATTCGTCCAGAGAAGAAAAATTCCACAGACCATTAAAAAAAAAACACCA
This sequence comes from Marthasterias glacialis, assembly GCA_911728455.2. NCBI lineage: Eukaryota > Metazoa > Echinodermata > Asteroidea > Forcipulatida > Asteriidae > Marthasterias > Marthasterias glacialis. The sequence continues at coordinate 11,290,206 of OU452222.1, read as the reverse complement.
TAATTCGTTAGTCCTTTCGTTTTTTTTCTTCACTCTGCACCATACTGTGAGAGCAGCAGAAATGTTTTAACACATATTGCGTGAGCGGCAAGTTAAGAATCTTTGGCTTTGCTTAAACTTCATTGGCGACAACACAACCAGTATGTGGCCTGGCTAACAAGCGATAACATCAAAAAGCTGGTCCCCTGACGGCATAATAAACAACGACGTTAAGATGGGCTGTAGATAACAACCCAATTGCATTTACTCATCTGCGGTAGGAAAATCTTTTTTTCTTTTCTACATTTGACCAATGAGGAAGAGTGGTAGATGGGTCCTTACTTTAAAAAGAAAAAAAAAAATGACACTTGAGAACTGCCATATTTGCTCCACGTTTATGTTGATGAAACCTCACACTGTTACTTTCGAGCGTTCTTGGGTGCATAAAAAACAGACATCAAACCTGTTTCAACTAGGCTGGTGCAAGCCTGTGCACCAGTCTCGGAACTGGTATGCTTGCACTGACTCAATCAAAATGCAGTAAAACACTATTGGATTGATTGATGGAATTGGTGGTGGTGGTGGTGGTGGTGGTGGTGGTGGTGGTGGTGGTGGTGGTGGTGGGTGGGGGTGGGGTGGTTGTATTAAAGGACTGATGAATCTGGTACACTCGATGAAGGGGCCAGGGTAAAGGGGGTTTGCATAACACTTGAAGATAAGTTTTCGTTGACATCCGACTATGATACTTGAAACGCGATACAGAATCCACGAGTCGGTTCCCCCTACCCCACTTGGGGCCGTCCACCAGTCGTCGCTATGACCTCATCAGCCCCCCTGTGAGGTCCTGAATCACCCCCTGGTCCACTAATTGGTACAGCATTTTCTGCTCTTTGTCCACACTGTGAGTCCACGAGCGTTTGATCTCGCTCATCTTGAGTTTGTCATAGTAGTGCAGGGGGGCGTTGGGGCGGCTCGTGTCGTACCCGAAGCCCGCCACCGCCACCTCGTCGCAGAAACGCAACCCTAACATGATGGCGAGACAACCAGATGTTGGTACATTCTGTATAAGTGAGAGAAGCGATCACTTTCATGTTATAGCAGTAAAAATACACAAAGAGTAACACCACTCTCTTAACCAGTTGGCACCGTCTGACTTAACCAGTTGGCACGGTCTGACTTAACCAGTTGGCACCGTCTAACTTAACCAGTTGGCACCGTCTGACTTAACCAGTTGGCACCGTCTGACTTAACCAGTTGGCACCGTCTGACTTAACCAGTTGGCACCGTCTGACTTAACCAGTTGGCACCGTCTGACTTAACCAGTTGGCACCGTCTGACTTAACCAGTTGGCACCGTCTGACTTAACCAGTTGGCACCGTCTGACTTAACCAGTTGGCACCGTCTGACTTAACCAGTTGGCACCGTCTGACTTAACCAGTTGGCACCGTCTGACTTAACCAGTTGGCACCGTCTGACGCGTATTCATAAAAATATTTTTTGAGCCAGCCAACAGGCGAAAATTGAAACATGTCATTGTGTAAAATCGGAAAACCGGATCAAAGATCGCCCGGACATTTCACTGCTGAACCAGCACAGACATGACAGAGCACGCACCTGCCGTCTAACACTTGGTTTCACCCACACAAAGAGTAAACAAAGTCTTGAATGTTTTGCAAATTTTTGGCTCTTGTGCGCCGGTTTTTGTGTAATCCCCGGTTCCAGACCTTAGACCTTTTGTTCCAAGAAGAGAATTATGAGACATTGAGAGGCTTCCACCATTGTTTATTCATTGTATTTTGAACTCATTCTTCCAAAAGACAATAATGTCCTTATATATAACAATTATTTTCTGGCTATTAAATCAATGGAAGTCTTTGGAAGGATAGGTGGCAGCAGCCTTACCAGGTAAATTGTCATTGTTACATAGTTATAAGCATGCACACATTTCCGAGAACATCTAGAGTCCCTCAAAAGTCTGTCATTGCTCTGTCAAAAAGAAATTTCCGCCCCCAAAAAACCCAAAAACTAACCATGCCTTAAAATTTGAAGCTGTGGAAGTATGTTAACAAAAAAAAAAACCCAAAACACCCACATAATCCAATTTGTCTTACCTTGCCAAGTTTGCCTTCACTAACCGGAAACCCAATGATGTCAAACCCAACCTCTCGTAAAATGGACGGATTCAGGATACGGAAATCCTCGGGCTTCTTTGGTACGGACGAGGCAATCTTTTTCCAGAAGCCTTTTTGAGTGTCCTGCACGAGACAAAGAAGATAAAATAATACAGCTTCAGTATTGACCTTACTACTCTTGGTAACATTTTCCAGTGAGTTGACCGACCAAATGAAACTATTCAACTGCAGGGGTTGTGTGCGGTGGCACTACTGTGCACAGATCTAACTATGTACTGTCTAGATGCATTCTCCACATGATATATTGCAGACTGGCGTAAGCTTATCTATGACCCAAAACCACAGTGGATGATATTGAATGGTCAGACAGTAGGAGGGTTGACCGTGTGCTGTGCAGATGCATTCACCATATGATATTATATTGCAGATGGGCGTAAGTTTATCTATACCCCAAAGCCACAGTGGATGATATTGAATGGTCAGACAGTAGAAGGAATGCATGTGTGCTGTGTAGATGCATTCACCACCTGATATTATATTGCAGATTGGCGTAAGTTTATCTATGACCCAAAACCACAGTGGATGATATTGAATGGTAAGACAGTAGAAGGGTTGACTGTGTACTGTGTAGATGCATTCACCACATGATATTATGTTACAGATTGGTGCAAGTTTATCTATACCCCAAAACCACAGTGGATGATATTGAATGGTAAGACAGTAGAAGGGTTGACTGTGTGCTGTGTAGATGCATTCACCACATGATATTATATTGCAGACTGGCCTAAGCTTATCTATGACCCAAAACCACAGTGGATGATACTGAATGGCCAGACAGTAGGGGGGTTGACCGTGTGCTGTGTTTATGCATTCACCGAATTATATTATCTTGCAGGCTGGCATAGTTTATCTATCATTTAAAACCACAGTGGTTGATATTGAATGGTCAGACAGCAGGTTGAAAAAACAAAACAAAAACAAAAACAGTAACTTCTGTTGAAAGTTTTATCCATCTTGCATATATATGTGTCACTATCTTTGTTATTTTTCCTAGTACACCATAGCAAATTATGAACACTGATTTCAAACATAAAGGGACCAGACTATTTCATCCTTACAGCCCCAGTTTAGTAAAGTGGGGGGGGAGGAATGGCTGTACTATTGTTAAGGTCTAGCATGTCTAGCAGGCACCAACTTTAATAATAATTCATTTTCAAAGATAGCTGTGAACTTCAAAACTATGTTGAACTTCTACAACACAGCGCCAGAATATGGAACAGCACATCATACATAAGATGGGAACACTGACGCCGGGTGGTTTAAATGCAGATTTTTCTGCATTCAAAACTACCATAACCAGCCCAGAAGAAGACCAATTCGGCCACCCCAACATTTTTTCAGTAAGCACTGCTTCAATTTCTCAATTTGTTATAACTTTATATATGTATACTTGCCTAAGGCCCCTTCCCAAGTGTTAACACAGACTTACCCAAGCTCCCCCCCCCCTCCCCCTTGAGCATCCTTACCATTTTCTTGCCCTGGGAGACGGTCTGCAGCCATGTGAGGTCTAGGGGTTTAAACACCATCAGTAAGAGGAGCCAGTCACCCTGGAATTGCTCCGGTTTGGTAAACGCACTCTCCGGGTAACACATCCGCATCGTTGTTTTCGTACCGACGTCGTTTTCGTAACCTTTCGTCGGTGCGTCATTTATTCTGCAGGCATAAACAAGGAGAATCAATCGATCAGTCAATTGATCAGTTAATCAATCGATCAATTTCATGAGGAGATGACGAGTGCAACAGACAAATGGACCATCACTGAACGGGAGCGAGCCGGCCACGAGGCTCAGTATTCGTCTGGTTATCAAAGTCCACCAAAACTATTCCGCAGTATGTAACAAACAGTTGAAGTCAATGACTGTAGGACAGCTATTACTATCATGAACTGCACGTTTGTCAACTGAACCGTGTAAAACATTCTCGCGTAAACACAAAATCTGTGCAACATTTCTGGTTACGGAAGCCTACAAACTTGAAAATATAATTCTACAGGTTATCGGTTGCTGAAATAAGACCCTACCTCATGCCTGAAGTGGTTCATACAGATTGAATTCTGTCAATTTTTGCTTCAAATCTGGCTTCTACCAGTTTGAAAAAAAAAGATGAAGATAGCAATGCCATTTGTCTAAATTTGAACAATTTGGCAAATTACGTTTCTGATGTCTACCGAGTGCTGTGTGTAACTGTCTGTTGTATAAAGTCGAATAGAAAAATGTGTCTTAAGCTGGCTTCTGAAGATCTGTCAGGAGTCATGTGGTCGGCTTACTGATGCCACGAGACAAAAGCTTCTGTCACCGAACGAAGATTGCTCAGTGTGAACTAAACATTGAAGAGGGACGCTGGGGGAGTTACCCGACAAAGTATCTATAAACCTAAACGATGGAATACAATTCAAATTCATGATCAGCTGACAGGCATTCTCTGCAGTTGCATCATCAAAGCACTCGCCTCGCATAAAACAAAACAAAAATCCACACATATAGTTTTAAAATGTTTACACGACTCAAGGATCAATGAGTCATTCCTCTTAATAAAACAACTTTCGGGATGATTGCACAGGCTCTAAGCTGCATTCGTTGCTATGGCAACGGATGGTGCCGTCAAAGGGGGGCAGATTACGCTCGGATATGTCTTGGGAATTGTCTGAGTATCCCTATTATGAGGCAAGGGAATCCCGCTGGGTAACAAAATCCTTGCTAAGCTTTATTATGAAGGGGTATTGATTGCCATTTTAGTAGTAGTTATTACAGGCAGTTGAAAGACTCTTGCATAGCAAATGACTTTGAAGCAGCCGGAAATTACAACAATGACAAAAAGAGAGAGAGGAATAACAAACAATTTCATTTCAAAAAACCATAAATCACTCAGATACAACCGGAGACTCTAAAATATTTACAAAGAATCTTATCAACTTATAAATATTGTTATCATATTTTGTGTGCATGTGTGTTTTGTGGAATACCGATGTGAAAGCACTGTTTACTCAGTACTATCCCCGAGTTCTGTGGGGAAAAAAAAAATCCACAGGCATGTTACTCGGATGGGATTCGAACCCTTGACCCGTGCCATTCTTGAGCAGAACTGGCCTCCAGCTACCCGGGCAAGCTCGATGGTCTAATGGTATGAAATCTGCTTCAGAAGGGCACAGGCCACGAGTTTGAGTAAAATGCCTGTGGATTTTTTTTTTTTTTTTTTTTTTTTAACAGACAAGCACTGATTATACAGTTCCTATCACACGTTGGTGAAGTGTAAGAGACAAAATAATCTTTATATTCTTTATCCCCGATGCAAAATCTATTACAACTTATAAATGTTTGTATCGAGCAGGGCTCACCCTTAACACTAGCCCCGCGTACATTGTCTAGTAAAAACTGCTATGGGCTAGTAAACACCACTTCTCAACTTGCCCTGTGGGCTTCTAAAAACTGTGCAACTTACATGTTTAAAATGCTCATACTTCTTCCTTTTCAGATGTGAATAATACATTTTAGAAATGTGTTAATTTATTTTTGAGTGTGTGAGTGTAACTTTATTTGACCTTTAAACTGGTTGTGATCGCTACCATTAGTATCAGGAAGATACATTTATGACAATACATGTTTAAAATTTGGGCGACGAAAACTTCCTGGGGGCAAGTAAAATGCAGAGTTTACTAGCCCCTTGGGCTACTTTACAAAAAGCTTAAGCGCAAGGCCTGTCAAGGATCTGAAAGGACGATTAGGCAAGAAAGTCAGCCTCCTATTCAACAACAAAAACTCCACGAATTCTAACACATAGTGGAGCAATCCTGGACTATTATTTTAGGATTGCCTGTGTAAAAAAAAAAAATAAATTAAATAAATAAAAATTAAAACAAAGTTCAGTCATTTGGAGGCCATTTGTTTCTGTGCGATCATCACCCTAATCCCACACATGGCTGATGTCGTAGATTTTTCTGACAGAAAAATTTTGCAGTGAAAAAGCCCGGAGAATAAATCATTCCAAACAGAAATCCCGTTTTGTTTTAGAGATGCAGACACTATGGACAACATCGGAAAGTTAATTCAGGACGTGAGTCACACGACCTTTCTTTTGACCTTTTTCGATCGTGTGGAAGTAGGTCAGATCTTGCGGCCGCTTGATGGTTTGTTTTGTTTAGGTATAAGCCACTTGCGGCCGGTCACTATGTTCTCTAAAGCATTAACGGATGAAGAATCAACAATCAGTTCTTGTAACTTGAAATAATATTGATGGATGGGCAAAAGAGGGGAAGTTATAGTGGGGCAGATAGGGGAAGTATTTGGGGGACTTGTGCCTTTGATGATACAAGCATGGAATTTGGAACACAGTCAGAGTATATCATGTGAAAGATTTTTGGTTATCGTGCCCATCGCAGATCTGTCCTTTGAAAAAGTAGTGGCAGGATAACAAGCAATTTTTAATCCTTTCAAAATGGCTGCCATTGATTGTTAACTTACCTGTGTTTTTTTCAGAGGACAAGTCTGCCATGGCCCTATAGCCAAATATCTTTTTAATGAGAAACTCTGCATGCCAAACTCTATGCTTGCATCATCGAAGGCACAATCCCATCACCTACCTGCCTCACTATAGACCTTTATCATGCTGAAACAATCTTGGTCATGTTCCCTGAGTGTATCCAATAAACAGTAATATATGCTATAAAAAGGAACCAGACTATTTGCCCTTCCAGCCTCGGTTTGGTTGCATTGGTTTGAATGGGAGAAAATTAAGATGGCCGCACCATGATAAAGGTCTATTAACTGCCGAGCTGAGACTGAGGCCAAATTGGTGGCTACAGCTACGACGATTGCTAAGGGTGTTGCTAAGGACGTCCTACACTTCAATGTTTGATGACGTGGCAATCCAGGCATAGCCGTAGCCCCCAATTCGGACACTACTGTACATTCCTTGCTCAAAGGTAGGGGAGAGAGAGCGTTCAGTTTGGGGCAGAAAATGTAGAAAAGGGGGTGGGTTTTGGAGTGCACCTTTATTGCCGGCCTGAACTCACCTTAAAACCACATCAAAGTTGTCGATCACTTTTCCGATAGCTGTATCTTTTATTACACCACCGTTGCCAACTATGACACAGCGTAAACAGGACCTGCTGAAATAATACAATTACAAAAACGCATAATTGAAATTGGCATCCCATGCAAATGAGGGTGAATAATGACACCAAAGTCGGACTTAATTTTGTGAGAAAAGATTGATTATTATCCTGATTATTCACCGAAAGATGAACAGTTTTGATTTGTTTTCTCTGAACAAATTTTGACAGATGATGACGTTTCAAAACGACAAAAAAAAAGAAAGAAAAGTGGAATACTTTGGCGTGTGCCTCGCACAATGCACGAATTACTTGTAATAAATTGCGTGTACATGGCTGCTTCTCACACGAGGCAATGTCAGGTCCTGACATCAACTCACTTGTATCTTTTAACCAACTATTACTAAACACTGACAGATTTTCTCATTAAAAATGAAAAGTTTCTTAAACCCTGACTACAGTAAAACAGCTATTTTTTAATATAATTTTAACGATTTACAATAAATTGGCAAAAAAACAACAACAACAACTGACGATGCATCTTCAAGAACATTTTATCTTGGGGAAGTGGGGGCGGTAGTTCAAGTTTGAGACGACAAATTTCTATTGTTAATTGCGTCAAATATGAACAGGTCTTGGAAACTTCCACCTGCTCAATTTTTAAACTCTGTTTGCACTTACCTTTTCGTAACTAAAGGTAGACTTGAGTTGCCAACGACACCCAGCGTCTCTTTAACTAACGACACTGTGCCAAAGAAAAACAATTCCACGGTTTGAAAGAAAATCAATGAAACAATCGATCTATCTGTCTACTGCGAAGCTAATCGGCCGTGTTTTATTGCTGTGCTTTACTCTTCAAAACGGCCCATTACACCTATCACATCTGAAATTTATAGCGTCGTTGTTCGGGTGTAATGGATGTTTAAAAAGAATTGAAAGAAATGTCTGGGCGTTTGCAGCGACCAGCGTATGCTTCGGGATTCTTTTCGCATTTAGATATTTGTTACTTTATTCAGATCACACCCACAAATCAAAAAAATGCAACAAGAACATTGAAGACGGATAAAGCCGGGGGAAAAAAAACGTCTTAAAACATTCTTACATTGAAATCCCCCAGTTCTCTTTGCTCTTTGTCCTGTTCTTTATTTATTTGTACACCACGTTGATTTTTTGAAAATTAATTTTAAACTGCTTTAAAAAAAAAAAAAGTCCTATTAATACTGTCAACTATTTTGCTGTCACATTTACAAAAACAAAGTCTGAAGTACAGTGTGAAGTACATGTATATCGAAGAGCTTGATTTTTTTTATATAAGCAGGAAACAACGGCTTCTTTTTTCACCATGCAGACATGAAAAGGTCAAGCCGTCAAGGCCGTAGGTACGGCGTGTTGTGTAATGCAGGTAAAAGCACCTATCGCTGAGAGAAGGGGTTTGCCCCGGTGTTTCTGACAGTGGCTGCTGAATGCGCCCCAGCAACTTTTACACCCTTACAAGGTGCTACACAAATGGGTCCATTAAGCTTCCCCCCCCCCCCCACATTTGCAGATCTGGTGCCGCCACTGAATGGGTTTCATAATTCCAACACTTCAAAAACCTGTCTTACAAATTTTTAGTAGATCCGTGCATTATATAAATCTCGGTATTATAACTTGTCTGAAATTTCTCATCCGTGGATTCATGGCACCTTCGACCCACCTTAGCAGACTGCATTGAAGTGTATGGCACTTCCAGATCACCTTACCTGATTTTTGAACACCAAACGGAAAAGGCAGATCTAAGATGTGAGGTTGGCTCTCAAAACCTTGGCTTAAAAATGGAGGTATACTGATATTAAATCTGGAAAATCAAAGAACAAGAAAAGAAGCGGGACTTTGTAAATTACGTCTTACAAACAAAACCCTCAAAATTACATGCCAAACAGTAGAGTCCTAGGCCCAATTTCATAGAGCTGCTTAAGCAGAAAATATCGCTTAAAAATGTTCTGCTTTGCAGAAATGAGCAGGATACCAGTCACAATTTGTACATGTGACAAGGTAGTTTGGCCGGCAACCTTATTCTGGTAAGCGTCATTTTGTTGTGCTTTGCTACTTTTTGTACTTAAGCAGGTCTATGAAATTGGCCCCTGGATTTCACAGAAGCTATATATGACCTTTACTGCCCTAGGCCTATTAATTTCATTGCTCAGTTTACCCCAAAATTCTTTGCTTACATGCACCATTCTCCGCTATACAGGCTTAGCAGAAAATGTTGGCACTAGTTGAGTAAGCAACAAACAATAAGTAACCCAAAGTGCACTCACACAACCTGACCGCAAAAAATGCCTTGCTAACCCATGAAACAAGCTTACGTTAAGCACCGATTTCCTGTTTTTGTTTCAGCAGGGGTGTCCAGGCTCTGGTGTTGACCTTGTCCCCCACTTCAAAACTTTCCGCATATTTCAAGATTAAGTTCTTTGCAAAAACGAGGACAGTCTTGTCCATATCCTAAGGGTCTTTCTAAACCCATCAAAATCAAGCAGTAGTTAAATGAACTTGAACAGTCCCAAATTCTATCCAAAATCCTGTTCAGGAAGTTGTCTGACTTTGTAGGATATGGCACTACAGGCCTCACAAACAATTTTGCTTATCGCTGGAACAGACATACTCGATCTTATCCAAGTCCACACATGTTTGGGTGTTGAGTTGCCACCGAGTCAAATATTTGAGAGGATATGGAGTGGACTCTATCCAACGACACTAGGGGGCTAGTACTGTATATAAAGCATGAAGTTAGATGATTGTGGCAGTCAGGTGTGTGAGTGGCCACATACAAAAAAAAAACTGACAACAGCTAGCAAAAAGCTGAAATTTAAAAAATTTCTCATAGTTTTGTACACAGCCGGTGTACAAAAAAGCTGAAATTCAGAGTGAAACTCTACACGAACAAAGCTGAAATCAGCTTTCTTAAAAGCTGAATTCTCACACCACTGGGCAGTGAAGTAAAAAATCCCTTGACTGCAATCACCCCCTTCATTCCCTTGACCATCTGCCCTCGACTTTTACACAAGTTCTTTACGCCTTGATTTGCATTTTTCATGTCAAAGGTCCTTTTGCAAAATACAAATGGCCTTGCTCCTTCAATAGATTTAATTTCAGGCATGAGTACAATGTGTTAAAAATCACAAAATATTACACAGATTTGCTGCAAAACCATGTTATAGATTCTGGTGATTTTTCCCTTGGTCTATGATTTTTTCCCACCCCTCTACTTATAACCATCGGCAGGCAGCCCTTCCATGAAGCCACCAGCCCTGCGGCAGGCAAGGACTTGACTGGCCACTGGAGCCCTGCCCCAGTCAAAACAGTTTACATGTTCATTCAGTGTACTCTAAACAATTCGCAAGTGTTTACACTCGGGCCAAAATGACTTCATCTAGGGTCTGCAGAGAGTGTTTTCTTGTAACTTTCCCAATCTATCAAGGACTTGCTGTTGAAGTTGCATGGCCCAATTTTCACTGAAATAATTTTTTTTGTTTTGAAGAATTTTCTCTTTCAACAAATTTCGACAAATGATGTTGTTTCAAAACGACAAACATACACAAACTTTCACATTTGCCACGGACAATGCACAAAATACATCAAAAATTGAGATAATGTCAGGATCCAACATTTCATTTTTAGTGTTCATCATTCGCGGATTTTTGTTTGTGAAATACCTTAAATGAAAGCCAAGTACTTTCTTGAATTTATAAAAATATCAATTTAAAATTTTAATCTAAATTTTTCAGGTCAATTCGGCAAAAACTGTACCCAGCATCTTTAATGATATTTTCCACAAGGTCAAGCTTTTAAAGGGGCAGTAAAACAAATTTGCAGAACAGATGGCACAGTTTTAATTGAGAGACTTGACTCACAGGCCAACACTTTCCTTGAAAGTAATTGTAGATGTTATCGAGAACAAAAAGTGTCAACAAACAGTAGTGTCTCGGGCATCTGTAATGCATTTGTATCAGTTCCAACACATCACGTGACCTCCAAATGACCTTTTGTGAAAGTTCCAGTTGTGGACCAAAACTTACAGTTATGGGGAAGTCAAGCTTTGAACTTGTGTAATGCCTTGACTGCAGTCCTTTGTTTCTAGGCTATTTTGTTTGCAGTTACTAAAAACAAAGTAGGGGTCAGAGGTCGGGTTCAGAGGTCGGGGTCAAATGCAAGGCACTGCACTTATTTAGTACTGGGCACTGTAAGGGTTAAAGGCTTTTCTCTCTCAAGCTCTAACAATATGGGCCCAAATTCATGGAGCTGCTTAATCAGAAAATACTGCTTGAACAAATAATGCCCAGCAGAAATGAGCAGGATACCAGCCGAGATGGTACATTAGAAATTGTACTTTGGCTGGTGACCTTATATTCTGGTAAGCATAATTTTGTTGTGCTTAGCGACTTACTTTTGGCCGAAAATACTGCTTAAACAAATAATGCCCAGCAAAAATGAGCAGGATACCAGCCGAGATGGTACATTAGAAATTGTATTTTGGCTGGTGACCTTATATTCTGGTAAGCATAATTTTGTTGTGCTTAGCGACTTACTTTTGGCCGTAAAGGTTGATCATTCTATTGCGAGACCTGTTCGACGTGCATGTTACATTGGGCGATGCAAGTGCCGAACTGCAAAAACAAAACAGATATTTCATATTAGTATGAGATTTAAATGTAACATGATGAATATTTAAAGATCAACTTGAAATTAACATTATTGTTCTTTTGTTATAGAAAGGTACATGAGTGCGCAATGATTACATGTAGGAGTAAAACTCAAAAAAAAAAAATTCATAACGTTTAAAAAAAAAAATATTTTGATCAGCGTCACGCTGCGTAAAAACACAGAACACAAAAGCCCCAAATAGGGGGAGGGGGGGGGGTATTTTTTCTGATCAAATTTCAATAAAATTACGGTGAGGAAAACTTCATACTTATGACAAAATGAACACTTGACACAAAATGAACACGGATAAATAGTCAAATTAGTTGGAGTGATTTTGTTCAAGTTGATCTTTGACAAACTTTTTAACAAACTTTGTAACAATAACTCGTCGCATTTTTCTCACTGTGAGGAATTGGTAAAGAGCGCATTATGAGTAAATAATTTTATTATTATTTTTTTTTTTTCATTTGCAACTTTCATACGTTTTTGCTTGCCATCATTCCAGTTTACTTTGTCTTCCAATTTTGTAATGTCAGTTCAAATCAAATTTTCTGATGATTATCTTGAAGCTGTTCATCAGTATTAGAAAAATACCGAAGTGCAGCTGCCATGCTTAAATTTGTGTCGCATACAGGTTTCATCGTCAGTATGGAAAAAACATCCAATGCTACTTGTACGCAGTTTGTCAATGCGGAAACATTTTTTTCGTCGGTATGAAAAAAACCTGCATTCGGGACCCATCTATCTTCTAAGATATACGTACAGTAAAAATCTCTGACTTCTCTTAACGTTTAGGCCTACTGGCGACTTGCAAAGCAGGAAGCAATGTTAAACAAGAGTGTGTTTGACATCAAGACTCAGTGTTGTATGAATGGCATCGAATAGACCGATCCATTAAGCCCCGCCCACTGTGCACGCGTGCCATACGCACTTAGTGTGTTTGTCGGACTTTTGGTTGTGCAATCACGTCTGTGATTGGTCAATACAGCAAGGGCGTGGCTTAATGGATTGGTCTGTTGGCTGATACAGATGATAGACTGTGTGCATTTGGAGCCAGAGGGACCACCTCCATATTTTCACATCTTCTTCAGTCTTCCAGCCATATTAATTTCCCTTTTTGTATATAATTACTAAAGGGACACGTTGCTTCCAGGTTGTGGGCACTTTGTAGCATTTGTTATGAAATGAATATGGTTGGATAGATATTTTAAAAGTAGAATATAATGATTCACATAAACATCCCTTGAAATTTGGTGGTGTTTGTTTAATTTCGCCACAGAACACGGTCCGCCATTTTGTAGAACCAAACTTGTGACTCCACAAAATGGCGGACCATCTGTTTCTATGTAGAGTGTGTGGTTCGGCTGGTTGTAAATCCAGAGACAAATGCATGTTTTTCTTCAGTCACAACTGACTAATTACAACACACTGCAGGTGTTTAATTGCATGAACAACTCTTCAAAAGGATAAGGCGCAATTCGAGAGATTTGAAGGCAATGTGTCCCTTTAAACAGCAGCTAATGTCCCTTTAAACAAACACAAATGTTTTAGAACTGCAAGAGAAGAAATATTATATTAAGCAAGAGGGTTCTAAAAAATAAAAACAAAATAATAGTACATTAGTATTAAAAGTAGTGTTGCTGTCAGTAAAGTTAGTTTGGAGTTAGTTTTTTGCATGCATCATGCCATGACAAAAACCAAATATTATAGACTGCGCAGTGTTTATTCTCAACAATCTCAACAAAGAGTGGTCCATTAGTAATAGTTTAGCTCAGAGAACAAACGGAAAAAAGAGGATTATCACTGCAACAAACACGCGCACCCACATACCAGCGAGTCTGGTCAGCAGACTCGTCAAAAACTCCTGTCAACTCTGATTGGATCTGGTTATGCAAATTTTGCAGTTAGCTAAACAATGCGCCCATTTGTGCTTTCTCTGCACATTTAGCAATTAGCAACAAAAGTTTCTTTGTTAGGACCCATTTATAAATTCAATGAGATAAATCACATTTTCTGAGCATTTTCTCCCTCTTGTTTTTTTTTTGTGTTTATCTTTTAAGGGGAGGGGGAGGGCTTTAATGGTTCGTCTTAATGTCTGGATTTTTTTTTTTGAAGTTCAAACTCAACCTCTCATTTTATAGTAAATATTTTTCTTTTTAAGCCTTTGAGAAAGACTCTGCTGGGGTAGAAACATGAGGTCATTAACAATTTTCTGCAATTATACCATAGGTCCTTTAGGATGGTAAGCAGTTGCAACAGCTAATTATTTTTTTCACTTTTATTTTTTCCTCAATGTTCTTTTTAAACAATTTTTTGCTCACAGCAACTTTTTTCTTACAAATAACGTCACAGCTTTAAAAACACGAACGCGTAAAGACGAACACCAATAAAGCCCCCCCCCCCCCCACCCAACCTCACAATAAATAACAACAGTTTGTTTCTCCTCGGTGTAGCACTTTACGCAAAGAACTTACCTCCTATCCAGGGCATTCTGAACCTTTTGTGATATTTTAGGCTTACGAGCAGACAGAGGAGCAGTCTGGACTACGTTGCTATCGTTAGTGTCCCGATTACCCCTATTGCCCGTGTTGCTGCTAGTCAGTGCGAGGGAAGGAGTCGGAGAGGGAGAGAAACAGAATGGGTTGGGGGGGATAACAGCACATCAAGCCAAGAGAGGGGTTAAACCAAAGTATCAAATTAATCACACGTGCTTGGGTCATGGGGGCAGTGTTGCAAACAAAGGGTGGGGATTGGTGAGGGCGATTGGTGGTAATAGGACGATTTGGGGTAGAAAAATAAATCAAATCTTACCTGTAGGAAGCTACTAATCTCAAGGAATAACATTGCATGGCCGTGTACTATTTCTGGCGGTGGGTTCTGGGCATCATATATTCCTCACTAATCCGTCATAAATCAGGCATTTTCGCCATTCTCAATGTTGAAAAAATTCTGCTTTGTTCGTTCTCTTAAACATGCCTTTCATGCAAACGAGTACCTAGCGTATTGGTGCAGGACGGTTGCACTTTTTCGTCCATATGTTTTGTGCTGTGCAGTCAGTGTACGGCGACGTGCAAACACACGCATACTAGGTTTGCGCGATGAACTGTGTTTAAAGTTTGCAGAAATGTTTAACGTTGAGAGCAGAATTATTTCACAAAAACGACGGACTTATGAGGAATATCTGACATCCAAAACCCACCGCAAAAAAAATTGTATGCGGCCATGGAATGTTAATCTGGTGAGATTGGTAGCTTCGTACAGGTGAGATTTGAATTACGGAGCTCTGAAAGTTTTCCGCCCGAAATAAACACCCTCATATCCAGGACGTCACTGTCGTATTTATAGGAAAGTGAAAGGCCTCCAGGGCAGAGGTGGGGATATCTATCCATTAAGCAGGATCCTAAAACAATTTTTAAGCTTTCGGATTATATTTGGAATCGTCCAAAAAACTGCTCCAAATCTTTCAAAGTAATTGCTGTGAAACACAAATTGAAATCTTCCTGTCCTAAAAAAACCCCTGTTATTTTGTGTAAAAAAAAAACATTATAAATAAGTTTCACTATTTATTAAAACTTAACATCTGGCTGTGTCATCTGAAAAGAAAGAGAGGACTTGATTCCAGATCAAAAGTTCAAAATGATTGAGTTTGGTGATAAGTAGTTTTCGGTTGTGAGAAATGTGCAGGAAGTGTAGTGGAGGGTAGAAGATGTCAGATGACTGGTTGTTCATGGAAGACAGATGGGGGGGGGGAGGGGGGAATGGGTTAAAAAAGGATGATATTGGAAGACGAGCTGATTTACACCACAGAAAACTCCAGCAAAGCGGAGTGGCAATGGACAAACATACAGACTACGGACCAACAATTAGGTTGTGAACAAACAGACTGTGGACCAAGAAACAGACTTTGGACCACAAACAGACTGCATACATACATGGAATGTAGCTGAAATTTTATTTACAAGCGCGCCACAAAACGTTCAAACTCAGGTAGAAGGCACAAACCAAGAGGGAAAAAAATAAACCATGGACCAGCGATTAAAGGATGAACCGAGAGGTCATGAACAAAAGCTCTAACTGCGTACATGTTCAGTGAAATGGGAGGAAGGTGTCAACAGTGGACAAACAAACAAACAGACTGACTAACAACAAGAGTGAGCTAGATAATGGGCAATTTTTTAGCTACGCTAAATGGTGTTTTGGTGAGGCAGAAAGAAGCGAGGTACCAGCTACCGGTTTACTCTGTCCAGTCTGCATTGAAAGTGCATTTGAGCTGGTACCAACTCAAACTTGACTCAAACTTACAAAAAAACTCCAGTTCAAAGTTTACAGGACCCAAAAGTTGATTTACGTCAGCCAAGTAGCCAGGTACGATATTTGACCCTGAAAATAAAGCTTAGCAGAGTCCTCTTGGGTGTGAAGACTCTCTACCTCCCCCTCCCCTCGCCCCTCACCCCCATATATTTTGAGGTTTTGTCTCGTACTGTCTTCCCTGTGATGGCAACGTTGTCGCCTCCGACAAGAAATTCTCAAGGTGAAGGAGACAAATCCGAAAATCAGTGAACAAAATAACTAGACATGTGATCTGTTTCAATGTAGTCCACTTGTCTGCAGGTCTGGGTTTAAGATTTAAAGCCATTATACACTATTGGTAAAGTGTCTGGAAATACTTCCATAGTTTATGAGCATCAATAGTTATTTAATAAAATCAACCTGCGAAAGTTTCAGCTCATTTCATTGTTTCCTTTACGAGAAAACAACACAAAGTCATTCAGCGTTTTTGTATTCATTCTAACGGCCGGAGTTTTCGTCTCATGAGATGAAAAATCATTTGCGGATCTTATTTCACTAATTATTCGAAAACGAAAACACATCAGACGAAAATATTTCACAGGAAGTTTTCTACCATCGTCGTCTCTATACCATGTAAGTTATGTGCAAATCTGTGAACATTTTGTTTTTCGGTGTTCCCAAAAGTGAATATGGGCTTTAAGTCCCAGGCTCTGCTGCATACCAGGACGTGTAGAAGGTGACCCCCAGCTGACCTTATCACTCAGCAACCATTCTATGTCACCCCCTTCCCCCCCCCCCCCACACACACACACACAAACTTTCCTTCGAAACATGGATGCACTGCTATCGCTACCCTCCAACTTAAGCATGACATCACAGCAGCTGCCATTCAGAGACATGAACTCCAAGTATGTTACGGATCGCTTGACATATGGTCTCTGTTTACAAAACAGTCGGTAATACACCCGGGGGAATAAATACTGGGTAGGGTCTTATGCATGGCTGCGAAACAGAAATGTATCTCCTGGAGATGGGTGAAGATCATAAAACATACACGCTGAGTGTCGCTACACTTTTTAAAAACATTTTTTTTTTACAATTGCATGTTGGTACACGTTGCTTGCTTACGCTGGCGTTCCCTGGCCAAATGCCAATTAAACGGCCTGAGAACAATTACATTTTTTTGTGTTTTTACCCGTACACCGCCGATGTGTGTTTCAGGGATATTACATCATTAATATTTGGACAATATAATTGTGATACTAACCTGTGAAAACTTCATTTCAAAGGGTGGTGGTGTTTTTGAAATATTGGCGAAAAAATTTGAGTGGTTATTTCTACGCAGATGAAGAATCCGTGCTTCAACAACATTTTTTTCTTTCTTTCTGCAAACGATGGTCCGCCGAAACAAAAATTGCCTTTTTCTTTAAAAATGAAATGACACCTGGTGAAATGATTTGACTGGATACTTGGTAATAATAATATGTACTTTCAGTCAAGTAAGTTATTTTGCAGTCACTTGGAAACTGTTTTTATGTCTGCAAATGAGGTTATTTCTCTATTAAGCACTGTATACTTGGGACTTTCCCTAGTGAAAAAGAGAAAACCCACGACCTTAGCCATTCTACAGCAGATGTCTTACCGCTAGACCACCGAGCTTGCCCGGTAGCTAGAGACAGCTCGAATCCTATATTTTAGCAGCAGGTACCCGAGGACTAGTAAAACTGCTGTCCAAAGATTACAGAACGCCAAAGTCGCAAGATAGGGAACTCTGGCTGAAATGCGATGGGTGTGCACTGGACGCCTCTTCAGCAAGTAACTCTTCCGATGCAACAATTAGATCAGTGCAGACAATGACCACTGCTGTCAATGATATAACAAAAACATTAGCCGGTTGAAATGGCGCCCATGCGTATTTCACATTCCAAAATTAGATAGTGCTCCGGTAACCCATCTCGCGCCTTCGGCGCTCCATAACCTTTGATGCTGTCCAAGTGGTCCTGTGCTTCAACCACTGCCTGCACAGTTCATTATTTATAGGCTCAAAGTTCAAGCTCTACACAGTCATGTTGAAATGAATTCTTAAAATATGTAAAACCAGTCCCAAAAAAAAGACATTTTTTTAGGGGGAAAAAAGCGCCATACAGACCAGTGAAACAATGAGCTAGCTGGTCCCGCAGGTTAATCATGGGTTAAAGTTAGGAGAGATCCCTGTTGATGGTCCATGGTGGTAACAACAAGCGACTCAGCATAACAAGGTTAAAAATGTACCATAGCATATCCACACAAAAAAAAATTAAAAAAATCTATATTGGGTGAGTTTTCTTAAACCATTTTTAATCTGTCCATAGGCAGAACCACATCTGTCCTAAATACAGCTTTGGTCTCTTTTACATACCGTATGCCAAGATCAATGTTAGTCTCCGCAAAAACTAATTGAAAGAGTAAACAACCCATCACCCACCACGCAGCCGGCCGGCAATCAATTCTCTTCAACGCTGATTTCTTCTCCATGGAGAGGGAAAAATCGGACACGAAGGCCAGGCTCGCTAAAAATTTGATGTTTTTCAAACAGCCGCTTGAAATATGCAACAGAATTGATCAAGAATCAAAACGGGGGGGGGGGGGGGGGGGGGGGTGTTTTACATTATGAAGGCTATAATCTTGCTAGGGCAGAAAACACTTTTTTGTTTTGACTACTTAAAAAAAAAAGGTTATTATTATTTTTTTTAATAGATACATTTTGTGTACACATCTTGAGATGTCCCAATGTGCTGGGACCCAAAGATCTATGCTTAGATGAAGACGACAGACTGCAGGCTCAGGGACAATTAAAGTGAGCAAACCCCCCAAAAACATCGAGGCCGAAACTCAAATTACACAAATTTCAAATCAAATAAGACGCTCGCCAACGACCCTCCCCCCCCCCCCCCCCCCCAACCCCCGACATGAAAATGTCACCCTTTTTAAACTAGAGCAATTTAATCATGTAATTTTCTCAGAGTATTTTAATTTTCAGAGGGCGAATATTTTGTCTCGGAGGGAAGGGGGTGGGAAGGGGTGGTGGCGGCTTACATGTACAACACAGCCCTCTCAGCTCTGGTTTTTTTTCTTCGTTTTATAAAATCTTCCCTTGCAGTAGAGTCCTGGACGGCTGATTAGACATATTCCATTAGACTAGACAATCACAAACATAAAGCTAATGACACATGACTGTTAATGCATTAGTAAGCCCCAACAACAATAGCCCTCGGCCATTCCACTGCAATCTTCACTCCGCAGAGAAGCACACTCACAAGACCTACGTAAGTTGTAGACGCTATCTCCCTGTAGCCAGTACATGGATGTTCTACATTCTGTATCAGTTGAATTTTTCGTAGCGTTTCCAAAAACGCTTCTAAGACTGTGATTACTAACTAGGTTATTAATGTTTTTTCTTGGTAGTTTTAAATCATGTAAGTGCTCCTGGTTCTTATTTCCCTTTCATAATTTCTCTAAGCAGTTTCTATAATTTTTGTATATTTTTGTATGTTTTTTGTTCAAAGCTTCTTGAACACTTCGTGCTTTTAGTCTCACTGTAAAAATAACGCATACAGCTGTTTGAATATTTTTATTACTTTAAATCCTTTGGTGTTTCTCATGTTATTCTTTCCATATGTAATAAGCATCAGGCAATAAACCACAAGGGACATTTAGAAGGAAAAAGTCACTTCGCCTTGATGGTGCACCATAAGGGTGAAGCAACTCCTGATTTGCTGCCGCTTCCCAGGTCCATTTTTTTCTTTGTTCACCCCAAAATGTATGAGAGGTCTATTATGAGATGTAGGGCATTATGTAAGTTCCATTTATTATCGTTATTAATACCACCCTGGAAACAACGTCCACCTTTGTGGAAGGCAGCTCATAATGTGAGGTGTCCATGGAGTTGGCGTATGAGCTTCCAACCAACCACTGCTTCAAATGCAAGCTTACACAAACCATGACTAGAGTACTACCCTCTTCCTCAGAAAATAAATAAATAAATAAACAAACAAATAAATAAATAAATGCAGCAGAAATTGTGTGCCTCCCATTGATACCAAACACTATATTGGTACAAAACACCTACTCGTGCCTAAAAAATATAAAAGCTTAGGTTAATGGAGTATGCGTTCCTGAACTTGGTGCATGAGTTTAGTGTCCAGAGCGCCCTCGCCTAAATCTATGCAGCTACAGATCTAGAGAGGGTCAAACGGTTAAGAGCCCGATTCACCGAAATCATTCCCTTGGACCCGTGTAGCAACTGCACCTTTAAGGTGCCACCCGCACCCGATGATGCAGCTTGCCCTGCGAGTGCAAACACCCATCTAACGAGGTTTCCATCAAATCAACTCCGTCGAACCCTAATGCGGAATTGCTTCAGTTAGTCTCACTTGGTAAACCTTCAGTACAGAGAGCACCCGACTCACTACACCTTTCTATATTTAATTAAATTTGGTTAATGCCAGAGGAATGCGCCACCCGACAGAGCCCCACAAACAAAATGGAAAGTTTTTGTTGTTGTTTTCAACATTTCCTTACAGTCCGACAAGACGGTGCCTCGGCTGTCTTCAAACCTGTGCGTCTCTTCTTCTAAAGACCTAGCGGAGGAACATTACACCCTCCGCAAAACACATCTCTGTGGAGAAAGTAATTTTAAAATAATGCTTTCCTTTTACATTATTAGTCAATTGTTTTTCCTCAACATTTCACCCTAAATGTCAATGTTGAGCAGGGTGTGGGCCGTAATTTAGGGTGACGCCCACTGACTAGCACCATCTGGAGTCAGAAATTCCTAAAATCAGGGGGGAAAAAAAATCATTACAAGCCCCTGTGATGGCAACTCATACAAGACATTCTCAAGATGAGGGGAGTTCAATGGAAACAAACCTGAAATCAGTAAAAAAAAAAAATCTAGACAAGTGGT
The DNA here is from genome assembly GCA_911728455.2 of Marthasterias glacialis. Taxonomy (NCBI): domain Eukaryota; kingdom Metazoa; phylum Echinodermata; class Asteroidea; order Forcipulatida; family Asteriidae; genus Marthasterias; species Marthasterias glacialis. Next base: position 11,269,070 of record OU452222.1, on the reverse strand, counting down.
CAGTCCAAATTTTCGTCCGAGTGTCTGGGTTCAAGACTGAAGTTCCAGACTCTACTAGTGTGTTGCGGGGGGGGGGGGGGGGGGGGGGGGGGGGGTTACAAAATGACCTCCCAGCGGCCCCATCAAAATCGACTTCTTTTCACAAGACATCTATTCTTGCCGACAATGAACAATAAGCTGTGAAAGCATCGATGATTGAACTTTAAAATAAAACATTCAATTCACCTGCACACACGTAATGGATTCAGATATTAGCCGATCCTCTCAGTGCCATTCTATTGATTTAAGTGGTTGAGCCAATATGCCTTTCTTTCTAGAGGCGTGTGATGAATTTGATAAAGTGCGCGAGTTGAGCTTGACTTTCTATATTAAAGGTAGTCCATCGTTGGCGTTTGGAAGAGTAAATCCGAGCTGGATTCCCTGATTTGCCTCCCATATGAAGAATACAATGATAAACAATGGTGGCAGCCTATGGATCTCTCATAATCCTCATTTGTACAATGACAGGACGGAGGTCGGGAACGGGGAATTACCTGTACACAATAACCCCCTGGAAAATGGGAGATTTCAAGCTCAAATTCCAGTGACCATTGTCCCTCTTTGTCCGAGTGAAATGAAGCATAGCACAATAGGTGCGTGCCTGTACACATGACACAAATGGATTGTCCGAGAGGCGTTAATACATGTCAACCCCGCATTTCTACTCAGAAATTACGTGTATCTGAAGTTCCTCCAGCGAAATGTCTCCATCCAAAATACCAAGTACTGTCTAAGTCCAGAGAATAGCCTTTGAAGAACTCCCCCAAAATCCCCACGGCTTATTTTGATTGCTGCCACTGAAACAAGCTTGAACGTGCACAAAATCCCTGACGGTTTCACAGGTTGGATGGTCGGTGTGTTTAACCACTTCACGTCGGTCCGACGTGTATTATACACGTACAAACAAATTCTGGGTAGAAATGAGGTTGACGTGTATAGGCGCCCAGAACAACTTTGGGGCACCCTCTTTTGGTTGCGGTGAGTTGACCGGCTGACGTGTAAACATGCCCCTCAGACAAATGGTAGGAACTTCTTGAGCTGTGAGGCATAAAGTTCTCATTTGATTACCTCAATTAATTCTCACTTTTGTACCAAGTCTTCAAACAACACACCCGACTACTAATCTGACTCAGTGTTCACTGCCATGTACAAGCTGGCGTATCAGGCGGATACACACAATTTATGGGACGATACCTGAGAATTACGGCCAAAATGCAAAAATAAAAAAAGATTAAAATCATAATAAATTCATAACGCAAACACAAATGCTCCAGACTGCACAGTAGAGCTTGTCAAACCAAACTAAACTATCAAATGAAGACCCATTCCGAGGGCCTGGTTTCATTTTCAGCGTGCTTCGGCCAGACTTGCAAAATTTGGGTCCAGAATGCGTAACGGTTTTGAAAAATCCTACGGAAAACCCTGCTGACTACTCATTTATTTATTTTACTCCTTCTTTCATTCTTGAAGCTTTAATTCTAGACAAAATTTCAGGGTCTACTTTGGGACGGCAACAAAGGAGCCTTTCTGGAAAACAAATTACACTCTGAACAGTCGTTTCAAGAATCAATCAAGGACCCTTTTTCTCTACGCACATTTGTTCTCTTACATATTACAAGTAAACCAAGAATTTCCTATTAAAAGAACTGGGGCAGAAAGTTTACCTTAACCCTGTATCTAATGGAGATGGGGGGGGGGAGGGGTTATCCTACATGTGGATGAACAGAAAATGCCATGGTGATCAAGGTCATGAAACTGGGTCCCCCAGCTAAGTAATAACACAGACTTGACATACATGGTTTTTTGGGGGGCCGGAAAAACTTGTCCGAATTTCAGTTTTGATGCTTTTTTAAAAAGCTTTTATCATTCAATACATGATACATGTAGCTGGAGCACTTTGTGTATTTATTGACTAAATTTTCCCTCACTTGTCCAATGTTTGTCCACATTTTGCCTGCCCAGCTTGTGAAGAAACCTACAGCTCGCTAATGTTGTCATTTGGTAACAAAATGAGCACCAAGTTACAAAAAGGAATCACAAACTGTCATATGGTTTGATTAGGAACAGGCCGTTCTCCGACACAAAAGTAAAAACAAAAACTAAATAAAAATCTACAATAAATCTAAAGGCATTTCTAACTGTTACCGAACTGCAACTTCTACCTACTTTTTGCAACATGTACAATGTACAGCGTGCATAAACTACCTAGTATGCTTTCACAAGGTGGGGGGTGTTATGCTGGGAAACGTTGAAAGCAATGTGCACTTCAATGCTACAAAACAAAAACTACCTACATGAAATGTTACACTAAAATGAAAAACTTTCCAAATGGAAGTAGTTTACATGTTTTCCTTTAGGTTGGGAGATGGTATGCTGGCAACTTTGCAAAAGTTCATCTATTGTGGCAGGACGGGCATTGCATCTTTTGCGCAAGGACAAGGCCAGTTTCATTTTCGCAAAGGGCGATTTTTCATTGGGAAAAAATCTCAAAGTCTACGGGCAACTTGCACTAAGGCCAAGACCAGGGCAACAGAGGACGTGGCCCCCGTGGCCTCCATGTTATTGCTCCAAATTTCGGGCAAGCCCAAGATTAGGTCCCCTTGCAGTTCCATACTGCATGTATAATAAACCCACAAGGACTCAGAATGTTCTTGGTGGATATTCTCCTCCCAGTATGCCAAACATGAGAATACAAAAATCACTGAATACTTGGCCTTTTGCAGAGGGTTTAAGGGTACTGAACGCACCGTGCGTAAACTGCGCAACTTCTTGGACTTGCCCCTAGCATTGAATGAAAAACCACTGTAAATGGCTTGACAGGTGATCTGAGGGGAAACGGTGTATGAATGAATTACGTACAGAAACAAAGAAAGGTTTTTTTTTTTCATCAACTGAGGAAAAAAGTTAAATCGGACATTATAACATGCACATTAAAACATCACACATCATTCCAAGTCAGTGAATGAAATTCCATGCCAAATGATTACTGTCTTGAATTGAACACAATTATTATCTTTTTACAATGAAATATGGCAATCGATTCGTAGAAAGCAAGATGGCTGCTGACCAATCTTCCAACATAAGCTTTCTCCAAAACATGAACATGATGGGAGACTTAGAGGTATGGACTGCTAGGTGGCAGCAGACACTGGTTTTTTACTTCGTTTCAGACGCACCAAACCCACGCACAAACTTACAAAAAAACAGTGAAGAATACAAAAACCCCAAAACAAAACAAAAACAGCTGACCTCCTGTCACCTAGTGTCCCAAAAATATTTCTTTTGACGAATCCCTGTGAACTACAATTCGCAAACACTTCATACATTCTGTTTCTCTGGAATCATGGCTAATTACGACAAAATCAGTAAACAATCACGTCATCACCAATAGATACTTGAGAAGATGCAAAATGACGGGATTTAAATGAAACTTACCGATCTATCGGAACAGCTACTGTGCCTCCTATTTTTATACCACCGCCGAAATTCCCCCGGCTTGGGCCTACAAAAATAAGCAAAACATCCGATGTTAGCTTGAAACAAAATTCAGACAGTCATTACATTAGACAAATAATATAAAGCAGTCATTAAAAGTCAGGATGATCAATTTGAATAAATCAAAGAAGACAAGTCAAATAAAATAAAATAAAATGAAACAAAATAAACTGAACAATCTGTGTTTTGATTGATTTCTGAAAGTGAAGTGATCCGTTAATAAGCGTGACGAGTTAAGTGCAGTATGAGACAACTTGATGTCATATTTTAATCTTAAAGGGGGATGTCGTCACGGTCATAGTTGATCAGTGGCTGTACACATGTATAGAATTATGAACGCTAACCCAGTTACTGCACGCGTGCATGTGCTGGCCGTCACATCACAACAGAATAATGACGGGCACCCTTGGTGATGTGACGGCCAGCACGTGCGCCTGCAGTAACTGGGTTAGAGTTCATAATTTTATGCACAGCAACAGGCCTGCGAGGATCATGACAGACCCCCCCTTTAAGGTGATATAAAAATCCACTAACTTCAATGGGGAGGAGGGGGGGGGGGTGTCAAACCAGGATTCTCCCCAGGATTTTTCAAAACTGTTGGGCATTCTGGACAAAAATTTGCTAGGTCCTCGGAATGCTTTTTTACCTGACGTTTATGTTTGGTTTTTAAAAGCTCTACTGTGCAGTACGGAGCATTCCAAAATCTAAAATTTGGCCGCAGTTGGTACCTATCGGCCTGCACTTCACGCGTACCGGCCTGATACGCTAGCTTGTGAATGGGGAGAATCCTGCAAACTATTTTGACTCGTCAAACCAACGAGGTCATGTTGAAACAAAGTTCACCAAAGAAAGTGAGGCCACACTGGGGTCATGTACATGTAGGTTGGAGGTCATACAATAATCTGGACCTGAGGTCATACTAAGGTCATACAACAGGGGTCATAACTAAGGTCATGATTTATGCACATCTTTATGACATCTTTAAGCCTCCATGATATAAGCTTGGGGGGGGACATTCCTAAAATACATAAACGTGTTTGTTATGGCAAGCTTCTGTTAGAGATGTTTTTCCGTAACAAGTTACTGGCAAAAGAAATGTTATGATCAAAGAAAGCAACTGCACTTTCGTAATGCAATAATGACAGCTGCAAGGCCAGACCCCTCATTAAAGGAACGGAAATGATGTCCAATGAAAATAGAATCTGATCATTACGAACAAGAAGAGACAAATCATTATGTCATTTCTCTTTGCTTGAACAGTTGGCTAACATTAAGTACCGGGGAGGAGGGGAGGAGGGAGGGGGTGGGGATTGTACAGGTGTAAGTGCTTAGCATGGAGGGGGGAACCCATTCACAGCAAAATCAAGTTTCAAAGCCGAACTGTTACTATGCAAATATAGTTTTGCACTACATGTACATGCTGTTCCATACTTTCATTTACAGTGACTATTGTTATAAATTTCAATTTGCCTTTCACCGATGTGTGTAAGCACTGTACACTCAGTGCTTTCGAGTCCTGTGGAAAAAAATCCACAGGCAACTCGGGTGGGATTCGAACCCACGACTCCTGCATGACTAGAGCAGATGTCTTAACCACTAGACCACCGAGCACGCCCGGTGACGAGGGGCCAGTTCGAATCCAGTATTATTGGCGGCAGGTACCGCAAACAATTTGATAGATGTCAATATTTGCATCGGGGGAATGAATATAAATTTCAATTTGCCTTTCACCGATGTGTGTTTCCACAGGACTCGAAAGCACTGAGTATACAGTGCTTACACACATCGGTGAAAGGCAAACTGAAATTTATATTCATTCCCCCGATGCAAATAGTGACTATTGTTGTTTGTATTTTTTCTCTGCTTTTCTTTCATTCTCTATGATTGTTGTTTTATGTAGCTGTTGGTTTATTCTGCAAAGTATTTCGCAGAGCTGCTCAAGTATGCTCAATGTTCGCTTGACAATTTTCCGCTAAGCAAAAAACCTAACCAGGATACCAGTCAAAGACAGTACAGGTGATGTGGTATCTTCCCCGGTAACCTTATTCTGATTTAAGCACAATTGCTCTTTTGCTTGGCTACTTTTTTTGTACTTCGGCAGCTCTATGACAATGGGCCATGTATTGTTTGGTCGAATAAACAATAATAGCAACATGTTATTTTCCACCTGTAAAGAACTCATTGGATCAAGGTCAAGGTGTCTGCTCCATAATGCTGCTTACCGCGCATATCTGCTAAGCACAGTCAGGGTTTTCTCGGCGTGAACTAGGTGCAATGCAGGGTCCAGTTTGATACAGCTGCTTAAGCAGAAAATATTTCTACAGAAGTACTCAGATCAAAGAGATTGATTTCTTTTTATCTGAAGTAACAACAGCTATTTTTTTTATCACCAAGCAGACATAAGAAAGTCTGAATTCAGATCAAAATCTGAAATTTCTCATATTTTTAATATTTTCTTGGCTTTACAGTGATTTTGTTCAGTAATGACTGTAAGACTCGGTATCACCGATCCCCTACCCCAACCCTCCCTCTCCCCCACCCCTCTTTCTTGGAGTAGTTGATGCAATTCAATTCTCCAATCAGCCTGTCTGATGTGAACCAGAACGGAAGCTGCTCTGCCGAGCGATTTGTCCCATTAACCATCCCCGGCAGGTGCAAATAATGAACACATATTGAGTCTAAGGATAATAAGCAGAGCAGGAGAGGGGGGAGGAGGGATTCTTAACGATTTTATTCCAGCAAAGCCGGACGAACCGCTCGCAAAAGCTGTCCAAACAGCGTTAATATTCATGGTTCAGCGTTCTTGCAAAATAGTTCTTTGCAACAGTGTAACAAGTGCATGTAAAGATCTTAATATTATGTCGAGGCTGTTGGATTAAATTATTGTTTTCACTCAGTGTGTATCATTGTTCTTTTCTCCCAAGCGAAACAACTAGGCAATGTTTATGGGAATCGGTGTGAGGGTTGGTGGAGTTCGGTTTCACTTGAAACAAAGATAGATGTTTATTTATTGGTTAAGTAATTGAAACAAAGATAGATGTTTATTTATTGGTTAAGTAATTGCATCAAGATAAAGAACATGATTTTGGTTTCGCCCTACACTGATGTGAGATCAGCACTGCATCCTCTGTATACAGATCGTGTTGCCAACTTACAAAATGATCACATAAATTTCCTGTCTTGTACTGTACATGTACTTTGTGTGCGTGACAAAATGCAAAGGTTTCTTCTTTTTTTGGGGGGGAGGGGGGTCAAATGCTCACTAGCAAAGACTGTTTTTAAAATACTCTTGCATGCTGTGTGTCATCGACAATCATCCAAAATGTGGCTTCGGAAAGTAATTCCGTGACAACCTTACAGGCTGTCTTGTGCCAACACTGTCATCAATTCCACAAAGACTTGATCCTTTCACAAAAATTATTTCAGGAAATATTGTAACTTCTGCTTTTTCTGAGAACCACAATGGCAAAGAAATATTTAACTGGATGTTAACACTTCCTAATGTAGTTATTTTTCAGGCTGTGCAAGTGCTTTCCAAAAAATAAAAAATAAAAAATGCCCCTCCCTCCCTCACAAGGATATGATGTTTTTCGCCAGTGAAATCACAGTCAAGATTACCACTGAATGCAATCATTTTGTTCAAAGGTTACATCAACGTTTACTCGCTCTTCCCAAATCCCAGTAATTTCTGCATAAAAAAAATAAATAAATAAATCAAAAATAAAAAGCTCCATGATGTAAAGACTATTTCACGACTTCGAGCGACTCGTAATCCGAGGGGAAATTAAGCGTTGGAATTAAAAACATGTAATATCCCCGACGCAAATTGCACGACCATCCCCTCCGGAGGAAGCGTCGTAGAGCGCAGGCACTGGGGGAGATTCTCCCCCGTGGATATGTTTGCCCATAAAGCTCGGATGACGAGGGCAGTGGATGCCCGTGTCACATACACACACACAAAATAAAATGGCAACTCCTGAATGTGTAGAAGGCACATCCACAGTGACCCACTTGTTTCTGAATGGAGCAAAACACCTACATGAAAAGTCAACATTCTTGTGAAATCCAGGCCACTCAAGATAGAAATCTGGCAATCTGTTTAAGTACACAGATTTAGATCCCATATGTTTAGAACCCCACCCCCACTCCCCACAACAAAATACCTTCCCCCAGGTAGAATTCAGCTAAAGGAGTAATCTTTTATACCTGAGCGCAGAGATAAATAAATGAAAGTGGTGTGTTCGATCATCGGTTCAACTCTTACTCTGCAGTTAAACCACTTGCAAATCAAGGGTGTGTATTGAGGTAAGGATGTGGGGGTGGGGAAGATTTTGTATTTTGTTCTTCCCTGGATGAGCTTTGATCTTCATCAAATAAACACACCAGTAGTTCTTCAGTTTTGTTGGCTCAAAAACATCTCTTGAGAAGGTAGTTTTTTTTTCTTCCTTTTTACTCAAACCTGACCTGCCTACGCGATATGATTATTTGGAGATAAGACTAATTGGAAAGACCAAATTGAGCACCCCCCTTGGTCAGGATCCAATTTCTCAGAGTTGCTTAGTAGAAAATGTTGCTTGTATAAGTGCACACCTAATAAGCCAAAACATTTGCCAGGCACCTGTCAGTTTGACAGTTTGCATGGTTGTTGCTTTTTTGTCTTTCAATGTTTACCTTTTATGTAATTCAACACCTTTTTAAACTATTGACCCAATTCACCTGACGTCATCATCACAATAATCTTGGTTGCGCCATTTTGGTGGTCAATGTCACTGAGTTATTCGGTGAAGAGCGCATTTTAGGAGACGCGGCGTTTACATGTAAACCTATTGACCACCGTCGGCGCGTGTGACGAGCGTGCAATGGGGTCAATAGTAATAATAATAATAATAACTGGATTTATATAGCGCCAAATTGCCAAAGGATACAAGGCGCTTAAGGACAAGATCAAAAGACAAGGAGGAAACAAACCAGCTAAGATTGAGGGTAGAGATGGGTCTTGAGAACAGTTTTAAATGACCTGAAGACAGTTGGAATTCCTAGTGGGATGTGGTACAGTCGTGTGGGCTGTTCCACAGACGGGGGCGCGGCAGTGGAAAATGCCCTGTCACCAGCTCTTAGTCCAGTTCGTCGGCTCAGTGCTATAAGGTCGTTAATTGCAATTTCATATCCATAATGATCAAAAGGTCATTAAATGAAACATGCATCTATCAAATCAAATTTTAAAAAATCCCAATCTAAAAATAAATTGTTTTACTTAGAAAATGATTGTTTCTTTTTGCCAAACAATTACTTTGGAGACCACTCTTGATCAATTAACCCCATTTACCAGGAGCTCCAAAATATGCTAAACTGATTTGATAAAATCCATACAATCTGCACTAACGACCTTATAGTCCTGAGTCAACGAGTTGGCATTTTTTTTTTGGTACAAATAAACCAAGCTGAATTGAATTCAATTGAATTGTTTGTCTAAGCAATATTTTTTATGCTTAGCAAACTTGCGAGTTTTGAATGGCTCCACGGCGTTTTAGAAACAACGGCTTTAGCTTCAACTCAGTCTCCATTTGCCGATTTGAATCTCACATATGAATAGCGCATGCTTTCAAAAATACTTGACAGAGCCTAAGCCATATAGCTTCAGCCATAGCCAAAGCCGAAGCCAGGAAAAGGGCTTATGACCCTGGCCCCAGGAGCTGCCCCAAATCTGATCAAAATACTCCACTCTAAACCGTAACTCGACACCCAAATGTTCAACTCTGATACAGTGCATGGTTTTGACTGTACAGTGCCATTTGCAGCAATTCCAGCGAAACCTGTTATACACCCACAGCCACTGGGGGTGGAGGACAATTTTCTTCACATACATGTACGGTATAACCATCTCCACAAGCCCTTGACTTTAATAAAAACATGATTTGTTTGGCAAGTCTCCTCATCTACACCTTCATGTTATGTCATTTTGATGATAGCTGGCTGTTGCAAGCTGCTTACCAACCATATTGACCTGTGGTACAAAGGCAAACACGGTTAATGGCCCCCACGTTTCCAGCCTAGCAGAGTCTCTCTCAAAGGCTGAGGGTTTTTTTTTCACTCAGACATTTACTAGATGCAAAAGACGGACTGACAAGGTAAAAAAAAAAGAAAAAGAACATCACGTCACTAGACCATTCCACATTTTGCAGACATCTCCGCCGCTGTAATTAAATGACACACTCCAGTTGCTAGGTATCTGACCACCATGAATAAGCGCAGATCTCTTATAATGGATTAATTATTCATGCGAATGCTATCCATGCATATATGACACATGCAAAATAAATGATTTCATGAAATAAAACACGGGTGAAAAAAAGCGAAGCCTAATACCTCGTGTTACGGGTGAATTCCAGAGAGACCATGAATTTGCTTTGCATGGACTTCGGAAGAGTTGTTGGGGGGGGGGGGGTGAGACAGATTGTCAGGAAAGCTTAAAGTGACCATCTGTGTTTCTGAGCTAAAACTATCGTAGAAAGATATAAAAAGTTAGATCATTTTAATAAGCCATTCGTCGGCTCAGAGCACAAAGGACTTTTAAGACCTATGAAGACCCAGTCAGCTTAAAGCAGAAAGGACTTCTAAAACCTACACGCACAACGGGGTATAAGTCTGTTCTGCTTTGAGTCAACTGGGTTTCTCTAGGTCTAAAACCTACACGCACAACGGGGTATAAGTCTGTTCTGCTTTGAGTCAACTGGGTTTCTCTAGGTCTTATGCTGACGATTTGCGAGTTAGCCTTTGAATAATAACTGGTACAATGACTTGATTGGTCACATGCCAAAAAAATTGGATTTGACAGACTCAATACACATGGTTCGGGGCAAGCTTTTGTATCACAACATTCTGATGGACAAAGCCTAGTCACGCACATTCATTCAGTGTTTGGGTGTGCGTCGTCCTCTACACCTAGGCAAGAGAGCTTGCCCCGAACCATCTGACGTAGCCACGCTATCCCTAGTCTTAGGAATTCAAATTTAAGGGGTCACTTGTGACTAAGCAAGTCATTGTAGCAAAAGTCATTGAAAAAGAGACATCTTTCCGATCTGCTAAATCTAGTTTCTATACATGTTCACTGACCATATTTCATGGTAACCCGAAAACAGCAAATCGGAGAGACGTCTTTTGTCGGTTTTACATCTTTTTGAGATAATTTAGCTGAGAAACGTGTAAACGAAAATTGTCACTTCAAGTTTATAACACGGACATTTGGCAAAAGTATGTCGCCACTGGTGTTCTATATAGACAGCATTGTCATAGGTTTCTTTAAAATCTTTTACAAATGGGAGGATCGACATGAATTTTGTCGACCCCAAAACCACTGCAAATCCTCAAGTCTATATAGACAGCATTGTCACAAGTTTCTTTAAATTCTTTTACAAATTGGAGGATCTTCATGAATTTTGTCGACCCCAAAACCACTGCAAATCCTCAAGTCTCCCTCCTAGAGGGGCAAGGGTTGCTTGTCCTAACATAAAACACTCCTCTTCAAAGTCTTTCAAAATAAACAATTACATTCAGAAGCACAAAGGCTGTGGCAAATGTTTTTTCAGGGGTCAAACTCAAGGTCATGGAAAGAATTTATCAATGTATGCATGGATGGATGAATGGATGGTCATTTCATTTCATGAAAGATATTTTCAACATCAATGAAGGCGTTGCAAAATATCAAAAGTACATTAAACTTTAAATGTATCAAGAAGGGCATGCAGAAACAAGAGAAGGGGAGGCAGATGGAGACCTTGTCCCTCACTACCTGCTGCCTCCTGAAAAAAAAGGTTAAATTTTCCAGAAGTCCCTACTGTGTAGGCATCTTAGGAGCCATCCTAAATCCACCAGAATCAACCAGCCTCTTCACAAAGACATCTGGACTAAATGACACCATGCTTACTTTGTCTACGCAGTAGCTAATCCACCAGAATCTTTCTTTATCACAGATCAACATCCAAACCATTGGACTCTGATGCAAGATTGGTTTGTCTGGTTGTCGTTGGGTTGGTAGTAAAATCCACCAAACTCAGGCAAAAAAAACAAAACCCATAGCGGGTGGATTTCGGTGGATTTAGAGGGTAAAGTAATGGTTAATGACAAGCGGTTTGTATCCATGCTTTGCGATTGTGTATAAACGTTCACATGCCTGGTATCACCGTCATGCTAATGTCATGCTGATACAGTGTAGCACAACATAATCACAACTCCCGGTGGGTTCTGGTGACTAGACCTTAGACAGTCAACCCCCCTGAAGAATTTTCCAGCCCAGCCCGGAATGTATCAACCCTCCCTCCCTTTGCCTAGCGAATTTCCCCATTTCCCCTCCCACAAAAGGAACAACCTATGTTGCTTGTAGTAAGTGAATTCCAAAAAAAGTCCAACAAACATTTGCACGACAAAAAAAATGTCCCGTTTCCTGTGAGCAATAGTGTGGTTTCGAGTTTCTGATACCACGGTGTTTTCCCCCCGCAGGAGGCTTTTCCTCTGTATCAACAATTTCAGGAAGTTCAGTTTTATGCTTTGTAAGAGAGGGCAATTTTGATTGGGACCACTGCCCCATGGACTAGCACCAGAACAGACTCGGTATACTGATCACAAAGGTTCACCTGTATTCGCCTCGCTCTCTGGTTCAGTTGCAACACATATATGGTCACGGTTCCCTACAGCGAAAAAAGTCCCAAACACAATGAGGGGATGAATGAAACAACAGCTTAAAAAATCCAAGCTACAAAAAAATGCTTGAATGGCTCAAACGATTAAGACTTGGAATGCAAACATGCCAAATGCCGACATTTCATGAGAGAGAAAAAAAAAAGGTTTATATGCAACAAATTCTATTAAGACTTTTGTCCGGCTGTCGTCATCTTGGTCATGTCTCCTGTGTGCAAATGCAATCATAAATACCTAATGCCGTTTTGCCAAAATGGGGATCAGGCTATTGTGCCCTTCCAGCCTCGGTTTGGTTACACAGACTTGATTGGGAGAAAAAACAAGATGGCTGTTACATGACAAAGGCAAACTGTAAGTTCATTTCAAATTACAACAAGTACAAAGGATATTATTAGTGTTTTTTTAATGATATACCGATGTGTGTTAAGCACTGTATACTCTGTACTTTCCTGAGTCATGTGAAAAAAATCCACAGGCATTTTCCTCCGGTGGGATTCCAACCCACGCCCCCCCCCCCCCCCATTCCAGAGCAGATGTCTCACCAACTAGACTACCAAGAATGCCCAGTAGCTAGAGGCAGTTCGAATCCTATATTTTAGCAGCAGGTACCAAAACAATTTTAATAGATGTTATTTTTTGCATCGGGGATAAAGAACATTATTTGTGTTTTTTACCCATACACCAATTGCAGGCTTGTATGCTTCGTTCTTGAAAGGGCAAGGGCACCAAGGCATTTTCTCCTTGCTAAAGGGCACCTCTATGAGGAAACAGTAAATTTCTACGGGAACATTTCAAGGGCACCAAGGCAATGACCAAGGGCAATGGATGCAATTGCCTCTGTTGCCTCCATGAAGTATCAGGTCTGCCGATGTGTGCTAAGCACTGTATACTCAGTACTTTCCCAAGTCCTGTGAAAAATGAGAACACAAAATCCACGGGCAAACTCCTCGGATGGGATTCGAACCCACGACTCCCCCTATTCCTGAGCAGATGTCTTACCAGCTAGACTAGCGTATATCTCAGTAGTCTATGTGTTCAAATTCTGAAGGAAAATGCCTGTGTTTGTTTTTTTCACAGGACTGGGGAAGTACAGAGTATACAGTGCTTAACACACATCGGTGTAGGGGTAAAAACACAAATAACATTCTTTATTTCCGATGCAAAAATTACTGTCTCTTAAAATTTCTCTATTAAAATGACAAAAGATTAATTTAAAAAGCATGTCAAGGTGTAAGATTGGTCACGCCCACACACTCTCATATCTTTAATGAATGTTCCGTTTTCTTTGGATATTCAACTCCCCCCCCCCCCCCCCCCGCATATTTTCTCTATTAACCACCTTGCACCAATGTCACACAAGGCTAGTATCTGCAACGCCTGCCACTTTGGCAGTCAAATTAAAAGTAAACATTATGTATGGTAAGTGTGTAAACACCACTTTGCGTAAAATGCGCACTACACTGTATAACACATACATTGACGCTGACTACCAAGATGGCGCGACCAAGATTAGTGTGATAATGGGATGATGTCAGGCGAATTGGGTCAAGCAGACCATGTGCCCTTTGTACCAATCTAAACCGCCCTCTATTGAAATCTGTCTGACGGCCTGCGCGCACTTCTTGTTTGGTTTGAAGAGTGACATCAAAGGTGACATAGTTCAAAGGCAATCTGACCACCAATGACATCAGGTATCGACCAAATTTATTAAAAAAAAAAACGCCATGCGTGCGTTCACAGATGGACAGAAACTTGGTTTAGTTTTGCCAGAGGGGACATTGACTACAGACGATTATAGAACATTTCACAATCTTTTCAGGGATGTGAAGAACCACTTTTGATTACAGCGAATGATTTCCCTTTGTACATGTCGTATAGCATGGCAAAACGCTACACAACATGTATCAGCCGCCGCTCAGAAATCATCATCTGATACTGAATACTTCAGCATTTAGCATGCATAAAACGCTCTTAGTCTAAATATTTTGAAATGCAAAACTGCTGGGTGAAATCGTTCCCTGTTATGGTAAAACAAGGAAAGTTATCATTTAATTGAGGGCTGGGAATTTCCGCCCACGATACAAATCCCTTCCCCATCCCCCTCAATCTTTCCATCCCGTTCGAATGTACATTGCACATATTGTGAAAACACCCAACATATGTTGAAATAACCCTTGCGCTGAATATTAAACAAATAATGCCCTGCTCAGCAAACATTGGCCACAAGGAAATATAAAAAGGCAGAATAAAAAAAACAAAAAATTATATCAATATTAACTCAGCCTGAGCTTGCACTACAAGTACGTGCATCCAAATTTACTTCAAACAAACCAAAAATATTAACTAGAAGTAAAAGAGCAAAGTGATAAGGGATACACTCGATTTCTGCACGTACATTGTACATATGCAAACAAAATATGAAGCATCATCATTCAGCAGAGCAATCTGCAACATGATGATTAATTTTTAAAACTGAACTGTGAAAAAAACCTGTTGCTTTTAAATAATTAACTAAAATCGATTTAGAATGTGTGACATTCAAAGTGCACTACAGATTAAGTACAGTGTACATGATGAAGGCAAAACTTCTGCTAAATCGTACATGTACAGCAATGGTTATGTTGGCAACACTTCAGCTAGTTCTAGGCTTACTCTCTTTGAATCAAGATAATGTACAGCAATGGTTATGTTGACAACACTTCAGCTAGTTCTAGGCTTACTCTCTTTGAATCAAGATAATGTACATCACTGGTCATGTTGACAACACTTCAGCTAGTTCTAGGCTTACTCTCTTTGAATCAAGATAATGTACAGCAATGGTTATGTTGGCAAAACTTCTGTTAGTTCTAAGCTTACTCTCTTTGAATCAAGATAATGTACAGCAATGGTTATGTTGGCAAAACTTCTGCTAGTTCTAGGCTTACTCTCTTTGAATCAAGATAATGTACAGCAATGGTTATGTTGGCAAAACTTCTGTTAGTTCTACGCTTACTCTCTTTGAATCAAGATAATGTACATCACTGGTCATGTTGACAACACTTCAGCTAGTTCTAGGCTTACTCTCTTTGAATCAAGATAATGTACAGCAATGGTTATGTTGGCAAAACTTCTGTTAGTTCTAAGCTTACTCTCTTTGAATCAAGATAATGTACAGCAATGGTTATTATATAATAATTGCCAAGGATGTAACCTTCAACTGCACTCTGATCCTTGAGTACGGCAATTCATCTTTTGGAAATGCACTTTGGGAAACAAATACAAAATAAATTAAAAAAGCAATAAGGCAAATACAAGGTTAGACTGGTCCCCTGTCATTATCCACATGAAAATTTCAGCCAAAACAAACATCATCTTCATTACAAACTGTGATTTTTCTTTTTAGAATGTAAAGAGAATAATAATTGCCTAGGAAGTAACCTTCAACTGCACTCTGATTCTTTGAGTACGGCAATTCATCTTTTGGAAATGCACTTTGGGAAACAAATACAAAATAAATGAAGAAAAAAAAAGACAAATACAAGGTTAGATTGGTCCCCCATCATTATCGGCAAGGATAAAGACAAGCACTGGTCATTATAAACCCAATGGTTTCATTGGTACGCAGTGACGTGAACTACCAGACTTAAAGCGAGATTACATGTACACAAATGTGTGTTGAGTGTAGCGTGTGCCATACACGCACAGTATTGTGGCTTGCGAGGTCAAAGGTTACACCCGGCAGGAATGAGGAGGATCCAAAGGCCAGTATCCCGCGTTATTCACGAGCCTCGCGGTGTGACATCAAATGTTCAGGCAGATACAATGTCAGCTTTTTTGGAAATGCGATAAGAGCACCTACAGGTCCATACCCAATGATGCTAATCAAAAGTACAAACTCCTAGCTATGCAATCCAACCCTTCTCACATAGGAGTTACACATGTAGCAAGCCATGCCAAAAAAAATTAAATAAATAAATAAATAAATAAAAAATTAAAATTCCCATCAATCATATTTAGATGTCCTTCACCGCCCACTGTGGGGGAATCCACGAAGAAATATCTGTACTTGTGGCAGATGTGATGATCTCCACAGGGGAAATATAAGTGCACTCTTTAAAGTACCGGCTTTGTATATTTGCATGGAAATTATTTATGTTATTATTAATGAAACCAAGGATGCCTCATAAGTGAACTTAATCACTGTAGCTCTCAAGCCTGAGGAAACCTGTAGATAAGGGTGCTTGCCATGTGAACCAGAAACACCGGGGTAAACCCCTACTCTTCCACGATAAGTGTTCTGGGTTCTTTTACGTGCACTACCTATCCTAGTACACGGGACCTACGACTTAATGTCCCACCCGAGGGACAAAGCAATTATGGTAAAGTATCTTGCTCAAGGACGCAAGTGCCGCGACCGGGATTCGAACCCACACTCTGCTGCCAACAACACCAGAACTTGAGTCCGGTGATCTTAACCGCTCGGCCACGACACTCCACAAATGAGCTGATACTGTTGTACACCTTTTGAGAGCAATAGACCATTATCATGCTGCCACCATTTTGGCCATGATCCTTGTATCCAATAAGAGTAATGCATGCTAATATTCATTATACAAAAAAAAACCACAGACTGTTTCTCCTTCTAGCCTTGGAATTCAAACAGCAGATGTTTGGTGTTAAAAAAAAAGGAGGAAATAGGCTGTGTATACATGTATATATGAAAGACTTTATCTCTATGTTTAAAGTTGCATCGCCCGATATTTTTTGCCAAAAGGCAACAAAATTTAGTTTTGTGTTTTTTTCTGAACGAATGTTAACAGATGCTTTAAAACTTTCGCGTACTTGTGAAAAACAAAACTTTATTTTATGAAATAGTTGTAAATGCAAATTGTTTGTACATAGCTGCTGGTAATATGAGATAATGTCGGGTTCCGATGAAAAACTCGTTTGTCTCTTTTAATTGATGGATTTTTTTTTATCGTTCAGTGTCTCCAACACAATGTACCGAACTTCCTTGTCTTGAAGGATATTTACGTCAATTTTCTTTTGTTGCCATCAACTTCGCAAACAACCAGACGATGCACTTTTTAATGCAGGGTGTTGGCGTCTAATGCATGATGGGCTAGATTGTAATCCCCTCGAGCTCACAAGTGTTTGTCATAGAGATGGTTGCGAGACCCTGAACACTTTTGATGCTTATACCTTACAATTCTTGAAGGTAAAATATAGGGATTGGTCAAGCTGAAAGTGCAATGTTTTTACTTTTGTGTGATTCAATATATACATGGGAAAAAAAATTGGGGAAAAAAAACTGTGAAAATTTTGGCTCAATCCACCGTCTGGATCAGGGGGAAATAGTGAAAAACCGTGCAGACTTTTCAGCATGTAAACATTGTCCTTAATTTTGACTGTTTTTAAATGAATTTAAAATGGAGTGTTCAAATTCTATTTTCACGACAGTGTCATTTAAAAAAAAAAAATTCAGACAGAAATAATTCTATGGAAGATTGGTATTGGTATGAACTTCATAATCATCAGTCAACTTTCAGACTGATACTAATAACAAAAATTTGTTGGGGTTAAATACCAATCATGTGTTCTACCTTTAATATTGCTTAACACCTTCAGAGACCATTCATTTCTGTGTTATCATCACCATATGCCCAGACACGGCTTATATTAAGTGCTGATTTTGTTGTCGGCGTAATTTTGCCAGTAAAAAGGTGTCCGGGAAAAATTAATTGTAAAAATAGAAAATTGGTTCTGTTTTAGAAATGAAGAAGGCACACTGTGGGTGGAGTGAAAGTAGGTCAAATCTTGCAGCTGTCTGCGGCCGCTCTGGGGCATTTTGGTACAAGCCACTTGCTGCCGCTTGTGGCCGCTATTGTCTCAATTGGGTTGATAAATATTCATCTCCCAATGAGCTAGAAGCAGTACGCTGGGACCAGTCGTGAGCAGTTTATATCAAACAGCATTTTCACTGGTTGTCTCTTTCTGCTAAGAATGAATTTGCTGTGCTTAGCAAATTTGCTTCAACTGATCTATGAAAAAATAAATTAATAAATTCTGCTCTTGGACCAATTCGCAATCCTGGCTTACACACATCTTTACACAGCTTAGAATTACAGTTGCAACTGATATTGTCATTAAAACTTTGAAATATGAATGAAGGCCTGAGTTTGTTTGTTTTTTCTTTTTTTAAATATAATGAAACAGCATTGAGCTAAGAAGGCGTGTCATGGCCGAGTGGTCATGCGTACCACCGGAATCAAGCTCCGGTGCTTCTGATCAGCAGAGTGTGGGGTCAAGTCCCGGCCTTGACACTGAGAAGGGGTTGGAGTGTTGGTGCTCCACCCATCAAGACCGGACAAGGCTTCGAAGAAAAAAAAACATTTCCCTTCGTGGTTGGTTGTTTGTGTAAAACATACTTCAACTTGTTTAACAGATGTTTGGGCCAACATTGCCATTTACATGTACATTACATCTCGGTTTAACAGAGAATTCATACAAGTGGCAGGAGTTATTTTCAACACTACTGAAGATGTATTTTGATTTATTGCAAGTAAGCACACCAGCAGCAGCATGACCATTACTGTACCTCATCTCAACTCAAAGAGAGTAAACAACCGAATTGTCGCTGACTTGGTTTAACAGTAGTACTGGTATCGATTAATTTTTAAAAAACATTTCATTTCAAAATCCTTGAGGAGAAAAAAAAAATGAAGACAACCAGAGCACGCTGGTCGAAATGTTGAGTAACCAACCGGCCCTTCTCATGGCCTTTATTACTAAAAGATTTTCCCCACGTGGTGTCACCGCAAACTACTTACATTCACTACCATTAACTGTACTAACATAAACAAGTACTACATGTAGCTTCAAGTCTTTTTTAAAAATTGAGTTAAAATCCGCTCTTGATTCAAGTCCCCGACAAAGCAACAGAAAATCCATGAGCATTCAAACCTCCACACAAAAGCCAAACAAAATGTGGCGTTGTTTAATCTTGGTTTCATTGATACAGTAAACATTTGCTTTAAAATGCGAAAGTACACCATTATTGTTGTTTTAGGAAGGGTTAAATTAATTCCCACCCTCCTCCAGGTTTCACTAAACACAGCATACAAACAATCTGTGAAAATGCAACCGAACTGGGCGGCAATATTTTACTGAAAACACAGAAAATAGTTAATTTTCTGTGAGAGGTTTTTATTACAAGCTTTGGTGATCTGTGGGGTCTGCAGAGGCTTTTTCCTCAACTTTTTCCAGTAATTTGAATGGAAATATTTCTCTGGCAAATTGGTGCTGGTACAATTTCTCTGGGTTTTGTGTTTTTTTTGTATTGTCATCTTTACCAAACATGTACTTTGTCATTACTGACCTTTGCCCACGCCACAGACAAATGATCTGCATTTGGTATTCAAGTGTAAAATGTTTCTCACAGCTGTGATGGGAAAAGGAACTCAATCATAAGAAGAAAGTGTTTCTCCAGAGTTTTGTGCCATTTGAACCTCTCTGGTGGTTAAAGTGCTTTCTAGGCTATTCTTAACACCTTGTTATGCATCAGGGGTGTGTTGTGGCTGAGTGGTCTAGAGCATCCAAACCAAAAATTTGATGGCTTGAGTCATCAGAGTGTGGGTTCGAATCCCGGGCGTGACACTTCACTATAGATTGTTGATGTGATTTAATGATTAGCAACCTGTGCACCGATTTGGCTTGCCGGAGCTGCATACTCCAAAGGAGTTGAAATGGTTTAAGGACTGCTTAAAGGTCCATTGAACAGGGGTAGTACTAGTGTAAGGGTGCTTTGACACAATGTTTAAAAGCGCTCAGTAAACTCATGCATGGACAGGCAGCAGGGTAGCCAAGATGGGGCTTGGGGGGCACGTGCCCCCCAGGTGCCCCCAGGTGCCCCCCCAGGTGCCCCCCAGGTGCCCCCCAGGTGCCCCCCATGAAAAAAATTGTAGATACATGTAACTCATTAAAAAACATGGTACCCGGCCCCCTCCTCCCCCCTAACTGAAAAACGATGCCCCCTCCTCCCCCCTAACTGAAAAACGATGCCCCCCTCCCCCCTCCCCAGTGAAAAAAATCCTAGCTACGCCGCAGGGGACAAGTCCAGCAGTCTTGTGGGGGTTTTCTCCGACTGAATAACACCTCACCCCCGTTCTGATAAGAAGTTGTCCTGCTGTCTACTACCTCAGAGTAGATAGGAAAAAGTTTGGGCGTTGATGGTTTTCAATTTTGTTATAGTGAGGAGAGATCCTATCATCACCCTTTAGAGAGTTTTAGCCATTTCTTATTACCGAAACAATGCAAGCAGAGTTGTATGTGCTCATTCAACATTTTCCAAAGAACATTAACGTGCATTTCTCATGTTCACGTGCAAACTAAAATATCGCATAAAACCAACAAAGGTTGTTAGAGTACAGTGTGTATTTTGTGCATTTTGCATGCAACTTTGAAGGACCATACAGTTTGAAGAAAAGAAAAAATATCTTTAACTTTAGTCCTTTATATTACCATAAATTAATTGAATTGACCATGTCACATGTACATGTAAACCAACTTTCAACAGCTAAAGTAAATTGGGGTAATCCAAAAATATCCTTAAACCTTAACAAAACATTTTGTTCTTCAGAAAAATTTGCTGCAACAGGAAAATTTTGTCCAATATGATCCTTCAAAGGCTGAGTCAATAACCTTAAAAAAAAAAAAATTAAAAAAATTAAAAATATAAATAAAACAAATTCACACTTTTCTTCCTCAAATTTAAAAAAAAAATTCTCTTGAGCAGACAAGTTCACCAGATTCACCTGTTAAAAGAATGCGTTGACATTTTGCTGGTCCCCGCCCAGTCTGAATGGGGCGTAGGTTCTGACGATCGAACTGGTACCACACCTCGTCCATGTCAACTGTGTGCAACATCATCCACATCCAAAACAGTTTTTAGTTTGAGCGCAGAGTAAACAGATTACCAGTCCAAATCATTGCTTAAAATGTTTTTTCCCCCAGTGCTAATTAAAACAGGCAATCGGCAGAAAAGACCAAACTGTCTGGCGCACAAATCTTCGTACAGTGTTTTTTTCAGTGTTTCTATAGCATTAAAAAAGTAAGAAGGAAAAAAAGGGGGTGGGAAATCGGCTGAAACACATGCCTGTTTATGAGAAACACATTGCCTCACTTCTTTACAAGGCGCAAGACATCAATGGATGCCTCATTTTAAAACTGGACGCCCGACTTTTTTCCATTCATCTACATGCAAAAGCACTGTAAGTGTGTAATTACAGATGCCCCCTTTTTTTTTCTGCCCCGCAGGCGGACGTAATGAAAGTGTGCCAGACAAAAGGTCATCAACAATTTTAATGTGCGAAATTGTGCTTCAAGAAAATTGAGTGTGAAAGTTTTGATACTTTTTCTGTCATTCAAAAATCATTATAGGAAAATTAAAATGAAAATATTTTGCCCTGCAGAAGATCAAAAGCAACAAAATGGATTTTTTTTTTGAAAAAAA
This sequence comes from Marthasterias glacialis, assembly GCA_911728455.2. Classification (NCBI taxonomy): domain Eukaryota; kingdom Metazoa; phylum Echinodermata; class Asteroidea; order Forcipulatida; family Asteriidae; genus Marthasterias; species Marthasterias glacialis. The sequence goes on along the minus strand of OU452222.1, from coordinate 11,247,352 downwards.
ATGTAAAACTCTATAACGTTCGTTCCTAGAATTACTCCCGAAAAAAAAATCTATTTCCATGCAGAAGTAAGATTTTCCCCCACAATGAAATGCTTTAAACGCGCTTTAACTTTCACACCTGGTTTCTTGCAAAACAATTTTGCCCATACATTTCCTAGGACCCTCTGCAGGGCACACTTTCGTTACGTGCTCACGGTGTGGTGGAAATGCACTCAGCAGGTTTGGGATTTCCCTCTTTGAGGTGTTTCTAGGTATACAGTGTACGTGTTCTCCTTAACAAGATCAAAAAAGGGCAGTGTCTACACGAGGACCCAGCTCGGTGGCATGAACATTCATGAGTCAAGCCTCCCCACTAACATTGATGGAGTCATGTTCCTGCTGATCCTGACATCCACCCTGCTCAAATGGATACACAGGGCCTGTTTTGTCAGGCTCGTCCGATTTCAATCGGGTTAACGGCAAGACAAGAATTCCTTCCGAGAATCTGAACCTGATTAGAATTACTCAGTTTTCAAGGGCACACTCCACAAGATGGAAGACACAATGACACTCAGCGCTCGGGAAAAAAAAAAAAAATAATGCATTCAATACACTTCCTTGTAACACATCTAAACAGGCGGCTCAAAAATCACGATTACCAATTCAATGGCCAGCGTACGTGACACACAATATGCAATTCCGGTTACAAAACATTGTACAGGTAAACTAAACCCTCTGCTCTGAGGCAACTTGCCCACAGTTACATGTACTGCACTTCCCCCCCTGCTTTATGCAGCTTGGACAAGTTTAGAGTTACAGACAACACTAACTCCAAGGACTCATGGCATGACCCAGAAACCGAAGAGAACTTTCACTGGACCAGAAACATTTTGAACTTCAAAGCACTCATCAAAAGATTTCCCACATCATTACATTTTTATTGGTAGACTAGAGTTCTAACATTGTAAGTCATATTGTGAGTAGGACAAATTTACTGGACAGATTTGTGATCATGAATCTGGACTGAGGCAGGAAGTTACAATTAGTCATGATCCTTTTTTTTGAAATGGAACGATGACTGGAACCATCTTGTAAGTATACAGGGAACCCAACAAAGATGGCCATGCTGAGATAAAGGTCAACTACGTGAGGTCAGATGTGTCAAGTTAGTTCCACAGACCTTTATGATGTTAGTGGGGTGTCGTGGCCGAGCGGTCTAGTGGGGTGGACTCAAATTCTGTAATTTACGGATTGTGGGTTCGAATCCTAGCCTGGTCAGTCGAGACAATTGTGTCCTTGAGCAAGGCACTTTGATCACGATTGCTTCTCTCCATCCAGGAATAACAAATAAAAAATGGGTACCGGTGAAAGCCGAGGTCGGGCTGGGGGGAGGAGGGGTTAGGGGAAGTAACCCAAGATAGACTGGTATCCTGTCCAGGGGGAATAGAAATATTCTCAGTCATTTAATGTCAAGGAAACCAGATGTAAACACCGGCCTGATGAGTCATATTGGCACAGGACAGGCTTTTCTTTTTACTTTACGTTATGATAATGTTTGCAACTATTATGCTGTACGTGTGTAAACTTTAGTTATGAAAACTGGCCGAGCAACTTGAAGGGCAAAACTCCAGGCAAACAAAAGACAGACCTGATGGTTTGTTCGTGCAAAGGGCAAGGCAGGTTCTCCTTTGCAGAGGGCACCTCTAGGAGGTTTGTAGTAAATTTCTACTGGAAAATTCAACGGGCATCAAGGCAATGACCAGGGGCATAGAGGCAATTGCCTCCACTGTGTATCAGGCCAGAAAAGAGCTTCAGGAAGTTTCTCTAGATAACAGACTCTTCTTTCACAAATTTAAGCCAACTCGAACGGGACCTTCCAATTTTGTTTTGTAATTTTCTACTCCAGTTGTTTTGTCCCAAGTTCCCTTAAATTAAACATGACAACAAACTCTCTTTAAATTCAGTTCCCCTACCTCCCACCCCCCTCCCTCCGCCCCCTCCTGTGAGGCCGGACAGTTTATGGTCCAAATAAAATATTCATCATGAATTTCTTCTCCATGCTTTATCGACCAAATGAAAACACCGCCGGACCAAGAAGCGCCTGCAGCCTATCATGTTCATACATACTGATTAGTGCACGCTGGAAATGTGCTGAACATTTGTCTTGAGCTTTGTGGGTCTGTGGCCGACGCACTCTGCACGGGGATAGATTTTTGTTTCTTAAAAAAAAAAAAACGTGGTACCAGGGTGACCAGGTTAAAACAGCCAAGTTATTCAGCAACTTTGTACACAGATTTTCAGGCATTAAAGGGAATTCTTGATAAATTGAAAGGAAGTAAAACATTTTTTTTTGTGATCTTAACTGTGCCACCAGGGGGAAAAATGAATATGCATCGTTTGCAAATTGATATGTACAGTGTGTACAATTCAATACATTTTATGTAAACAATTTTCGTTGCAGTAAATAATCTTGTAATAGCACTACATATATACTGGATTGATAAAGCTGATAGTTCAGTGTTCTTACTTTGTATGATTCAATATATTTATACATGAAAAAACAAACTTGTGAAAATTTGGGCTAAATTCGTTGTCTGAGTCAGGAGAAAATAGTGGAAAAAAAATCAGCTGTTGCATTTTTTTTAAGGTTTTCATGGTTCTTGAATATGACAGCATTTCAGAGAGAAATATTTCACAGAAAAATCTCTGATCATCTGCAGAATTTGTTTCTGTCTTTGTAATTCGGCAAACCTTACAAAAAAAGGCACTTTTGCTGTATAGTATAATGTATGCAGATTTTAAATTTCAGCGTGTATGCCAATTTTCCTGATTATGCATAAAATGCACATCCATGATTAAGCAGTTCAACGGAAATTTTCATCAATAAGCATACTATGCAAATTGTCACCAACCCGCAAATATGCAAATTTTAAACATATGCATTTCCATAATGCAGAATCAAATTACGAAACAAGAGTTCTGTTAAGTGAGACTGCAAAGTGACAGAGATGTTGCTAGACAAGGGGCCCTGGGGCAATTAAGACGTCAGTGCCCTTCTACAATCTACTGTGCATGCATGTCTTCAATTTTATTTCTGTACCGCTCTATGTTTTTCTCACAGCAAGATATTCGTGTTGTAGCTATGGAGATGACCAATTAAGCTGCAAATTCTGCGTACCGTGGTAGACAGGTGGCAAAGGCAGTGTTTCTTAGAGATGTTTTTTGTTTTTTGTTTTTTTTTTAACAGGAATACTCCATCTGAACTGACACGTTTGGATTTTCACCGCACAAATAAAGAGTTAACCGTTTCAAAACTGTTTACCGAATCTACAAGACCTCTAGAGTAAAAAGCAATTCAGAGATAGTTCCGTTCCCAGAATCTGGCGGGGTTCGTGTTTCTAGAAAAAAAGTACACGCCACTTTTATACTGATTTAATAGAGAGGATTGTTGTGCACCAGACATTGGATAATTTCTACGCAAACAGGGTTGATGGTTAATTGCTGACATAGAGGTCACGTACTTGGATCCAAACTTTAGTAGGACTGTTGAAATGTTGGCATTTCCACCTTTTGGTCATAAATGATAAATCTGAACAAGCTATAAATGAAGTTCCGACTAGTTATAAATTTGAACGAGCTATAAATTAGTACAAATAGTTACAAATTTGAACAAGCTTCTCGGAACAGTATCCTGTGGGCTAGAGAAGTACACAGATCAAAGGGCATGATTTCTTCAAATCTGAAGAAGAAAAAAACATCACAGCCTTTTTTTATCTCAATCAAGCAGACGTAAAAATGTCTGAATTCAGAAAAAAGTTCTGAAATTCCTTGTCACCGACATTAACCTTTACGATTTTTTACTCCTCCTCCTACACCCCCTTTGATATGAATACAAACTGCTTCTGTGATGGACAGCTCTGCTGTGCTTGTGCCACCCATGGGTAAACATTGATGAAACGAGCATGGAAAGCGAAAATGACAGATTTCATTACGGCCGTCAAACTATAAAAACATTAATCGAATCACTAGGCGATACATTCCCATGGTTACGGACATTCATGTGGGATAAACAGCGGCCTCTGGGTGATGGAATCTTGAGGCATCATGCAAGAAGAAGAAGACAACAAAATCTCTGTTGAAAGGTGGAAGTAAAGTAACAAATGAAAACAGCATGATCTTGTTTGGTACCTACTTTTATTTTCCACGAATTTGGTCTTGTGTCGGCCGACGGACATCATGAAGAATATGTCGAGTATGAGGAGCACCATGGCGACCAATAAGATGTACATCAGTGTTCTGACATTGAATCTCACAGCCAAGCCCATGGTGACGGCCGCAGTACTGGTGCAGAGTACCGGTTAGGAGTGACTGTTTATAATACGTCGACGAGTAGTTGTTCTGGAAATCAGAAACGATAACAAAAATTTTGCTCAACAAAATGGTTTAAAAGCAGCTTTGTCAACTTGGTTGGGAACTGAACCACAGCCCACCTGCTCTAGAATCCTTAAAGTTGTTTGTCATGGTTTTTTAAAGGATTTTTTTCTTTTTTGGGGGGGGGTAGATTGAATGGGAGAATATTATATAAAGAGAACAGGAATGATCCGTAAACAATACAACTATCGCACGCACAAATGAAGAGATTTGGGACCTAGAATTTCATCCATCCAGGATCAACGAGCTCTTCGATGTGACAGACGGTTTCCTGATGAAGCCAATATGGCTATAAAAAATAAAGCATGCGGACAACAATGGTAGTTGTCAAAGACCGGTTTCCACACTGTAGGTGACCCAACATATATACATGAATTAACAAACCTGTGAAAGTTTCAACTCAATCGGTCATCGGAGTCACATGAAAATAGTGAAGGACAAAAAAACTTTATATGTTGCCACTGTTTTCAAACATTGGGTTTTGGAGATTAGAACTAACTGTTTTAACTCATTTCTCAAAAACTATAGTATTTCAAGCAAAAATCAAGGGAAGTTTTCCACCACGACTATCTTTATACCATGTCAAGTTATGTGTAAATCGGTGAACTTACTTTCAATTTTACCAATGTTGTGCGCACCCTTTATTGATGAAAAATATATATTTTTTAGGTCATAATAGTCCAGGTTTGCTCAATGATGAAAAAAAGTTGAGGGTTTAAAACACTAAATATTCCGTTGCTCGAGAGCATCAATGGGCCCACAGGTCGTCGTGCAGTTGTACGCATTCAAACAGTTTTGGAAAAACATTGGGTTCCAGAGTAAATATGGAAGACACAAAGTTGTGCACTTCAATGGGTCCGAACATTCATTTACATTGCACAAGTATGACCCAATTCCGTCAAAAAACTTTAACATTTCCATCAATAATTTCCATTTTTGTTGATTTTTTAACCACCGCTACTTCGTTGACTTCATCCGCCATTTTTGATTGGAAGTTTTTCTTTGCTTAAGCATATGGTACTTTTTTTGTTGCGTGTGCAGTTTGTTTACGTGCTTCAGTTAGCAAACGCTGGTGAAATACGTTTACGCTTAAGCAATTTTTTTTTTGCTATTGTAAGCTAAAAAAAATGTGCTTACCGTTTAAGCAGCTATATGAAATTGGGCCCTGCAGGTCTATGAAATTGGGCCCAGACTTGTGCTGTGCTGGTATCCATCAAAAGTTTCTCTTGCACTACTGATACATTCAGACGCTGTCTGCATATGGAGCTCCCAGAAGCCCGAGCTTCAACTTCATAACTAATGCTTAGCGTAAGCACAGCCCAATTTCATAGAGTTGCTTAATTAAACACAACAAAATTATACTTACCAGAATAATGTTATCAGTCAAAAGACTGTATTCATTTGTGAGCAATAGATGTGTCTGCTTATAAGCAGCTCCATGCAATTGCACCCACAACAAGAAGCAGGCTAACTTGCCGGCAGTTCTTGTAAGCGCTTAAGTTAAACGTCACTGCAATCTCAGTTTGATTAAAACATTCTTTTTTTTGCTTACCAATACACAGCTTTGTGAAATTGGCCCGAGTGAGAAGAAAGCCGACTGACCAAAACAACATCGTGTGCAAGTGTGATGTACATGTAGTGAATGGTACCACCACTTTCGGTTGGTGTGTGCAGCCTAGATTCAAAAATCAATACCTGTGGACTATGTACTTTTCTGGAAGTTGTTTTTTTTTGGGGGGGGGGGGTTTTGAGAGAGAGCAAATTTCCAGGAATCGATTTTTATTAAAGGAAACCGCAAATTCACAGACATTCTCTAAGCTCTCGACACAGGGCTGGTTATGAATAGCGACGAGTTCATGAGTTGTGGTCATGTTGGTATGCAGCATCACTGTTCTTCCAATAAACATGGCTGTACTCAACCAGAAATATTAACAACATTTTGAACGGTGATCAAAATCGACAATGAGAAAATATATAAAAAAGGTCGTCTGGATTTAATCTTTAACCCAATGAAAGGGGAAGCTTTGTTATGAAAGCTTGGCATGTTCTGTTGTTTTGAATCATTGGCCTCTGGAAAAAGAAAAGCTACACCACCAGGAAGTTGCCCTTCAAAACCATCGAAAAGGGAAACAGGATGTGCAATATAAAGACTTTATCCGGTGTCCTCACTTGTCTTACTAATTGAAGCATTCCAGGCCTCAGCACCAGACTACCGTAATTTTCGGCCCATAAGCCGCGGCTTGGTGGTTGTTTTTCGCCCTCAAAAAGTTCCATGCGGCTTATGGGCCGGGCGGCTTATACGCCGACGTGTCAGTAACGGCCAAAAATCATTGTATAAATATTAAGCAAATTATTTCAGCGTGACAAGAAAATTTGCAATGTGAGATTGAGAAACAAAACTAACCACAAAACATCAAGGCTGTAGTTTAGTTGTAACGAATGTCGTTGATATTCAACCATGGACATGATGGAGGAAGGAATAATGATCCAACCAAGACATGCAAAGCCGACCGAGCTAGAGCTACAGAAAACACACACATCTCAAGTTGAGGAGACTGGGGCCCGTTCACTATACATAGTCTCCAGCCTAGCACGAGGGTCGGGAGCCAGTCTAAGGAGGGATTTATAAGATTAACAATGAGGGCGTTTGAAAACGTTTAGCCAACGTTTACCAAACACGTGCACTGTTCACCATGATAAGCAACAAGCCCAGCAAACAAAAAGATACGTATTGTTGTCGGCGTTTTGTGACTACAGAGACCTGTTGCGTGCGGGACGTATTGCACACCCATGAGCATGCAGCCTGTTGGTTGAATTAACAGCAACAAGAGGCCGATCGACCAATTGAATGACAAATCCTTGTATTGTCCTCTAATTAAGTAGGGGGACCGTATTTGATGTTGCATTTCTTTAAAGTTTGTCGCTCCCGAAGGTTAGCTGGTGGCTTTTTTTAGTGGTCTCCTTTCAAAGAAGATTTATTCCAAAGATTAACGTTGATGAGTTCTGTTTAGGAAACATTATTTTTGTTTTGACGAAAAATGCTATTCTGGGGAATTATTCCTTTCCTTTGTCAACAAATATTGTTCTACCGGGCGTAGGCCTAAACCTATTTAGGAAACTTCTTCAGTCTGAGTATTGTAATATTTCTTTTGTCAGGTTATTTTAGTTGTGGCGGAATATTTATATATTTTGGCGGGAAATATGCATAGGCATAGACATATTTAGAAAACTTCTCTATACTAAACAATCGTGTATTTCTTTTGCCAAAATATTTTATTCTGGGAAATTATTACTTGTGGAGGCAGGGTGTTTATTTTATTACATATTTGGGACGGGAAAGACGTAGTCACGTTTCATCTCTTTTTGGAAGATTTGGTAGCTCTGAAAAGAGCTGGTGGGTTTATTTGGCTGGTGTGACAAACAAAAACAAAACAGTCCTTTTCAGGGCTACCACAAAACAAAAGAGATGAGAAGCAATCACGGTCTGGTCCACATATAGGGATAGCCTTTATTGAATTAACAAAGTATTCCTGAAACTTACGAGACATTTTTGAGAAAGGAAACCATTTTCAGGGCTTCACCAAAAAACAACAAAATTGTAATCGGCAGTTGCGGTCTGTTTTAAATGTAGAAGTACACTTTATTGAACTAAAAGTCTATTCCTTAACAAGAAAACGTTTTAACGACTTGATCTCAACGTCTCTAATTTCACTGTCAGTAGCGGGGGATAATGCGAACAGGAATGGTTCCATCTGTTGCTTGGGGAAGTTCGGGGGAAATCTGTCAGAAGGGTGCCTGTGCTATCGGCCCTAGTATTCCTATTAAGTATTAAAGAAAAAAGAGACAGGCCGACTTTCTTTCTGGACGTTTCCATTGGTTGAAAAGAAAAAGAGACGGACGTACTTGCTTTCTAGGCTTTTCATTGGTTCATTAACCAGCTGTAGTCAGACAGTGACCGCAGATACGCGGCCCCCTCTGTGTCTGAAGTGCCGGCGCTTCTCTGTGAGTGCGGTGAACCTGCTGCGGCTTATGCGGTATTGCGGCTTATGGGCCGACGCCTAAATCTTGTTTTGGAAATTCTTGGGCACTGCGGCTAATGGGCCGGGCGGCTTATGGGCCGAAAATTACGGTATACATCAAAGATCTTCATGAAATAAGGCACTGTCATTACCCCCTCCATTGTGCTACCTCAACACCCTATATCTTAAACTACACACCATGGGGATAACGCCTTCTCTCACACTGCATGCTGTGGAACAGTCTGCCCAGTGATACCTGAAACATTCACTCTCCCAACACATTTCAAACTCAAATAAAGAAACTTCCGTTTACTGCAAGTTGTTAAACATTCATGTGATTGGTTGTCCCTTTCTGTAGAGAGCTTTGATTTTTTGTAGAATCTTTTTCCTGTGGTGCCTCAAGTAAGACAATGCTAGAAAGTGCGCTTTATAAGTTTTTATCTTCCAGTACGCGCTAATCCTCCAATCAGATTGCTGAACAGGAGTGTGATAATAAACCATATCATACTCCCAGTAGTCTATATTGCACTCTGCGTATTTAGAGTATCATGCGACAAGCTCCGTATACGGACAGTGCAAAATAACGCTCTAAACTTTGTGCGTTGCATGTGCTGCTCTTCATCAAATAACGCTCTAAACTTTTAAACTTCGCCCATGTGATTTGTATTGTATGTTTTCATGAGGCAGTATGAAGTTGACAGGAAGATAAATTCCGCGCGCTCGTGGAATACGGGAAAATATAGCGTGCCTGCATCCCATATCCGTCTCGGCCTTCGGCCTTGTGGGATATGAGACGTAGAAGTGCTACATTTCCCCGTATTCCACTCGTGCTAATGTGATAACTCACAGTATTATCACCGTCGCTAAAAACTATTATGTCAATACTGCTTATAAATGAGTTACCATGTGAAGTTTACATACAAAAAAGAAGTGTGAGCTTTGCATATTTGTATGGTTTTGTTACCGGACAATTGCCATTCCAACGAGGATGAAAAAGCAGCAGCAGTAAACAAAAACAATTTAAACAAAAAACAAAACTAAAGCAATTAGGGGTTTAGGCACCAATGCCCAAACACCTAATAAAAGAAAAGGGGATAAAGAATTCTATTTGGAAATTTTACCCATACACCGATGAGTGTAAAGCACTGTGTACTTTCCCCCGAGTCCTGTGAAAAAAAAATTAACAGGCATTTTTCCTCGGGTGGGATTCGAACCCACGACCCCCCCCCCCATTCTAGAGGAGGTGCCTTACCAACCAGACTACTGAGACTGCTCGGTAGCTAATGGCAGGTCGAATCCTATTAGCAGCTGGTGTCGCGACCATTATACTTGATGTTAATTTGCAAAAATTGCAAAAATTCACATGGATTAAAGAATGTTGTACTTGCCGATGTGTGAGAAGTATCCAATGCTTATCACACTACGTCAAAAAGGGTAAAACCAACCTGCCTATTGCATGCATGCAACTGCAGTTTGTCTTCAACAGAGGGAAAAGTACCAGGCACAGCAAGACTTTGTACTGTGCTTTTTCAATTTTCAATGTCAGAGCTGAAGAAAGCCTGAACATCTGATGTCATACCGCGAGGCTCGTGAGTAACGCCAGATACCAGCCTTTGGATCTTCCTCGTTCCTGCCGGATGTACATGTTGTGTGACCTGGCATGCCATTGTACTGTGTGTGTTAGCACGAGCTACATTGAACACACACTTGCGCACACACGTCAGACTGCTGTGAGTCTGGTAGTTATGAGTCACTGCGTACCAATGAAACCACTGAGTTTAGAAGACCAGTGCCTATCTTTATCCTTGCCGATAAAGACAGGGGACCAGGCTACAGCTGAGAAACCCCAAAACAAGGAAATCACTGATCACCTAAAAAAAAATTGCATGCCTCATATTGTTCGTTCACAACAAACTTCAAAGTTAAATTGAAATGAGCAACGATTAAGCTTTCCACATTGGGGAGAGGGGGGGGGGTCAGGGTTTGCATTTAACTTTTTTTAAATGGCTAGCCAGTGGAAGCAGTTAGCTTTACTATTCCGCCAGGTTTTTTTTTGCAAGTCTGTAGTTCATGTAGGATCCTTTTCAACACTGAACCAGCCAGATGCACCACTTGGAGAGAATTCTGACTGGTCCTCAGGGTGTTTTAATTTGGCAAGCGGGACCACTGATTAAGGAAGACCACTGGGGGGTTGAGCGGGGAGAGCAATGGGGAGCAGGGGGTGGCGGGAGGAACTGGCAGGGAAGAAATGGCCAAAATAATTTCATGTTTTAGCATGAGACAAAAAACATGTCCTGTAGTGCTGACTGCAGGAGACACAACAACCCATACAATGTAAGTACCAGTGTACATGTGCACATAATTTTATTTCATCACACATCCAACAGCACAATTACTGCCAATAACAGGATGGATAGCAGACGAAGAAAAAATGTTCAGTTTTTAGATGTGGGCGGTAAAACCCCAAGGGGGAGAAAACCCACACAGGGACTGAAAACCCAATCCACATGCAAGGCTCTGGTCCGAGGGTGGGATCCGAACCGGGGTCCACAGCGGTTGAAAGGCAGGGAAAGAAACCACAGAGCCAGCCTGACCCCCCGGTCTACAGCAGTATAGATGTATGTGTCATTCATAGCGGGTCAATTAAACAACCACTGACACCGTTTCCCTGTGACCCAGAAATATTTCTCAGTGCCCTATGATTCACTGGCAATGATAAATGATATGGCTGGCTTCCATTTATAACTTCTCAGCATCTGGCAAATATTCATTTTCTTTTATAATGTTGGCGTCCCCAGTGCCCACGACAAGTCATTACTTGCCCCAAACTCCCCCAACCTCTATCTTCTTGACTTCACTGATTCAACCTTAGATTTGCCTTTATGGACACCCCGATTAGGGTTTGAGACTGAATTTAAAATGTAGTGTAGGGCATAGGTGAACGAGCTAGGGGTTGCCCCCCCCAAAAAAAAAAACAAACAAACAAACAAACAAACAAACAAACAAACAAAAACAAAAAACAAAAAAATCTAAATAAATAATGATAATAATAATAATAACTAAATAAATAAATAAGTTCATGTAAAACAGTGGGGAAAATTTGGCCAACGCAAGAAGAAGAAAGGAGAAAAAGAACTTTTTATTCCAAATTGGTACTTGTGTTTTTATCTGAGTAATTTTCGGGCAAATCAATCCCCTCTGCCCCCCTTAACCAAAGAGTCCCGTTATGCCTATGGTGTAGGGTCTTGTCTGGCCTGGTTAGTTCTTTCAGTGGCAATGTACTTTTTTTTTTCTTTTTTACAAAAAATTGTTAATGGCCTCACGTTTTGACCCTAGTAGAGTCTTTCTCCAAGGCTAAATGACAACCCAACTCAGACAGAGAAAATGGTATTTCAATTAAAGTTCAGAACATCTATGGGGTGATTTGGAAGGAGCACAAAGGCCAAGAACAGGGAAACCGGTAGCAATGGCCGCTCTGAATCTCCAGGGGGGCCGTCCAACTTTTCCAAACAAGTGGCACCTACTCACTCAAAAACAAGGTGTCAAAGATCCTTACAAACAAACTTATTACACACCGACCGCAAGAACCTCCCACCCAATACCCTTCAACTCTACTTAAATGGTAAATTGTGGAAACCTATTATTAACTGGTTACTGATCAAATACACAATGCCAGGTAAGGATGTTGCTCCACAGAAACCCCCCCCCCCCCCCGCCCACAAACCTCCTGCCAGAGCTCCCTTATAATTAATTATCAGATCTCAAGAGCTCTGTCAGAGTTTAGTCATACTATAGAGACCCAGCTCAGAAGTTCAGTTTTGAAATTCCATCTTAGAGGTAAAACGATGATGAAACAAAGGGAACGTACAGACTTGTGCGCGCGACTCACAGGAATGGCCAATGAACAACCTCCTTTTGGCCTCTAGGCAAGGGCCCCCTACCCAAATGACATCATGTGCATTTAAGGTCTATGGACAAGTAGAGGCAAAAATGCACTAGTACAAACGAACTAACCAATTGACTTCTTGCTCGTCATCCACAAAGTTGAAACGGTTATTGTTGGGGTTTCTTTTCAGATATTTATATACCTTATCTGTATGACAATACTGCAGTCTGCTCTCCCTTAACCTGTCATGCCGGATAACCTGTATCATGTATACACTCAAATATTGTTTCAGCCAGCAAACTGAGGTAGTGTAAACACACCACAGTGTAAAATCAGAATACCGGAACAAAGGTCGCCCCTGTGTGGATTTCACAAACCGCTTGGACTAGTCTTATTTCAAGTTAGGACGAGTAACTAGTCCTAAGTTAGGACGAGTAACTAGTCCTACTAGTACTAAGATAGGCCTAGTTTTGTGAATGCACCCCTGGACATTTTGTTTCGGAGCATGCACTGTGCAACACTTCCATTCACCCACCCAAAGAGGACAGAAGGTGTTGAATACTTTGCCGATTTCTGCCCACTATGCGGGGGATATTGTGTAATCCTCGATTCCAGACCTTAGTCCTTTTGTCCCAAGAAGAGGATTTCACCATTGTTTATACATTGTATTTTTAAAAAAAATTTAAATTGCATGTTTAAATGATCGTATCACCTAATTTCTTCCCTTCATATCTACATATTCAATATTCATCAACAATCATTTTCGTGGAGTCGTGATTTGAGGATGGGTTTTATTGAAACTTCTTTTGCACTGACATCTTCGCGATTATCGATCGGCGTTCAAAATTAATGATGAAAGTTCAATGAAAGAAGCAGTATCCCCCTACGACAATGCACATTGAGAAAGTCATTCCATTGATATCGAATGGTCAGCACACAGTGGGTCTGTAAATCTGGAATGGCAATTTTAAATGGTTATAAATAGCCTCAATTTTGCCTACACGCATCCCAGTCTGTACATGTGTCATTTGTCATGTGCAATGTACCAACATGACCTTTGCAATTTTGTATCAGAGGAAATGTATACACCATACGTGCTGCGTACATGTTATGTACATGTATGGACACCAGCTATCGGTTTACCAGTGTAAACTTCTACAGGAAAAGAACAGGGCTCTCCCCTTATTTTTTAAAATTTTTTATGGGGGTCGCCCAACACAAGGCACAAAAGGCCACTCGAGATGAGGGCTAAAAAAGAAAGAGAAAGGAAAAGAAAGCGCAGAGAATTATGATAACAGAAGCCTATTCACATCGCGCTTGAACTGAGACAAATTATAGACAGCAGGGAAACAGGATGCAGGTAAGGAGTTCCAAAGTGAAGCAGTGAACACAACATTTAGGATTTCAACAGAGTATGCTTCCAAAGAAGTAAACTCCACCGCCACAGGCACTTTCGAGTTTACAGTTTGATTGTGTGAATGATGTATCAATGCAAAGTTTCCCTGGAGGTGTTTACGGCAATGTTAAAATCAAGAGAATGGATTAGGTGGGCAGGCTTACAAGAGAGTATATGTAAATCAGCGTGACCAAATGGAAGTGACCAATGGCAATTATAACGAGGAAGCTCTCACAATCTTTTTTAAGGAAATTCCAATTTAAAAACGGAGGGCCGACGCTACAAAAATGGTAATGACTTTTGTAAAACACCCAGCACCCCCCCCCACATCCTTCTTCTACTTTACCTGAATCACACAGGCATTGTCCCCCACACGGCTTTCAAACAAACTGTTCACACTGTACACTACAGAGTATTCTCATCCATAGCTGCCAACATTCCAAAATTCCAGTTAGTAATAAAACAGCGTGGCATGTCGGGGCCTTTGACATGAACGCAATTTGTAGGAAACTTTAGTATCATTCTATGGTGTAGCTCCCATTTGCGTTCTCCTTGTCTTTGTATTTGTATTGAAAAAAAAATATATATATAAAAAAAATGATGAAAAAAAACCAAAAAAACAAACAAACTCATCGACTGATGATATCCAAACATCTTACACATAATGTAAATCAGGGAAGGGTTTTCTCATTGCTAAATAGGGCTGTTCATCAGTGTTCGTAATAATTCTACCGACGTTTGTGTTTCTTCGTTGACATAATTTTAGTGAAAACAATCATTGCATTGAAAAATACAACTGTACCAAAACAGCAATCAATTGCCTGTGCCGCCCACACGTGCGGACCACCCGTACTATTTGCCTTGAAATACACCCCTTGTAAAATACACGTTGGTTACCTTTTTAGGAACTTATGATAAACTAAATGTCCTCACTTCATTGACAGTAGTAAAAGAGTCCTCTCTATGTCACTTTAGGCCTCACAGAGCATGATGTAATCACTGCCAAAGTTGCATGAAAATTCTAACATTCGCGATGGAAAAAGTCGAAGTTAGAGCAATAGCCATCTTGAAAACACTGACTTTCCACTGGTTCCCTCACGTATCATCCACATCATGTACTGGTAGCACTGATACCTGACCCAATGCACGTGCCTCCATGGTGTCGATAGTACAGTAAACCGGTGTTAACAATGTTTCGCATTCATTGTTCAAGAATGTTGACTGTTACTTTTCTGGTTTGTGTTGGTATCAATTCTGTTCACAACTGATTCTATGAACAGAAAATTATCGTTATTTAAGTAACATACACAGTTTTTTGTTAGTTTTAGGCGGACAATTTGAAATTCGTAATATTAAACGGGTAATTCGTATTTTCATAAAACATTGATAAATTTGTAATAGTTGGCAGCTATGCTCGTCCTACAGACCAGCCTCCCCAACGACGACCCCTCTCTGCTGACTATCCCTCTCAGCGACAGGCCTCAGCGACAGGCCACAGCTCCAGTCTCAGGGGGTCATGCTGGGACAATATTTTGATAACATGCCAAAACAAACACTTCCCCTAGTGTGAAGTGTGGAGATTTATATATATATATATATCACATACACTGTACCTTAACTGCATCTTAGGGAACCGGGGTGATGTGTGACGCTTGTCAGGCAGAGTCTTTCCACAACAGCAGCGCTGGCCGTGCACTTGTTTGCTAATTGGAACATGGATGTGACACCCACTGACGACGCCGTGTCTAAAATGCTGTGAAGATGCATTAAAAAAAAAGGGGGGAAGAGTTAAACCAACGTGGTGTGCGAGCGTCAAACAGCATCACAGCTCAACGGTAATGGAGTTTGTGAACCTCAATGGGTCTTGGACACTATCTTGGCAAATGATTGATGAAGACAAGAACGACATCTGTTATACACATTGTACAGGATCTGTGCAATACATGGAGGGTGGTTAACCAACAAGTACACCATACATGTCTGTAGTCTGCTCTGTCTGTTTCCGCCTGCTCTGCCAAAGTTGAGAAAAATAGCGTTTGATTACCCCCAAGTAACTACAGTCCAAATTAAGCATGTCACGTACTATCTAATCTTCAAAAACCTGTCTTAAAAATCATAGGCCTATGGGGCCCAATTAAGCACCTTGAGCGCCTAATTGTTGGTCAGCATGTGGCACGGCTGAGTGGTTAAGAGCACCAGATTCAAGCTCTGGTGTTTCTGATCAACAGAGTGTGGGTTCGGGTCCCGGTCATCACACTTGTGTCCTTAATTAAGCAAGACACTTGACCATTATTGCTGCGTCCTTCGGATGGGACGTAAAGCCGTAGGTCCCATGTGTTGTGTAATGCATGTAAAAGAACCCAGTGTACTTATTATTACGAGAAGGGGTTCACCCCGGTGTTTCTGGCTGCCCCCAGTTTACCCTCCCATGAGGAGTCCTAGGAGGTCAATAGCTACAAGGTACATGGTACATACATGGAATACTCTGGTATTATTGTAATATTTATGGACACATGTACAGTACATATACCATCACACATCCAGCCGACACAAAATGTTGTTTCCACAAAAATATGCCCAACAAATTGTGCAATTTGCGCCAGCTGGTTTGTGATGTTATCAAAAACATAGCGGAATGAATTAACTATTCCAAACCCAACAAAGAACACACATCGATATATCATATTGTTTTAACATCTGCATACTGCTACTGGTTAGTCTAGACACCACCACTACTACCACCACAGAAGGAGAGTTAAGTATGTTAGTGTTGTGGCTTGCAAAATTGAACAAATTCTCTTACCTCACAATGCAAACATTAAAATATGTTATCAAATGGCCCTTGATGTTGATAATTAGAATGTTGTGCTGAAAACATTCCTCCGACAAGACATGTTTTTGTGCATCCAATGTACCCGTTTATATGGATCTTATGCATTCGCCGCCATTCGAGGTCAAACACAGCATCGAACATGCGCGTAGCTGTTTTGACCTCAGCGCGAGGGTGTCGTGTTCCATACTAAATGCTCATAGTGGCGTCATACGCAAAAGGTCTATAAAAATAAATACCGCAACTATCGCCGCAGCACGTACAAAACTATGTAAATACCAAATTTGCAGTGAGCACTAGTTTTATCTTAAATATTTACTAACTGTACTTTGAACTTCTAGTTGTTTTGAGTTGAGTCGTTTCTTTGTAGGCCTAACAGTATAGTCTTATATGATCAATGAAACGATCGATAAAAAGCCAAACTGACCTACAGTCTACATTTACAAAGCACTTTGCAAGTACTTTGGTCAATTTTTTTTGTATACTGACCAGCTGACCATAATTTTGTGATGTGTGTGTGTGTGTGTGTTAGAAGGCATGTACAGATTATGCAAACAAAATCAACATAAATTGAGTGAAATGTCAAGTTTTCAAACTTTGAATTGGCAAAATGCCAAAATGGGTCTGTTCAGCTTCTACTAGCCTTTCCCAGAAAATTCCTGAGACTTTCTATTCAGTTTCAAAATCACAAATGACTGTACATTAATACTGTTTGCTTTTTTAAAAGCTTGCCTTTCACACTATAAAACACACTGGTACATAATTCAGATTTTCGTTAAATCTTTGCACTCTCATTCTCTTTCCAGAAAGTTTGTTTTAAAGACAGAAAGAAACTGTGTTCTTCTTTTTAGAAGAACTCGCGAAAAGGCCGCCTTCGGCAGCCTTCTGGGAAGCTGTTAGTACCCGCGTTGGCTATGGGTGACACAAATTGATTGACTGGTCCAGACAATAACATAAGAGCATCTACCTCCGTGGTTAACTACTGTATTGTCAATAAACACAGATGGGATGGAAGGAAACAATGTTTCCCCATGGAGGTAGCAATTTTGTTTTCTACCTCCATGGTTTGCCCATGGAAGTATTTTGTACATTACACTTCATCACGTCCGTTGTGGAGAACAATGTGTTCGGTGTAACTAAATTGTTGGTGTTCTCTGAAGAATTGTTCACATATATAATTACTGAATGATATTGTGTTGGAACATTAGTATGAATAATAAGTCAATCATTTTGGGGAAACGCAAACTTTACTATGAGATTTGCCCAGTGTAAAGTATCTCGGTAGAACCAGGGTGGGTACGGAGGATATATTACCCCAAAAAGGGATTTAGGGAAAATATTTAGAATTTTGAGGTACATAAAAGCACTGTTGACTTAAATCAGGCCTTGATCTTAACCGAGGCCACCGAGGCCATTGGCCTCATGCCCTGTCGAGTTGGCCAGCGTGTCCTTCAGAAAAATTGCACGGTCACTACCAACTTGGCCAGCATGCCCTTGAACAAGTTCTCTGATTTGGCCAGCAAAGGCCTGCCCTTGTTTTTCTTTAGATCGAGGCCTGCTTAGATAATGGCCGCCGGGATTCTTTTGGTTTTTCTTTTGGTCCCGTCCCCTTGGCGGGATTCCTTTGGCGGAGCTGCCGGAATCTTTTTTCTTTGAGGGTACAGCTGGCACAAAAAAAACCTTGACTTGACCATGCCAAGAGAACAAAGATTCTCTTTATTCGATCGCCCGGTTTTTTCCTCGAAGGGGAAAATGTCAAATACACGTAACGTGAATTTAATACATCGGCCGTTACCTATGGCATAGGAGTTTAGTACATGTACCAAACACGGTGGCTTGATTGCCGGCTCACTCTGATATGTTCAGTTCTCCATTCAGCCAAAATACACTGAATGAACAATGCTGGAAGCCTCTCAATGCCTCGTATTCCCCTTCTCGGAACAAAAGAATAAAAGGACAATAAGTCTGTAATCATTCGGGATTACACAAATTGTGCATGAAAGTATTGATGCACAGAATGGGTAAACAGTGCATGACAAAAGAACAGGAAATTAGTTGTTCTAGGTTTGTTATTATAATATGTTAGTTTACAAAATATGTTGGATTCCCACAATGGAGAGGTATATGGTTGTCTGTCGGGCCAGCAAATAATGACAAAACATATTTCTCAAAAACTGCTTCGAAGTTTTTTTTTAGCCTTTTACCAAGTTGCTTTTCTTTTCCTTTTTTTGTTCTCTGCCCTAGAGCATGGTTTCATGATTATGGCACTTTATAAGTTTTGGTATTAATATTATTATTATTATTATCATGTGATTACAAAACAAAATAATTATTGATTGGATGATTTTAGTAACCACTGAAAGCGTTTGCCAATCAATAGGCATATGATGCATCGTAGAAACATGGCAGACCATACAATTGGTTTGGCAATGAATACTACCGGCGACGATGAAATGATTCAAAACCCTGGTTTTTTTTTAACCTACAATCAATGTTTTGGTGCCGCATATCAATGCTTTGATTAATGGCCACGTTCGCGGCCAGGTTTTCGTGCCACAATTCAATGTTTTTGTTGCAAAGAAGTTGTCATCACGCATGTTCATGTCGCACGTCCTCTTTCAATGAAATTGTGGGCCAAAAAATACATATTTGGAAGAAGAACGAGAAAACCAATATCATTTCCTTAGATTGATCACAGGTCCTACAGAATGCTGTACAGAAATTTTCAACCAGATCTGTGCAAACACTTCAGAGTTTTTGTGTATCAAACAGACATGTAGATGTAAGAAGGACGGGTGTTTTGCCCATGAAAGGGCAAGGCTATTTTACCATTATAAAAGGCATCTGTATGATATAATAGTCAATTTTTAAATGAAAATTTTAAAGGGCATCAAGGCCATTAAAATTAATTGTAAAGGGCATCAAAGCCATTAAAAACAAGGGGCATGGAGGCAATTGCCTCCGTTGCCTCCGTGAAGTATCAGGCCTGAAATATCACAGTGGCCCCATGGGCATACACGTACTTGACAGGTTTTTACGACTAGGTCTCGAATTTGGGGTAAAATTCCACAAGACCGCAGGGCTTGTACTCAAAATTTTTACCAGACCAGAATCCTAATGAGAAAGAACTTTCTACAAAGTTTCAAATGGAAACTGTTTTTTATTTGAACAAGCACTAAGAGAAGATTTGTCTCATTTGTCTTGTGGGTATTAGTATATTTTGATACTCAACAGTATTGAATGATATTGATCAGATTCAAAGTCAAACAGTTTTAACATCATTTCTGGTGTTTCTTTTTGTTAAAGATGTTACACAGTGAGGTAGTATTATTCAATTGAAAAACACAAGACCACCAGACTTGTCTAGTCTTGAGTTTACTGGCCCGAGGCTTAAATCACTGGCCTCAAGCCTGTGGTCCAGTGTAAAGTTCGAGCCCTGACAACCCGGACTAGAAACCAGTTTTGGACATCAAATTCACTGAGTGAGAATGAGATAATTTCCGAGAGCTCCCAGTACAAGTACGTGAAAAATGGGTCTGTAACTAAAAACATTATGCGCCATACGCATAGCTAAATCTCATGACCATTAATGTTCTCAAAATATGTCTGACCTTCATTTTAATTTTTAGGTAATGGAACTAAGTCTTTGTAATTCTATTAAACACTAGTGGATCGGATTAGTCCATTTTTAAAAAGAACTCAGTGGACACTTATGGTTAACTTGTGGAAAAACTGCTTCTTGAAACCAAGCCCAACCGAACCACTGTTTGGTTGGAATAGCTACGTCACTGCCCTGCAATCGTACTCACGAAACGTTTTACCAATAGCTTTGCAACTTGATAACTACAAAAATACATGTAAGGAAACTGTCTCGGACATACTGTACATGGACAAATTTATAATACAATGTACAGTATTATTCAGTTTCCTATAAAAAAACAAACAAAAAAAGCAATAGGATATCAGCTGATTCGCTGAGAAGTTGCATGCCCGTACCAATAAGCGAAACTTAAACATGTTTCTGGTCGGGGTCGCCAAAATGCGCCCCAGACCCCAGTTGCCCTGGTCTTGGCCTCATTGACTTATAAACAGTTTTGATTTTCTTTATGGTTTTTTTTTACATGGTGCCCTTTTTAAACCGAAACTGGTTCAGTCCCAACACAAATGATATTCCAGGTCTGCATTTGCCCTCCCACTAGGAATAGAACAAAATTCTTACCTCTGCCTTGTGGTGTACTATTCATTCCTAGCCAGCTAAGATTAATGCAGAGTGACTCGTAATCAGTGTTCAGCAAAGCGTAGAGGCCGGTCGTCTCTTGGCCGGGTCCCGGGGAGCAATCACCTCACGAGCCCTCCTCGCATGGTCACCGGTGAATTGGTAATTAGCGCCACTCAGAGACACCTCTTTAATGAGCTAATGGGCAGCGTAGTACCGGGCAATCCCCGAGTGTCCAATAATAAGTATGACCAAAAGAAACCTGCCGTGTCACATTCGGCGTGATGCAAAATCCAGGTTGAGAAATGACGTGAAGCTGGAACCGGGGTAATGATGATGCTGGGTGGAGATTATCGCCTTCTGCAGAGAGGTGACTGCTTTGTGCGAAGAAATTTCACCAGGTGACTAGACAAGAAGGTGCTGACTCAATCTCAACATACACCACCCGACACTGTACTTGTATTTAAGTAGATTGCAGTTCTTGTACATTGATGATACTTGACAAGGAAAATGACGACTCCAACTGTGGTGATTATTAGGATCTGGATGGGTTCTGTAAAAGCGAAAAAAAAGAAGACAAAAAAAACAGTATACATTAGATTTATTTGCAAATTTCACTATCACCATTCATTCCATTCTCACTGGGAAAAAATGCACCAGTTGGTAAACTACAATGCTGCAGTTTTGTTGCAGTTTAAAGTAGTCCAACTCAAATTCCTCATAAATCCGTCATTTTTCGGGAAGTATTTAAGCTCTCAATGTTAAAAATTTCCATTTTGATCATTCTTCCAAACACGCCTTCCGTGTGTATGCGTACCTAGCGTGTTGGCGCAAGATGGCTGTGAATTGAATATTGTCGTCTGCAAACTATGTTGGTAAGGGCCTTTTTAATAATCTTGCAATCTAATACCATGGTATAACAAAACAATTGTTGTCTGCTGTGATATGTGGTCCATGCTGTTTAGGACACCCTCGGGGGGCTGATGGCACCCTCGGCTTCGCCATCTGCCCCCGAGGGTTTCCAAAACAGCATGGACCACATCACAGCAGACAACAATTGTATAATGAACTCGTTCTTCCTGTAAATATGTATTGTAATTTGCAATTGGTCCAGTTTGTCTGTGCAATAAAACAAATTACAATACATACTTAAAGGAAGGACGAGTTCATGTTGAAATGACGTTCAATAAATCAATTTTGATAATGAGAATACACGTGTCAAGCCGTATAGCGTGTCGTGGCTGAATTCAAGTTGTGGTGGCTGACTCATCACAATGTGGGTTCGAATCTTGGTCCCGGAGCAAGACACTTAACTAAGATTGCTCCATGGCGTTTTACGTCCTAACTTGAGGATCCTGCCGAGTAACGAAGTAGAAGTAGAGGCTAAACATGGCAGGGATCAACACCAGACAAACCACTGGGGAAATAAACCATAATTTACAACAGTACACTTTCAGGGCTCAAATTCCAAGAAAATCTCCAGCAGACCACAAGTCTTGTGAGCTCAGCACTTTCACTGTGCAGAAATATTTCTACACAATACTGAAAATGTTTCTTTCGTTTTGAAATTTGCTGAGCTTTTAGGAGGCTATGGACCAATTTTTATTTTTTGTTGCACGGCCAGAATCAAAATGAGAAAAAAATTATCAACACAGTTTAGCCTATAACCTGTTTTTATTTGAACAAGCACTACCTTATTTGCATAATGGGTTTAAAGTGTACTTCAGTACTCAACAGAATTGGAACATTTGAACCTACTTTACTTTCCTTTCAGCAAACTCCAGCATCAAAGACAACGTAGATTGGCCATTAGCGAAGAAAGTCTCACCATAACAGAATGTTTCACCATGTCGATCATCAGCCCCTCCCACTTTAATTGGACCCATTCGACAAAAAAACAGACCAGCATCACCGTCAGCCAATAGAGACTGCCACAGTGTCAAGAGCTAAGGAATCAGGACTTGATAGGAATTGGTCTTTTTACACAAGCTCTATCCTTCTGTGTGGTTTAATTGGACCCATTCTACAAAAAAACAAACCAGCATCACCGTCAGCCAATAGAGACTGCCACAGTGTCAAGAGCTAAGGAATCAGGACTTGATAGGAATTGGTCTTTTTACACAAGCTCTATCCTTCTGTATGGTTTAACACATGATTAGTATAACCAGTCACAGACCTTCATTTTAAGAAAAAACGAGGATAGCTATAAACTGCTCTCCTTAAATTATTGAGGAGAGCCTTTTTGCACTCCTCAGAACCAAACTTGACACATTAGCGAAATGAAAACACAAATACACGATTGTATTATAAAATCAAGCTATTGCATGTATGAGGAAGCGTACTGCAATTGCAGGATTACTTTGGTGGACTGTTATCTTTGTTGCATGATCAAAGCAAATAAACGCTGTACATCGTTGGTGAACTTCCTGATGTGAATAAAGTTGTCTCAGATGTTTAAAACTCCACTTTCAATTTTAAGGAATGCTATTTTTTGCACTCCTCAAACAAGGTTAAGCAGTTCGGAGGAGAGTGATTACACTAGCTCTTCTTAAAAATTAAGGTCTGCACTCAATAACAAGTCCACGCTGTTTACAAAAAGCACGGGCCTAATAGACTGATTGTGCAACCTGCATCACATGACCTACATGTATTATGGGTATCAAACGTAAACAAACATGACGTCCTCCATAAGAAAGTGGGGTACAGTACATGATGATTTTTGCATTTGTTTATTCGATCCAGGCTTTTTTTCTATTTTGAAATCTGTGAAACATATTCCAGAGTTTGTACCAGAGACCTTCGAGTGGCTGAATGAAGTCTTGGAAATTGTACAAGTAACGTACCATGTATAAATGTGCATGATGTGTACTACATTGTAGTTCCCGACGGAACGTTTGGGCCAGACGACCGCGATCACACACTTTCCAACACAAGAATTTCATAGTTTTGAACCGGAATCATCCAAAGAAATTGCTTTCCAAAACTGTGCGATTCCTTTGCCTATTTGAAATTTCGCAAAGCTCTAGAGGTATAAATGCTCACTTTTCAAACGTTCTTTACCCTTTTTGACAGTGATTTACACATGTAGGCCTACATTACAAACAAAATAACAGGCGGGTGGCTACATTACATTGTCGTCTGACGCCGATAGTGCATAACTCAAAATAAACCTCTTTTGTAGTAGAATACTGGTAGTTTATCAAACAGATGTGATTAATATCAATGTCACAATATACAACTTGAATAAAATGGCTTGGTAACTGTGTTATTATTACCAAAAAAAAACATGTATGTTTTTTCTACTAAGAATAAAAAATTGGGCCTCAGGTTTTTAACATCACCAAGAAAAGTGCTTAACGTACAGGTACATTTGTAAATCATTTAGTAACACAAGTGGTTTTTGATGTTTCTGTGGTAATAGTAGGTAATAAGCAATTCACCTGACGTCATCATCACAATAATCTCGGTTGCGCCATTTTCAAAAGTCAATGTCACTGTGTGTAATCCAGCGTGGTGCCCATTTTAGGCATGGCGGCGTTTACACGGAAACGTATTGACTTTCAAAATGGTGAGCGTGGCACAGTCGCCGCGTGTGACGTGCATGCAAGGAGTCAACACAAGCTAAAGCTTCCCTTGCAATAAGCAGCACAAATTTATATACATGTACACACTGAATATTTTATGTCTGTATGGATAGGAATAATTTGTTTCTCAGACAGGCATCCAAATTAATGCTGGCTTGATTTGTCACTGCTTGGAACCCCTTAAAATGTTCCAGGAGAAATGCTAAATGTCCTGTACTTCAGAAAAATTTGCCAGTTGCCCTGACATGTACTTGAACAAAGTGTCCGGCCTGTGAATGATAAATGCAGGCCTGATACTTCAGGGTGGCAACAGATGCAATCGTCCCGATGCTACTAATCATTGCCTTAGTGCCCTCTGAATTGATCCAGTAAAAATGTAAACTTCCCACTTCCTACAAAAACTTGCCTTGACCTCAAGAAGTACAGTACTTATTTTTGCTCTTCAAGAACATCAGGCCAATGTACGAGTATAATTTTTGTGGTTTAAATTCAGGCCCGACACTTCATGGAGGCAATCGTCTTCATGCCCCTGGTCATTGCCCAGGTGCCCCCTTGAAATGATCCAGTAGAAACTTACATTTCCCTTATAGCGGTGCGGTTTACTAAGGAAAAATTTGCCAGTTGCCCTGACATGTACTTGAACAAAGTGTCCGGCCTGTGAATGATAAATGCAGGCCTGATACTTCACGGAGGCAACAGAATCGTGCCCCTGATCATCGCCTTGGTGCCCCCTTGAAATGTTCCAAGTAGAGGTGCCTTTTATTAAGGAAAAACTTGCCTTGCCCTTACAATGCAAGCCTGATACTTCACGGAGGCAGCGGAGGCAACCATCCCCATGCCCCCGATCATTGCCTTGGTGCCCTCTTGAAATGTTGTGGTAGAAATTTAAATTTCTCTTATAGAGGTGCCATTTGCTAAGGCAAAACTCGCCTTGACCTTAGAAGAACAAAGTATCAAGCCTGTGAGTGAGTAGAAATGCAGGCCTGATACTTCAGGGTGGCAACAGATGCAATCGTCCCGATGCTACTAATCATTGCCTTAGTGCCCTCTGAATTGATCCAGTAAAAATGTAAACTTCCCACTTCCTACAAAAACTTGCCTTGACCTCAAGTACAGGAATGAAGGCCTGTGAATAAGCACAAATATTGAACAGAGAGTTCACTCCAGCCTTTCCCATGTTTCCGTGAGAATAAAAAAGATCTCACCCCCAGGCCAAAAGCAAAAAGATAGAGGACCAGTCTAGAGATGGTATCAAAGATGTCGGGTTGATATAATCGCAATCAGTTGTCCAATATGCCCTACAGGTACTAACGGTATCGTTCAATCAAGCAGTGGGGAAAAGGGTTTTATCTTCAAAGCAATCGTTGGTAGCAACCTACATGTACTGATCCAAATCGTCAAACGAGTGCTCTGTAGAGAACTACTAATTAATCATTGAGTTTGCGCAGGGAAATCGTTAAAATGTACGTTAATAATACAAAACTTTTCATCAAAAATTGACAAAATAAGGAGACCGCTACTTTGTTTTGTGACCAGCCAGCAGAACCAGTTTAGCTTGCCATTTCACCAGTTCACCAGCTTTTTCACTGGTCCATATTTTCCATTAAATAGGGATGGTTTTCAACACTGAACTAGCAGGCCGGACCACTTGGAGAGAATTTTGGCTGGTCCTCCGGTGTTTTAACTTGCATTTGGCCAGCGGACCACTGTTAAGGGAGAACGTTGATATGGCTACAGCTCTTTTGATCAGTGGCGTCACAAGACATTTGCCCTTTTTTGGGGAGGGGGAGGCAAGCAGGGGCAAAGACATCATTTGGGGGACTATTTAATGTATCAAACCATTCATTTGTGCATTTTTTTAAATGTTATTTGGGAGGGGGGGCAAGAGTTCTGAGTGGGGGTGCTCAGGACCACCCCCCCCCCCCTAGCAGTTGATAGAGCAGTGGCACTTAAACCCAGAAGGTCGCAATTCTTCTTTGTTCAATCCAAAGTTGACTTAGAACTGCCCAGTCAGTTTTCCTTGTCGTTTATAACTTGGTCTTCAAACACAAAATTGTTAAGGAATTGTTTGTTTTTAAATGGTCAAGGTGAAATAGTTGGAAAAAATATAACTCAATATCTTCTTTGTTGGGGGGGGGGGGGGGGTTAATAATTAAAAGGCACTTAAATCTTAAATGGCTAGAAATCAGTAAACAAAAATAGTAATTATCAAACATTGCAATTCGCAAATTCATACTGTAAATATGTATTCCATTTCCTAAAAACATGAACCATGTGTATCATTGCCAACCAAATTAGACATCAGTACTTGGGGGAAGAAGATTATGCATGCTGGCTGACAAGTAAATTATGCATAAATGGCATAAATGGCATAAAATATGCTGTTTAAAATCTCACGCGGCAGTTTGGAAACATTTTTCATTGTTGGGCAACAACCTGTGTTTTATTATTAATTTGTTTTATTATTTAGTTATTATTTTTTTTACAGTAGTTGAGGTTTATGGGTAAACACTTCTTTATCACTGGATGACAAGTAAATTATGCATAAATGGCCTAAAGTATTGAGCAGTCATCCAATGATTCGTTTTCACAGTTTAAAACCCTGCGCAGCAGTTCGTAAGTAATTTTTATTGCTGGGCAACAACCTGTATTTTATTATTATTTATTTATTTAGTCATTTTCTTTTTTACAGTAGTTGAGGTTAAACACTTCTTTATATCCCCGCTGCAAATTAAACATCTACTGAAACACTTCACAGCTATCATATCGTAGTGATTCAGTCATTTAAAAAGTGACTCGTTAAGGGGCACTTAGCTGAAAACAAATGAAACAAAATCCCTGGACAAGTTTAGAAATAAATTATTCCACAATCTGTCCACCATTTTGCAGCTGTTTTAATTGATGGTGTAACATGCATTGTAATGTGCATTCTCCACTTTGAGGAAACAGCCGGGGGTCACAATACCCACTCAGCTGCACTTCACCTAGTGTGCTATCACCGAACGCCTGTGGTTGATATCAACCAAAAAAAAAAATGACCTTGGTCTTAAGTATTTCCTTTGTGTTGCCGGGCGACAGACAAAAGATTTGTCAGAGATGGTGTGTCCTCTCGGTCTATTGACTCACGCAGAAACAATCGAACAGCAATTTAACACCACCACCATCATCAACAGGCTGTATTTTAACCGTGCTGATTAGCAGTGGCACGGCTGCAGATCTTGATCTCAAGAGTTTGCGGAAAAGCCGGTTGAGTGTGAAGAAAGAAAGTGGCACGTGGAGTGCAATGAGCACAATGACCTCCCCCCCCCCCCCAAGCTGCAGTACAGCATCTGACCATTCATTTCTAAATCCTCCAAAATCCTAATCAGGTATTTATCTGACTTTGCAGGAAGAACAGTTGCTTATCTATGGAACAGGCATACCAATGTTACATAGAAATCCAAATAATAATGTGAGTGTTTATTTTAGAGAATATGGGGGTGGCTTCTAGTCAAAGACACTACTGGTGCGGTTGGGAATAAACATTATACAAACGTCACTGTGATTGAATTGGACCCTGTGGCATACTGATTACTTTACATTGTATTTTGCAAACAACAATTTCAAAATTACGCATCACTGCAAAATTGATCTTCAAGGATTTGTTTTTTCAAGTCCTGACCATGGCAATTCACAGGCAGCTAGTTCCACGAAATATCCAAGAGAAAAATACATTCACATTCTTAAGTTTCTTGGGGACAGAAAAAGAAATGTTTAAAAAATTGTCTTTCATTCTCCCCCCCCCCCCCCCAAACAGGACTTTTTGTCAGTTGTCTCAAAATCGCCTAAAAAATATTGCTCACTCTCAATCGTAATGCCTTTATTTGTGAAGGAGGCGGGAGTTCATACTTGGCCTTTTGTCATGGACTGGGTTGCCGGTTTCACAACCAGGATGCCTTTGAAGACCTTTAGTGGGAAGGGGTCATCTCTGTTGGATTCCGTGTATTTAGGGGCGGCTATGCATGTAGATGCCCAGGCCTAAACGAAAGGTCCTGATCTAGATATTCAGACATTTTAATTACCCTTTACCCCAGCACAAAAAAGTCACCCTCACTCGTAGGAAACGAAACTGCAAGCCTGCACAGGCATCACTGATGAGTAATTATTCAACAAATTAATCAAAGAGAAAAGCCCTTGAATCATTGTTGCCTTGTTTTTCTTCCATGTTTATTTAAAAGACTTTACATGTGTAGCCTATACGCATGGGTCTAAATTCGCACAGCCTGTAAGCAAACATATTGGGCACATTTTACAGGGATGTGATTGTACAAAAGTGAAAAATTCCTGGAAAATGGGCAGCACTCTCCTTTTTTGTTAAGCGAAAAAAAAAAGAAAAAAAGAAACATTCATGGTGTTATGTTGTAAAGGGATTTACAGACTCTCCATGGGTGTTGTAGTCATGACCACAAAATCCTGGACCGAGACCGAAACCTCCTCTTCGAGACCGAGACTGAGAACGCGACCTTAGACAAATCAGAATATGTCAACACTATTTTAAACAATTTTCAAAGCCAATTTTCTTTATTTTCAATGGATTTTGAATGCTGAACCACTGCTTTTTACTATGTACAATGGTTTCGTTCTGCCTTTACTTTGGGTGTCACATATTAGCCACTACATATGAGTGGTACAGGGAACAAACACGAGTGTGCTTGGCCGCCCTCCAAGAAAGAAAAAACACCGCCGGGCGTACTTGAAAATTACGCTTTCGACAATTGTTTTTGATTCCTTTTCCAATTTTTATATATTTTTGGATGATTATGAAATGACAGTCTCAAAAGGTCTCGACACAAGACCCTGTGACCTTTGCTCTGACACCAAGACCGAGACCTGGAAACAGCCGAGACATCAACAAATTGAGTCTCGAGAACTACAACACCGATGACTACAAATGAAAAAACTAGAGTGCTTGGGATAAATTGATGGTACATCTTCAAGAAAGTTCAAAGATCTATGTAAAATAAGAAAATCCTGACAAAATCCCAGGCCTGATTTTACGAGGGAACAGTGTAATGAAGGGTGTCATTGAAGGGAAGAGAGGTACAGTAGAGGAAGAAGGAAAGGGGCTTCTTGACGGACTTCAAGAGAGGAAGCTACTGTATGTAGAGATGAAGAGGATCACCCAGGACTGGTCTTAACTCAAAAAGCAAACCCTGCCTGTACACTATGGCTGCCACACACGCGCTTTGACCAATGACAATTGTGCGTCAGCACGCATATCTAGCAACTGCAAGGAGGATTCACCGTGCGTATGCGTGTGCGTCGACGCACACGTGCGGTGGCCATAGCTGTGGTGGTGTAACCGCACATAAACGCGCTGCTCGGCTAAGTCTATAAAAACGCAGAATACTTATGGTGATGATTAATCACATGTATATGTACAATGATTACAACACAAGATTCCAAAGCAACATAGGTGTATGTCCCAATCATTTCTTTACACTAAATAATTCTACAAGTAAAAAGAACTTTAAAGTCTCACTAAAAACTGCTTACACTCCCGACTCCCACCCAGCTAAGCCCTGACTGTGCATTTTAATTTCTCCATGGAATTTATTTGTGATACCTCACTGTAACATAATTTCACCTAGCCTGGAGGAAGTTTGACTATTTTGTCAGCACTCTTTACCACTAATGTCTACAATCATGCCAGGATGTTGACTTAATCTAGCCCCTTGTCATAGTATTTTGACTGGTTTACCAAAGAGCTACACTTTGTCAGATCAGCAGATCTCTCTAGCGAAGTAGGTCTCCCGTATTACCTCACCTCTCTTGGGAGCACCGTCAAGCACCTTTCCTCAAGAAGGCATCAGGTGGCTTCTCAACCCTGTTCTCACCTCTGAAGTGTGACGGCGTGAGAGCCACTCCATAGACCAAATTCATCTCATCCCCGGGAACCACAAAAATAAAAAAAATTTAAAAAAAATTGTACGTGGACATTATCCATTCGAATGAGATGAGGGTAAGGCCCATCGATCAGGGATATGATGACATCGTCTGCCGCGGACCGAGTATGACTTTGGCCGAAGGCAATGAGTGCAAGTCAAGCTCAGTGAGTCTATTTTAGGTTGTCTGTCTATTTTGCTGCCGTTTTTTCCCTCATTATATGGGTCAAAATGGAGACAATGTAATTTAAGAGTACTACAGTGTGGTTCACTAATATGTATCACACTGCATCTTCTTCTTCTACCAAATGAACAAAAATTGTCCTTATAAAAAAAAAATAATCAGTGCAGCTCTTTGGTAACAACACCAACAAATATAAATTTAACAAGAGGACAACCAAGCTGCCTGTTTCAGTAGATACAAGTGTATACATGATATTTGAACAATCTGTATGGACAGACATTGTGTTTGTACATGGTACATTCACGATACATGAAGACATTTCTTCTATTGTTTTCACAAAGATGTTTGCCATCCGAGATTGTGCATTAGACCCCCTTGCATATTACGGCCTCCCCAGCTCAAACAGCGCCCTCACCGAGATCAAAGGATGAACAATGGCTGAGAGCTGTCTGTGGCGAGTAAACCCTTCCATTGTTTGACCTCATGCAGGTTAGCCAATGCAGGTGGGTCTATAGTAACCCTCCTATGGTCAGTGTGTTTCTTGGCAAAATCCAACCATGCTCCAAATTGCCACTATTGACCCCTTGCACGCACGTCACATGCGCCTACTGCGCCACGCTCACCATTTTGGTGGTCAACTAGGTTTACGTGTAAATGCCACGTCGCCTAAAATGCGCACTTCACTGAATAACTCCGTGACATTGGCCACCAAAATGGCGCAACCAAGATTATTGTGAAGATGACGTCAGGTGAATTGGGTCAATAGTGGTATTGTGAGGCACACACTATACTTATGCACAGATTACAGCCATTGCCCAAAGTGCTTCAATGAGAGTGGTAAATTGGAGTAGGCACTAGCTGTACTCAATTCCAGTGGAATTTGGGCCACTGTGGGATGAGATAAGGGTCTCAAACAGTTGGTTTTTTTTGTGTATCGGCCGTAATTTCTACGTAACAGCCTGTAATTTGCGCATATCGGCCTGATACGCTAGCTTGTGTATGGGGAGAACCCTGGATGGACCATACATACAAATAAAGTGACAGGCAAGCGTTGCATGGGTTACCTCAGCGTTGTGTGCATAGAGCGTATGGGAGATTTTGAGGCACTTTGGATAATGCACGTACATTACATATAGAGCTTATGCACATGCCGTCATTTGAGTAGGGCGCCCTCGCCTAGAGGTCAAAATGAGGTTGTTCATTGGCCAATCCTGTGTGCCGCACGTACAAATCTCTGTGTTTCCATTGTTACATCATCGATTTACCTCTAAGATGGCGGCGTGATGACGTCAATGCATGAGGTCTATACAGGAGGGTCATGATTACCATTACGTCATCCACTGTCATTACATGCGATTACTTTTACTTGAATGACAGCACCATCCATCTTGAATTAAATTTCTTCATTATTTTGTATTTATTTACATGTATGCCCTTCCATTAAATACACAAAGATGAGCCAATCACTAACCCTGCACCAAGTCCATCAAACTCTATACTCCTTCCATTTCAACCCTCAAAGTGCAACGCTCTTCCACTTATAATTCCATCTCTAGTCAAGCTCAGATGAAATCCTCTTAAAAGACACATTTATGTAAATCTTCTTGCTGGCATACTCTCATGTGCACATACTGCAAAAATTCCCAGGGTCGCTGAGAACCTTTTGAAAAATGTTTTTTTTATAATCTAATAAATAATAAGGAACCACATTTTATGCGGGAAAAAAACAAAACAAGATCTTGTCTATGACAGCAGTGAAACTTGAAATGGGATTGATGAAAGACAAAGTCAACTGTTAACAGGGCTGAATTTGGGCGAAAATTATCTACTGGATCACAATCAAAATCAAAATCAAAACTATCTACACAACAGTTTAACATTAACTGTTTTTATTTGAACTGGCAATAAGAGAAGATTTACCTCAATATCAGGGCTCAAATCTGGAGGGGGGGGGGGGAATCCACAAATCTGTTTAGCTTAAATGTAGCTCAAAATGTTTACTAGATCAGAATTTGTTTTACAGACCAGAACTTAAATTTTAAAAATACCTGACACAGTTTAACATTTGAACTGTTGTAAGCACTAAGCGCTCATTTGTCAGATATTTATCGGTTTTCCTCCCTCCTGAAAACTCAAACACTTTCAATCTCAGGCTGTGCTCTGTGGTAATTTTTATAAATGGGTTGATGTGACTGGCTGCCAAAGGCGCCCTTGAATGCCTGCAGCTCAAACACATGTAGCCCCAACCTTTGCAATTCAGCTTCTCAGCTGCCAACGAGGATGACTAGCCTCATAAATCATTATTAATATTTTGTCTATGAATTTATTTTATTTTATTTTTTCTCTCAATTTAGGAAACTGTAAAGCACTCGATTTTTGTCAGTGGCTTAACAGCGACAAAAACCGTGACCGGCTTTCTTTCTGATGACGGCATGCCCGATTGAACCTATTGTACCCTAGACAATTGAATCAGCTAGATCAGGGGTAGTTGAGGAGGAGAAAAAAAATGCAACTGATTTCAACCGTGACCAAGGGCTGACTTTGGTGTGAAGTCCCCGCGTGATCTAGGGTGATGGGTAGCCGGGAAGATGACGGCACGGCAGGATCGTATTGCAGACCGTGACGTCAATAAGTCACATGAGGGTGTTCCCTTGGGGGTCTGGGGGGTACGGGGGTGCCTGGACAGTCAGCCTACTCAGTGCTGTAAAATCATGGTCGACTGAATGGTGTTACATTGTCTGCTTGACAGGTAAAATATATCATTCCAACTGATGTGGAAATCTACAGGGCGACGGAGCGGGGGGTACAAAAACCACAAGCTTCCAACGTGAGGCATGGTTAGAGACTTGCCGAATCTTTCTCGTTTTGCCAGCACCATCGCTGATCAAACCATTAATTATTCATAATAATATCAGCAATCTCAATTACAGAATACAGATGTGGCAGTGAAAATCTCAAAGGTGAATGAACCCTTAGAGATTTCCATCTAGTAAATCCTTAATTCTATGCATTAGGGTTTGCAATTTTAAAAAATCAAACAATTAACAGGGTCGCCAAAAATCAAGAACACAAGTACTGGCAAAATCACTTTACAATTTTTTTTTCAAGTATTAATTGTGGACTTTTATAGGCGTGTCCGACTCCAAGTACAGTTTGGCAACGATTTACTTTTGAAGAGTTTCCATGAAATGTATTAAAGTATTTGAATCTGTCTTGAATAAAACATTTTTTTCAAGTTTGTGATTTTCTGTATTGGATAGTACACTAAATATGAAGGTCCGAACACTTTCTGAGGAAGAGTAGTGGTTCACCCTGACATTCAAGTGTTATGCCATTTGTCATCCCCTCTCCTCAAAAAAAAATTACATAAATAAATAAATAAATAAATAAATAAATAAAGAAAGAAATAAACAAACAAAAAACATAAAATAAACAACCAACCAAACAACCAAACAACCAACCATCCAACCATTCAACCAACCAGCCAACAAACCAACCAACCAAACAAACAAACAAACGAACAAACGAACAAACAAATAAACAAACAAATAAATAAATATTTATAATAATAATAAATAAATAAAAATAATTGGCCTAATTATAATAGAATTAAATACAAATTTAAACAAAATATTTACAGCTGGCCTTTTTGGTCCAAATGTTTTTGTTTTTTTAATTACGGGCCATAGCGCGAAAAAACCGTTGGTCTGATGGGACTTAAACTTTATGCCACAACAACCCCATACACCTAATATGATCCGATTTGAAGGAGGGGGGGGGGGGCTAACAATTTGGGTGATTGACATCAGTTGATCCCCCCGTGTTCAAAGGGTGGCAGTCAGAAGCCACTCAACCGGACATCAATTAAATTCAACACATACACCACATACATCAGTCTTCCATTATAGGCCCCCTAAATACTGCATGCAGTAAAATTGTGATCTTTCATTCTGCAGGTCTGGCGAAATTTAACTACAATTCAGGAATTCAGCTGTTCAATCAAACAGACAAAGAAAAACGAACAGGCTTCTTGTTAGCTACCGTGATCAATTTATCTAATTCCTTTTGAACGATTCTACTGTTTTTGAAGACAAAGAACAGAATTGGTAATTGTCACCTCTGAAAAAGTAGATTGAGTTCTAGTCTTAAAACTCATTGATTATACAGACAATATTAATATCAAATTTTCCATTTAAAACACTGTCCATAGCTTTTGATGACCCAACAAAATCACCTAATGTATGGCAGCTCCTTGACTGTGGAACAGACTTTCTCAATCAGTTAAGATTTCTGAGACTGTTGATTACTTTAACTTCAGAATCTGAATAACTCAGCTAATAAAAAGTATACTTGGTAGACATTAAATCGTTTTTTTTTCGAGTGCCTCGAGCGTCCTTGGGTGGATATGATGCAGGTTATAAAAGTCTGTAAGTCTATTGGTTGCATCAATTTAAATTAAGCCGTTTTTTTTCCTTCTTTTTTTTACAAACCTTGACACACCCAATTTGATTAAACCTTCACAGGTTGTTTGGTTGTTTTACAAGAGGCTAGTTCATATCATGTGTAGTTAGCAGTGGGTAAAATTGTGTGTAATAATTGCATCGGGGTTATTATATAAATACGTTTTTATAGAATATCACTTTGGTTTTTACCCTACACGGATGTGTGATAAGCACTGTAGTGTATACTCTGTGTGTTTTCCTCCTATTTTGCTCTAGAATGGTGGGTTGTGGGTTTGAATCCCACCCGAGTATAGTAACCTTTGGATTTTGTTTTCTTCTGCAGGACTTGAATCTCGATAAAAGAAGTAAAGTTTAACTCACTCACTGTCACGGTGCTACTGCTAGATGTGAAAATTGCTTATTTTTCATGATTTCTACACTTCGTAATCATTCAAAGTGCCTGTTCTAGCTCTCTGTACTGTATATAATGTATTCTGTCACCTTTCTGCACAGGTGAGAAAATAATTTGACCTAAATTACGGGAGATAAAGTGGCAGCCGGATACGGCTTTTTTGCATCACCTTCGAGCTGTTCGCAAAGCAACTTAAGCAGGACGTTAGTGGCAGTGCACACTACATCATGCACTACAATGGTGACTAACGTCCTAACGGGGCTACGTACATGTACTGGACAACTTACAAGATGCACTTTCATGTACACGTACGTCGTCTCGGAACAAGACTCAATATTGAAGACGGAATGGCAAAGAAATTGTGGCGATAAATGTCTTGCTTTACCACCACAAAATAGTGAATAATCATTACAAGCGATACCAGAGTCAGTATTGCTTTGAATTTACGGCTTACCTTGTTGAAAAATTTCCTAAAACTGACGCACCTCAGCAGCTTTTTAGCAGCGATCCACCTACTTTGGGTTACCGACCTGTGTTGAACATCTTCTGTGCGTCCCGTACTAACTAGCTACTCTGCTGATGATTAAGAAAATCTGCTGTCCGTATTGTTGGTCGCCGGCAGAGGGCAGTCTTTGTTCTTCAGATTGTGGCTTTGTTGCCGAAGCCTGTTATCGTGCAGGTTCGTTTTAACTTTCGAGGGGCAACTTGTAAACTCGTTTATTTTGGAACATACTAATTAATAATTTACCTGTTTACACTTGCACAGTTTGCACATTAATGAGAAATTTAGCACAGGCTTCGCACAGGCTTCGCATTTCGCGCTCACATGCCTTGGGCGGATGCTGGTCATCTCGCCCCCAAACACTCTCGCCCCCAACAATCTCGCCCCCAACAATCTCGCCCCCAAACAATCTCGCCCCCAGCCTTTGACAATCTCGCCCCCTGACAATCTCGCCCCCAAACAAAGTCGCCCCCTGATGATGACTGGAAGTTCTGATGACTTACGGTGTAAACTTAGAAATTAATTGATGGGAGATGTTGTCGCAATGCTGTCAAAAACTTGTATGATATTTTGTCAGAAAAGTATCGGCTTATAATCATCCACTGAACGAAGTTTGAGAAGGGTATTGAAAAATCACAAGAAAAAAGGGTGAAATGCTCTGCAACTAATAACCACCGTCCCATTGATCTCTTCCACGGCAGCGGACTTTTGTTTGCGATCGATCGATTTCGGTAATCAGTGAATCAAATCAAAGTGGCACCCCAGCTTATTTATATTAATTAATTATTTTTATTCAAGAGTGAGAGACAATTTTCAATAAGAAATCACAGAACATCTTAACAACAACATGTACCATTCCTTACTACGAGGGAGATCATTCACATATTCTTTGTTTTTTAGTTTACGCATTTTCCTTTATTTTCGAAATCGACTTTAAGTGAACACTTCATTAACTTCATCATGGTTAAAAAGTCGACTTTTCCAATTTTTTCTTCAGATTGTCAGGGGGCGACTTTGTTTGGGGGCGAGATTGTCAGGGGGCGAGATTGTCAAAGGCTGGGGGCGAGATTGTTTGGGGGCGAGATTGTTGGGGCGAGTTTGTTGGGGGCGAGAGTGTTTGGGGGCGAGATGACCGGCCTCCCCTTGGGCTCCCCACGGAGAGATTTCATTCTTTACGTAATTATGTTTACGTGTAAAGTTAGTCAGAGATTGATCATCAAGAAGTGAGGAGCTGCAAAATAAAGAAGTGATTCCAAATTTAAATGTTAATCATCTGGTTGCTGAGCATTGTGTATTTCTGGATCATCAACTTGATCAAACTCTTTCCCTTCGCAAGAAGCACTCGCACATGAGAATTGTTTACACTAAGAATGAGGCTATGATGAGGCTAACGTTAATCCATGTGTCGACCTGTGACATTCACCCGCCCTCAAAAATAAATATATAAACTGCAATATCAAGGGAAACGAAACGAGGATTCCGCCTCAAAAACCGTATTAAAAATGCCAAAGCTACAAAACCTACCAAGAATTTCCAAAGTGAGTAACTTTAAAGATACTGGCATTGACTTTAAGCGCTTTAACGGACTCTAATGGATCGATTACGCCCCAGACTTGCATGGTCTATAGACCTTTCCATTGTTGATAAACAAACCGTGCTGTTTGGCATGGACGGCCAAATGTAGCAAAGCATTCAAGTCTTGTTGACAGACGTTATGAACAAATTCAACATTTTTGCAACTTTATAAATATATAAACTGCAATATCAAGGGAAACGAAACGAGGATTCCGCCTCAAAAACCGTATTAAAAATGCCAAAGCTACAAAACCTACCATGAAATTCCAAAGTGAGTAACTTTAAAGATACTGGCATTGACTTTAAGCGCTTTAACGGACTCTAATGGATCGATTACGCCCCAGACTTGCATGGTCTATAGACCTTTTTGTTGATAAACAAACCGTGCTGTTTGGCATGGACGGCCAAATGTAGCAAAGCATTCAAGTCTTGTTGACAGACGTTATGAACAAATTCAACATTTTTGCAACTTTCTATTTAAAGAAAATACACCCCATTATTGGTTGGTTTGTTTCAAACAAATTTTGAACAATTTTTGAATATTTGTGTAACATTTTTGCAAACTATGATTCTTTGTTTTTGCTTTGCATTCATGGCTCCCCGTAGTTTTTCCATCTTGGTTGGCAAAAACTCGGGCTGTGACGTTGCCCAATGGATTACACATTGAATCGTTCTTGTTTTGGGGCCAGAAGTAGCCAAACGAGCGCGCGTGCCTTCAATGCGCGCGCGTATGATGCAGTCACTTACGAACACAATGTAAGTCACCTGCGTGGCTTAATTAGAGTACGCACGCGTTCCTGATGCGCATCAGTTATGTTATTATGACGTCATAGTTAATTCGACAGTAACGAGGATGTCATAAAGAAATCAACAAAATTGTCACGTATCTTGTACACGAATTTCGTTTTAACGTTATCATTGTGTATCAGACAGCGATTACGTTGGTTGATATTCTTTTCGAGTTTTCGAAGCGATATTTTGCGATTTTTGAAGTGTTATTATTCCCATTTATTCGAAGATGAGTGGCCAATCGGTGAGTTAATGTTGCAAAGTTCAGTTCAATCATTTTTTTCTCTTGTTTCATCATAATCATCAGCATTATTGTTAATTTTATAGACTGTGTTCATCCAGTGTATATGAAAGACTTAACCCTCCTCATGAAAATGCCATTAAGTCATCATAGCCGTTCTTGTCCATACTGTTCTTACATTAAATTTAATGCCATCCCTCCATTTTCTGCTTTGTCTGCCTCTTCTCCTTTCCAATGTTCTTGTTTGCCAATCCATTAATCTTGCTGGCCATCTGCTGTCTGTTCTTCGGCCAGTGTGTCCAGCCCATCTCCGTTTTGTATAAATGCTGCAAATTGATATGTTGGGACGTATAAGGTCGATCATCAATCTGGAAATGAAAACGCGTCCTTTATGGACTGGTTTTAACTTTTATATTCTAACTTCAGAACCATAGTTTCGGTAGACGTCTCGGAGCCTGGCTTCGAGATCGCGTCTTCTCGGCTCATCGAGTTACGTACACGAAAGTGCAGGTAATGAAAACTAAGAGTTCATTAACTAAAAGTATTTCAAGTACAACAAAGAAATTCAAGCTATGTGAAAAAACACGTGATTTTAACAAAGAAAGGAGCATTTTCTGTGGCGCGTTTGGCCACCCTGACCAGAAACAGAAACCATGTTTGAGCTAATTTGAGCATTGGTTATATACGTTTTCGAGTGACGCAGCTGAGCCGACCGAACGGTAACCGAGTTGCTGGCTGGGTTAGGCTTGGTTTCAAGATGGCGGAAGTTCTAAAAACTATACAAACAAAGGAAAACATGCCAACGGACTTCTCTTAAAAACGTAAACATTACAGCCTTCCAATCCAATAAAGTTCAAACAAAGACTAAGTTCCATTACTTTAAAATAAAATGAAGGTAGTTTATTATTTTTACATTACTTTAAAATAAAATGAAGGTAGTTTATTATTTGAGAAATTAAATTTCCAGAGAATTGTTAAGAACCGTTTCCGATGGTTACCGACCCGTTTTCTTATAATATGCTCTCGGAAATTGTTTCGGGTAAATGAAGTGTACGCCAGAAATTTGTTTTTCCAGCCTGGGTCGCCAAAAACACGCCCTACCTAATACGTCGTGCACCCAGCTTCACTCCAAATTGGTCAAGTTTGTGAAATCAACGACAATGTTAAAGCGGAAAGAGTAACGAGTTCCAGCGCTCTACCAACCGAACTATCCAGTTAAATTTAATGTTGGCGGTCTTCTTTTTGTCAATATCTTTGTTCAACGGTGCCAGTCATCAGAAGCCATTAGCTTTTCCCTTGTGATTGCTTGCAACATTCCATCTATTAAGCTTTAAAAAAAAAAAAAAAAAAAAAAAAAACAGCAGAAGCAACAACAACAACAACAACAATCACAATAACAACAGCAGCAGCAGCAGTACCAGCAGCAGCAATAACAGCAACAGCAGCAACAAAAACAACAACAAACAAGCAGAAAAACATGCTTTACCGTCCTCAAATCCAGCAGCATGTATCCGTATTACTATTTTTGTATAGGTGCTCTCTACATCAGCTGACCGCACTCCTTCGTGTCCCCAATCCCCACCATCATGCCCCCAACCCAACAAGCTCCAATGGCACAAACCCATTGGGTCAACATCGACCATGAGCTTGACCAGCGTGGCAGACGTCCAGCTGAGGGATGGTAGCTCCAGGATCAGTCCGCAAGGACCGGTGAGACTTAACGCCATTAGCAAGGCCCGATTTCATTAGTTCAATGATTACATTATTGAAAAAATAAATAATCGCATTCAAAATGTAAACGTTATAGTTTAATTTTATGAACCTTGTTAATCAGAAAAAAATGATATAAGTCAGATTTAAACTTTAAAACAAGGAAAATTTGTTTTATTAGTTTACAAAGGTAAATTATTTAGGCTTTTGTGTACCACTCAACCGTGCATTATAAAATTTGGTATTATTAATTTATTATTCAGAAACCGGCACCGATTAAGGACCGGTTAGTAACGCTGGAGCAGAATTCTGGGGGAACGACAGCAGTGCGTCCCTCTCTCTGGAGCCTGTTCAGGGGGAGAAAACGTCGCACCGCAAAGGTTGCCCCGTACCCGGTGCTGGAGCAAACCAGCACCCAGTCACCAACCATGAAAGTCAAGTACCAAGATCTCGTAGACGAGTCATGCAGATTTCAGGTTGGTGAGGAAGCTCGGCCTGCACGGGACAAAACGCCTTCACCAAGATTTGAAGGTTTGGAAGTAAGTAGCGTGTTTGGCGGGAAATCCGAGAGTACTGCGTTGCACCGGCTTGAACAAGACGGAGAAGAGGAACACACTCTCCAAGCTGGCAGGAGTTCAGTCAAAGAAAATTTGCCTATGGTAGACATCAATAGCACCGGAAGGACTGTGGTGTCCTCAGATGTAAGTGTTAGCCATGATCATTCCAAACACATCGGAAGAACGCCTGGATTTCAGAAGAAGACCGACAGGGGAAGGCAAAAGATGTGTTCCCATAGCGACAGACACCTACATCGACCAAGAGGAGCACGGGTTGTGGCAGAGGAGTTGATGCGAAGTAGCAGCAGCAAACGACTTGGGTTTGCTGTGAGGGCTGAACATAGGGCGGTCAAGAAACGTCCAATCATTTCAGATGGTAAGAAGATCCCAGTGTCGGGCTCGCTGAAGATAAAGGCCAAGAGTATTAAGGTGCCATTATTCGACATACCACCACAGACGAGCCGTTCATCGGGAAACATGAAACGGTTTGGGTCCAAATCAGATTGTAGGATGACTCGAACCAACCTAAACCGTCCAAAAAGTTCTGCGGATTGCGGCAGAATACCAGTGGTAAGCTCAAGGAAGGAGAGTCATATTATGGTGACCAACGTACCACCAACCACCTTCCAGTTGAAATTGATCACAGGTAAAGCTGACTCTTCAAGTGACAGTTGTCTTGAACAAAGAAGACCGTTTGGGTTTGGTGGAGGCTGCAAGAGTGGCAATTGCGCAAATCATCTTAAAGGTAACACAGCATGCAGCACGATACCAGTGTATACTCCACGCAACGAGAACAGACGTTGCGTAGCTATATGTAAACCTAAGAAGCTACCAAGAGTCAAGTCCGAGGAAATCAGGAGACGGTTCGGGTTTAAGGGAGGCTGTAAGGGTGTTAACAGTGTCACTCTTCATCGTCCAGCCAGATTGTTGAACAGCAAGATACCGATGTTGAGATCGCGACAACTCAAACAACATGTGAGCAACATTTCGTCATCTGAACAAAGTGTATTGTTCAACGGTAGACCTGCAACAAATGACCAGGGAAATTGTTGCACAGAGAATAGGAGACGGTTTGGATTTAAAGGCGATAGCCATATTGCAAACAAGGCTACCCAACTCAAACATCTCAAACGTGCCAAGCGGAATGGGGTCAAGAAATCAGGAGCTGACGAGAAGGGTTTTTCTTCAGTTCCCACTACTGCATTTGGTGAAACCTCGCCCAGAAGCATGACAACCAAGGAAAAACTATCAGAGGTTCCAAAAGAAGGAGCAAGGAAATCTCTACTGCGGGTAAGAAAGAGAATGAGCAAAATTCCAGTGTCAACTTTGAGAATGAGAAGAGACAGAAATAACCGCAAAAAGACGCAAAAGCACGTCCATTTCTCGGAGTCTTGTTTGGAGCTAGAAAGGGAGAAAGAATTGTTGATGGAAAGGGACAAAGAATTGTTTCGATATTTCATGAATTTGCATTTCACTCGGGCCAAAAAACAAGCCAAGAAGAACTCGAGCAAAATACAAATTCCAAGTGATGGCGGTGCAGCTAAACACTGCGCTGGGAACAACAACATAAAATCAAAGGTTTCAGATGAATTGGCACTTAAGGAATGCAAACAGGATCACGGTAGGGTTAAGAAGCCCGAAAGAGTAATTTCATGGAAAAGAAAGTCCGAGGTTGCTGCAGTGGGAGGCGATGCCTCTTCAATGATAAGGAGAGGTGTCAAAATTGAAGAGCCTGAAATCTCTACAGCTAATGACACTTGTCAAGCAAAGGTTGCAGAGAAGGAACAAGTTATATCATTCGTTGATAGCTTTGAAAGTGAGCTGACGACTAAGATATTAAAGCACAAAGAGTTGGGATCGGTCAGTGATAACCTTTCAAAAGGCGATGAATACCCTAGCAGCAGGTGGGATAAGAGTTTCAGATACATTAACACTTGGCAGTCTGAAACAATCAAATGGGAAAAAAATTCAGATGAGGAGTTTGTTTACCTGGAAGCTCTGATGAACCAGGAGGCGATGCAAGAGGAGCAGTGGGAGCTCGCTGCCAAAGGGGAGTGGCCTTACATCTGCCACGCACGATGCCCCCGAGGAGGAAACTGAAGACTTCTTGGGCTCGGGAACAGCAACGCGAAGGACTTGATGGTTGACATGAAACTGAATAAATCGTCTGGTGATGACTGAGAAGTCTGTACCTTATCGGGATGTCAGACACCTATATCCGAATCGCCAAGAGAAGGCCAATTTCTTGCTCTATGGTCAATCAAGCCGTCAACGATCGTCGTGTGCTGGTCCAAAGCTCCTTACGAACACGAATATAGACTAGGGAACGAGGCCCCAACCCCGGTATCTTTAGTCCCAACGAATCAACAGGAAACTCGATGGTATTTCCCCGGTGGTATTTTCCCGGTGGAGTCCCGCCGTTTGGAGACCACTACCAACATTGACGAACTTGAAGTACTGAGGAAGAGACATAAACTAGTCTATTTGAGGGAACTTCTGGCAAGTAATAAAGGGGGGGGGAATGTTGCTGGAGTACGAGG
Organism: Marthasterias glacialis; assembly: GCA_911728455.2. Taxonomy (NCBI): domain Eukaryota; kingdom Metazoa; phylum Echinodermata; class Asteroidea; order Forcipulatida; family Asteriidae; genus Marthasterias; species Marthasterias glacialis. The sequence continues at coordinate 11,204,135 of OU452222.1, read as the reverse complement.
AGAAAAGCAAATGATCAAAGACAGCCTATCTAGGAGTTACCTGCTGGATTATTGCTGATTTTCAAAACCAAAGTGGAAGTCGATCACACTCTTTGACGTCATGGACAGCGATAGCGTAGGAGGACGAAGACATCATATCACTCGAAACCTGTGATAGGTTCTCGAGAAACATGACGCAGTGGCAAGAACTCGTGAGCAGCAGGGCTGGGATTAAAATAAAGGTCGAGGTCTGATCGCATCGATGAGGGAGTTTGAAGCACTGATGTGGAACAAATGTGGGTAAGTGGAGATTTTCAAAGTAAATCGAGATTGATCGAAAATACTCTAGATGAATTCTTTTGATCAAAGTAACTACGTACAAGGCCATTGGTACGAGAAGACACTGATCTCTCAGTATAGTGGATCAGTGGTTGAAGAGTTGTTGCTACTTTATGAGAAGTATTGGGCGCCCTCTAGCGCGAGAGCTAAAGACCCCAACCTCGTTTTAATGTTCGAACAAGTAATGCTGGAAAAACTGCCGCAGCATGCAGCAAGATTTACCCATGACAACGAGGTTTAACAAAACAATTTTACGTACTCGGTCTCATGGTCAAGCCACACCCAGGAGACAGTCACGGTCAGAACGAAATATTTCGTGTATTTTGTTTGTCATATGTGGAGTTTGGATTGTTTAAACCCTTGCTGTATGTTTAAACATCAGGTGGGTTGACAAATACAGTACCAGTAAACTTAATCTTGTAAAATTATTCCATATTTCCAAATAAACTTGGTTTTTAGATAATGTCAAAATCTCAAAAAAGGAATGGCGCTGTAAATGTTCTGTCGTAGCAGCTACGACTGAGTGATAATGTCAAAATCTCAAACAAATCCATTACAGACCAGCGTTTGCTGCCTTCTTTGAGGTCAAACAGAGCATTAAACGTGCGTTGTAGCTGTTTTGACCTTCCTATCTAGCCCACCTTGTTGGGCTGTTATGAGTGTGATGGCTCTCGTTTAATCATCGGTCTCATCTAGACCAGCTAACTGGGGCGCTGTACTCATTTTTTGTGATTTTGACATTATCAGTCGTACTAGCGCCACAGTCCGTAATGTATTTGGAAACTCTGACGAAGCGGATTTGTTATGAATCTGTTCATAAATTGTCAAAATCATGACAAAGACTCAACAGAATTGCTGCAAAATCGCCTACTGGCTTCTCAACATATCAGAGATGAAATAAAATGTATTTAATTGTACTCATGATTTTTTTCTGTCCGCCAAATCAATGATTTTTTAGGCCAACTAAAAATGCAGTTGTTACGATCTGTATTTTACTACTACTACGTGACATCAACTACTGTTAAAATGGAGTGCGTGTTCGCTGATGCCCTGACTTGCATGTTGTTTTGCGCTGTCAAAAAATTCTACACAGTGTGTGTGAATTGCGTGTTGGCTCATGGAGACTGGTATCCTGTTTTGACCGCGCAAAACAACATGCAAGCCAGGGCATCAGCGAACACAATCCTTTTTGTTGAGAAACAGTAGTTGATGTCAGATTCTTAAAAAATCCGCTCGGTCAGAGTTCCCACATACATGTACATGTACATTACGTACTGGGGCGCTAGAACCACTGATAATGTCAAAATCACAAAAAAAGGAGTACAGAGCCCCAGTTACTGGGTCTAGGTCTCATCATAGACACAGACATAGTCGCCATTTTAGTTACACTTGTAATAATGGCGACTTTGATGCAATGAGACCGATGTTGGCAAAAATGCCATATCCGGCTGCCACTTTTATCTCCCTTAATTTAATGTAAGTCAAATTATATCTATATAGACACAACATGCCAGGCATACCAAATTTACATTTTTCACAGCTTTTCAGGACTTTGGGGTATTTTGTTTTTAAATGCCGCTTTTGGGGAACATATACTGTAATGAAACCTAACTAATGAATGTTCTTTGTGTGAGGTCCAAATTTGATGCAGCCGCTGAAGGGATAATAACAATCAATTTTCACTGGTCTAACCTTTGCCCCACCGGTATCGTGTACAATATCAAGTTTGATTGATAGTCCATGGTCAAATCGACCGTTAAATGCATACATAAACATTGTTTGTCTGTTCTGAAGATAGACTTGATGTTTTAATAAAATTATGTTTGGTTAGAGTTAATGATCAACAGAAACAAGTTCATACGTCCCGCCCCCCCCCCCCCCCCAACAAGTAAACAAACTGTACTGATTCTTTAAGTACTATAGTGGGGCGGGGCCTTGGGTCAACTAACGGTCAGACAAATCTCGATTGCCACGACAAATGTTGACATCTCACTTGACAGGGGATAAAACGTGTGAATTTGGGTACGATTGACATTGCACTGCGAATTTCACTTCATATCATTACTGCTTCAGGCTTGCCTTGATTGTGTTTTAATAATCATTTGTCTTTTGGAAAGAATTTCCTGCAAAGAATTTAACCTGATAAGAGCCTGAAATTGTGTTCTGTTAAAAACGTGCTAGACATGCTCTTTACAATAACTTAAAGTGCAAATGTGACCTTTGTACTTGTACTTATGTCAATAGTTGTTGACATCATCTTCATGTTTACTGACTAATTTTTTTTATATTTTATAATACATTCTGTCATTAATTGTTTTTCGTTAGGGAAATATTAATCTGCTGTTTTTTATCGGCTGTATACATTATCAAATTGCGTTTGATTTGTTATTTTGGAAAAGAGGCTGGTAACAGTGAGTAATGGCATGCATGGAGAAATCTCTTCGGACGGATGTTTGAAAAAGCATTTTTAAATTTCAAATTTGTTTTGTTATGCTTTGTATTTTGTTTCGTTTTACTACAGGTCCCATGTTAATCAATGTCTCAGCTGGTTGGTTTTGAGAAATCAAGCAACTGATCTTAGTCAACAAACTGAGGATAAAAAGGGCGTGGCAATGCTTCCTCTGGTAGTGCTAACTGTGTTGGCTTTCTCCAGTCCATCTTGCGGTAAGGAATGAAAAAAGTTAAAAAATCAACCAGTAACGGTATGTCCTGGTGCAAAATTGAAATAAAAAAGTAAATTACGTAAGCAATCTTGGCTTACACTAAACACAGTTGTTTTTGATTGTCCTATACATTGTGCACCAATGTTTTCTGCCACAACTTGAACGCAAAGACGCTATTGGATTAGGGTTGCTGATACCTTTTTTGTTCTGACCACAAATTTCTCTTGCAGTCCGGTTATCGCCTGTTAGGGATTGCAAAAGTACAGAAGTCTTCATTTCATCTCCTGAACTTGACAGAAGATCCTGTTACTACTATGCGTGTAACTAAGTTACTTTTGTCAGAGGGGATTGTACAAGAGCTCATTTCATCATTTTACCTTAATACAGGCAGGGAACTGGAGGTCCGCCTGGTAAATGGCTCAACTGCCTCTGAAGGTCGTCTCGAAGTAATGTTTCAAGGGGAGTGGGGAACCATTTGCAAGAAGGATTTCAAAATTGAGGAAGCTAGGGTAGCCTGTCGCCAGTTGGGATATCTAGATGCTGAAGCTGTCAGAGAATTTGGACAGGGGACAAAGAAAGTTGTCAGGTTGATGAACTGTAACGGGAACGAAGACAAACTGTCTGAATGCTACTATGACTACATGTATGAGAGAGTGACCTGTGGACATGGTTCTGAGTCTGATGCGGGTGTTGTCTGCACAAATACGACAGTTCCAGTGACTACCGCCGCTCCAGGTGGGTAAGGGGGGTTCTTGCTTAGTATGTTCGTAGAACAAATCTTGTGGAAGCTATTTGATGTAAATTTGTTCCAGGCAGTAACAATTCACCTTTTCACAGTGGTTGACGTGTATACGCACACAAAATCTCCAGGTAGAAATGTGGTTGATGCGTATAAAAGTGACCTCTTTTGGTTGCGGTCGGTTGACCGGCTGTGAGTAAACACACCCTCGGACAATCCATTGTAAAGCATGCACAGTCGTTCACCTGCTTTGTTTCCCCCGTAGAAAGAGGGACAAAGGGTAATGGAATTTATGCTAAAAATCTCCCTTTTTCCAGGGGTTATTGTGTAATCCCTGATTCCAGACCTTTGTCTTTTGTTATATAAACAAGGATTCTAAGAGATCAGTAGGCTGCCAAGAGGCTATTTTTGGAGATCCCAGCATACCATGCAGATTATTGTCCGTGGCTTACGGCCGAGGATTGGGCCTGTTCACGGTTTGACATTCCATAACTAATCGAAAGAGACTGAAAAATTCTGGTGCATTTTATGAGACCATTCATTAAATCTTTACTTTTTGAGTCAGGGTTTCATTTTGGCATCCATATTGTAAAAAAATGATAATAATTACTTCGGAAGCTCCAAAAAGTTTTGAAAAATAATAACGCACAGAGGCACGGTTAATTTAAAAAAAAAACGATGTGAAGTAGTTAAATGTTTGACACAAATAGATTAAACCCTAACCACACCGAACCCTTCAAAATCCACCTCTATGTTTTTTTGCAACAGAGGCCACGGTCTCAACGGCCTCCGTGTAATTCCAGGTCTGTGTACATCTATCACTGTACTCAGTTTGCAACAGTTGGGTGTGGAGTTACCATTAGGTGTTGGATTTTATTGATGAGAGGCAGGATCCTTGTAAATCACTCCGTGGGTTAAGTGCTGTTTTCTGCCAATAGACCGATCTATTAAGCTCCGCCTTTGCTGACCAGTCACAGATGTTATTACGCAACCAAAAGTCCGACAAACACATTGGTGTATATGGCGCATGTCAGCGGCGTAGCGAATTTACTTTCTTTCGGGGGATGTGGAAGCCTAAATTAGTCACACACCCCCGGTCGCTACGCCGCTGGCGCACGTGCACAGTGGGCGGGGTTTAATGGATCTGTCTATCTGTGATACTTCACCCCGCTGCAATGAAACTACCGATGCTCTCCCAAAGTTGTCCTTTTTCTCTTTTACACATCAATTTGTTTTCATAATTATTTCAAAGAATATTCAGTGATAAAACTTGGCTCAGTTGCATAAAGGCTGTTGACAATATGCAACTAACTTCTGCTTAGCAAAAAGTGAGTTACCAGCCAAAATGCTGTGGTATTGACATCTTGAGTGACAGGCTCCTTGGTAAATTGTGGCCTTGCAAATAAGCAACGTTATCTGCTCAACAGCTGAAGTTGGACCTTGAAAAGAAACTACTGCCATGTCTGTAGTGACGGCTATGGCTGCGGCAGTTGCTAAGGGTGTTGCTATGGGCAGCCCTTGCATCAACACATGGTCACACGACCATCAAGCCGCAGCCGCTATTTAGACACAACCTTTTGAAAGGGAAAAAATGTTTTGTTGATTTTTTTAGGCTTCGCAGTACATTGAGCGCTCTTTCTCTGTTATGACTGTTTTAGGTGGTACTGAAACAATTTTTCGACTTGCTGGCGGTGCGACCCCGTATGAAGGTCGTGTAGAAGTCTTCATCTCCAGTATCGGAGGCTGGGCATCCGCGTGTCCTCTAAAGTGGGATTTTGAGACCGCTGAGTTTGTGTGTAAAGAGTTTGGGTATCGTCCGGCAACGTCAACAGCTATGTTGGAGTACAATCGGACTAGTGGTCCAATCGCTGGATGTTCCATATATAAAGAATGGTTTCTAGATTACACTTGGTGTGTGCTTTTAAACACGAGTGACCCGAATATAGACCTTCCTTGCAATCAGACCGTGGATGTCGTGTGTAGTGGCACTGAGCCAGGTAAGGTATTATGCAGCTCAAGACCCCCCCCCTCCCCCGATGAAAATTAAACCACACATGACCTTTAACCTTAATAAAGTCAATCTATCAAATATTCCTCCATTTTTTTGATGGGCTTTATAAACTATAATGAAAACAATAATAAAAACAATCAACATTAATATACGCATTGTTTCTAAGCGCTTGTTATTTTATTCTACATCTACATGTTACAGTGTATGTGGAGCTATGTAACACCCATTTATTTACATAACACAATGTAGCGGTTTACAAGGTGCTGTGGGGCAATCTGCAGTGAGACACATCAGAAATCACCAGGGCAAACCCCTTCTCTTAATGATCAGTGTACTGGGTTCTTTTGCGTGCATTACACAACACAAGTATCCTTCTGCTCTATGTCCCATCCGAAGGACGGAGCAATAATGGTTAAGTGTCTTGCGTAAGGACACAAGGTGTCAAGGCCAGGACTCGAACCCACACTCTGCAGAATCGCCTAAGCATGAGTCCAGTGCGCTGTGTGTTTAGCCCTGATACCCCACTATGAAACCATACTTTCTCATCACTGAGCCATTTGATTCGATAATAAGTCAACAAAGCCAGAAGTCAAAAGATGTTAGTAGTTTGTATTTTTGACACAAACATATTTTCAAAATAATGTTATGGTTTTGGTTTGCTTTCGCCGTCAAGTGGAATGTAATTCTCAAAAAAAAGTTGTTTTATCTCTTTTGGGGGGAACTGATGGACTTCTACTTTCAAAAAAGACTCAAATTTATCTTCACTTTGCTTAAATAAGATTAAATTACATGCAGAATTTTTTTTTGTACCACAAATGTAAATGTAGAAATATCTTTCCACTTGCTGTATAGGTATTGAAAACCATAGTTCACCCAGAGTCTCTCATAAATTGAGGCATTTGTACTCAAATTAATCACAGTCGTTGACGTTGAATTGTTAATTTTTGAAAATGTAGGTTTTCAGGGTGCCTCCCGCATTGTCAATGGATCAACCGTGGCAGAAGGACGAGTGGAGTTCTTCGATCACAATACATGGAAGTCGGTCTGCGCAGACGACTGGGGGATTGAAGAGGTGCAGGTAGTATGTCGACAGCTAGGCCTGACTGACCCCCTGTCAGATACCCCACCACCGGCAGGGTCCTTTGGTGGGAATGAAGAGATCCTGCAGGAGGGTATCACATGTACTGGGAATGAGAGTTGCCTTCCAAGATGTTCCTGGACTCCAAAGGCATCTTGTCTCATTGCAAATGCAGCAGCTCGGTGTGGATCAGCGCAAGAAGGTATTATGTTTTCTACATTTTTTTTTATAAACACCTTTGACTGATGTGTAGTAAGCACTATAATCTCGGTGCTGTCCAAGTACAGCAGAAGAAATATCAACAGACTGAAGATGGGATTTGACATCACAACTTCAAAATTCCAGAGCAGGGGGCCAATTTCATAGAGCTGCTTAAGTACAAAAAGTAGCTAAGCACAACAAAATTACGCTTACCAGAATAAGATTACCAGCCAAACTACCATGTCACATGTAAAATGTGTGACTGGTATCCTGCTCATGTCTACTCAGCAGAAAATTTGTAAGCAATATTTTGAGCAGCTCTATGAAATTGGGCCCTGGGCCCAATTTCATGAAGCTGTTTAAGCAGAAAATACTGCTTAGCAAAGTTCTTTGCTAAGCAAAACATTTGTAGGGCAACAGGTGCAATAATGTAAACTTTATGGATTTTGGTCTGGTAACCTGTTTCTGCTCAGCAATGTTTTTCTGTGCTGAGCAAGTTTTTGCGCTTACAGGCTTTATGAAATTGGGCCCAGATCTCTACTGCTTAAGGGTGTAAGGGAGGTTGAAGGGTTAGTGCAAAAAGAACAATAAAATCGTTATCCCTGATGGCAGTTATTAAATGCTGTAAAAATCTATCGAAATCTTCTGTTGGTCATCAAGTAAATTTTTCACAATGCTCAGTGTCATGTTTTTGGAGGCTCTTACCATAGCCTTTGTCGAAGCCATCATCAGACTGATTCATTAAGCCCAATCCACTGTGCACAAACACCATACCAAGCACTAACGTATTTATCGAACTTTTGGTTGCGCAATCACGTCTGTGATTGGTCAATACAGCAAGGGCGGGGCTTAATGGATCGGTCTAGTTGGACACTGCTTAAAATCTCCTTGAAATGTCTTTTGTGTGAACACAGCGGAAGGGTCTGACCTTCGGCTGGTAAACGGAGGAAGCAGTGCCGAAGGTCTCGTTGTAATGATGTTTGAAGGGGAGTGGGGAGTTGTCTGTGGCGACGAATTTCATTTGGAAGAAGCTGGTGTCGTTTGTCGTCAGTTAGGGTTTCTCTATGCCGAGTCCTTGGGAACGTCATTCGAAGTCGGGACAGTTACAAAGGTGTTCATTTTAAACTGCAACGGGAATGAGGAAAACATCAGGCAGTGTTACCGCGCTGACGATTATTGCCCACCTTCATCAAATTTAGGTGTGACCTGCTCGAATGGGAATCCAGACTTGCCGATACCCAGTCTACATTGTAGTGAGTATAGAAAGTAACCTTTTCTTTGGGAAAAACGATTAAACTCTAGGGGGATGTGTCTGTGCGAATGATCTTGGTCATGTTTGGCCATCAAGTTTGTTTTCTCCCCTCATCATTACCCAACCAAGGCTGAAAGGTCAAATGTCCCCGCCCTGTCCTTTGTTTGTTTGTTTTTGTTTTTTTTTAATTACAGTTATCCAAATATCTAAAGTATTGACTACTCTTTGTCACAGTCTTTTTTGTACAATTATGGTTTATTTATGTGAAAAGATGGAGAGACTGGCAACAAGTCTGTCAAACTAAAGTGCATGCATGCTGGTAGAACTGGCACAGAATTGCATCTTTGGGAAACTGTTAAAGGGGCACACAGGCCAAGACCAGGGCAACGGAGGCCTTGGCCTCTTTGGCTCCCTGTGTTATTCCAGGCCTGAGGGCCCAATTTCATAGAGCTGCACAAAAAGTAGCTAAGCACAACAAAATTATACTGACCAGAATAGGGTTACCAGTCAAAATACTATCCAATTTGTACCATTTGTGACTGGTATCCTGCTCATTTTTGCTTAGGATAAAATTGTTAAGCAGTATTTGTTGCTTAAGCAGCTCTGTAAAATTGGGCCCTGGTAGTCAGTGCAAGTAGGGCTCCCAGATAGCTGAGTGAATTTAATCAGGGCTCAAGCTTAGCACTAGAGCGGCGCACATTGTCTAGTTAAAACTGCCATGGGCTAGTAAACACCACTTCTCTACATGCCCTGTGGGCTACTAAAAACAGTGCAACTTCCTTGTTTATAATGCTCATACTTCTTCCTTTTCAGATGTGAATAATACATTTTAAAAAATGTGTTAATTTATTTTTGAGTGTGTGAGTGTAACTTCATTTGACCTTTAAACTGGTTGTGATCGCTACCATTAGTATCAGGAAGATACATTTATGACAATACATGTTTAAGATTTGGGCAACAAAAACTTCCTGGGGGCAAGTAAAATGCACAGTTTACTAGCCCCTTGGGCTACCATACAAAAAGCTTAAGCGCAAGGCCTGTTAATACTTTACTACTCTGCTTGACGAAAAGTGTTTTTTTTTTCTGATATCTAAATCGTAGGCGCTCTGAAATTGGTACATCTATTTATAACTACACATTGATCCTTGAAAATTCTTGTTGCACTTGTGGAAGAATGCTACTAACCTCAACAATTACTCATTTACTAGTTATCTGTTGGTGTTGATTGTTGCTCACATTTGACCACACAGATGGAAATGTGAAAAATGGAGATCTGAGACTTGTCGATGGACCTGATGCCTTCCGGGGTCGTGTGGAGGTCTACATCAGTAGTGTCAATGCTTGGGCCACTTTCTGCACTGAGAACTGGAGCTTCAAGTTTGCCAAATTTGTTTGCCATGAACTGAATTATCGTCCAGCTACTTGGACCGGCAAGTCCCGCTATGGTGAGGGAAGCGGTCCGATTTCAGAGTGCAGAAGTAACTCTGATTCTTCGTTTTACCCGGACTTCTGCACCGTTTTGGATACAAGTTCTCCAACTGTCATTTGTGACCATAGCATGGATATTGGAGTCGAGTGCGAGGGATTGGAACACGGTATGAAGCCAAACCAAAATAATAGAAATAATATTACCAAAGTCTTATATAGCTTACGTATCTACCCATCCATGGGAGATTTGGGAATGTTTGGTTTCAGCAGACTTAACAGGTAAATTTCCAATCTTTACATAGCACTGAGCATGTGCACATTTCCGAGAATGATGGACTTAGCTGGTTAAGACTGCTGCCACCTACTATCCGTAAACGTCTCCCATTATGTACCTAAGCCGTTTATTATATTGTTTTTGAAGTGTTTGAATTATGAGACCCATTTCAGTAGCATCTTATAAGGGTGTGTAAGGTGCCCTTTTCTTAATGATCAGTGTACTGGGTTCTTTTGCGTGCATTACACAACACAAGTATCCTACTGCTGTATGTCCCATCCGAAGGACGGAGCAATAATGGTTAAGTGTCTTGCGTAAGGACACATGGTGTGAAGACCAGGACTCAAACCTGCACTCGGCTGATCAGAATCGCCAAAGCGTGAGTCCAGTGCGCTTGACTGTTTGGCCCTGACACCCCACTATGAAACCAAGCTTTCTCGGCACTGAGCCATTTGATTCGATAATAAGTCAACAAAGCCAGAAGTCAAAAGATATTACGAGTTTGCCTTTTTGACACAAACATATTTTCAAAATAATGTTATGGTTTTGGTTTGCTTTCGCCGTCAAGTGGAATGTAATTCTGAAAAAAAAAGTTGGCCTGCTGTTTTATCTCTTTTGGGGGGAACTGATGGACTTCTACTTTCAAAAAAGACTCAAATTTGTCTTCACTTTGCTTAAATAAGATTAAATTACATGCAGAATATTTTTTTTTGTACCAGAAATGCAAATGTAGAAATATCTTGCCACTTGCTGTATAGGTATTGAAAACCATAGTTCACCCAGAGTCTCTCATAAATTGAGGCATTTGTATTCAAATTAATCACAGTCGTTGACGTTGAATTGTTAATTTTTGAAAATGTAGGTTTTCAGGGTGCCTCCCGCATTGTCGATGGATCAACCGTGGCAGAAGGACGAGTGGAGTTCTTCGATCACAATACATGGAAGTCGGTCTGCGCAGACGACTGGGGGATTGAAGAAGTCCAGGTAGTATGTCGACAGCTAGGCCTGACTGACCCCCTGTCAGATACCCCACCACCGGCAGGGTCCTTTGGTGGGAATGAAGAGATCCTGCAGGAGGGTATCACATGTACTGGGAATGAGAGTTGCCTTTCAAGATGTTCCTGGACTCCAAAGGCGTCTTGTCTCATTGCAAATGCAGCAGCTCGGTGTGGATCGGCGCAAGAAGGTATTATGTTTTCTACATTTTTTTTTATAAACACCTTTCTGATGTGTAGTAAGCACTATAATCTCGGTGCTGTCCAAGTACAGCAGAAGAAATATCAACAGACTGAAGATGGGATTTGACATCACAACTTCAAAATTCCAGAGCAGGGGGCCAATTTCATAGAGCTGCTTAAGCACAAAAAGTAGCTAAGCACAACAAAATTACGCTTACCAGAATAAGATTACCAGCCAAACTACCATGTCTTATGTAAAATGTGTGACTGGTATCCTGCTCATGTCTGCTCAGCAGAAAATTTTTAAGCAATATTTTGAGCAGCTCTATGAAATTGGGCCCTGGGCCCAATTTCATGAAGCTGTTTAAGCAGAAAATACTGCCTAGCAAAGTTCTTTGCTAAGCAAAAAATTAGTAGGGCAACAGGTGCAATAATGTAAACTTTATGGATTTTGGTCTGGTAACCTGTTTCTGCTCAGCAATGTTTTTCTGTGCTTAGCAAGTTTTTGCGCTTACAGGCTTTATGAAATTGGGCCCAGATCTCTACTGCTTAAGGGTGTAAGGGAGGTTGAAGGGTTAGTGCAAAAAGAACAATAAAATCGTTATCCCTGATGGCAGTTATTAAATGCTGTAAAAATCTATCGAAATCTTCTGTTGGTCATCAAGTAAATTTTTCACAATGCTCAGTGTCATGTTTTTGGAGGCTCTTACCATAGCCTTTGTCGAAGCCATCATCAGACCGATTCATTAAGCCCCATCCACTGTGCACACACACCATACCAAGCACTAACGTGTTTTTCGAACTTTTGGTTTCGCAATCACGTCTGTGATTGGTCAATACAGCAAGGGCGGGGCTTAATGGATCTGTCTATTTGGACATTGCTTAAAATCTCCTTGAAATGTCTTTTGTGTGAACACAGCGGAAGGGTCTGACCTTCGGCTGGTAAACGGAGGAAGCAGTGCTGAAGGTCTCGTTGAAATGATGTTTGAAGGGGAGTGGGGAGTTGTCTACGGCGACAAATTTCATTTGGAAGAAGCTGGTGTCGTTTGTCGTCAGTTAGGGTTTCTCTATGCCGAGTCCTTGGGAACGTCATTCGAAGTCGGGACAGTTACAAAGGTGTTTATTTTAAACTGCAACGGGAATGAGGAAAACATCAGGCAGTGTTACCGCGCTGAAGATTGTTGCTCATCTTCATCAAATTTAGGTGTGACCTGCTCAAATGGGAATCCAGACTTGCCGATACCCAGTCTACATTGTAGTGAGTATAGAAAGTAACCTTTTCTTTGGGAAAAACGATTAAACTCTAGGGGGATGTGTCTGTGCGGATGATCTTGGTCATGTTTGGCCATCAAGTTTGTTTTCTCCCCTCATCATTACCCAACCAAGGCTGAAAGGTCAAATGTCCCTGCCCTGTCCTTTGTTTGTTTGTTTCTGTTTTTTTTTAATTACAGTTATCCAAATATCCAAAGTATTGACTACTTTTTGTCACAGTCTTTTTTGTACAATTATGGTTTATTTATGTGAAAAGATGGAGAGACTGGCAACAAGTCCGTCTAAACTAAAGTGCATGCATGCTGGTAGAACTGGCACAGAATTGCATCTTTGGGAAACTGTTAAAGGGGCACACAGGCCAAGACCAGGGCAACGGAGGCCTTGGCCTCTTTGGCTCCCTGTGTTATTCCAGGCCTGAGGGCCCAATTTCATAGAGCTGCACAAAAAGTAGCTAAGCACAACAAAATTATACTGACCAGAATAGGGTTACCAGTCAAAATACCATCCAATTCGTACCATTTGTGACTGGTATCCTGCTCATTTTTGCTTAGGATAAAATTGTTAAGCACTATTTGTTGCTTAAGCAGCTCTGTAAAATTGGGCCCTGGTAGTCAGTGTAAGTAGGGCTCCCAGATAGCTGAGTGAATTTAATCAGGGCTCACGCTTAGGCCAAAAAAAAAGTGTTCTGTTTCCGATTACATGCCATTTCAAAATAGGGTCGGTAGGTGGGGAATTTGTTTTTTTTTACAGTTTTTTTTTTAATTTGGTAATATTGATTTAAAATACAATACAATACAATAGGTTAAAGCCTTATTTATTTATTTATTTAACCCCCTATACTAAAGTAAATGTACCGTGCAATGCAATTCCTGTTCAGGCCGCCACTAAAAGAATAAGTTGGAGAAAAATGCAAGGCAAAACCTAGATTTTTCCATTTCAGCACGAGGCAAAGCGATACAAGCCGAGTAAAATGGAAAAGCCAGATTTCATCGAGTGATATTCAGCGACAATGCCCGAACAAAATGCAATCTATATTGTTTATATAACTCACAAATAGATCCTTGTCATTTGATTTTTGTTCACAATAAACACAAAATAAACACAGAAAATCATTCACCCACGCTCTGAAAATTCTTTAAAAACCTTCGGCAGAACATGGACGATTCCACATAGACAGCAGCCTTGTCTGCCTCTACACCAACTTGGCTCGTTTGAACAACGAGCGGGGACTGATTATTTTGAAAACGATGCTGCGAAGATATCACGTGATGCGTGCTCCACACATGAAGCACGTGCAACAACAGTAAGCGCTGGATTTGTTTGGACGTGCAGTTCCCTCACGCAGTGAGCAATGATCATCCACTGCACATCCAAATCTTTCAGGCGTTCAAGCGCTGACGTCAATGTAAAACTCAAAGACATGAAGCAAGTAACCGGTCCCAGCGTACCGAGCTTTCGGTGTGCTTTTAAATTTATTTTTCTTTTCTGATGGCTATTAATAAGAAATAAATCATTGCGATGTTTCAGGTATGTTTTCTATCCTTTATTTGTTCATAATGTTGCTTGATGATGTCATAGAATTCAGTACAGGGTGCAAAAAAGACTGAATGTGATTGTAATAAATGTTATTTGGCAAAGAAAAATTTGCCACACGCAGAGTGAATGAGATGGACTCATCATAGCGACTAATGTGTCACTGTCGGTCGCAGCACAGTAAACGCTAGCGCTACGGACGGGGAGCTAGATTCCTTTTACGGCTTGGGTTGATGTTTTACTACGTCCACTTTATTTTCATGTTCATTTCATAATGACGAAGTCGATCTCCATTTTATGTATTTATTTGTTATTTTATTCGTTTATTTTTTTTTATTTTAATTAATTCATTATTTTAAGCCTCCGAAAAAAGGAAAAAGTCAAATAAAAAGTTTAGGGTCGCGCCGTAAAATTAGGGTCGGTCGGGTAACCGGAAACAGAACACTTTTTTTTTTGGCCTTAGCCCGATGTACATTGTCTAGTTAAAACTGCCATGGGCTAGTAAACACCACTTCTCTACATGCCCTGTGGGCTACTAAAAACTGTGCAACTTACTTGTTTATAATTCATCCTTCTTCCTTTTCAGATGTGAATAATACATTTTAGAAATGTGTTAATTGAGTGTGTGAGTGTAACTTCATTTGACCTTTAAACTGGTTGTAATTGCTACCAATAGTATCAGGAAGATACATTTATGACAATACATGTTTAAGATTTGGGCAACAAAAACTTCAGCACAGTTTACTAGCCCCTTGGGCTACTTACAAAAAGCTTAAGCGCAAGGCCTGTTAATACTTTACTACTCTGCTTGGCGAAAAGTGTTTTTTTTCTTTTCTGAAATCTACATCGTAGGCGCTCTGAAATTGGTACAACTATTTATAACTACAATTTGATCGTTGAAAATTCTTGTTGCACTTGTGGAAGAATGCTACTAACCTCAACAATTACTCATTTACTAGTTATCTGTTGGTGTTGATTGTTGCTCACATTTGACCACACAGATGGAAATGTGAAAAATGGAGATCTGAGACTTGTCGATGGACCTGATGCCTTCCGGGGTCGTGTGGAGGTCTACATCAGTAGTGTCAATGCTTGGGTCACTATCTGCACTGAGAACTGGAGCTTCAAGTTTGCCAAATTTGTTTGCCATGAACTGAATTATCGTCCAGCTACTTGGGCCGGCAAGTCCCGCTATGGTGAGGGAAGCGGTCCGATTTCAGAGTGCAGAAATAACTATGATTTTTATTTTTTCCCGGACGACTGCACCGTTTTGGATACAAGTTCTCCAACTGTCACTTGTGACCATAGCATGGATATTGGAGTCGAGTGCGAGGGATTGGAACACGGTATGAAGCCAAACCAAAATAATAGAAATAATATTACCAAAGTCTTATATAGCTTACGTATCTACCCATCCATGGGAGATTTGGGAATGTTTGGTTGCAGCAGATTTAACGGGTAAATTTCCAATCTTTACATAGCACTGAGCATGTGCACATTTCCGAGAATGATGGTTAAGTCTGCTGCCACCTACTATCCGTAAACGTCTCCCATTATGTACCTAAGCCGTTTATTATATTGTTTTTGAAGTGTTTGAATTATGAGACCCATTTCAGTAGCATCTTATAAGGGTGTGTAAGGTGCCAGAAACACCAGGATAAACCCCTTCACTTTGTGTAGCACCATAGAAGGGTTTACAAGGTGCTGCGGCGCATTCAGCAGCCACTGCCAGAAACACCGGGGCAAACCCCTTCACTTTGTGTAGCACCATAGAAGGGTTTACAAGGTGCTGCGGCGCATTCAGCAGCCACTGCCAGAAACACCGGGGCAAACCCCTTCACTTTGTGTAGCACCATAGAAGGGTTTACAAGGTGCTGCGGCGCATTCAGCAGCCACTGCCAGAAACTCCGGGGCAGACCCCTTCACTTTAACCCAAGCAGTGCCCTGGGCCGATTAAATCAGGCCATTTTCTGGGAAGTGTGTTGTCAGGGCCGGTTGGATTGGCCCTATTTATAATGCATTTGTATTGGTTACAACACACCATGTGACCTCAACATGACCTCTGTGATAATTCAAGCTGTTGCCAAAATAAAGTTTGGGAAGTCAGCTTTCATTGGCATACTTTGACTGCCGTCGATGTTTAGAGAATTTGTATGATGGTGGCCGAGCGGTCACGATCACTTTACTCAAATTCTGGTGTTGTCGGCAGCAGAGTGTGGGTTCAAATCTTGGTCGTGGCACTTGTGTCCTTGAGTAAGGTACTGTACCATAATTGCTGTGTCTTTCGGACGGGACTTTATGCCGCAGGTACTTGGATTTGAGGTGCACGTAAAAGAACCCAGAACACTTACCGTCAAAGAGTAGGGGTTTACCCCGGTGTTTCTGGTTCAGATAGCAAGCACCCTTGTCCTCAGGCTTCCAAGCTACAGTGATTAATTTTACTTATGAGGCATCCATGGTTTCATTACCAGAAAGAAATGCGCAATAATAGTAATATGCAATTTATAAAAGAACATAGTAATTTACAGATTAAAATGCATGGCTTTATACGTACTTAATACACGGCACTGCTATGGTTAAGAATTCATTGTCTTTAATTTTGTGACAACAAACGAACAGGTGTTGAGGGACAAGTCCGTTTGGTCAATGGGACCGAGAGAACTGAAGGGCGTGTTGAAATATTTGACATGGGCCAGTGGAAGACGATGTGTGCCGATGATCTAAGGATAGAAGAGGCTCAAGCAATATGCCGACAACTTGGCATGCCTGCACCCTCAGCGACCCTCCCCGGTGGGAGTTTTGGAGGGAATGATGCTCTTGAGGTGCTTGGGGAGATAGTCAACTGTTCGGAACATCAAAAGAGTCTGGCAGATTGTACCTGGAGTATGAGAGCCGCTTCCTGCATGGTTGAGGATGCTGCAGTCCAGTGCGGCATTTGGAAAGATGGTAAATGTAGTGACATTCCCAAGGATACATCTAAAGGACCCCTCCCAGATACTCCTTTTGGGAGCTTTGATCAAATGTGTCAGAAAATTCCACCTTCCCTACGCATAAAGCGTAACCAAGGGTGCAGCTGATATGCTCTCTTTCTGCAGGGTTTTCTGGGAAAGATCTCTGGGAGGGGTCTGTGGGCGGGGTCTCTGGGAGGGATTTCTTTTAGATCTCTGTTAGGGGTCTATGGGAGGGGTTTCTGAGAGTGGTCGATGGGAGGGGGTTTCTCTTAGTGGGATCTCTTGGAGGGATCTGTGGGTGGGGTCTCTTGGAGGGTGCCCTGGGAGGGGTCTCTTCGAGGGGTTTCTAAGAGGGGTCTCTGGGAGGGGTTTCTCTTGGAGGAATATCTGGGAGGGGTCCATGGGTGGGGCCTGTGGGAGTGATCTCTGGGAGGGGTTTCTCTTGGAAGGATCTCTGGGAGAGGTCCGTGGTGGTGCCTATGGGAGGGGTTTCTGGGAGTGATCTCTGGGAAGGTTTCTGAGAGGGTACCCAGGGAGGGTACCCTGGGAGAGGTCTCTTGGAGGTGTCTGTTGGAGGAGTCTATGGAAGGGTTTCTATTGGAGGGATTTCTGGTGGGTTTTTTTGGGGGGGGGATCTCTTGGGGGGGGGGGGGTAGGGAGCCTCTGGGAACTATCATTGGGGGTTGGAAGGGTTTCTGGAAGGGATCTATGGGGTTTCTTGGTTTCTGTACATGTATGGTTATTTTTGCCTTAGCTTTTTTTCAAGCCTGTGAGTAATACTAATTTAAAGAAATGTTGTTGACTTTTATTTCACTATTAATTACTTTTATTCATTTATGGTACACACAGCCAAAGAAGGTGATTTGCGTTTTACTGGCGGTCCTACCAATGCATACGGTCAACTTCAGATCTTTCATGACAGTCAGTGGGGTGTGGTCTGTCGTCAGGATGGCTGGAATGATTGGTCCGCCAATGTGGTGTGCCGTGAGCTAGGATACGCGGCGCTTTATCACAGGTTGGCCTATTACACTGTAAATGACCCGGAACTACCAGTGTGGGAGTCGAGTATAACTTGCTATGGTAATGAGAGCAGCTTTGCAGACTGTGGCACCGTGCTAGGCAGGAGAAGTAGCTGTGAAGAAACCTTTGCTTCGGCAGTGTGTGACACACGACCAAAGTCGGACTGTGAGTCTTAATATATTGTTCATTTGTTACAAGAGCTCTTGATTTCCACACCAGACCTTCCTGGAAATGCCCAATAAATTCATTTTAATCCTTGTTTGTTCAACTCCCCCCCCCCCCTCCTCCCCCCAGTCTTGAAGTGTGATCTTATTTGGTAAATTGATCCTTTGTTGTGATTATATCACGCCTATGTCAACATAAGAATCCAGAACACTTATCGTGGAAGAGTAGGGGTTTGTATCAGTGTTTTTGGTTAATTGCAAGCACCCTTGTCTACAGGCTTCCTCAAGACTTTCAAGTTACAGTGATTACAGTTGCATGGCCCGATTTTTGCAGAATGTTTGTTCCTGAACGAATTTCCTGAACGAATTTTGACAGATGGTGCTGTTCCAGAACAAAACAAACATACACAAACTTTTGCATAATTGTATACAACGGACTGCGCACAAAATACGTGAAAAGTGCAAAATTGTTTTTTACATGACTAATGGACGTGAGATAATGTCGGATCTAAATTTTGAATGAACTACCACTTGCCATGGGCAGATTTTGTTCGTGCGATACTTTAAATAAAAGCTTATAACTGTCTCAAATCTATCAAAATAGTTATTTCAAATTTAAAGTGGTGTGAAATCGCCCACAAATCAGATTCAACTTCTTTAAGTTCACTTTTTGGGGCATCCTTTACCAGAAATTCAAAGAATAATACTACTAATAAGAGTAATTCTTTTTTTGTCTATCTTAGCTTATGACGTACGTCTGGCTGGAGGACCTCACCCCAATCAGGGCCGCGTAGAGGTCTTGTACGGGGGAGTTTGGGGCACCATCTGCAAACTGGAGTGGGACCTGAAGGACGCAAACGTCGTCTGCAGGCAGCTGGGATTCAAGTCTGCTGCCTTTGCGCTGGATGATCTAGATGGCATATATGACAAGGGCCAGCAAGGAGTCATCTTTTATAAGATGGACTGCGGCGGCTTGGAAGCGAACTTGGTCAACTGTCGCTATAGGTTGACAGTTCCTAGCCGTTATGTATGTTATTTTAACCAGATTGTTGGAGTGGTGTGCAACAGTGATGAGTATCCCAGTGGGGACCCCCGGCCGACCCAACCTCCCATAAGAACAGGTAAAACTTGTTAACATTTCAAGAATTACACATGTCTAGTTTTTTACACCGGCTGACGTGTATCCACAAAAATATATATTTTGAGCAAGCAAATTGAAATTTGTTATCATTATTTTTTTGGAATTGACCGTTTTCTTGCACTGTGCACAGTTCCATCGTCAGGCGGCCTGCAAACGTATCAGATTGTTTTGATCATCTTATCCGTTTTGAGTGCACTCTGTACTCTAGTTGGAGGATGCCTTTCCCAGAACAAGCATAAGAGCAATGCGAATAACCAAAATGCAGTGGTTGCCGTCAATCCATCAGGGAACCAGCCAACCGATCAGGTAAGTTAAGGAGTTGTATGTATGTATCTTTGTCACTGTATGACCATATTGTGTGTGTATATCATTCAGGGCTGGAAATTTACAGAGTACCACAAGCCCGAGGCCTGTGGTTTCAGAGTTCGGCCAGAAGACTCAAAACCAAACATGTCCGACAGTCTTGAGCAGGTTCGATCAAGAACCAATGTTTAACTGGTGGTTAGTTTGTGATGTGCATAGTGCATGCCAACGCGACCATGAGAAAATGGCGAAAAATCATTATATCATTAAATCATTATATCATTAAATCATTATATCATTAAATCATTATCATTTCTAGCGAAGCGACCAACTTCACTAGGCTGGTCTCGAATAGTCGACTAGATTAGTCCAACCATCGTTGACTAGCCTGAGTTCGATCAGAGCTGGTTAAACTATGGTTAACTATGTTCCTTGATCGAACTCGCTCCTTGTGTTTTTTCAGGTGAATGATAAATTGGTTTTGCCAAGATTATGCATCATTTCATTATTTTAACTTGATGTCATTCCTAGTGCAACTTGTGATACGTGTACTTGCCCATAGAATGACAAATTAGAGAAATCTTCCCTTAGGGCTTTTTCAAATAACAGTTTTATATGTTAAACAGTGCAGAAAGGTTTTTTTTCTTCTAACTTTGGTTGAGGTCTTGTACAAAAAAGGAAAAAAAATGGTCCTGTAAACATTTGGAGCTACAAGCCCTGCAGTTTTGCGGATTTCTCCCCACAAATTTGAGCCCTGATCCAGGGCTCTGCCTGCAGTGATCGGTGCCGGAAAACCTAAGTCAGAATTTTTACTGGACCAGATCTTTGTTTACAAGACCAGATTCCAAATGAGAAAAGATGAAAATCAATGAGCACACAGATAACATACAGGTCTAAACTGCTTTTATTTGAACAAACACTAAGAGAAGATATTTCTCTGTTGTCAAACTCTTGTGTGTTTTTTTGTTTAAACTACGATATTGAATTAAAAAACTTGTTCCATCTTGAGTTTACTGGCTCAATGCTTAAATAACTGTCTGCGGGCCCGAGGTCCAGTGTAAATTTTAAGCTGTGAAAGATTTCAAGCATACCAGAAGCAGTTTTGTACTGTGTTTTCCGCCTTGATTTTGTCATGTAAGGGAGGATATGTTTCCTTAAATCCTCAGAATACGGATTACAACAACGCCGAAAAAGACCAGACTTCGATGTAGACCTCCAAGTTCCAGAGCAGGGGAGCAGAATGTGAACGCTTCAGATCTACACCAAGCTGTCATCTGGCAATGAAATATTTCATCATTGCTCAACATTGTGTTCCTTTTGCCATGGAGCAAGCTACCCATTCATGGATTATTTTTTTCTATTTTTTGTTTTGGTTCAGCCATCCTGCCTAAGAATGGTTTTTGTTGTTATCTGCGGGTGGTATAAACAGCTAAATTTATAGTAGTATTCTCTGTATGCTTACTTCATAGTTAAGTTAAATTTTGGCTTTTAGCCTTCAACCAGTTGCCGCCGGGATTCTTCCATTTTGTTTTGCTGTCCCCTTGGTGGGATTATTTTTGTCAGAGTTGCCGGAATTATATTTTTTTGAGAGTGCCCCTGGCACAATGAAAACCTGACTTTGAAACAAGATTGCGGCAATTCCGACGGCCAGACTAGAAAAATATGGAAGATTATCAGCGGTGACTAGTTAAGCAGTGAGCCTTTACTTTGAAATTTCAGCAGCCATTCTCTGGCATTTATTTCTACGCCTAAAAATGAATTGACTTTGGGTAACTTTCTCTTAGTTCAAGCTTTGGTAATCGTATACATTTCGGTGAATTTTTTATTTTGGTAAAGGTTTTCTTGCTTTTAAGTCAATTATTTAGCATAGTGACAAAAGGCCTCAGGGGGTTTGATTCTCAGACATGGTGCTTGTGTCTCTAACAGGTTGTTAACACAGAAAGGCGTGTGTGAAAGCACAAGTTTTTTTGACACACACACTGAAATCGGATAAACTCACTTTCGTATTTAAACCCGGAACATTAACACGCTTGGAATCCGAATATTCCATTGTGTAGCGTGCATTGGCATATACTCACCATGTTATGCTTTGTTCCCCCCTCCCAATACAAATAGGGACAAAGGGTACTGGAATTCAGGCTTGAAATGTCCCTTTTTCCCAGGGTTATTGTGTATGGTAATCCCCAATTCCAGACCTTCGTCCTTTTGCTGTACAAATGAGGATTAGATAGGCTGCCACCATTGTTTATCATTGTATTCGGCATATGGGTGAAATATAAAAACTTAGTGATGGCATTTAAAGACTAACTTATAGCAAAAAGTTAGGTAAAAAGTTCAAAAGTTAGTCTTTTAGTGCTATCACTAAGTATTTATATTGCTTCTGTTAGACTAACACGGCTATCTTTATTATCTGTTCGGCGTATGGTTGGTAAGTCCGAGATTCCAGCCAGTTATCGGCCGTGGCTTATGGCCAAGGGTTGGCCGATTCACTTGAATGTGAAAGACGACAAAAAAGGTTTTCTTGAAAGAAAACAAAAAATCACGGTGCATTTCATGAGAACATTTGTTGTCTTTACGTGGTGTAGTCCAGATTTCATTGTGACAATGATATTCATTGTGAGCGATATTCTCAAAACAAATCAATCCGGAAGTTCGGAAAACGTAATCCCTCGTGTGAGCGCGGAAACAATTTTGGAAATCACAGCGCCAATTGATTAGCAAGACACTAAGCTCAAATTAGTTCTCATCACCATGGAATTAACTGTTAGCTGTGGTGGTACCTACACTGTGGTTGATAGGCAAAATGTTGAGCCTCTTTAGATGCTGTGAATAATGCATCTGAGGAGTTAAGACAGTGGTAGTATATTTTTAGGGGGCCCGATGCAGAACTAGATTGATGATACATGTAATTTAGGACTCTTTGATAAGATATCAGTGTCAAATAATTGCCAGTAATTATCATGGTCCATCCTTCCAGCAGGAAAAATTGATGAGGAATTTGATGAATAGGTTTTTGCAAGTCTGTCGGGTCTTGAAACGTTGGGGCCCATTCAAGTGCATGATTTTGTTTCTTTGAAGCGTTAAGTCACAAATGATGTGATGGGAACCCAGGCAGCGACGAAACTAGGGTAAAAATTCAGAAGGGCACAAGGGGATGCACCATTTTCTTTTTAGGGGGGCACTTCTGGCGAATTAAAACTGTTGTTTCCATTTGGGTTTGGTTTTTTTTGCTTAAGTAAGCCCCATTTCAGGTCTCTTGTTGTGCTGTGTACTATTTTTTTTATAAGATAATCTGACATGGAGGTAAAAACAAACACACTGCGTGTAAATAGAATAGTTTTAAAAACATTGAAGTTAATGCAAAAAAGCCAATGAAAGGTAACATTCTTTTCTGGAATTGTTTAAATCTCAAATGTCCAGATTTCAGAAGGGGAGGGTGGGCACAAACATCAGTTGATCAATTGGGGGTTGCATGCCCCCTCTGACCCCCCCCCCCCCCCCCCACCATCTCTATGACGAAATGACAACATAAAAGCTTGTTAAATGTGATATTTAATTCTTGTAATTTTTTCATCTGAAATGTCCAGATCTCTAAGGGGGGGAGACACATGCCCCCTGTGCCCCCCCCCCCCCCCCCCCCCCCCCCCCCGTCCTTAGTTATGCCACTGAAGTCAAGGTGCCCAAAAACGTTTGACTACGTTTGAGACTTACGCAGTACGGTAAGGTAGTTTTTATGCAAGAGATGACCAAGGTGCTTATTTAAATGCAAACCCCATCAGCCGGTACGGTATGCCTTATTGAAAGTCTGGCTAGTTTTCCAGTGTTACATGTTTTAAATGATTGTATTCTTATCTGGATACCGATTACCTCATTAATTTACAACGTTATGACGTCATGCATGGAGTGCCTAGCTTGATAGAAGAGGTTTGAGTTTAACTGGAAATATCTCATGGGAATAGTGTGTGTATTTGAATATAATAATGATTCTGGAATTGTTACCACTATAAACGTATTTTACACCATTCTTTGTACATTTTATACTTTGAACAAGATCAAGCACTGAAATGGTAAACTAACCTAACATTTAAAAAAAATATGGTTTAGAATGTGTTTACAATATAAATATATATATATTTTGAATGATCAGATTATGTAGTTGGGTTTGGTGTTAGTTGAATTTCATTTGTTCTCTTTTTCAATGTCATAATCATCGCCAGTATAAAATTTTCTAGGAAAAAAAATCCAAGAAAGCAGCTGTTGCAAACTGCTTAAACTAACTACAATAACCTGTGGGCCCAGTTTTATAGAGCTGCTTAAGCAGAAAATATTGCTGAACAATTTTCTGCTCAGCAAAAATGAGCAGGATACCAATCACAAATTGTATATGTGGCATGATATTTTGGCTGGTTACCTTATTCTGGTAAGCATAATTTTGTGCTTAAGCAAAGTGGCTTAGCCAGTATCTTCTTCGCGGGGGGGGGGGGGGGGGGGGGGCACAGATATTTTTATAGGGGGCAATTCTCAGTTGAGATCAAGTCTAAAATTGCCCGAGTGTCGCAAATTTCAAAGTGCCTGAGGCTGACAGAGGGGATGGGGTTGGAGGGTGGCTAGGCAGGGGGGCAATATTTTTGTAGGGGTGGGGTGCAGCTGCCCCCTGTGTCCCCTCTTGGTTACACCACTGCTTAAGCAGCTCTATGAAGTTTGGCCGTAACGTTTGAACCACGGAAGTGTCCTCAAAGGCTACTTTTAGTATGTCGTTGCTGTAATCTAACTTGAGATTACTAAAATGTATAGTATATTTATCAGGGATCATCTCAGGCATCATATATATATATATCAGGTACCATATATAGTTTTAATTGGTCAAAAGAAGTGCTGTATTTGACAGACTTTTTTATTTTTATGATAGTTTTAAAAATTATAATTTGTTATAGCCTAATATGAAATTTCTGAAATATGCTACCAAGTTCATCTGAAATGTGTAATTAGTATATTGCCATGATCATTTACATGATGTCTCTAAGATGCCAAGTTTGTGTCACTGCACTTTACATGTAGTAATTGAAAAGTTGCCATTCCTGAAGGTTTGATTGTCTAAATTATAAGTATCTAGTGAGTCTTAGAGGTTGAACACAATGGTCTCAACTGGAAATGCCAAAGATTTGTCTGAAATTTTGTTTTTGTGAAGTCATGAAACAACTCTTAGTGAGTGTAAATCATTTGTCTTCCAGCAAGCTAGAATCCTCACCTCTGAATGGGTCAACAACCAGTGGGATATTATACAAATATTGACTGCTTTTGAGTGCTGTGGTTAAAACTATGACTCCCAAGATGAAACCGAGGAAAATAGAACGCACCAGGGGAGTCATAGTTTGAACCTCAGCACGAGTACAAATTTGTTTTATAACACCCCATACACTTTTTGTGCCTAGACATCTATACAAAGAAAGTGCTGTTGCTATTGGTACAGTACTTTGGTTGCTATGGGACAGTACATTGGTTGCTGTGGGTATAGCGTCGCGTTCGCAATAGCTTCATTGTAAAAACAAGTCATATGTAAACCAATCAAAAGGCATTTGAAAGGGGTGTTATAAATTCTGATGTGCCACTGCACTCAACTCCTACATTGCATTCTGCATATTAAATGCAATTCAAGCTTTTTGTGAAAACTGAAGGAATTGTAAAAAAAAAAAAAAAAAAAAAAAATGTCTACGGTTATCAACACAGCAGTCCCTGAGACCAACATTAAGGTCCACCTTTTCAAGTATACAATTATCCTGAAATTAATTTTGTTTTATTAAGTCCGCTTTATAAACTTGCCATTAGTGCAAACCTTCAGAATCAATCAAAGCACTCAAAATGGTGTTGAAATCTTTAAAAACTTGAAATACAGCAATTCCATTTTCTTTGGTTTGCAAGTTTGCTGGAAGACACAGTTATTCATTGAAAAGGAATGTGTTTGTGGTAGCTTAGAATACTGAAATAGGGTGTTTCTTCTTTCTATTAATTGCATCTCAGCCTTCAGCCTTTTGCGTATAGGAAGCTTTTAAGATTTTTAATGATTCCACTCAGCTCGATGTAATTGTTTTGTGCGGGTAGTAGCTGATGTAGTAGTATAATTGTATTCACTTGCCTTCTATGTTGATAAAACAAAAGTCATGAATAAACTGTGTGTTTGTTAGGGCCATGTCACAGGGGGCAATTTACAGTCCAGGCAATCTCCATGAAGAAAAGGCATTCACATTTCAATTTTCACATAATTGTCTTGGGAACAGTAAGATGCAAATGGAAAAATGTATGTTACATGCACTACTGAAGTGTTCCTTTTGCATGCAGCGCAGTTAGTTGCCCCCAAGTTGCGTGTAAAAATTGCCCCGTGTGACAAGGCCTTTGTTCACTGCCTTTAAACGAGGATGATGATCTACACTGTCAATTATAATCAATAGTGGACCTTATGCACTTACATCATGACGCCACCATCTTAAAGGTAAAACAATGATGAAACAATGGAAATGCACATCTATCTTTGGGCGGCACACAGGATGGGCCAATGAGCAACCTTCTTTTGACCTCTAGCCGAGGGCGCCCTACTGAAATGACGTCATGTGCATAAGGTCTATAGAAATAATAAGTTTAAATTCTGAATTAAAACAAGCGAAGCATTTACAACTCCGAGACGGATCTTATGAGTCATTTGTTATTTTTTTTTTTTTTGGGGGGGGGGGGCGGGGATTGGAGGGGGCTTGGGAAGGGGAGGGGGCTGGGGGAGACAGTGATCCAGTTCGCTATCAAATGAGCAAGTTTGGATAAAATATATCAGAGGGTGGACAAGACATTCTTTCCACCAAGGAATGGTTAGCACGTTAAACTTGTTGAATTGCATACAATTCTTGTAAACATATGCCAATAACTAAATAGATGTTAACTTTTCATTGGGGATAAAGATATAATATGTATATATACTTTTTTATGCCAAGAACAAAAGGTTTTCTATCAAATCTGTTGGAAATCATATAACTGCCCAATAGTTTCAAAACAATGCTAATTTGATACAAAGTAGACTGGCTCCTGGAAATATTAATTATCACTACAAAGAGTGATTAAGACAATGGCCGAGACAGCTGTGTTAAAATCGTTGGAAAATTTTCTATGCAGACTCGTAATGAACTTAAACGGGGAGCTTTTAAGTCATGGTCACCTTCCATACACCTGACCATGAGGCTGGATTGTCAGATTGCAACATCATCTCTGTGTTTCAACTTAGTTAACTTGACCTTCATTCAATCATTTCATTTCGTTTGGTTTGTGTCATGAATATTCTACTAAACATAACACAGATGATGAATATTCAGTTTTGTGAAGCCACTTAGCATATCATGCAGTGAATGAACTTTTTGAATGAGTGAGCAGAAGGCGTGGGATCTAATTTCCATTAGAATGGAGAGAATTGGGGTATATGAGAGTGTAGATGGGTGCTGTTGGTCACACTGTGGCTGAGTCTACCTGTGATCATAGCATGCTGTGACTCGGACAGGTTTTAGTTGTGGGAATGATATCTCCAAAGCTTTGTGACTTTTGTGCTGCCAATGTTCAAACCAAAGCAGATATTTTGAGGCGACAAAATACAACATTTGGTTGCTGGATACCGAAAGCTTCTTTCGTGGAAGGACAGAGACAACCCAGGTCTGCAATTCAAGAAATGGATACCAACTGAAACTGTGAGTTTGATTCTTAAGTTTTGTGTAAACGCCCATTTTAAACAGTGGCACAGTGCATCTCCCAGACAATCCTCCTAGTTCCTTTGGGACTTATTTGATGTTCATGAATTGGGTGTAGCACACAGGGCAATTATACGGGCGATGTGCTGAATCCAACGTCCACTTTTATTTTCATGGTGTTTACCAAGAGAAGATTATATTTTGGGGGAAGAGGGAATCGGCTCACCCGCTGAGAAGTTGGTGCATGTCATGGCCAAGCGGTCTAATGCACTAGTTTCAAGTTCAGGGTTCTGAACAGCAGAGTGTGGGTTCAAGTCCCATTCAAGAAACTTTAGTCCTTGCAGGCATTTTCATTTTGGGGTGGGGTGGGGGGTGGGGGTGGAGAAGTGGGGCCAATATATATTTTGGGGGCTATTTTAATGTTTTGAACCATTTATTTGTGCATTTATTTCGATCTCATTTGAGAGAGGGGGGGGGGGGCAAGGGCTCTGAGGGGGGGGGGGGACAAGGGACCTGACATGTTATGTTATTTTTAAGACGAGTCTGAAGTTTTTGAATTATAAGACCCATTCATGTAGCACCTTATAAGGGTTCACAAAGGGCCGAGGGGGATTCATCAGCCACTGCCAGAAACACCGGGGCAAGTCCCTTCACTTAGTGGTAGGTGTAACTGGGTTCTTGTACCTGCATTACACAACACACGGCTTTACGTCCCATCCGGAGGACGAAGCAATAATGGTTAAGTGTCTCACTGAAGGACACAAGTGTCAAGACTGGCACTTGAACCCACACTCTGCTGATCAGATACGCCACTGATGAGCTTGAGGCCGAGGGGGCTTGATCACTCGGCCACAAAACACCATAAATGACATCAGAATTAATACTCCCTTAACTACACTTTCATTTATTCTTAGTTATTTCTTCTGACACAATAAAAGTTCAAAATGTCTATGAGAATGTACAATTTAAAAGTGCTCTTCTTCAATATAATAAAACATATATATTAAAATGCTTTACTAAAACTACTAAAAGCGTAGTTTATAAATAAAATTACCAATATATTTTTATTTGAGTAGCCTGAAACAAACTTTCAACTGACTTTCGTCGAAAAAATAGATTGTCCCCTGACAAGATTTTGGCACAATGTTATTATCATATGGGAAATAACATAAAAGAAAGGCAAAGATTTTTTAAAAATTCTTGCAGCATAAATACTCAGCTGTCATGTGACGTGAAGTCATTTGACATGACGTCGTGTGACATGACGTCATGTGACCTACATTGGTGGTAATTGGAACACTGCACACTCACCTCTTTTCTGAATATAAATAATGCACAAATAAATACGTAATACACCTAGCTGCTTGGCAGAAAAAACAGTCATACTGCACATTAAAAAAAACTTTTGTATTTTTATACAAAAGCTGGTAAATGAAATTCAATGCAAGATAAAACAATAATTGGGTTTTGATACATTACATGTATAGTTAATTAAAAAAGCCTCCCCAGTGGCAGGGGATAAAGGGGGGCATTTGCCCTTCCAGTCCCCCCCATCCCACCCACTCCCCCCAGCCCCACTTACACTGAACTTTAAAAATGTAGTTAATTTTTAGTTCTGTGCAGACAATTGACCATGCAATAACATATTTTATCTTCTCTTGTTCAAAAACAAACTTTGCCAAACAAAATGCTCTCAACACGTCCACTGTATAGACCCTTCTCACATGATGTCACATTGCCACTGAAACACGGGGAGGCTTGCCAATTTGGTTTGCTCTATGCCCATGTTCGATACGTTGCATTTCTTAAGAATCATGATTGGACGGAAAAACCTTGCTAAGAACTGGCTCAAAATACTGTGCTCAAATTTACTTTGATTCGAAACGGGTTTAAAGCCAAGGCAAGTGATCCTAAGTCCAAAATATCATTGTTGAAATACACCGTTTGGCAGTACTGTCAATACTATTAAACAACTACCTTGCCTTATACTTAATGACTATTAAAAAACTATACGTGTTCGAAAGGTCGCAGGTTTACATTTGGCATCAGCCAATTTTGTTTTGCTCGCTACCCCTTTATTAATATTCATATTTCTCGCTCCCTCTTCCCAATTAAAAAGTGGAGTTTCGAAAACATTAAATATCTTAACAAATCAACAACAATTTTTCCAGTCCAATTTGTGGTGACGTTTTTTTAAACTGAAGGCAGGCATAAACATTTTAAGAGACTTTTCCGATTGGAACACAAACTCACAAAAACTATTTCAGATTACTTTTCTACTGCAATAACAACACCACAACTAGTGAAGTACAATCTTTGCAGAGTACATGTTTATACATCTTTAAAGACGCAGGCTCATCGCCATTACCCGACGGCCGTTTTCGTGGCACAGAAGATCATTTACATGTTCATGTACACATGTCCAACGTAAACAAGTCACCTTTCTCACTGCGAGAGACTTTCCGACTGCTTTTTATTTCCCGATGAGCCTGTATAATAATGTGCTATAATAAGGTGCTTAATTTATAATGCGCCACTCTGAATGATGTGAAGTGCATACATACAAACAAAAGAACTTGGGTAAAATCGTGAAGGGTGTCCTCTAGGAGTCCTGCTTGGAGCAGATGAAAACCTGTCATCCTCCATTATCGGTACACACTGCTTAAGTTGCGTATTAGGTTTGGCTAGTGCCTCCTGGCTCTGATGCAGGTGCTACTTGATCCTTTGAAAATAAAGCAGAAGATAAAGTGTTTTTTGGGTGGTTTTTTTTTTTTCATTTAAAGCATTGGAGGAACAATGGTATGGGTATATGTAGGTGTTATGTTTTCCATTATGTAGCTTAAATAAATCACTTCCTAGACAATATGATTTATATGAACTCGAACAACGTGTATGTTTATTTTCAGCTTATTTCATGCACCAAAGATGGCGACTGCCACGTACAAATAACTTAGTGACATCCTACAGCAGAGGGCGCTCTATCGATAACGTAACACTAACAGTTAGAATAAATTAACCAGTATTATAGTTCTCAGACTCAGTACTCCTCGAGTACCATTTTGATGGTACTCATATTTGTACTTGGCTAGCAAAGTACTTGTACTCCAAGTCCATACTTGATACTGCGATTGAAAAAAAAACCTGTACTCAAAGTCATGTGCTTGATCCTCAATTGCAAAATATGTACTCAGCCTCGATTTTAAGTACTCATGGTAAGCATACTGACTGTCTGAATTATGTTGCGTAAATGTAAGTTTATGCTGATGTTGCGATATAAGGAATAAAGCACCCAAAAAAGTGCATTTTAAGTTGTCTTTCATGTTTTCATATTTTAAAGATAGTTATCAGAAAAACACACATTTCCATCGAGAAATTAGTCCACAAAATAATAAACGCGCTGATTCCTCATTTTGCAGTATTTTTCTTTATAAAGTACTCATTTGCTGTAAAACAATATCTTCTGAGGTGGTTTATTGACTCCTTGCACGCACGTCACACGCGCCGACTGTGCCACGCTTGCCATTTTGGTGGTCAATAGGTTTACGTGTAAACGCCGCGCCTCCGAAAAATGCGCACTTCACTGAATAACTCAGTGACATTGACCACCAAAATGGCGCAACCAAGATTATTGTGATGATGACGTCAGGTGAATTGGGTCAATAACAGAGTCTGTTAAGTTTGCCTCGGAACAAAGCTTTCATTAGCTGTGTAGGCATGTGTGCTTCACTCTTGAGTGGTCAAACAATTCTGTCTCCAGCGGCTGTTAATATCAAAACAATTCAGTAACAAGACAGTGAAAAAGATGCTTGTTTACCATCTCATGCCGGGGTACTGGCATCGACTGGTTTGTAAGCGCAGTTCTGTTGTTCTTTCTTTTGTAGATCACCATGACGACTATCACTGCGACTGAACACCAAACGATGACTCCAATGACAATGATAACGTTAAGAGTATGTTTCTTTGGCCATTTGCCTGCTGAAATATCCAGAGCGGTAGGGAAAGAAATACAAAAATTAACCAGATCGAGGTGGTCTTAGCACTGCCCGATTATTAAAAAAAAACTTCTTTTTATCTCTCTCTTTTGCAGACTTTAGAGAAAAAAACGTTAACACATTAAAATATTTACAATAATGCCGTCACCGTCACAAAGCGAATTGTTTGTAGTAATTAGTTGGTCATACAAGCCCCAGTAACTGGGGAGTTGTAGTCCTTGTTTGAGATTCTGACAATACGACCGATAATATCAAAATCTCAAAAAGGAGCACTGAGCGCCCCAGTTACTGGGTCTATGGTCATACCGTTCCTGGGGTCATTGCTTGGGTAGCGGTCACTGTTGCAAACAACAGCAATCATGCTCTTAGAACTGCTTCTGCATTCATCTTGCCACGATGCTGATGTCGCCTGGTAAAAACAATCAGCAAGACTTTTCTCTGAGCCTCTGCATGCAAAGCCAGATAACTGGTAATCTGAGCCTCTGTTACCATACAGTTCCTCTACTTCGTAGTAAGTATTCTTGAAAGTGTAGGCTTCAGACGCGAACCCCAACTGTCTACAAACCACCCTGGCCTCAGTCCAACCCCACCGTCCACCACAGACTAAACTCCAACTTCCATCGTACTGCACTTCCACTATGCCCTGGTTAGGATAGGGTCCGTTTACTAGACGCACTTCCAATACTAAAGGATGAGAAAAACAATTCTTTAAACATGCAGACATCGTAAGCTATTTGAATAGCTTTTGAAAATCAACATTGGGGAGTAAAACAATATTGCTTGTGTCTGTCTCATAGTTAATAAAACTATATAGCAGGCATTGGAGCACGACGGACCCCATTGGTCGGTTGTAATTTCTTCTAACCTATAAATACTCCAACTCATTCAATTGCGAAGACTAAAGTGGAAAAGCCCCAAATCCTTGAATATGAATCAGTTTACCTAGTCTACATTGAATAGCAGGTTGGTAAAGCCCTGAATCACATGCGGTTTGGTGAAACAATTTTTTAAAATCTTATCTAGAGGGATGTTTTTTAACCCGTTGTGGTCAACAAGTCACTGAGTCAAGTTCGTCAAGTCCAAAGTTCTAAAAATAGTAGGACTCGAGTTTGAGTCCCAGACTCGGGTCGCCAACTCTTTACCAATGGGATGATTGTGTTACTGTAGAGGCCTGTGACGTTGCTCTGTCAGGCACCCAATGTTTTTTTTTTCAATAAAACAATTTGTTCAATACTTACCGTCGACACGTGTTCTTGGGTCACATGAAATACCCAGAGGAGATTGGCAGCCAAAATGTTTGTATGGTGCCAGAAATTCACCCTCGCAATCCAAAACACTCGTCTCTCGTCCTGAACAACTCCTCAATCCAAACGCATATGGTTGTTCGTGAGGTATTGGAGAAGCACTGCTGTACGTTTTCTTGAATCCCAAATAGCCGAGTTGATGACAGGCAACAGTGCCTGTGGTAGAGAAACCAAATCCACAAACTATGGTCCATCGTCCCTCATGGAATACTTCTACATTACCCTGAGAAACTTCACGGCCACCACTCAATCGAATATCTCCTTCTTTAGCTGGAAAAGAGACAACGGAACCAAAATAATAAAAAGAAGGAAAATAATTTGGGAGGCCGATCATCCTTATACTGGCAGCTGAAATGTGATGGACCATGGAGCACCATGTATGACCATGGAGCACACGCAGCCAGAGATTGAAAGCATTTGAGTTTTCTAGCGGGAGGAAAACTGGAGGGCCCAGAGAAAAATCCTTGTGGCGCAGGAGAGAACTAATGTATGGTCCTAGCCGGGAATCCAACTGGGGCCACATCGGTGAGAGGGGAGCCCGTTACGCACACGCCACCCATACAACAAATTTAAAAACAATCAAAACAAATAACAAAATAAATCAATACAAATTGGCATACATGTTGAAAAAGCTAGCAAGGATGGATTGTGTGGATGGTTGGGGTATCAAACAAAATCTTACATCTTAAATATCTTCTTTTTTTTTTGACGTCATCAGTCAATCCAAGACTCAAGACTCTTTGAAACAATATGCATAGAGGTACCAACACCAAAAATCAAATCATTTCATTTACCATTGTCCACTTGTCCACTTGCAAATGTTTCCCCGACCTGGAAACGGAAGCCGTCTTAAGACGCCATTATGTAATTTCGGATCACCGAAACAAAGGTCGCCCAGTCATTCAACTGCGTAGCATGCACAGACCACTCACACGCTGTCTAACGCTTAGATTCACCCACACACATCAAAATATGGACTGAATATATTTTGATTTTTCTTGGTCATTGAGAGGCGGTTTTTGTGTAATCCCTGATTCTAGACCTTTGTCCTTTTGTTCCAAGAAGCTGATTACGAGGCATTGAGAGGTTTCCACGATTGTATTTCGGCTCAATGGAGGTACTAAAGTCAGAGTGAGTCAGCAATTGAGCCATGGTTCTGTGTTTAGTTCCACTCCCTATGCCGTAGGTAACGGCCGATGTTTTGCAATTCAAGCTGTGTGAATTTGACATTCTTTCCACCAAGAAACAAAACAGACAATCCATTAAAGAGAATCTTTGTTCTCTTGGTAGTGTCAAGCGTTGTGCCAGCGGTACCCTCAAAGAAAAAAAGATTCTGCCAAAAGAATCCCGGTCGGGGGACGGGACAACAAAAGAAGGAATCAAAGAAAAGAAAGTATTCCAGCAGGCATACATGGCCCAGTCCGTTGGACTATCAGAGCACTCTATCGAAAGATTCAAAATGCCAATGAGTTATTCCCTCATGTAGAAACTTTCCAGAGTTCAGCACCATGTGGCGGTCCAGCAGAACATTCTGGAGGTCCACTGGATTGCTGGCAGATGCCAACAGGAACGTTCCTTTGCGCCTCGAATGTAGCCTACTTTTGAGACTCTACATTACAATTACAGGGATTGTTCTTCATTACTTCCTTATCTTTAGTTAAAACACACCCGAGATGATAAAAGTTGGATACATGATATTTGCTACATTACATCTCAAACTTGACCATACATAACAACTTACAAGCAGGGTAGCT
This sequence comes from Marthasterias glacialis, assembly GCA_911728455.2. Taxonomy (NCBI): domain Eukaryota; kingdom Metazoa; phylum Echinodermata; class Asteroidea; order Forcipulatida; family Asteriidae; genus Marthasterias; species Marthasterias glacialis. The sequence continues at coordinate 11,169,841 of OU452222.1, read as the reverse complement.
TAAATTAAACCATATGAAGCCGACATAGGAGAGTGGCACTACTTTGATGTTGGCGCGACCAACAAATGTATGTTATTTTTAAAAACAAAAAAGTTGGTCAATCAAATACTTACCATCTTTCCATGTGCCACACCGAACGCTCCCATCACCAGTCCTGCAAGGTGTGTTCCCAGCTTTAACATTTTGGCAAAAGACTAAAGCTAAAGTGTAGTCTGTTGGTGCGCATTTAAATTTGTGTGGATAGAATTCTCCGCTGACGTTGCCTCCGAATGTTCTTCCCTGGAGTACTGTGTCAGGCACTGGCATGCCCAGCTGGTAACAGGCACTCTTAGCTTCTTTCAACCCCCAGCCGTCTGCGCAAGCTCTCATCCATTTATTCAGCCAGAAGAACTCCACTCGTCCCTCCGTTGGCTCTGTACCATCCTGAAGTCGAATTTCTCCAAAGCTGCCTACAATTAAATCAAAAGGAGCACCTGTAAACCACTCATCCTTCTGTTGGTTCTAATAATAATGCTTCCGTACCATCCTCTAGTCGGAATTCTGGCCATTCACCTACAATCATTTTCAAGCTTCAAGAATGTTACAGTTAATTTTAAACAACAAATTAATTCAAAACCGCTTAGTCTAAAAAAAACCATCATGGCCCTACACGAATCTGTGTTTACCATGCTTTGTGAAATTTGTTCAATTTTGTGGAGCTGCTCAAGCACAAAATAAGACTTAAAACATAACCTGCTAAAGGAAAATTAGGCCAGCTACCAGCCACAAAACACACACATGACTGCAGTACTTTGGCTGATAACCATTTCTGGTGAGCAGCATTTTCTTTGTGCTTATTTTTTAAGCTTAAGCAGATGTGAAGAGGCCGTGGCACTTGTGTGTCTGTGAGCTCATTCTTACCAGCATCCATGCCATCGCATGTGACATCAACGTTTGTTGTTCGATCACAAGTTGCATTTTCATTTTCGATGATGAGTTGACAGTTCCGTGTATCCACGTTGTCTGTGCAGACAGCCATGGGCCTGGTACCCACACCGTAGCGCATCATACTCGTGGAGGTAACAGGACGATAGTGTAGTTTCTCACAAATCTTCTCGGCCAAGTAGAAGCCAGTATTCTCATGACAGACCCCTGCCCACCCGATGTCATCAGAAAAATAGACCTCCACTCGTCCTTCATAAGGGTTGGGACCACCTACCAATCGTACATCACCTGTGAGTCAAACGAGACATTTTTGTAAAGAAGTCATTTTATTTCAATCTTTGTGTTTTCATTGAGTAAAATATAAATCGAGGCTGGGAGACTGGCATCATAATGGGGCAAATGATGTAGTCTTTGGTAACGCTATCAATTGACTGTTTCTTTTGCCAGCCTCAAAACCAGCCTTGTTACATTTTGCTTTTCCTCAATTGTGGTCTCCAAACTTATTTTGCTGGTCAAAGCACTAATCTCGAAGCCCAATTCTCTGGTTTCAGGGTACATGAATCTGTGGCAAACATTTGCTTGGCACAGGTAACCATGTTGATTGCTTTGTCGAGACATATGCAACCATCCAACCCTTTTAAAAAGTTGTTTTTGTAATGGCATATCAAGGCCAATATGTACAGATGGGGCTTGGCCCAAAGTCCAGCTTCTGGGTGTGGTGCGGAGGAACAAACAGCAGACCATATCATCACAACATGCCCCCTGTTTAAACCACCAAATGGCATCCCAGTTTTTTTGTGTAATGGCATATCAAATATCATATAGCATATCAAAAAAAACATGAGCGGTCTAGTGTACTGGACTTCTTCTTCTCGCGTATGTCGAGAAAAAAACTTATTAGATTTCAAAAGTGCTGTGGAGCAGCCACTCTCTAGTGGCCTCATCCGCTTCCATCAGCCCAAGGATGCCATTTGGTGGTTTAAACAGGGGGCAGGTTGTGATGACATGGTCTGCTGTTTGCTCCTCTGCACCACACTCACAAGCTGGACTTTGGGCCAAGCCCCATCTGTACATATTGGCCTTGAAAAGTCCGACACCACTTCGCAGGCGATTTAGCTTTGTCCAAGTGTGCCTGGGTCAGTCACAGCCTGGATTCGTATCCGTTGGGTTCTGGATGAAGCGCTGCAGTGAGGATGACGATTTGTGCCACTGATCTGTCCACGTTTTCCCTGTCCAGTCTTTTGTGGTCTGGTTTGGCTGGATGGTCTTCATCAGATCAAGTGTATGTGGGGCAACAGGCTGTCTGGAGGACAGTCTCCTGCGTGCTCTGGCTCTGGCTCTAGCTCGATTAAGAGGTCTCGCCGTGTGATAGCCAACGTAGCTGCCTTCCATCGGATGTCCGGTGGAGGAATTCCTGCCAGGACAGATAGTAGCTCAACGGGTGTTGGCCTTACGTATCCTGTTATTGTACGCATGCATTCGTTTAGGCAGGTGTCAACCAGAGATGTGTGACAGCTTCTACTCCAGACTGGTGCGCAGTATTCTGCTGGGGCATAGACGAGGGCCAGAGTCGATCTGCGGAGGGTTTTGGTGCTTGCTCCCCAACTAGTGCCAGCTAGACGGCGGATTAGGGCACCTCTTGCAGTGACCTTGTCTCGCAAGCTTGCAAGGTGTTGTCTGTTGTTGAGTGCTCTGTCAAGTTTCACACCGAGGTATGTTGGGCACGTGTCAAATCTCAGCCAATCAGCCTTGATGGTGACGTTCTGTACTCTCTTCGCCTCCCAGTTGCAAAGGTGAAAAGCAGCAGAGACGGTCTTGTCCACGCTTAGCTTGAGCCTCCAGTACCGAAGGTAGGTAGCCAGGGTGTCCATGTCTTGACTTAATGTGCTCTCGACTGAGTCCCATGTTTTGTCGGACATCAGAATAGCTAGGTCATCTGCATATCCATACTTCTTTGAGATGGTATCTGTCACGTCATGGATATAGATGTTGAAGAGTAGAGGTGCTAAGACAGAACCCTGGGGAACACCATTTCTCAGGCGACGTGGTCTGCTTTGCTGTCCATCACTTGTCTTTAGGACAAAGCTACGGTTGGAAATGAGCTGGAGGATGAAGGAAACCATGTGCCTGTCTGGAAGGAGCTTCAGGAGCTTATAGGTAAGTCCTCTGTGCCACACAGTGTCATAGGCTGCTGTGAGGTCAACAAACACAGCGCCTGCCTTCTGTTTTCCTTCAAAACTGTCCTCTATGTCCTGGGTAAGAAGGGTCACCTGGTCTGCTGTCGGTCTGCCACAGCGAAAGCCAGCCTGGAGTCGATGATAGGGTTGATGCGGCTGTGTATCAGGCGTTCAAGTAGCTTGAAGGGGATACAAAGTACGGAGATGGGACGGTAGCTTTTGGGGTCATCCTTCGCCTTGTTTGGTTTAGGCAGTGCTATCACTGTTGCCTTTCGCCAGATTTTTGGGATCTTTCCACGCTCC